>CM035411.1:151352105-151952105 GCA_020310875.1 Ceratopteris richardii | reverse complement strand
TGATGAATTTTACTATGAAGAGCATATTATATGTTGGTGTAACTCTTGTTATGGCACATATCAAAGACCACGATTGGAATGTATTGAACATGAGGCAGAGTATGGTACTTTTGAGCGTGCACCATCACCTGGTCAACGTGATAATGCTTGGGTATGTATTTTCTATATATATTAATGTCATTATTTTATTTAAAAACCATATATAAAATCAAATTACTGTTGATATATAAGAATACTTGCTCGATGATGATGATGATGATAATTTTTCTCATAATGTTAATACACCTCGTACACTTCATGGACTTTCTGTTCATCAATTACAAGCAGAGGTTTCTAGAAATCCTCTACCTCCTTGTTTAGAGAATGAAACGGCTTGAGATTATCCATTGCCAGCTCATGATCGTTCTTTAGTACAAACATATGATAGAAGAAGATATGGATGATGGAATAGAGGACCACTTCCTTTAGATGGAGAGGTTTTCAACTTTTGGGGTAATCGCTATATGATTGCTCCATCCACTATTACTAATGCTGGTTGTGGTCTCTTTATTGTAGAGGATTTGTATGTGCCTCCGAAATCTGAAATCACTCTTATGTCATTTTGTGGTCCTATATATGGATGGGGAGATTGGCATCGACTTTCACGTTATGTTCAAAGCATGAGTACTTATGGAATATGCTTGAACGCAGCATCCCTTACTAGTAGAAGGATTTTACATGCAGAAAATGAAAGATTATATATTGATGGAAGACCTTACACACATGGAAATATAGCAGGTTTAATAAATAGTAGTCGAGGGTTACATAATAGTTCAAGGACTAATTGCACATTTGAGGAGCGTGAAAATAGTCATGAATCACCATACATGAGTAGAGATGTATCAAGATACATAGTTGTCAATGCTATTACTACATTACATGCCGGTGATGAACTATTAGTGAATTATGGATAGCGTAGCTATCCATATTTAATAAGTTTTATACTTAATTTTATATTTAAAGTTTACTTTTTATTCATTTATTGATGCATCTTTCAAAATATTCGCAAAAAATTTGATTGTTTGGATGATAGGATACGATTGTTTGTTTTGGAGGATATGAAGTATGTACCTTCATTGAATGATTTGTTGATTCTATCATATGTTCAGTTTGAAAGTGTGAGAAGCGGATTTATAATTGCTATTCAAAGAATTTGGCACTGTTTATAGGCCATACCATGGTGACCTAGATGAATCGCATGCACAGAGGTTACTCAAGATAGAGCAATCTGATTATAATAGACTAGTGCCAACAGGATTCCTAGGGTATGCAGTAAACCTCTTGCATGTCAATGATGAGCATCTGAACTTTAGGATACAAAGTGGAAATCATGGTGGCTTGAGAGGATCACTTTTATACAGCTTGTTCAAAAAACTTAAGTGTCATAAACCTGAAGTTCTTTAAACAAGCTATATAAAAGTGATCCTCTCAAGCCACCATGATTTCCACTTTGTATCTTAAAGTTCAGATGCTCATCATTGACATGCAAGAGGTTTACTACATACCCCAAGAATCCTGCTGGCACTAGTCCCTTATAATCAGGTTACTCTATCTTGAGTAACCTCTGTGCATGGGATTCATCTAGGTCACCATCATATGCCCTATAAACAGTGCCAAATTCTTTGAATAGCAATTATAAACCTGCTTCTCACACTTTCAAACTGAACATATGATAGAATCGACAAATCATTCAATGAAGGTACATACTTCATATCCTCCAAAACAAACAATCATATCCTGCCATCCAAAACAATCAAATTTTTTGCAAATATTTTGAACGATGCACATAGGTATACACATATATAAAATTATATGCATATATATATATATATATATATATATATATATATATATATATATATATATATATATATATATATATATATATATATATATTTATTTATTTATTTATTTACTTTTTTTAATATATCTTTTTTTTTATAAACTTACAGGTTATCATCTAAAAAGTTTTTACCAAGTCAGAATATTCTTCGTACCTCACATGATGAAATGAAGAAGATAATCAACAATCTTGGTATAGATTATCAATGTATACATGCATGTCCTAACGATTGTATTTTATATAGAGGTGAATATGCAGACTCTTTGACATGTACCAAATGTCAATCTCCTCGATATAAGGACGAAGAAGGTAAAAATCCCAAAAAAGGTATTGAGACATTTTCCATTGGCTCCACGGATTAGACATATGTTTCAAAGCCTCGAATTATCAAAACTTTTGAATTGGGGACATGATCACAAAAGTACTGATGGAATAATCAGAATTCCTCATGATAGTGTTGCTTTTCAGCATATTGATTCTACATGGCTTGAATTTGCACAAAATCCACAGAATCTAAAGTTAGGAGCTGCATTAGATGGGGTTAATCCATTCTCCATGAAATCCAATAAATGGTCAACATGGCCAGTGGTAGTCATAAACTACAATCTTCCGCCATATCTTAGCATTAAAAAGGAACATTTAATGCTTTAACTTTTAATCCCAGGCAAAAGACAAGTTAAAGATATGAATATATATCTTGCTCCTCTCATTGACGATCTTCAAGAGTTATGAAGAGGTATTAATGTCATTGATGTATCGAAAAGCCTCAATGAAAGACATATTACGGTTTGTGGTATTGTGGCTTGGACTATTCCTGATTTTTCAGGATATGGTGTTTGTTCAGGTATTGATATAATTTTTTTATTCAATATGCATGTAAATAAATATGATTTAATCTAATTATATTTTTATCATTTTCCATGATGCAGGAATATCTACTAAGGGTTATAAAGCTTGTCCATATTGTGGTGATTGGTTGAGATCAATCTATAGTAAGAATCTCAACAAAAATATTTATCTTCGACATCGATGATTCTTGCCTCATGATCATCCATTAAGATCTAAAAGAGAAGCGATACATTTTAATGGAAAGCTTGAAATAGGTCAGTGTCCAAAACCTATGATGCCTATGGATTGGTATAAAAAATGGATAGATGGACCTCTGATAGATCCAGAAGCAGAAATCTTCAGTGATGATTCAGATAATGAGTATGTGAACAGAGGTAAAGGAAAATTGGCACTCGTAGAGAACATATCAATATGGTATTCTTTGGAGTATTGGAAAGAGTTAAAAGTATGTCATCTTCTTGATCCTATGCATATATTCAAAAATATTGGTTATTCACTATGGCAGCATCTTCTTGGACTAAAAGATACCACAACATCAAGGAATGATTTGAAAGATAAAAAATCCAAACCAAATCTATGGCCAATTTTTGATAGACATCGACAAGAAATGACTTATGCATCTGCTCCTTGGGTACTTACAACAAAAGAGATACAGACTATCAACAATAGAATTCAATTGATTAAGACTCCTACAGGATATGGAGCATCTTTTCAAAACATGTTTACTATGGATGATAAGAGCTTATCTGGGTTAAAGACCCATGACTGGCATAACTTTTTGAAACATATTTTACCTTTGGTTATCGATGGATGTACATTGAAAAGAGTACGAGATGTGATCTATCATCTTGGATCACTTATAAGGTAATTATGATACTTTTATATTTAATATGTATGAATATTGGATATCTTTTATTTTTTAATTAACTTCTTTATAATTGTTTTTATGATATGTATAGGTGGATTACATCCAAAGAGATTGACAAAAACTCGATCCCACAAAAAAAACGTGAATGCAAAGAGCTACTATGTTTGATGGAGAAAGAACTTCCTACTTCATTTTTTGATATTGAGGTTCATTTATTAGTCCATCTTGTAGATGTAATTGAATTTATTTTGCAGGCTCGAATGTTCACTAATATGTGGGCTTTTGGACAGCATATTAGAATCAAAGCTATTGATTCTTTACGTAAAATAGAGGATTCTAGTATTGTTGCTTCTTTCAAGCAACTATCACGTGCTAGCTCAAAAGACACGAACCTTATAGATAGCAAACTTGGTTACATAGGAACTATTGTTGGTATCTACGAAATTTCATTTCGTACATTCAAACAGGTAGAAAAAAGTTTATATTTTTTTTTATAAGAGTTAGTTATTTTTATAAGCACCTAATAATGGGTTTTTGTTGTTATATATTTTGATAGGTAATTTTGAAGGTTGACTGGTTTTGAGCTGAGTATAAAGGTAGTAATTCCACATGAAGAAAGGAATTATTTGGGTTTTGGGCAATTGATTCTTCCAAGGTAATGCGATCTACTAAAGAACCATATATTCTTCCTAGGCATATTGAACAAGCATTTTTTTATAAAAACCCAGATGCTCATCCTTGGTGGCAAGTCATTCATGTGCAACCTAGAGGTAGGTCATTGTTTGAACAGTTTATTGTTAGAGAGATCGAAGAAAGTCCTCTTGATGATTCAACATCAGATACTGATACATCAACATCTGAAATAGAAATTAGAATCATTATACGTGATAATGATACTAATCTTCCTGATGAAGAGGATAATTCTCTACATGCTGATTCTACTCATGAGGAAGAGGAATTACCAAAAATAGATATTAATCCATCAATAGATGATGTGATTCATGAGAACATAGATTTAACAATAGAAGAAATAAATGAAATCAATAAGGATAATGAAGAGGAGACTATATTGATGTCTTATCAAAATGATGGCAATAATGAAAACATATGAGCAGATTAGATAGTAAATTCTACTCTAGTTATCGATCAATAACTTGAAACTTCTGAATGGATATCAGATAATAGATTTTTTTATTAAGTTGAATAACGATGAATCGTACTAAAGAGATGAAATCATGTTCTTCTAAGTTAGAACATGAAGCTCGGGGGTATGCCTAATTATTTTATATATAGCTTTATCTTCGAGGAGCAAATTTTTATCATGTATGTATGCATATGTGTGTGTATTCATGTGTATTATATGTATACATATGTTAGTATGCATATATATTTCATGTATATGTATGTGTTTGCATGTGTGTGATATATGTATACATGTGTTAAATATGCATATGTGTATATATGCATATGCAATTATGTAAAATATTCATGTAATATATGCAAGTGTTTATAATTGTGTACATGTATATATGTATATGTGTCTATGTGTAAATATGTACATGTAAATATGTATGCATGTATATAAATGTTTATGTGTGCATGTAGGCATGTATATGTGGTGTGTACATGTATATATGTATATATCTCTATGTGTAAATGTGTACATGTAAATATGTATGCATGTATATATATATTTATGTGTGCATTTAGGCATGTATGTGTGATGCATAATATATCTACTCCATTTTATATTTATGTATCCTATCTACATGATGTGTATATATCTTTATATATATTATGATACTCGTTGATTCGAGTAGTAGAGGCATAAGGTTGGGAGGAGAGACATCTCTCTAGTAGGATGTCGGAGGAATAGATGCAATGTGTACATATACTTCAAACATATGGCTAAAAGGTTGAATTAGAGTTTTTAAATTAGGGGTTTTAAAACTCTAATATCAAAATTAGTGTTTTCAATTTAGGATTTTTGAAATAGGATTTATTTATTTATTTATTTATTTATGCGTATGCATGTGTTGTGTATGTATGTGTATCTATATGTGCATATGCATTCGTTGTGTGTTTGTGTGTGTGTATATATGCATGTGTATATGTATATATGCATGTAAATATGATTATATGAGTCTATGTGTGTGTACATATGATTATGCATGTGTATGTGTATGTGATTATGTGTACATGTATGTGAGTATGTGTATGTGTCTATGTGTATTCATTATATGTGTGTAACTGCATGCATGTGTATGTGTGTGTAAAAATGTGCATGTATGTGTGTGTATGTATAAATGTGCATGTATGTGTATATGTGTGTAAATGTGCATGTATGATGTATATATGTGTGTGTATGCGTGTATTTATACCTCTAGTCTCACTCTTTTCTCTCTCTCTCTCTCTCTCTCTCTCTCTCATATACATACATACATGCATAAACGCACATACTCATATCCACATATATATACATAAAAGCAGTGCATACCGTGCATTATCGCGATGATGAGCCATAAGTGTGCGCCTCTCTTTTAGACACCACTTAAGCGACCATCCTGTCCCAAACTCTGTCTCAAGTGAACTAAGTACTTATTTTTTATCCCTCTCATCATGCTCACTACAAAAATAAAAAACATAATGTAAATAAAACATAAGATATTTATTTCAATTTATATGTAAAATTTTTACTTACTTCCACCGTAAGCGGACAAAGCATAGGTAAGAGTCACATAGTGCCTGCATTCTTCTCTTGAACTCCAATCCATTCTCTATGTACACAATGTCCCCCTCTGGCTCTATATCGCACTCTAGTCCTAAGGTGCCTATGCATGTCCTCATATGCTATCACGATTTGGAGGTGGTATAGGTGTCCTGAAAATAGATAGATAAAAATAAATAAAAATATGTGTTATAATATCATTAAAAAAGTTTATGAAAAAAAAAACATACCTATGAGCAGATATCTCTCTTCTTGCATGTGGAGCTGTAGAAGAGCCCTTGTCTGATCGTTGGGTAAGCATCTGGATCGTACAGTCCAGCTCTTCATCAGACATCTCTGCGTAATCACGCATGATGGCCCCTAGAGTATCAGACGGAACTCTTGCTCTCATAAGACTTTTTATGAGAGTGAGTTTCCCCTTTCTCTCTCTACTGGGATCCATAATACCTAACATATAAAACAAAATGGTTAGAAATCAATATATATATACGTGTACATATGTATGTGTGTATGCATTAAGTATGTGTATGTATGCATGTGTGTGTATGTATGTGCATGTATGTGTGTGTGTATGCATGTGTATGTGTGTGTATGCATCATTATGTGTGTATGTGTCTATGTGTGTGTGTATATGTGTGTGTGTATGTGTGTGTGTCTATGTGTGTGTGTCTATGTGTATGTGTGTGCATCTATGAGTGTGTATGTGTTTATGTGTGTGTATGTGTCTATGTGTGTGTATGTGTCTATGTGTGTATGTGTATGCATGTATGTATGCATATGTGTGTGTATGTGTGTGTATGCATTATGTATGCATATGTGTGTGTATGCATTATGTATGTGTATGTATGCATGTATGTATGTATGTATGTATGTATGTATGCATATGCATATGCATTATGTATGTATATATATGCATGTATGTGTATATGTGAGTATGTCTCTCTATGTGTGTGTGTATGTATATATGTGTGTGTATGCATATATGTGTGTGTGGGTATGCATATATGTGTGTATGTGTGTATGTGTGTGTGTATATGTGTTTGTATGTGTGTATGCATGTGTATGTGTGTGTATGCATCATTATGTGTGTATGTGTCTATGTGTGTTTTTGTGTGTATATATGTGTGTGTCTATGTGTATGTGTGTGTGTCTATGAGTGTGTATGTGTTTATGTGTATGTATGTATCTATGTGTGTGTATGTTTCTATGTGTGTATGTGTATGCATGTGTGTATGCATGTGTATGTGTGTGTATGCATCATTATGTGTGTATGTGTGTGTGTATATGTGTGTGTGTGTGTCTATGTGTATGTGTGTGTGTCTATGAGTGTGTATGTGTGTATGTGTATGTATTTATCTATGTGTGTGTATGTGTCTATGTGTGTATGTGTATGCATGTATGTATGCATATGTGTGTGTATGCATGTGTATGTGTGTCTGTAGCTCAGTGATGAGTAGCACCTCCTTTAATGTCAATCTGGGAAGACGTGAGGATGGTATGAAGACCTCGAGCAAGTGGCGGCACAAGTGCGTGAGTGAGAAGCACACTAGCATGCACACACATACACACACACGCACACACACGGTAAGACAAAGAGTGAGAATCAATGGAGCTTTTAGATTACTTTCAAAATGCTCTTACAAGTTCGTTTCAATTACAATCTAACCTCAAAAATGAGCTCTCTAGCCCTTTTTATAGTTTTTGACTAGCTTCTGGTCCTGTCCAGACCTAGTGTCCGGCCTAGTTAAAAATTAGGTTCCAGGGCTTATTTGGGGGCTCAAACGAGATCTAAAAAATACGAAAATTGGTACGCAACTACTTCTAAGGCTCCTCAAGCTCAAGGACTCCTTGGCTTGCACAAAATGGAGCTACAAAAAGGTGAAATGATATTTACAATGATTGTTAGTGACAAAAATCACTGTTGTTGTAGGGATTTCTTCTAGTGCTCTGCCATACATATCTTCGAGCTCCCTACTTGCTCTTCCTTCCTGCATGTCCATCTCTTTGATTTGCATTAATGTCTTGAAAAAATATTGGCCTACTTGCCAGATCTTCTTTGACTGCCCTGTTTGCTTGTGCTGTCCCTTCGCTCTGACTCCCTTCTTTGACTTTCATGTCTTGTACGTCCTGGTGTACCAAGGCTACTGCCAACACCCCCCCCACTCTCGCGTCTGTCGCCGCTGACAGACCCTTGTCTAGCTGCTTTTTGGACGTAGTATTGTACAACATCGGCGGCGAGGTGGTGTTCTTCTAACCTGAGTCCCCTTGCTAGATCTGTCAGCAATGCATCCCAATTGACTGGCCCTGGGACATCTGGATGTGGCACCCGTAACTGCTCTGAGTGAATGGTTCGCTCCACAGCAAATAAATGGAGGAGATGTGAGGGTCTGGGTACAAATATTTCTGAGTGGTATTCCCAGAACCCTGTTATGAACATCTCTTCGAATGTTTGTTTGAAGCAGGCCGGGAGGTATTTTATTCTGGCGTGCCAAGCGTATATCACCTCTATGGAAGGAGTGGTGCTCATGTCATAAACTAAATCTTGGTTTCCTGTAAGGAATCCGACGCCTGAGAAGTGTGGGTCCTTGATATTCTTGAATGTCTTGAATGTAATAAGCATTAACTCAAAAATTTTCATGCACATCTGGGCCATTACATCAGGGGTATTCTTTAATCGGATGCTCCAGTGCCGTATAGTGGAAATCATGTAATTGACGGTGGGAGGCCCTTGAGGGGGTGCTAGATAGACGTAGTTTAACCATTTGGCGCATCCCTTGATATTCTTGACTGCAATGGTAAACTCTGGCCATGTGCGTCTGCGGAGTACAGGAACATAACAAGGGTTATATTTAATAAACAGAGGCATATTAGTCCAGGTGCGAACCATCTCCGGATAGGTTTCGAGGAGTCGGATCCTCCAAGTGGGTTGATGAATGGATCCTTTTTTAGCGCTCTCTGGGATGTCATCTGGCCCAAATTGTGTAGCAAACGTTGGAGGTTTGCCACATCTGTGTTGGATTTCTGCATTGTAGTCCGCCAGAAGTATACAATATGGCACGTATTGATCATCATTGGTTCCGATCCATCTATGGTGGGACATGCTGCGGAAGTATTCTGATTTAATAATAGTGTCCTCTATCTTTGCCATAGATTGGATCTGAACTGCCACTCGATCTTCATGAGTTGATGCCGTTTTCTCTAGTGTTTGGAGCCACTCAGGTACTTCGATTTCTAACGTATCCATTCCTTCTGCGGTTTGCTCACCACCTGGCATTGGCATAGGAACGTAAGGTTCCTCATACGTCTCATCTACCTCGATGGGTACCAAATCCTCGGGTTCAGGTTCGACAACTGGAGAGGGTTGCCTTTCATGTGTGAGTAATCTTGCCTGTAATTCGGCCACCTGCTCTTTCAATGCCTTGACTTCCTCTGAAGTCGTGGTCGTTTTTGTGACTTTGGGTGCTGTCTGTTGCTCTTGGAGTTGATTGCGCAGCGCATCACGTTCCCTTTCCAAGTCATCATGAGCTTCTAATAGATCTGCATAGCTGTCCAAGATGGTCTTCATTGTCTCTGAGGGCACAGCTTTAAACTGCTCTGGATCAATTTCGTGTGGAGAGCCTTCCATTGCTGCTTCTAGATTTGCTTCATTTTGCTGCTGCAGCCTCTTGTTTTCTTCTAGGGCAGCCGCCATGTGTTTTCTGAGAAGTGCCAGGTTACGCCGGACTTTGAGATTATCGGCTTGGTATACCTCAAGCAAAGCTTCTAGTTGTTTGGCACCTGATTCTGTCGATGGTTGGGGTGCCGCCAATAAGGTTTGGTGAGCCTGCTCAAGCGTCGTGTAGCGTTGATTCAGTTCTGCATTTTCTGTTTGTAGAGTGAGAAATTGTCTTTGTAAGTTTTGATGGTGCGTTTCCAGATTCTGATACCGGTTGTCCAGAGCTTTGTACTCATGCTGGAGCTGGTATACACATTGGTTTAATGCTAAGAATATGTTATTTACATTAAATAATGCTGGGAAGGGTGAAGATGCAGGGGAAATGGGGGCGGGAATGGAAGAGGTGAATGATGTGGATGTACGTGGAGATGTGGGTGGAGGGGGTATGGGTGATGAAGGTGGCATAGGGGGAGGGAGCGGTGCTGTGGCAGGTGATGTTTCCATCGTGTCAACTGTTTGAGTGACGGTGTAGATGGGAATCGTTGGTGGAGTGGATGTGACATCGGTGAACAGGGTGGTGAAGGTGGGCATGGTGACTCCCCCGTATTGGATTCCCGGAGAGAGTGGGATGCCCATGACCACGGTAGTGGTAGTGGATGTGGTAGTGTTAGTGTCCTGTGGTGGAGTGAATAGTGTAGTGTGAGGTGGGGATGGGGGTGACAACGGTGCTTCCTGATATTCTTCTGCTTGCGCTGCCTCGCCTAGTGCTGATGTATTGATGTGAATTTGCTTCCCGGATCTCCTGGGACGAACGGGAACTCTTTTTTCAAACCTGTGGATGTAGGCCATTGCCTCATGAATGGCCTCGTCCAGTCCTACAGCGTCGGCATGAAGGTTCATGGACTCAATGAACAACTCGTCCACACCTTCCTCAGCTAGCAAGTCGTTCATGAGTCTTTTGCCCTGTTCTAGAGACATCTGATGCTGTTCCTGAACCAGTCGCATGGTTCGATATAGTCTCTTGATTTGTGCCGAATATGCTGGGGCACTTGCTAACTCGGAGAGTTCGTCATATTCTTGATGTTGTTCTTCGTCGGCCTCTTCTTCATCTCCTCCTGCCTCTTGTTCATCTACATCGACTTCTACAGTTTGTGGTTGGGTGGGGGCCGATGTTGTTTGGGGTCGCGGTTCCTGAGCTCGCGCTGCTTCGGCTTCGAGGTTAGAGTCATAGATTAATCTGGCAATTTCTTCATCCGTGAGGTCCTCAAGAGTAAATCCCTGCGGAAATTCCAAATCGGATGGAATGGGTGGAAACACCAGATTAGGCCCCTCTGTGCTTGGTCTTGGTAACCGGATTGTGAATGGCCTAACTCGTCGTGTCTGGGGAGGAGTGATTTCTGGTGTAGCGGTAGCTCCCCTTGGTTGAGCACAGGGTAGTTGGACTCCCCCCCTCATCTTCTTTGATGGGGGACCTGCTGCTGATAGTCTTCTCTGGAATTCTTGGACTCGGGACCATACGAGTGCCCGCTGAACAGGCACGTCATAAGCCAAGCATCTATAGATTATTCTGGTCAAAGCACAACACCCGTGGAGCACATTCTTCTGTTTTTTGTTCCACCTTTGATGCGCTAGGTGGATCTGATCTATGATCCAGTGTGGTACATTGATGGGCAGGCTTTCGGTTTCTGCTAGATATAAACTGAACCATATTTTTTTCGGGGGCATTGTGAAATGTTCTTGGGCGGGAAAAGCAAAATGTTGCATGATGGTTCGCAGGTGAAGCGCAATGGTAGGTGTCATCGCAACCATGTCCTTCAGCTTATTAAGATCTTTGTGCTTCATTCGACCTGGAACCATGGTTTCCTTTTCTGTTGGGATGTGCATGCCATACATACCCAATGCTTCTCTTACCAGATTGAGGGTCAACTTGAATCTTTTAAGCTCATTACCCGGCAGTAGTGATGGCAGCACAAAGGTGCTGTCGCCGCCCTTGGCTCTGCTTGGTTTGATGGTACTGATCAGATAAGAACATCGTAAAAAATCCGGCTTTGGTAAGTGAGTCCTGAAATAACTTTCCACACCTGCTTTGACCCAAACTGATCTCATGACTTCGGCATTTTGGTAGCTTTCAAACTCGCGTGCGAAAAAGTGGTATCGGCCCCATTTGCCATTGAACTCCAATTCTGCTTCCCAGAAATAGGTCCCATCGCCCAGTGGTCCAGCAACATCACTGAACCAATGCGCATGCTTACCTACTTGAGAAGTGTGCCCTTGAGGAGGATCCTGAATGGGGAGCACATGCACTGCTTGAAGCTCTTGCGGTCTTGCTGTGAGACGTGGCTCAAGGAGAAGTGTTTCTATGTCCACAATCTGGGCACCAGATCCGGCTTGAGAACTAGTACCTGCTTCTGCCATGGCCCTGTTCGCTGGTTGGTTCTGTGAGAATATAGAACCAAGTGTTAACATCGTAATGGACAGAATAAATCCGTTGTTGTCCCCGTTACAACATTAACATGAGGTGGATGATGAGTTAGTGGTTAGTAAGTGCATGAAGACAGTGTGTGTATTTAGTGCTTGTGTTGTCCTAGGAGACTACTGCAGTTAGTAAGTAGGTATGGATTTACAAATTGGGGTCGGGGGGTTTATTACAGGCCCTAGGCTGCCAAATGCAGTGAGTGGGCTTTGCCTTCGGTTTCGGAGAGTCTCTACAGAGCCTTCTCTGTGTCGTGGTTTGAAGATGAGGCCTTTTTGGGACCCATTTACAATTGATTACATGTACGCTCTTGGGTTTTGGTGTGTACATGAGTGTCGAGAACGAGTGAAATCTGGCAGTATGCGTCGCTGCGTTATGCTGTTTAAGTTGTGGCCTCAGCGTAGCTACTTGTGCCATCAAGCAAGCCTTAGGCACCCAAATTTGTCTTGATTGTGGGCTTGCCTTCATCGACTTCTTGGGCACCCAAATAGATTTTACTTTAGCAGAAGAATTTCTGAAAGACTTCTTATTAGCGTTGCGTTGTTGGTCACTAATAAGAGGCTTTGCCCCTGTAGTTGACGGTGGTGCAACCGGTCGTTCGCCTTTCCGCACCCATACCTAGTCTATTTTCTGGGCTGTTCTGCTGCGCAGGTACTTTTGATCTCTGACATAGGTAGTACCCTGCTTCTTCTGCCTTTGATCCACCTTGGGTTGCTGCTTCCTTCTAGCCTTTGGAAAAGAAGGGAGTTCCGTTGCATTCCTGACTTCTTTTTTGCGAATATCATTCCTCTGCAACACATAGTTTTGGACAAGAACAGCATGGTCATCTTCATGTGTACCCCTGGAAGGACCAGGAGTCTGTGCCTTTCCTAGTTCCTTGAGTGCTCCATTGTCTAATTCTACTGTAACTCGACTATGATTGACCCAAACCTGGAGAAGTCCACTTCTTAGGTTTAGATTGACTGCTTGGTCATAGATCCAATCCTGACCCAAGACGAGAGGTTCAGTGAGATCCTCATCTTGACACACTAGTACTTTAACGGTCATTGCCTCCTCGTGAATGTAGAGGGGAAGTTCCACCTCGCCCATGCAAGGGGTTTCCACGCCTCCCAATCCTATGAGGTATGCTTCCACCGGATGGACAGTTAACTGTAACTCTTGACAGTAAGACAACTTAACAGCGCTAGTGGCAGCACCTGAGTCAATCAAGGCTCTTACGGTCCTTGTACTCTTTCCTTGTCCTATGTCTATGGTTATGAAAGGACGTCTATCAATTATTCTATTCGAGCTTGTTCCTGCAACTTCACACATGGCTATGGGAAATCCTTGGTCTGTAGAGTCATTCGCTCCAGGCTGATCTCTACCTTGCCTTCGTAATTTCATCCTTCTGATGCGTTCTAAAGCCTCTGCTTGAGCTTCTTCTCTAATTCTCTTTTCTTCCTCTTTGCGTTTCTTAGCAGTGTTGAGTCGGCTAAGCATTTCCTCCGTGAGGGGTTCCTGATACAACTTGACTCTGCAACCGCTAATATAATTTGGGAGAACATCACCCTCTAATGTGGCCAATTGCACTGCTCCACTTGTGGAGATCCTATTGATGATCATAGGTCCGTAGCCTCTCTTTTCTAGCTTCCTCGCGTGTTGTTTGAGTGTATAGACCAAGACTAGATCTCCTGCTTTCAAGCCTTTATCCTTCACATGGGCATCGAAATATGCCTTCTGTCTCTTCTTGGCGGCATATATTCCTGCAGCGGCTCTTAGTCTTGTTTCCCCTAATCGTTCAAGGTCAAAAATCCTAGAGGAGAGCTCATGACCTGTCCATTCGTGCTCTTGTGCTACTCTCAATGTGGGGATCAGGAAGTCCAAGGGTAGCACAGCGTTTTGGCCGAATACCATCTGAAAGGGGGTGGCTTGGAGTACCGTTTTGTAGGCAACTCGGTATGCCCAAACAGCATGGTGTAGCTGTTTGTCCCAATCAGAGCGTTTAGTGTTCACTAATTTCGTCAGTACATTGCATAGAATCTTATTAGTGCTCTCAGCTTGTCCATTAGCTTGAGGGTGATAAGGGGCAGACTTCTTGTGTATTACCAAGAATTCTTGGAGTAGATTTTCAATCACTTCGTTCAAGAAATGAGTGCCTCTATCACTTACAAGCTCTATGGGTAGTCCATATCTCGTGAATACATTCTCAAACAAGAATTTGGCAGTTGTTTGAGCATCGTTCTTGGTTGTAGCTTTTACCTCTACCCACTTGGTGAGATAATCTGTTGCCACAATGATGTATTCCGCATGAGAACCTTTGGCTGGGGGATTAATAGGACCTACGAAGTCTATTCCCCACTTAGAGAATGCACGTCCACCCATCATAGGTTTCAGTGGCATCTCATCTTTGCGTATAGGATACTGAGTCCTTTGACAGACATCACACCGTTTCACATAGGTATGTGCATCCATGTGAAGGGTAGGCCACCAGAAGCCCGCAAACAATATTGCCTTGATCACCCGATCTGGTCCAAAGTGTCCTCCTGCTACACCTTGGTGAGCAGTTTCTAAGATCTTAAGATACTCACTTTCATGGACACACAGTCTCAGGTAACCATCCTTACCGCGTTTGTATAGATTATCACCAACAAGTGAATAATCCTGGGCTTCTTGTTCCAAACTCCTTTTTCTAGCTAGAGTCATGTCTGGAGGGAATGTGTTTGTCCTCAAGAATGATACTAGGGGTTCACTCCAATCTGGCGCAATGGATACTTGATAGAGAGTGGCATGTTCCACAGGTGGTTTATTGCAACAGATTGGGCATTCCTTGCACAACTTTTGGACATCCGCTTCCATAGTTGGCCAATGCACTCCGAATCTCTTTAGAGTCTGCAACGTTCGTTGTTTTGAATGGTGTTGCTCTAACGCACCTACATGTGCTAATTGCAACCATTTAGCGTACTCATCCTCTTCTACGCAACAAGCCAAGATCCCTTGATCTGTGTGCTTGTACATGCTTCCTGCCATGATGTGATACTTTTGGGCTTTTACAATCTCTCTATTCCGTGTGCTTACCACTGGATGGCTAGGCCCGTACGTCAATACTGGTACCAATGGCTTAGCCCACTGCGGTACAACTTCCAAATTAAACAAGTAAGCATCAGGAAGGTCCTCTGACACTCCTTGTGGGGCTTCTCCCGATGTGAGCCTAGAGAGGTGATCTGCTCGTAAGTGAGTCCTACCTTTTCTTACCACAACCTCAAAATCATATTCCATTAGCAAGAGAAACCATCTTACTAATCTTCCCGTATTGCATGGCTTGTTTACTAAGTACAACAATGCCTGATGTTCTGTAAAAAATTTAAACTTATTTGCAAGCAAATAATGTCTAAACTTTTTAACTGCATATACCATGCCTAATCCTTCGCGCTCTGTAGTGGTGTAATTCCGTTCAGCCGCGTTCAATTGTCTACTGGCATAGGCAATTGGAAGATCCATATTACCTTCACCAGTAGGTTGTGCCAGCACACACCCAATAGCATAATTGGATGCATCAACATGAACATGGAATGGCTTATTCCAATCTGGTGTGGTCAAGATTGGTGCTGAACATAATCTTCGTTTAAGTTCTTGGAAGGAATTCTCACATTCATCCGTCCATTCAAAGTTTGTTAGAAGTCCGTACATGGGCTTTGCAATGACAGCATACATGTGTATAAATCGTCGATAATAACCACAATGCCCCATGAAAGCTTGTACTTCCTTGACATTCTTTGGCCTAGGTAGCTCTGCTATGGCTCTCACTTTTTCTTCATCAGTAGATATGCCATTCTTTGACACTATGTGTCCTAGAATCTTGCCTTGCCTGACCATAAAAACGCACTTTTCTGGGTTCAGGCAGACTTGATATTCTCTACATTTGTCAAAGATTTGTCTGAGTTCAGGAATATGGGTTTGTCTAACATTGGAATGAGCACAGAGATCATCAACATAGACTTCTAAACTCTTTCTTAGGAACTCCTTAAACACATGGCACATCAGCCTCTGGAAGGTAGCTGGTGCATTGGTAAGCCCAAATGGCATTACTCTAAAAGCAAAAATGCCCCATTCTGTGGCAAAGGCTGTCTTATGCTGATCCTCTGGAGCTATGGCTACTTGATTGTAGCCAGAAAATCCATCAAGGAAGCTGTACACTTCCTTGCCTGCCACTCTTTCTAAGAGATGCTCTGTGATGGGAAGCGGATAGTTATCTCGGATTGTGGCTGCATTAACCTTCTTCAAGTTAATGCACACACGCAGCTTGCCATTCTTCTTGGGCACCACTACGATGGGGGATACCCATTCAGTGTGCTCAATTTCATAGATAAATCCGGCTTCGACCAGTCTATCTATCTCTTCCTTGATCTTAGCAGCATAGTTATCGTTATATGTATAAGGCTTTTGCTTAGAGGGTTTGGCATCTGAGGTCATGGGGATGGTGTGTGAGCATATGTCAGGGTCAACACCTTTCAAATCCTTGTAACTCCAAGCGAATACATCTCTGTATTCTCTTAGCAAGGTAATCAATTCATGCTCTTCTTCCGCTGTTAGGTCATGACCTATGTACGTACATCTCTCCTCTCCTTCTTCTAGGGCCACTACGATTTTCTTGGTGGTTTCTTTGTTATCATAGGCCTCTCCTGATTGTGCCTCTCGTTTAGGCATTCTTATCATGACTCTTCTGTCATCTATCTCGTACTTCTTAAAATTTTCTGGGACCTCAAACAAAGATTCTTCCTCTTCTGGTAAGGCTTCTCTCTTCTTTCGTTTCTTTCCTTCTTCCTTAGGGGTCATATGCGTTGCTAATCTTACACCATTTGTAACTTCTCCATGCCTCTGGGGTTGAAATTCTACTTCATGGAAGTATTCCTCATCTGATGCAAATGGTGGGTCCATAATGATTGACTCTAGATCGGAGTCACTTGCATCCTCAAATGCATCAGGGCTAGGTTCGCATTCTTCTAGAACTGCCTCTCCCATGATTGGCTCTATGGAGAAGACTGAAATATCATAGCCATCCTCATCACAGTGAGGTGTCCATTGTTCTTCATTGATGGCTACGTCCATTGTTGCTAAAATTTCTGCCCAGCCATGGGGTTCAAATTCCTCGTCTGGAAAAACTACAGGTGCATAGGCTGGGTCTTGAATGGGTCTATGGGTTTCGTTTGCACCTATTTCTCTGGCCTTTTCTCTCTTCTCTTCTTCTACTGCTACCTTGCACATCCATAAGTGAGTATCTTCATGCATCCATGAGGATCCAGACCCTATGGAATGCACCGATTCTGTATCATCTTTGGCTCTATGGATGGGATTCCATTGGATAGGAGGGACATCTCTATGAGAATAATCCTTGAGATTGACTTTGGTTGTAACACCTAAGTGCTGCAGGTACAAAGAATTGGTCCCCCAATCCTGTACCACTTGCAACTGTCGCATGAATGGTCTTCCCAAAATCATCTCATAGGCATGATTTTTGCTGAAGTCACATATGGCAAAGGTATGTTCAAACTCGACACCACAAGTGGTGAGAGTTATTCCTTCTAGCAATCCTAGGGGTCTCTCTATGTGACCATCTGCCATTTGCAATTTCATTCTCGTTGGCCTGAGTGCTGGCTTGCCCCAACGCTTCCATAAGGAGGTGGTGGCAATTGCAACTCCTACACCTGAGTCCAAAATTGCCTTGGTGGTGTACTCCTGGTAGGTAATGGGAAGATAGGTGTTCCCTTCTTCACCTTCGCATATATCTCCTATCTTATCTAAGGGAATTTCTGGCACTGTCCTGTGGGATCCTACCCGGGAATGAGGTTTTGCAACTTCAGTTACTCGACTGGCTGCATATTTCCCCGCGTTTAGTCTATCCTCAGGCAGTTCTTTCAAAGTGAGATTGCGCTGCACCTTGGTGTTCGTTACTACCTCCGTGTTCCTTGGTATGACTGAGTCGTCGTTCCTTACCATGACTGTGGGTGTTCTCATACACGTGGACTTTGCTTCCCATGGGCCTGTGAAGTGGGGTAGCTCCTGTATGGAATTAGACTCAAAGTCCAATCTCTCATGAGATTGAGCACACTCATGTTCCCCGTAAATTGATGGGATGTCTTGTGGAAATTGGTCGTGTGCATCGTCCACCAGTTCAAAAGGAGGGGCGACCTCACTTTCGTTATCCCATTTGTCTTCTTGAATCTCTCGTAGGAAGTCTGGTGCAAACCGATTCATAGAAGAAGAAGTGTCTGGCTCCGTAGAATTAGGTACATATGCTACCTGGGAAGGAGGGCTTATCCTATCGTTGGCTCTTTCCTCGTTGTCATAGATAGCTGAAGCACAAGCTTCTTGGGGAGGATTACTTATGCTATTACTTTTCCGCACAGGCTCATACGCTCTCTGGGAAGGAATGTGGGTTACCTGTGGAGGTACATAAGCTTTCGAGGGAGGCACCTGTGACCTTTGGGGAGGAAGATAGGCTCCTTGAGGAGGCACATGAGCTTCCTGAAGAGGCTGGCTTATCCGTTCTCTTGCCCTTTCCTTTTTTTGAGGGATAGGCTCCTTTTCTGGCTGTGCAATTAGCCTCTCTAATCTTTCTAAGGAGGGGAAGTTGTCTGGTTTAGTGGAATTGGCTGCATAAACTTCCGATGGGGAATGGCTCAGGTTTTTGCTTGCTTTTTCTTTCTCCTGATTTTTTTCTTCCTTGTCAGATCTGGCAATTATCCTCTCTAACTTTTCTAGGAATCCATCCAAGTGTAATTGCGTCTTGGCTGAGCCCGAGTAATTGAAAAGGCGACTGGCTTCAAACATAGTCTGAGCCAATGCGACCATTTTCGCGCACAGTTTGGTTCTTTCTATCTCTAGGTCAGCTCTAGGATAGCACTTGTCATGATCCGTGACGTTTGGCCCTTCTTGGATTCTGGCCTGATATGCTTTAAGCATCATGTTTAGGTCTTCAGGAGTGGGATCTGCTAGAACTGATCCTACTCTAGGGGGTGGTGGGATTTGATGAGGCGGTGGGGAAGGTGGTGAGTCGGATGGAGATGGGAGTGGTGGAGGCGGGGTGATGTGAGAGGGAGTTTGAGCTGTGAGTTCAGTTATCCTCGCTTTGGTTTCTCTTATGCTTTCCTCAAGCTCACTCATCTTTTTGGCCCATTGTCGTTTCATTCTTTCTCGACTATCTTTCCATGCTCTAGTCCTTTTCTTTGTTACGCTCTCGGTTTCACTAGCCTCTGGGCCCTTTTCCTTGCTTGTCTCTTGGTTTTGCTGTAATGCCTGAGCTCTAGTGACTACCTGCACTGGTGCAGTGGAAGTGACGCTTCGTGAGGGATCTACAACCAAACCGATCACATTGATAGGAGTGATTTTTGGCATATTATTGGGGTTCTTAGGGCAATCTCGTAAGAGATGTTCTTTTCCACAATCTTGGCAGAAACCTTGGATAGTCACTGACTGGGGTTGTGTAGGTGGAGGCAAGGGACAATCACGAATGAGATGATCTCCTTGGCATCTGTAGCACGGTCCTCTTGGGAATGGAGGTCTTACTTGCCTAGGTTGAGGCCTGGGATTGGGGTTTGCATACATGACGTTCGTGTAATCTGACTCCCAACTAGGTTCACTTGGTTCTTCACTATAGTAAGACTCACCATGTTCTGGAGACTGCATGTAGTAAGCCTGGGGACTATCGACATGTGTAGAATCAAAGCTATGGTCACTTGGGTCACTTTCTGAGATCAATGGGGTTACTGGTACAATGGCCCTATTCAGGTTTTCTTCTGCAACAGCATACTTTACTGGAATCACGTTAGAGGGGTTTGGAGACTGTTGAGCTAGCACCGGTTGGGGTCTCTGTTGGGCCTGATATTGTGGTTGGTAGGTTTGTTGGGGTCTAGCATATTGTGGTGGTGGAGGGTACTGGTTCTGGTATCTTCCTTGTTGGTAGGGCTGAGGGTAGGGTTGCCTAACAGTCTGCTTGTTGTATGGGCAATCTTGCGCAGTGTGGTTTGTGTACTTCCGTTCTATAGTGCAGTACTGGCTACTAGGGTTAACTTGGGGTTGAGCCATAATGGGACAGACGTTCGCCATATGGTCGCCACCACAAGTATAGCATCTTTTCACAGGGGCAAACCTAGGAATTTGTTTGCTAGAGACGCCTAGTTTTTGTGCCACTTTCTCTGCGAGTTCCTCAATTGATGTGGATTGCGTGGAAGAGTGACTAGAAGCACTATCTGAATCTTTGTAGATTTTGGACAGCTCTAGTTCTTCCCCTAGGTTATCTTCAATGTCAATGCACATGCGTACACATTCTTCTATGGTCCTAGGGTCCTTCAGATACACATAGGATCTCAATTTCGTACTCAGCAATCCATCAAGGAATAAGGCTACTTGTTTAGCAGATGTGGGTAGTTCTGAAATAGGGCACCTTTCAAGATATTGTCTAAATCTTCTTCCGGCCAATCTGACAGTCTCTTGGGGGGTCTGTTTGAAGCTGTGAATCAATGAGGAGGTATTGTGTCTTATGCCGCTCTTAGAGAACTCTACGATAAATGCCTCTAGGAGTTGGTCTATGCTCCTGAACTGACGCTCGTCTAATGGCTCAAACCATGTAAGTGCTGTGTTCCTAAGGGTTAGACCGAAGGCGTTGTACTGCGTGAACAGATCTTCCACTTGTTCAGCTCTCAAGACTTGCTTGAACTCCGCCACATGATCATAGGGATCTCCTGTGCCGTCAAAGTAATTCTTCATGGACTTGACTAGCTGGGTGGGTCTCAAAGTTCTTGTGTGCTCTCTAGGCCTTGGCAGAGGGAATCCATCTACATTTCTTTGGTTCCTGTGGGCTCTATGCATCTCAAGTTCTACCCTATTCGTCTCTGTTCTCGTTCTTTCTCTGCCTACTGGGTTGGCAAAACTTACTTCTGGTCTATCTTTACTTCTGTCTCTTTGCGTACCATGAGCTTGGGAAGCTCCAGCCCCAGGGTGACCATAGGATACATTTGATCTTGGTTGGGGAAAAATAAATTCACCCTTCCAAGTGTAGGCATGCCTATCATTTTCTGTCACCACAAAGATCCGTTCTGAAGCATGATCTAAGTAGGTCACTCTGCCTGGGCTATCCGGATCCTTAAACTCATAGATCATGATATTTCCTATGTCTGTTGGCTGATTAGACTTATACCTCCAAAAGGCTTCATCAGTTTCTCGATTGAGGAGCAACTCTATGCTCTTGTTGTCTTGGGGGACCCATTCAAGCGTGATAATCCTAGTGAGAACTGATTTACCTCGAGGGGTTCTAGGTTCCGCATCCATGTTCCCTTGTTCTAGGTCACCTAAGTCCGCTTCTGAGATTACATTCCCGAAGTCATCTGTCCTATCAGGGTGACTAGTGACAACATATATAGTTCCTTCTTTGTCCAGGTATGCACCATTTTCAAACTTGACAGCTGGATGTTCTAGTCCTATAGATTGGTCAGGGTTTTTAATCTGGACCACGGATCTTCCTAGGCCGTCCTCATAGATGCTAGCACCTAATCGGTTGGTCCTAAGGTACTCCAGCTGCGTTTTGTAAGGGCCTTCTACCCTGTATAGGTAAGGCACTCCTGAACTTCCCGTGGGTCTGTCCATGCCTTGAGACATTTCTGACTCACTGGTCTCAGAGCTAGGGTAGTATGAGTGGTGGCTCAACTGCTGGGCCCAAGACCTTGCAGTGTGATTGACACTAGCCTCTGAAGACCTAAGGCTTTGTCTCTCTCTTGCTAGGTGTCGTCCTGATCTAAGGTTCATATGCCTAACTGGTTAGCCCAATTTTTTCCAGAGTACAACCTCGTTGCCGATCAATTGGTACCAGTCACTTGATTCTTTTTAGTTAATTATTGTGTTTATGGTCTTGTCTGATATCACGTCGTCAGGAACACTTGAATGTTCTTCGTATTTTAAGTTGATCGTTCGACGTTAGATTCTTTTCCTTTAGGTTATCGACAGTACAGAGATTATGTTTTTAACTTGAACTTGAGTTTTTAGGTAGTCTTCAACTTGATAACTGCCTATCGTCGCCCTGACTTACTCCTATCTCTACTCGTTCTTAGCTTGAGCTAGGAAATGACAGAGGGAGTTGAAAATAATCCAACCTTACTTGTTGATCCCTTGCTTTATGGTGCTCAAGAACCCGGTTCTCAAGCTTGCAAAGAAACCTTGCTTTGTACGCTCTCAGTTGCTCTCAATGGACCTATAAAGGACCCACGGTTAGCTCAATGCTTATATTCAAAGAACAAAACCAACCACTTTCATTCATGTGACACAAACACACATTTGCATTGCGACTTTTAAGAAAATAATTCTAAAGACCCCTGACTTTGATCCCCCTGGGTATGGTCAACTTCAAAATAACCTCTCTGAAAATCAACGCATTATCTTTATAAAAAACGTGTAGTATATGCCACGAGCTTTCCAACAAGCCCAAGAGCTCAAAAATTGGATTTCGTATGAAAAAGTTAGGACTGTTCAGGGTTTAGGGAGTTAAATCAGAATTCAATACAAGCTAACAGTCAAACAGGAATACTCGAGTAGCTTGTGGCACGGCCTCGTGATGCAATACTACACCCTAGTGTTTGTCCCACACTCAATCAAAATTTAGACCAATAATTTTGCCTTGAAAATTTGACCTAATTTGCCCTTCTAACGCGTTCGCAAAGTCTGTCGGTCGCGATTGACAGGTCAGTCGCGATCGACATGTCGATCGCGATTGACAGGTCCGTCGTGGCTGTCAGTCGCGATTGACTGGTCAATCGCGATTGACACGTGGCCGAAAAGTCAATCAATCGTGGTCAAAGCGTCGTTGACTCTGTCGGTCGCGATTGATGAGTCGATCGCGATTGACAGGTCGGTCGCGAGGGTCTGTCGATCGTGGTCAAACAGTCGTTGACCGTGTCGGTCGCGATTGATGAGTCGATCGCGATTGATGGCTCGATCGCGATTGACACGTGTCACGCGTATGGTCAGTCGGTCGTGGTCAATCGGTCGTTGACTCTGTCGGTCGCGATTGACAGAGCCGTCGTGGGCTGTCGGTCGCGATTGACGTGTCGATCGCGATTGACAGGTCTGTCCGTCGTGGTTTGTCGATCGCGATTGACAGAGCGATCGCGATTGACAGAAATCTGTGGAATTTCAAAAAACTAAACACATTTTTGGGAAGCCCTTGGCCTGTAGGTCATGGATATGCACTTTGTTTAGCAATTAGAGCAATTTTTCTGTCGGTCTGGATTGACAGAGCTCGGCGACACACAGACAGTTACTCGGATTTTCGTACCTGCGTAGGGTGCTGGGGATGATGATGCGGCCTGTACCTGCAGAATACTCACAAAACATGCAAAAAACAGCACATGCAAATTCGCTCTCTCTCACAAGTGAAATGAGGGAAATGAGGTGGAGATGGGGATATGGTCAAAAAAACTGAAATTTTCGCGATGATGGAGATGGACGTGGGAGATGGTGATGATGATGATGGTGATGAAGATGGTGAAGAAAGTAAAAGAAAATCGATGAGAGTGAAGAAAATACCTACAACTCCAACGCGTCAACTCTACATCTTACCATCACACGCTCGTCCTCAAAGCTCGATCCCCGGCAACGGCGCCAAAATTTGGTGTAGCTCAGTGATGAGTAGCACCTCCTTTAATGTCAATCCGGGAAGACGTGAGGATGGTATGAAGACCTCGAGCAAGTGGCGGCACAAGTGCGTGAGTGAGAAGCACACTAGCATGCACACACATACACACACACGCGCACACACGGTAAGACAAAGAGTGAGAATCAATGGAGCTTTTAGATTACTTTCAAAATGCTC
Source organism: Ceratopteris richardii (assembly GCA_020310875.1). Lineage (NCBI taxonomy): Eukaryota > Viridiplantae > Streptophyta > Polypodiopsida > Polypodiales > Pteridaceae > Ceratopteris > Ceratopteris richardii. Next base: position 151,927,814 of record CM035411.1, on the reverse strand, counting down.
TTACAAGTTCATTTCAATTACAATCTAACCTCAAAAATGAGCTCTCTAGCCCTTTTTATAGTTTTTGACTAGCTTCTGGTCCTGTCCAGACCTAGTGTCCGGCCTAGTTAAAAATTAGGTTCCAGGGCTTATTTGGGGGCTCAAACGAGATCTAAAAAATACGAAAATTGGTACGCAACTACTTCTAAGGCTCCTCAAGCTCAAGGACTCCTTGGCTTGCACAAAATGGAGCTACAAAAAGGTGAAATGATATTTACAATGATTGTTAGTGACAAAAATCACTGTTGTTGTAGGGATTTCTTCTAGTGCTCTGCCATACATATCTTCGAGCTCCCTACTTGCTCTTCCTTCCTGCATGTCCATCTCTTTGATTTGCATTAATGTCTTGAAAAAATATTGGCCTACTTGCCAGATCTTCTTTGACTGCCCTGTTTGCTTGTGCTGTCCCTTCGCTCTGACTCCCTTCTTTGACTTTCATGTCTTGTACGTCCTGGTGTACCAAGGCTACTGCCAACAGTGTCTATGCATCATTATGTGTGTATGTGTCTATGTGTGTATGTTTGTGTGTGTGTACGTGTATGTGTCTATGTGTATGTTTCACTATGCGTCTATGAGTGTGTATGTGTTTATGTGTGTGTATGTGTCTATGTGTGTGTATGTGTCTATGTGTGTATGTGTATGCATGTATGTATGCATATGTGTGTATGTGTGTGTATGCATTATGTATGTGTATGTAAGCATGTGAATTATGTATGCATGTAAGTATGTATGTATGCATATGCATATGCATTATGTATGCATATGTGTGTATGTGTGTGTATGCATTATGTATGCATATGTGTGTGTATGCATTATGTATGTGTATGTAAGCATGTGCATTATGTATGCATGTAAGGATGTATGTATGCATATGCATATGCATTATGTATGCATGTAGGTGTATGTGTGTGTATGTCTCTCTATGTGTGTGTATGCATATATGTGTGTGTATATGTGTCTGTATGTGTGTATGCATGTGTATGTGTGTGTATGCATCATTATGTGTGTATGTGTCTATGTGTGTATGTCTGTGTGTATGTCTGTGTATATGTGTGTGTGTGTCTATGTGTATGTGTGTGTATCTATGAGTATGTATGTGTTTATGTGTGTGTATGTGTCTATGTGTGTGTATGTATCTATGCATGTGCATTATGTATGCATGTAAGTATGTGTGTACATTTTATGCATATGCATATGCATTACGTATGCATGTATGTGTATATGTGTGTATGTCTCTCTATGTGTGTGTGTATGCATATATGTGTGTGTATGTGTGTATGTGTGTGTATATGTGTCTGTATGTGTGTATGCATGTGTATGTGTGTGTATGCATGTGTATGTGTGTATGTGTCTATGTGTGTATGTGTGTGTGTATATGTGTGTGTATGTGTGTGTGTATGTGTGTGTATGTGTGTGTGTCTATGTGTATGTGTGTGTATCTATGAGTGTGTATGTGTTTATGTGTGTTTATGTGTGTGTATGTGTCTATGTGTGTATCTGTATGCATGTATGTATGCATATGTATGTGTATGCATGTGTATGTGTGTGTATGCATCATTATGTGTGTATGTGTCTATGTGTGTATGTGTTTGTGTATATATGTGTGTATGTGTGTGTGTCTATGTGTATGTGTCGCTATGCATCTATGAGTGTGTATGTGTTTATGTGTGTGTATGTGTCTATGTGTGTGTATGTGTCTATGTGTGTATGTGTATGCATGTATTTATGCATAGGTGTGTGTATGCATTATGTATACATATGTGTGTGTATGCATTATGTATGTGTATGTATGCATGTAAGTATGTATGTATGCATATGCATATGCATTATGTATGTGTGTATGTCTCTCTATGTGTGTATGCATATATGTGTGTGTATGTGTGTATGCATGTGTATATGTGTGTGTATGTGTGTATGCATGTGTATGTGTGTGAATGCATCATTATGTGTGTATGTGTCTATGTGTTTATGTGTCTATGTGTGTGTGTATATGTGTGCGTATATGTGTGCGCGTCTATGTGTATGTGTGTGTGTCTATGAATGTGTATGTGTTTATGAGTGTGTATGTGTCTATGTGTGTGTATGTGTCTATGTGTGTATGTGTATGCATGTATGTATGCATATGTGTGTGTATGTGTGTGTATGCATTATGTATGCATATGTGTGTGTATGCATTATGTATGTGTATGTATGCATGTGCATTATGTATGCATATGCATTATGTATATGTATGTATGCATGTGCATTATGTATGCATATGTGTGTGTATGCATGTAAGTATGTATGTATGTACGTATATGCATATGCATTATGTATGCATATGTGTGTGTATGCATGTAAGTATGTATGTATGTATGCATATGCAAATGCATTATGTATGCATGTATGTGTATGTGTGTGCATGTCTCTCTGTTGGAGTTAGACGTCTGCAGGAGCACGCGAACAACACAAGGAAGAAGAAGAAGCTTGGAGCACAAACACCCAATACTGAATGTATTACTAGAGAATGTACAAAGATAAGTAGCCCATTAGGGCAATAGGCGTATATACAAGCCGGGGGAAAAAAACCTCCTAAAGAGGGAAAAAAGTGCCCCGGTGGTCCTAGTGTGTTCACACACATCACTACCTAAATATATCAACAAATCCCCCCTGGGAGTGATGCGGTGAACAAGGAGCTGGCACTCATGTATAAGGAAGTGCCAAGCTATGTGGAAATCACTCCACAAAAGGAAGTAAGCCCAAAGCTTTGCGGAAAGCTTCAAACTTCTCCCTAGACAGAGCCTTCGTGAAAAGGTCTGCAATGTTCTCCTACGTGGGCACATATGCCAAGCTGATCTCCCCAGCAGAGAACCTCTCCCTGACATAGTGATAATGCACCTCAATGTGCTTAGTGCGAGCATGGAACACATGGTTCCTCGCAACTGCCAATGTGCTCTGACTGTCAGTGAAGATGGTGGTGGCAGAAGACTGGCCAACACCGAAATCAGCCATAAGGCGTCTGAGCCACACACACTCAATAGTCGTTGTGAAAGCTACCCTATACTCAGCCTCACAATAGGAAGTGGCCACAGTAGGCTGCTTCTTGCTCAACCAAGATATACATGAGCTACCAAGCATGAAGCAAAAACCACTGGTGGACACACGAGTGTCATAGCAACCAGCCCAATCTGAGTTAGAAAAAACATGCAAATCTGGTGGTAGTGATCCCCCCTTGGGATAAAACAACCCAAGTATCTGAGTACCACTCAAGTAGCGAAAGATGCGCTTAACCGCCTTCCAATGTGTGACTCCTGGGCAATGCATAAACCTGCTCATCTTTGAGATAGCAAACTGAATATCTGGCCGAGTAATGCATAAGTAAATCAAGCATCCAACAGCCTGCTGATAAAGAACAGCATCAAATGCATCTCTAGCATCATGAAGACTCAATCTAAACCTGTCTCCATAAGAGTGGCAATAGGCTTACAGTCAGTCTTCAAGGCCAAAATGCTGCAATAATGTGTCAATATATTTTGTTTGACACAAAGCCATTCCACCATCAACTTGCATAAACTGAATGCCCAAATAGTGATGCAAATGCCCCAAATCAAACATCTCAAATGAGGCATGCAAATCAGCCTTGAAATCAGCAATATGCTTCTCAATAGGACCAGTGAGCAGCATGTCATCAACATAGACAACAATGATCAGAAGCACATCATTGGCACACTTAACATATAAGGTGCTTTCAGTTGGACTGTTCACAAAACCATGTGCAACCAGATAGGCATGTATCTTCTCATACCAAGCACGTGGTGCTTGCTTTAAACCATATAATGCCTTCTTTAACCTGCACACCTAGTTTTCATGCCCTTTCTGCACAAAGCCACGGGGCTGAAAAACATACACTTCTTCATGCAAGTCACCATTCAAAAATGTTGTTTTAATGTCCAACTGATATACATTCCAACCATGATGGGCTGCAAGTGCACAAATGCTCTGAACAGTAGTCATACGACATGTAGGTGCAAAGGTCTCATCAAAATCAATGCCTCTTTCCTGCGCATAACCCTTTGCAACAAGCCTAGCCTTATACTTGTCAACTGTACCATCAGGTTTACACTTCAGCTTGTATACCCACTTAGTGCCAATGGCCTTCTTGCCAGGAGGCAAGTCACATAAAGACCATGTACCATTCTTCATTATAGCATCATATTCAGATTGCATGGCAATCATCCAATTTTCTGAATTCTGCGCTTCATCAAAAGAAACAGGCTCATTCTCATCACAGAGACTAGACGCAACCATAGCATAGCAATCTAATGCAAAGGAGGCACTATGAGAGCCTGAACGAGTATGATATGACAAAGGTACATCTAATTTGCTGCCACGCAAAGTCTCCACCAGCCATTTTGGCATAGTTTTTGCCTGCTCAATATTAGCTCTCTCATCAACAAGTGCATCATGTAAATCTGCATCAGAAATAGAATGATCTGCATCATCATATGAAACCTGCAAAGGCTGAGAAGTTGCCTCATTAGGACCAGCACTAGACTGTCCACCTGTAAAAAGAGGCATCAAAGTATCATACATGTCTTTAGAGCCAACAGATGTCTCCTTAGTACATGAAAGCAATGGCTGAATAGCATCTTTCACAAAGACAACATCACGGCTAACCAGAATGCGTTTAGTCTGTGGATGATACAGACGATAGCCTTTACTTTCAGAACTGTACCCAACAAAAATACATTTTATTGCCTTATCATCCAATTTTCTGCGATGTTGTTCAGGCACTAATGCATATGCCAAACAACCAAAAACACTTAGATGAGCAACAGATGGCTTGCGGTCATGCCAAGCCTCATATGGAGTGATAGACTGCAGCGCTTTAGTGGGACACCTATTCAGTACATATGCTGCACACATGATAGCCTGAAGCTAGAAACTATGTGGTAAACCCTGACTCTTGACCATACACCTCGCCATCTCCATGAGTGACCTGTTCTTTTGTTCAGCAACTCCATTCTGTTGAGGTGTATACGGCACTGTACACTGGTGTTTTTTATGCCATGTTCAGCCAGAAATGCATTAAAATCAGAAGACATATATTCCCCCCCTCGATCAGAACGGAGGGTGCCCATTTTACATGCTGACAGATTTTCAGCCAAAACCAAAAATTGTTTAAAGCACATGAACACTTCAGACTTTGCTTTGAGTGGATATACCCATGTGTTGGTGCAAACAAGCCTACACACATTGGCTTGGACCCTTAGACTCATTAAAGACTAGCATGGATAAAGGTTTATCAAAGCTTCACTCAAAGCAAGGTTCATGTGAACATATGCTTATATGTTCTTACTTCTTTACCCCTTGTAAAAGTCTAAGTGACTTATCATTTGTTTGTAACCACTTAAAGTCATCCACCTACTTCATTAGTCATGGAAATTTGATTGTTGAGATAGAGAGAATATCTCCCTACTTTTAGAGGAGAGATTCAAGGGAACCTAAGTTTGAATTTCAAATTCAAAAGAAGATCAAACTCCTATAAAAGATATAGAAAAAAGTCGCGGGTAACACTCTCACTTCAGCTCACTCCCCGAGGCATATTTTTCCTTGTAACTCATTGTGTGTGAGGGCTACTCTATACCCAACATCACACTACCTCATTTAGCTCTGCTTGGCAAGCTAATGAGATTGTACAAACACATATATCAATAGAAGTATACATTCATCATCTCTGTTTTGTCTGAGTCACCTACTCCAAGTCTGTCAACTTCAAAGAAGCATTTCTCTGGATCTACTGAACCAAATCAAGAGATCTATAGCTCATTGGAACCAGCTCAAAGTCTACTACAAGCATACAAAATTTCAAAGGATTCCATTCAGCCATTTGGGAGAAAATCAAGTCGAGGTGCACACTGGTATTTGTCTGCAGAGTTCCTGAAAAGTCGGGGGTGATTATAATTTTGCTAAACTTATTTCTCAGTGCATAGTTTGTCAATTGAAGTGATTCCACTTGTGATTGGTAGCTTACTAAGGTATATTGATACTCCCAAAAGGAATTGTGCCAATTTTAAGTGTGTTGGACACACTGAGTAAAAGTCTGAGCAGGTATCATTACAAGAATAGAAGGTTTTGCTTGATTTGTAAAGTACCAAGTTATCTGTTTTGATTTGGTCATTACCCAAATCACTTCCAAAGTACATATATGGTTTCTTTATGTCATTAGGAAGCTAAGCTTGTGTACTAAGCATATCTGGAAAGAAAAGAGGGCAGGTGTGAAGCAGGTTTTGCAGCACCAACTGATTTCCTGAGTGCATCCATCCATCACTCTCAACAGTGGTATCAGAGCAAAACAAGGTAATCATGGGTGATGGTTTCCCCTCTTTCATTGACAAATTGGACAGAAACAACTATCAAGCTTGGTCATTGAGAATGAAGACCTATCTACAAGGGAGAAGTCTATTTGGATACATATCAGGAGATGAGGAGTTGCCCTCATTCAAGACTAGAGGACTACCTACAAAGGATGAGCATGAAAGACTTAACCAATGGTGTGCAAAGGATGCTTTGGCAAGGTCTTATCTCTTAAACTCTATATCTGACTTTCTTTTACCTCATGTAAGAAACTGTAAGACTTCCCAAGAGACTTGGGAAACCTTGTCAAATTACTTTTCTTCCAACACAAGGGCTAGGAAGAATCAATTATGGATAGAGTTCACAACACTGAGGAAGCAGCCCAAGCAATCAGTCTCAGATTATGTGACAAAGATCAAAGATGTGGCAGACCAACTAGCAAGCATTGGAGAGGAAATTGAAGAGGAGCAAATAGTCAGGCAAGTGACAAATGGACTCAAGGCAGATGATAAGTGGGAAAGTTTCACCACTGCAATGGACCTCTACATGGACATGCATACCCCTGATCTCACAACACTCATGGGTCAACTATTTACACATGAAGCAAAGTTCACCAAAGCTGGAGATCAATCAAAAGGTAATAACCCCTCTGCTCTCTTTACTGATAAGAAAGTTAAAGATAAAGGCAAGAAGAAACAGGATGAAGAAGGCTCTACCTCTCAAGCCAATTATGCAGGGAGAGGTAGGTCATCTAGAGGAAGAGGCAGAGGAGTTAAGTCAGGTAGGGGGAGACCCTACAACTCATCACCTTGCAACATCTGTGGGTTGTCCAATCATACCACAGATGAATGCTACAAGAACTACAAAAATCAGAGAGGAAGAGGCTACTCAAGAGGTGGATACTCTCAAGGAAGAGGTAGATTCAACCAACATCAAAGCTACAATGGGTATAACAACCAATACAACAACAATTACAACAACAACCACAATGGAAGCTACCAAGGTGGATTCATAAATAGAAGAGACTACAACAACTACACAGAGGAGCAGGATGACTCCTTATTGATCATGAACATGACCTCCAAGATAGGTACAAATGATGATCATTTATTTTACATTGACTCAGGATGTTCTAACCATGTAGCTGGCAATGTGGCACTACTTTCTGATTTGGAAGAGCCCAAGGGCAAACATCAGGTACAAACAGGTGATGACACTAAACACTCTGTTGTCAAAGTTGGAAATGTGAAGACATGTGATGGTAATCAGAACCTATTAAGCAGGGTACTCTATGTACCAACAATAACTAAAAATTTAATGAGTGTTGGTCAGATTGTGGAGAAAGGTTTGCAGGTCAGATTCACACAACATGGAGCATATGTGGAGGACCCAAAACAAGGATTCAGAAGGATAGCCAAAGGGGAGAAATCAGGTAGACTATTTACATTTGAGCTAGAGGATACAAAAAACATTGCTTTGTATAATTACAAGGATCAGACACTTTCAGAGTTAGAGATATGGCATAAAAGACTAGGGCACATAGGTGAAAGGACTATCAAGCAAATGTGCAGGGATCAGTGTGTGCTTGGGATACCTAATATATCCAAGCAACACATGATCTACAAATGTGGATCATGTCAATTTGGTAAGTCTCACAGATTACCCTACTCAAGAAAAGGTTTCATGCATGAAGACTACCTAGACTTGGTACACACAGATGTTTGGGGACCTAGCAAGGACCCTTCCATTTCTGGTTCAAGATATTATGTGTCTTTCATTGATGACTATAGCAGATGGACCATTTTATATTTTATGAAGCATAAAGATGAAGTGTTTAATTGTTTCAAGAGGTATCTTGCACTTGTTGAGAATCAAACAGGTAGAAGCTTGAAGAGGCTAAGATCAGATGGTGGAGGAGAGTATTTCTCCAATGAGTTTGAAGATTTCTTGCAGGAAAGAGGCATCAAGAGGGAGATCACTACCAGATATTCACCTGAACAAAATGGGGTAGCAGAAAGGAGGAATAGACTTATAGTGGAAACAGCTAGGTCTATGCTCAATGAGAAAAAGTTGCCAAATTACTTATGGGCAGAGAGTGTGTCCACTGCCACTTACCTCATCAATAGGTTGCCATCCAAATCACTTGATGGCATGACACCATATGAAGCATGGCATGGTAAGAGACCCTCTCTGGATCATTGCAAAATCTTTGGTTGTATAGCATATGTGCATATTCCCTCACATGTAAGAGGAAAGCTAGACCCAAAGGCAGAAAAATGTATCTTCATTGGTTATGATTTGAACCAAAAGGGATACAGATTCTACAACCCCACAAACAAAGGATTCAAGGTAAGCAGAGATGTCATATTTGATGAGAATGACTCATGGTATGAGAATGAATGCAGGAAAGTGAGTCTACCCTATGACATGGAGGAAGATTTTCCAAAGCTTACCAAGGAAGAGCCAACTCAGCAAGAAGACTCAAGCTCAGATGATGATACCATAAACCTTGAAGAGTTCAAAGCATGGAAATCCAAAGGAAAGATGAAAATGAAGCAATTGGAAGACAAGGCAGAAACTTCTACTCAAGCTATAAGAAGATCTCAGAGAGAGAAGAAGAAGCCTATCAGATTTGGGTATGACACATCACTTGTAACTAAACACTCTGTATATCTTGCAAAAGACTTGTTGAATGAAGAACCAGGTACCTATGAAGAAGCAATTACAAAGCCAGAATGGAGAGAAGCCATGGATGAGGAGATAGAAGCCCTCAAAGAAAGTGATACTTGGGACTTGGTACCCAAGAAGGATACTATGAAGGTAATAGGATCCAGATGGATCTACAAATTAAAGAAGAATTCAGATGGAACAATTAACAGATACAAAGCTAGGTTGGTAGCCAAGGGTTTTGCACAAACCCAAGGCATTGATTATGAGGAGACATTTTCTCCTGTGGCCAAGATGCCAACTATCAGAGTTTTGGTGAGTGTAGCTGCATCCAAGAATTGGAACATGTACCAATTGGATGTGAAGAATGCATTCCTAAATGGATGGATATCTGAAGAAGTCTACATGTCACAACCACCTGGCTATGAAGATCCAAGAAAGGTACATTATGTTTGTAAATTGAAGAAGGCTCTGTATGGTTTAAAGCAGGCACCTAGAGCATGGAACTACAGATTGACCACCTACCTCCAAGACCAAGGATTTGTGATGAGCAAAGCAGACACTTCTCTATTCATAAAGAGAAGTAGCACAGAGGTAATCTACTTATGTGTTTATGTTGATGACATCATCATTACAGGTAATGATGTCAATGGGATTAGACACATCAAGGGTCAGATGATGAAAGAATTCAAGATTAGTGATCTTGGATTACTAAAATATTTTCTAGGTCTTGAATTGATCTACACAAACTCAGGTATATACATTACTCAAAAGAAGTATGTACAGGATATGGTCAAGAAGTTTGGTTTGCAGGATGCTAAGGTATCTACTACTCCAATGGAGGTTAACCAAAAACTAAGTGCTCATGAAGGAGAAGAAATCAAAGACATTACAGGATACCAAAGTATGGTGGGTAGCTTAAACTATGCTACCTTGACAAGAATTGACATAGCATATGGAGTAAGTGTACTCAGTCAATTCATGCATAAACCAAGGATACCTCATCTAGAGGCAGCCAAGAAGATCTTGAAGTACCTCAAGGGAACTCAAAGTCATGGTTTGTATTTCCCTTATACATCAGATATTGACATTAAGGTTTACTCAGATGCAGATTGGGCAGGATGCAAGGATGATAGGAGAAGCACCTCAGGGTACATTTGTTTTGCAGGAGATAAGCCTATCTCTTGGTCAGCTAAGAAGCAACCTACAGTGGCATTGTCATCCACTGAAGCAGAGTATAGAGGGCTTGCAAATGCTACTCAAGAAGCTATCTGGTTGAAGCTTCTTTACACAGAGTTAGGTCTACATACAAGACCACCTATCATATTTGGAGACAACACTAGCTCTCTTCACCTTGCAGCAAACCCAATTTATCATGCCAGAACAAAGCACATAGAGGTTCATTACCACTATGTGAGAGAGAAATTGCTAAGTAAAGATATACAATTGACATATGTATCTACTAATATGCAATGTGCAGATTTACTTACAAAGGCATTGGATGGAACCAAGTTATGCAGATTCAAATCTATGATTGGATTGCAGGAAGTAATTGAAGAATGAAGAAGAAGACTTAAGCCAAAGTGTTTGGCTTGAGGGGGAGCTGTTGGTGCAAACAAGCCTACACACATTGGCTTGGACCCTTAGACTCATTAAAGACTAGCATGGATAAAGGTTTATCAAAGCTTCACTCAAAGCAAGGTTCATGTGAACATATGCTTATATGTTCTTACTTCTTTACCCCTTGTAAAAGTCTAAGTGACTTATCATTTGTTTGTAACCACTTAAAGTCATCCACCTACTTCATTAGTCGTGGAAATTTGATTGTTGAGATAGAGAGAATATCTCCCTACTTTTAGAGGAGAGATTCAAGGGAACCTAAGTTTGAATTTCAAATTCAAAAGAAGATCAAACTCCTATAAAAGATATAGAAAAAAGTCGCGGGTAACACTCTCACTTCAGCTCACTCCCCGAGGCATATTTTTCCTTGTAACTCATTGTGTGTGAGGGCTACTCTATACCCAACATCACACTACCTCATTTAGCTCTGCTTGGCAAGCTAATGAGATTGTACAAACACATATATCAATAGAAGTATACATTCATCATCTCTGTTTTGTTTGAGTCACCTACTCCAAGTCTGTCAACTTCAAAGAAGCATTTCTCTGGATCTACTGAACCAAATCAAGAGATCTATAGCTCATTGGAACCAGCTCAAAGTCTACTACAAGCATACAAAATTTCAAAGGATTCCATTCAGCCATTTGGGAGAAAATCAAGTCGAGGTGCACACTGGTATTTGTCTGCAGAGTTCTTGAAAAGTCGAGGGTGATTATAATTTTGCTAAACTTATTTCTCAGTGCATAGTTTGTCAATTGAAGTGATTCCACTTGTGATTGGTAGCTTACTAAGGTATATTGATACTCCCAAAAGGAATTGTGCCAATTTTAAGTGTGCTGGACACACTGAGTAAAAGTCTGAGCAGGTATCATTACAAGAATAGAAGGTTTTGCTTGATTTGTAAAGTACCAAGTTATCTGTTTTGATTTGGTCATTACCCAAATCACTTCCAAAGTACATATATGGTTTCTTTATGTCATTAGGAAGCTAAGCTTGTGTACTAAGCATATCTGGAAAGAAAAGAGGGCAGGTGTGAAGCAGGTTTTGCAGCACCAACTGATTTCCTGAGTGCATCCATCCATCACTCTCAACACCATGCATGCCTGGAAAAATCATCAATGAAAGTCACGAAGTAAAGGTAATTCCCAAAAGAGGGTGTCTGCATAGGACCATAGACATCACTATGTACAAGCTGCAATTTTTGCGTAGTCCGAACTGAACCATCTTTTGGAAAGGAGGAACGCTGCATTTTGCCCAAAATACAGCCTTCACATACATGTTTTCCAGGTGCCTCAAGCTTGGGCAAAGAAGACACCATATCAGATTTCTGCAGGCGTAGCAAACTAGCAAAATTCAGATGACCAAAGTGTGCATGCCAAAGCTTTGCATCTGACATAGCCTGAGAATCATGAACTGCACATGCCGAATCATTCACAGATCTTTCATAGTCTATGAGCTTATACAGCCCACGACATAAAAATGCTAGAAGCAATAATAACATCGCCATTTGACAGATCATGAACTGTACATCTGTCATCAACAAATTTCACAACCAAGCCAATCTTGGCTAATGCAGAAACTGATAACAGATTCTTCTTGATCCCTGGCACAAATAAAGCATCTGACAAGGTGAAAGAACTACCATCAGCACTAGTCAGAATGATCTTACCAACTCCCATAACAGGATAAGAGGAGTTTTTGGCGCATGTGATAGTATTCCCTGTAGGGGCAGGCTCGAGTGAAGAGAAGAAACTACGCTACGAGGTAATATGTTTGGTCGCCCCACTATCAAAGTACCAAACATCTGAGTCCACTGCAGACATGCACTGGTCATGAGAAGATGGGTCAAAACTGCAAACAGTAGTAAACGCCTATTCTTCTTCCTGCACAAGATTAGGAGACTCTATTGTTGGTGTAGAGGCTTCTGCAACAACCATTCCAGCCTCCTTTTTCTTTGCCTCTTTTGCAGCCAGTTTTGGACAGTTCTTTATGATATGATCATTCCCTTTACAGTACTTGCAAAACAATTTCTGCTTCTCTGATTCCTTCTCATCTTTATCCTGGTTCTTCGAATGTGCAGTATTTGCAGATTTCTGCTTACTAGTAGAAGAGCTCCATTTTCCTTTGCCCTTCTGACTAGCCAAGAAAGCTTGATCTGCAACACGCATAATGGACCTGTTCTACCTGGACTGATCTTCCCGCAACAGAACAGAGACTAACTCCTCAAATGATAAGGCATTCGGATTGCCTTTCATCATCAACCAAAGAGTAGAAGCAAAACTCTCATATGAATCAGGAAGACCATTCAGAACGGTCTGCACAAGTGAGCTATCTGGTATAACCTCATCAGCAGAAATCAACTGTTCCTTCAAATCTTTGATCTTCCTTAGGAAACTGTCCATAGAATCACCTTCATTCATGTGCTCATTCTCCAACTGTTTTCGGAGGTAAGCAACACGAGCCTCATTCCTAGCTTGGTACAATGTGGTAAGTGTATCCCAAGCATCCCTAGCTGTTCTACAAGAGCGAATATGAGGAATAATGGAACGTTTGACAGACAAAGCTATCAATGCATGTGCCTGGGCATCTCTGCCATCGCAACGAATTTGCTCTGCAGTAGGTGCAACAGAAACAGCAGCACGAATAGGAATCTGCGGAATATCATCTTCGACACCATCTTCATCAGCTCCAGCACATGTATTTGTAGTACCTGTCGTTACAGGTGTAACAGGACGTCTTTCAACACCTTGCACAATGTTCCACAATCCTTTTGCAACCAAAACATGTCGCATCATATAAGCCCATAATGGGTAGTTGGTACCATCCAACTTATCCTCAACAGCCAACATACGGAATACATCACTGCTTTCAGCCATGGCCGGTGACTAAAATACCTTGATGCAGAAAATTGACTGTATCTCAAAAAGTTGAACAGAACTGCCCAGACGAGTTCTGCTAGACCTGTAGCAGACTTCGAGACGCTTAAACTGATGAACAGAAACTGGTATATACCTTTGGCACAAAAAGACAAAATAGCCTGCACAAGCGCTACGATAGTGCGTTCGGAGATCGAAACGAGCTCAGATCGCGATTTCGGCACCATAGAGTGAAGATGTTTTGATCTTGCAAACACGTTGAGTATGCTCACCAAAATTCGTGCGATTCTAAGACTGCAAACGGAGGAGTGTCGATGGCGCCCTAGATGAAGCAACGACCTGCTCTGATACCAATTGTTGGAGTTAGACGTCTGCAGGAGCACGCGAACAACACAAGGAAGAAGAAGAAGCTTGGAGCACAAACACCCAATATTGAATGTATTACTAGAGAATGTACAAAGATAAGTAGCCCATTAGGGCAATAGGCGTATATACAAGCCGGGGGAAAAAAACCTCCTAAAGAGGGAAAAAAGTGCCCCGGCGGTCCTAGTGTGTTCACACACATCACTACCTAAATATATCAACACTCTATGTGTGTGTGTATGCATATATGTGTGTGTATGTGTGTGTGTATGTGTGTGTGTATGTGTGTGTATGTGTGTGTGTATGTGTGTGTATGTGTGTGTATGTGTGTATGTGTGTGTATATGTATGTGTATATGTGTGTGCATGTGTATGCATTATGTGTGCATGTGTGTATGCAACATTATTTGTGTATGTGTGTATATGTGTGTGTATTTGTGTGTATGTGTGTGTGTCTATGTGTGCATATGTGTGTGTGTATGCATATGTATGTGTGTGTAAGTGTGTGTGTGTGTGCATACCTTGCTTCAACGAGATGTGTCTCTCTCTCTCTCTCTCAGTCTCTTCTTGCTCTCGCGTCCAAATCCCGGCACAAATGTGCCGGGAGAAATCAAAATTTTTTTTTTACATTTCAGAGCGTCGCATATGCGACGCTGTCTAGTTTGCCAACATCGCAAATAACGTCGCTAGTTAGCGATGGTATTTGCGACGCACTAATTTAGTGTCGCATAAGCGACGCAAGCATCGCTTATGCGATGAATGCCCAAAAAAAAAAAAAAAAACACCACCGTCGCTTATGCGACGCTAGCGTCGCATAAGCGACGGTGTTCGTTTTTTTCCAATTCGGGGGCGTCGCTATGCCCCCCTATTTCTTGTAGTGGAAGTTGCATTGAGAATCATTTTATAGGCCACTCGATATGCATAAGCAACATGATATAGTTGTTTGTCCCAATCAGAGTATTTGGCATCTACGAGCTTCGTCAATACATTACATAAAACTTTGTTAGTACTTTCTGCTTGCTCGTTTGCTTGTGGGTGACATGGCATTGATTTCTTGTGAATGACCATGAAATCTTGTAATAGATATTCAATCACTTCATTCAAAAATAGGGTTTCTCTATCACTCACCAGGTCTATGGGAAGTTTGTATCTCGTGAACACATTTTCAAACAAAAATATAGCTTTTGTTTGTGCATCATTCTTTCTTGTGGATCTCACTTCTACCCACTCATTAAGATAGTATGTGGCTACAATGATGTATTCTGAATAGGATCTTTGAGCTGGGGGGATTTATAGGACCTACAAAGTTTATAACCCAATTGGAGAATGTACTTTCTCCCATCACAGGTCTCAGTGGCATCACCAATGATGAGTGCATAGTATTGTGCTTCATATTCTAATGTGCAAAGGGTCATCTAAAACTATAAAATATTAAAATCCTAATTTTCACTTGCTTTCTGAATCCATATGAGTGAATATTTGTGCATCTCTATTCTCAAGATGCTTTTTTTCATCTTTTTCTTAATTCGGAGCTCCTCTGGTGTTCTTCGAGTGTCATAATCCCATACCTATCATATAAGAGTGCTTTTGCATGCTTCATTTGTGTATTTTGTTTGATTTGTGGATGTGTGTGGGCTTTTTCTTTTCTTCTTGATCTTTTAGTCTCTCTTATGGCTAGTTTATATACCCATAGTTGAGTGTCTTCTTGCATCCAAGATGGATCCTTTGAGTGCACACTATCATTATATAGTTTTCTAGGCTTCATCTTAGTGAAGGCCATTCTAGTGTAATAAAGTGATGTCTCTAAATGAAGAATCCTTTAGGTTTATCTTGATGGTAACTTCTAGGTGTTCTAGGTATAAAGAGTTAGATCCCCAATCTTCAAACACTTTTAGTTGACACATGAAAGGTCTTCCTAAGTTCAATTCATAGTTTCCAAGTTCCAACATCTACAAACCAATAGATAGACATTGTGTGCTCAAGTTTCACTTAGGATGTAAGGAAAATTCCTTTCAATAGTCCAAGAAGATGTTGTACATAACCATTATTGTAATTTCATTCATGTGGGAATCAAAGTAGGTTACCACCATTTCTTCCATAACTCTTTAGTGGCAATCAGAACACATGTAGTTGAGCCTAAAATAGATTTGGTTGTGTAATCATTGAAGAAGATGGGCAAAAGGGTATTTTTCTTGTCGAAATAAAATAGTTGATTTCTCAAGATCAATTTTCTTTACAGATGATCTAGCTTGGGTGGAAAAATCTCTTGATCAACTTCTTTGTATGTTGTCACCTATTCAGCTAGCTTGTTCCAAAGATGAGGTTTGGATTATAAAATTTCATTAGAAGTGAATGTATGGCAAACCTTTGTCTTCTTGGGATCTTCTATAATAATGGCTTATGATCACAATCTCTAGTACATCTTTGTCTCACCATTGGAGCTCTCTTTTACTCTCAATTAGCCTCAAATTCTCTCATTTAATTAGGAAGAGTGTGAAGACTCGTAGTTTCTTCGTTAGGAATGTTCTAGTTTTGAGAATTTGCATAACAAGATCCTTCAAGAAGAATTTCATCACTTTGTCCCTATGACTATTTCTGGGATAGATAAGAAACCTATTGATCTTTCTTCCATCTAGTTTTTTGAACTCTTTGCCAAAGTTCTTGAGGCCACGTTTTATTGATGTTGAGTATGGTTTTATCAAACTCTATTTTTGTTCTTGATGCTCTAGGTATGTGAGCAATTCCTATCAAAGATGAAGAATGAATTAGAGGTCGATCTTGAGGTTCCATTATTTGAGTGAACTCTTAGAACTGAGGTACTAGAATTCTTGTGTTTGTTATTGGTATGTTATTCTAGCATGGCTTGAGAAACTTCTATCGTCTTCATGAAAAATGTTAGTCTTTCATGTTCTAAGTCTCGGCTAGAATTTCTCATGGTGCCCTAAGCTAGGTTTTGACACCAATCTTTCCTGATATGATTTTGAGAACATTTGAAGGTCTTTATCCAAAGCATTTATTAAAGCCAATCTTGATTTTTATTTTTTTGTTCCTCTTTGGTTCTTCTTAATCTTGTCTCATTTCGGTGGTTTATTGTGCATGTTTACAAATAACTTCACTTAAAACTTGATTCTTTTCCTTCTCATACTGATAGTTATCCTTGAAAAAAATTCATTCTTTGATTTTACTTTTTTCTCAAGTCTATCTCTGCTTGCTTTCCATTCATGTGCTTGTTTCTTACTTTGGGTCTGACTCTTATCCATCATATTGTCTACTATCCTAGGATTAGGTTCTTCATTCTCATCAGATGAAATTATTTCCTTTATTTCCTTGTGGACTTCTCTATGTTGACCTTCAAATCTTCTACAACATGTAAGGTCTCCAATGTGTCATAATCCAAGTAGGTTGGTCCCAATATCAATGATATTGATATGAGTGGGTTTCCCTTTATCGGATAGATTTTTAGAGAAACCTTGGAAGAGGTGATCTTTTCCATAGTTAAGACACGAACCAAACTAAGCTTGTGTACTAGGTTGGTAGTTAAGACAAAGTAGATAATCATGAATAGAGTGGTCCCTATTACATTAGTAACAAGGCTCTTTTATACGTGGCACTCTAGTTTGCTTAATAGGAGTTCTAACTATGGTGCACCACTTTTTAGAGTAGATTCCCTTCTACCATTGATTCAATAACGTTATTGTTATAAAGTGGCTTGACAAGTTTAAAGTTAGAATAACATTTGGAACTTCTTGAGTATTATAAAATTTGGTTTCTTAGCCTAGTGGTTTAGTCCATCCAATGGGAAGGAAGAGGTCTTGGGCACAACTCCAAAGAGTGCCTTGGGGAGAGTATTTTTCCAAATGACTCTCTAGAGCCATCTAGAAGCAGAAACTCAAGTTAACATGAGTTAACTTTATTCTAGTGGGACTTAACACATGAGGTGAGTGCGCACACCACTAGTTGGCCCTAGTGGAGGGGGTAAAATTACTGGTAGAAATTGCACATGCATATGTGGACTCTAGTTACTCTAGAGGTCATGATTGATCCCATAAAGTATATAATGGCAAGTTGGGTAGATATTCATAGGTCATTCTCTTTCGATGAGAGATTGTGTTCTTAACATTGGTATCAAAGTCATATTATTCTTGAAGCGATGGAGTTCCTTGAAGAAACATCATCTTCTTGAAGCTTTCATGGAGGCCTTTGAGTCAACATGTCTTTTAGATCCTATAGGCATGATGGAGCGATGAAGATGATTATCCATCTTAAGCTATCTCTTGGTTGTTAGAACCTCAAGCTAATACTATGCTTGACATGGATTTTATCTATATAAAAAATTGTTCATTTGAATTGTGTTCTTTAAATATGCTCTTTTTTTTGGGGGATCCTTTATGATCATTTACCAAATATAAAAGCTTAGAGCTTTATTTTTGTAAAAGGATAAGTCATAGTCCACACGTTTTGGAAGGTAGTTGAATTTGATATTTCAATCAATTACCAAAAAGTAGATCAAAATTGATTTAACTTTTCCTTGATTGTAGGAAAAGATTCCAATCACTTTCAACGAAAAAGCCCATGAGATTTGAATTCAAAATCAATGGATTGGAGTCATGGAAAATCATCAAAGGGTCTGTATAAGACCACAAATTCATTTTACATTAAGAAGAGTGATGATTTGATGTAATACAAATACTATTTGGTCACTGCTTGGTGCCATATCAATTCTCTTTTGATGTAAAAATACTCTTTGGTCATTGCTTGGTGCAATATCAATTCTCTACTCTTCTTCCTCAAACTCAATCATCTTGCCGAGCTTGATTCTCTCTTTAGAGAGCTCCAAATCTAGTTCTCATGCACTCATTAGAAAGATATAACGTTCTACTTTATGTGTAAAAAGTTTCAAGTAATTTAATTGAAGGTCTTGGGGTCAATTTCTAGACAGCCTTGAAAAATCAAGAGTACAACCAATCATTGTTAAACTTAATTATTACTCATTCTTTATTATAATTTGGGGTTTTCATGCATTATAGCAAGCTAACTCTATGTATGAAATACATCTAAAGGCAATGTAGCGAGTTGTAATTCTGTTGGCTACTTTGAGTGTTTGAAGATGTCATAGCTTCTATATAGATTTAGAAGGTTTTTGTGAGCTAGTGAAGGTGCAAGTTATCAATTTTGCACCAACTTCTTCTTGTTGATACTCAAAAGTATCCATTAGGTTTCATTGCACTAACCGCAAGCCAAAAAGTTCTATTTGAAATTTCCAAATAGCTAGGTAGGTCGTGTGCGGGTTCAAGTTCTATCTTCTCCAAGCTTCTCTTACTTCTTTCAATGGTACTAAATCAACTTTAAGATGGGAGATGGATTTACATCAATGATTGGGAATCTTGCTAAAAAAAAACTATGTTGCTTTTGAAATCTTAATGGATGCCTATTTTAAAGGAAGAAATCTATATGGGATTGTATCAAGTGATGAAGCAATGCCTATTCCAAGATCCAATGGAGGAGCCACTCAAGAGGAAATAGATAAGATCACAATTTGATTGCAATGGATTCTCGAGAAAGTTCATGCATACTAAACTCTATCTCTCACTTTATATTACAACATACTAGAGGATGCACGACATCTCAAGAGACTTGATATGCACTAAAAACTTTATTTTCTACTAGTACCAAATCAAGGAAGAATCATCTCTCAAATGCATTGAACCAAGTGAAGAAGACCCCAAAACAAACCATCAAAGAGATTGTTACAAATTTCACAAAGGTTGAAGATCAATTGACATCCATTGGCGAGCTGATTGAGGAAGAGGGCATCATGAGACAAATTTTAAATGGTATAGAAGTGACAAGCTATGGCAATGCGTCACCACAACCTAACCCTTGACTTCAACATATTTCTTGGACAACTCTTCAATCAAAAGACCAATAATAGCATAAAGATAACTCCTATCAAGGTAATTCAACTAGTGCTTTGTATGCAAATAAGAAAGACAAGAAGCTAAAAGGCAAGACGAAGGAAGAGGATGAAGAAGAGACTTTGCAAGTCAACTTTGCAAGCAAAAGCAAGTGGAAAGAGAAGAACAAAGGGCCAAAGCATAATGAATACAGAAGCCAAAATGTTCTACCTTGTGCCATCTATGATAAGACTAACCACACCACTTAGAATTGTTGGTTCAGTGGAAAGACCAAGAAAGGAAATGGAAGAGGTGGATATGGAAACAATAGAGGTAGATGTGGACGCAACTTCAACAACTTTGATAGAAGCAACAATAGAAAAGACTACAAAAACTCTTGTGAGGGCCCTCAACATGAGGACTCATTACTTCTTATGAATATAAGCCACAAGTAAGGTAAAGAAGATGATCATTTATTCTCCATAGATTCAAGATGTTTAAATCATGTTGCAAACAACATGGATCTATCTAACTTTGAAGGTCCAAAGCATAGAGATGAATTACAAACAAGGGATGACACAAAGCATAACATAGAGAAGATCGGTAATTTAAAAGCTTACAATGGGAGGACAAAAGTTTTGACCAAGGTACTCTATGTTCCCGCTATTACAAAAATCTTAATAAGTGTAGGCCAAATAGTTGCAAAAGGTTGTAAGCTAGTTTTACCTGACATAGAGCTTTTGTGGAAGATCCATGTCAAGGCTTCAAGAAGATAGCCAGAGGTGTGAAGCATGAGAGGCTCTTTACTTTTGAATTAGGAGAAACCAAGAACATAGCTCTATTCAACTTGGGGTCTCAAACCCTAAGTGAGCTTAAAGTGTGGCATAAAAGTCTAGCTCATGTGAATGAAAGAGCTTTGAAGAATATATGCAAGGATCAAAGTGTTCTAGGGCTTCCAAACATATCAAAGAAACACTTGATCAATAGGTGTGATGCTTGTCAGATTGGGAAGGCACAAAGAAAACCATTCAACCATTAAGGATACATACACAACAACTTATTGGACTTAGTACATACATATGTATGGGGGCCAAGTTAAGAATCTTCATTGGCAAGGTCAAGGTATTATGTCTCATTTATTGATGACCATAGCAGATAGACTATTCTACACATTATCAAGAGTAAGAATGAAGTGTTTTATTGCTTCAAAAAACATCTAGCACATGTGGAGGATCATACATGTAGATCATTCAAGAAACTCAGATCTAATAGAAGGGGAGAATACTTCTCCAAGGAATATGATGAGTTCTTGTAGGATAAAGGTATTAAGAGGGAAGTGTCTATTAGATACTCTGCTCAATCGAATGGATTTGCAAAGATAAGAAGCAAGACATTGGTTGGATCAACCAAAACAATTCTTGAAGAGAAGAAGCTACCACATTATTTATGGGAAAAGGCTATGTCAATTGTTGTGTACCTTGTTTATAGATGACCATCCAAATCACTTCAAAGTATGACTCCTTATGAAGCATGGAATGGAAGAAAACCTAGTCTAGGATATTACAAGGTGTTTGGTTATTTAGCTTATGTTCATGTATCTTCACAAATCAAAGGTAAGCTAGATGAAAGGGCAGCAAAGGTAGTATTTATTGGATATGATTCAACTCAAATGGGTTTTATTTTCTAAAATCCTTCAACCAAGAAATTCTCTAAAAGTAGGGATGTTCTGTTTGAAGAACAAAGGTCTTCATTCGGTGAAGACAAATAGAAGGTAACTCTACCATATAATCTTGATTTTGATTTCCATGAATTAGGAAGTAAACATGATACAAAGTTCTAGGATCCAATGAAGTGATAGAGATGATGACTGTTGGAGCAATTGGACAAGCCTTCACATTTGGCTTCACTTGAAGAATCACATGAAGAAACATGTGATGAATCACATGACCCATTTCTTGTAATTCTGTGATCATTTACCATTTGTAAATGGTTAAACCATTAAGAATCTTGTAATGCCACTAAACTTGTGGAGTACGGAGAACAATATGTTATGAGTTCTCATGAGAGAATATCTCCTCATTTAGAGGAACTCTTCTAGGTGGAGCTCTATTTGAATTTTAAAATTCAAACTTGAAGAAAAGTCACTATATAAGAGACTTGAAAATCTCGCGGCTTTATGCCTCTTCTTGGAGCTCACTTTTCTGTTCATTTGTAGAGGTTGAGTTGCTTACACCATAGCCTACTCTTCTCACCATCATTGGGCATCATATTTATGCCAATGATCATGTATAACATTGTTCCATAATACATTACATCATTGATCATGTCTATCTCCTTCTCTGTTATAGTCACTCAGAATAGTATACTTTGAATGCTCATATCTCAGTGATCTCTCCATCATTTTCCATGATTTATAGCTTCTTGGAACCAGCTCAAAGTCTACTACAAGCTGCCAAAATTTGAAAAATTTTGATTTAGGAGATTGGGGGAAAACTACCTCGAAGTGCTCACTGGTCATTCTTTGTGTAGCTCCTAAAAATCAGGGGCATCAAGACCAAAATAGCAAGTTTTTGGTCACAAGCTAGTTGCAAAGTTATTTGTTTTGATTCAATTGTTTGAATCATCATCTCAAAAGTACATGGGTACTTATTTAGTGTCATTAGCAAGCTAAAGGGGCCTACAACACAAATCTGAAGTGAAAGAGTACAAGTACAAAGCAGGGATTAGTAGTACCAACTCATCCTCTTATCGGTATCCATCCATCTCTTCCAACAATGGTATCATAGCAAATTGAAGTAAAATGGGAGATGGTTTACCTTCTTTTATTTATAAATTGGATAAGAACAAAAACATGGTCCTTGAGGACAAAGACATACTTACAAGGAAGGAGTCTCTATGGATACTTATCAGGTGATGAGGAGATGCCCCTTTTCAGAAGCAAAGGACAACCTACAAGAGAGGAGCTTGAAAGAATCAACTCATGGTGTGCCAAAGATTCATTAACAAGGTCATATTTACTTAACTCTATCTCTGATTTCCTTCTTCCGCACATTAGGAATTGTAAAACATCCCAAAAGACTTTGGATACATTGTCTTCATACTTTTCTTCCAATACAAGAGCTAAGAAGAATCAATTGTGGATTGAGTTTACCACTCAAAGGAAGCAACCCAAGCAAAGTGTTTGAGAGTATGTGATTAAAGTCAAAGATGTGGCTAACCAATTGGCAAGCATAGGAGAGGAGATTGAAGAAGAGAAAATTGTGAGACAAGTAATCAATGGCATCAAAGCAGATGATAAGTGGGAAGCTTTCACAACTACCATGGACCTTTACATGGATATGCAGATTCTAGATCTTACCACACTCATGGGACAACTCTTTACCCATGAAGCCAAGCTCAAAAAAATGGAGAACCATCAAGAGGTAATGACTCTTCTACCCTATACACAGATAAAAAAAACTTTAAAGAGAAAGGGAAAAGCAAAAAGGTTGAAGATGAAGGTACTACTTCTCAAGCTACCTATGTAGGGAGAGGTAGAAACTCAAGAGGTAGGGGCAAAGGGGGTAAGCAAGGTAGCGGGAGACCTTTTAACTCTTCCCCATGCAACATATGTGGACTCTCTAATCACACTACAGATGTATGCTATAGGAACTTCAAGAATCAGAGAGCAAGAGGATATCAAAGAGGTGGATACACACAATCAAGAGCCTGGAGATGCAACCATAATCAAGGCTACAACAACTACAATAACAACTATCAAGGAGGATACAAATCAAGAAGGGACTACAACAATTACATAGAGGATCAAGAGGATTCTCTTCTCATTATGAATATGACATCAAAACAAGGTATGAATGATGAGCACCTCTTCTATATTGACTCAAGTTGTTCAAATCATGTAGCAGGCAATGTAGCTCTTCTTTTTTATCTTGAGGAGCCCAACGGAAAGCATTCAGTGGTCAAGGTGATGCCACCAAGCATTCAGTGGTCAAGGTAGGAAATGTCAAACTTCTAATGGGAATAGAAATCTGTTGAGTAGTGTTCTTTATGTACCTACAATCACCAAGGATTTGCTCAGATTGTGGAAAACGGTTTGCAGGTAAGGTTCAACAAATATGGAGCTTTTGTGGAGGACCCCCAACATGGATTCAAGAGAATTTCCAACGGAGAAAAAACAGGTATATTATTTACATTTGAACTTGAGGACACTAGAAATATTGCACTATATAACTACAAGCATCAACCATTGTTAGATCTTGAGATTTGGCATAAAAGATTAGGGCATATTGGTGAGAGAACCTTAAAGCAAATATATAGAGATCAATGTGTGCTTGGGATACCTAATGTATCCAAGCAACACATGGTCTATAAATGTGGTGCATGTCAGTTTGGTAAATCACACAGGTTACCCTTCTCAAAGAAAGGCTACATGCAAGAGGATTACTTGGAACTTGTCCAGACAGGTGTGTGGGGACCAAGCAAGGATCCTTCAATTTTTGGCTCAAGGTACTATGTGTCTTTCATTGATGATTTCAATAGGTGGACTATCTTGTATTTTATGAAACATAAAGATGAAGTGTTCAGTTTCTTTAAGAATTATCTTGCACTTGTGGAAAATCAAACAGGAAGAAGCCTAAAGAGACTAAGGTCAGATGGAGGAGGTGACTACTTTTCCAATGAATTTGATGCATTCTTGCAGGACAGAGGTATCAAAAGGGAGATTACTACAAGTTATACCCTTGAGCAAAATGGGTTAGCAGAGAGGGGAAACAGATTGATTTTGGAAACAACTAGATCAATGCTTAATGAAAAATGGTTAGCTAATTATTTGTGGGCAGAAAGTGTATCTACTACCAATTATCTTATTAACAGGTTGCCATCCAAATCACTTGATGGGATGACCCCATATGAAGCATGGCATGGTAGAAGGCCATCACTTTATCATTGTAGAATCTTTGGATGTGTTGCTTATGTGCATGTTCCATCTCAAATGAGAAGTAAGATAGACCCTAAGGTAGAGAAGTGCATCTTCATAGGGTATGATTTAAATAGAAAGGATACACGCTTAATAATCCATCCAACAAGGGCTTTATCGTCGGTAGAGATGTTGCATTTGATGAGAATGATTCCTGGTTTGAAAGTGAATGCAAGAAGGTAAAGTTGCCATATGACTTAGAAGATGAGTTTCCAAGCCTCACTAAGGAGTAACCAAGCCAAATTGAAGACATCAAATCAGATGATGAGAACATCATCAACCTAGAAGAATTCAAGGCATGGAAATAAAGGGCACGGCCAAGATGAAAAGGTTGGAAGACTTACCTGAATCATCCAACCAAGCTCTAAGGAGATCACAAAGGGAGAGCAAGAAGCCAATTAGATATAGGTATGACACTTCACTAGTTACCAAGCATTCCATTTATCTTGCTAAGGATTTATCACTTGAAGAACCTACTTCATATGAAGAAGCAAAGATAAAGGCAGAATGGAAGGAAGCTATGGATGAAGAAATACAAGCACTCCAAGCGAATAATACTTGGGAGCTAGTACCCAAGAAGGCATTATGAAGGTAATTTGTTCTATATGGATTTACAAAATCAAGAGAAACTCAGATGGATCCATAAATAGGTATAAAGCTAGACTTGTGGCTAGGGGTTTTGCACAAACCCAAGGAGTTGATTATGAGGAAACATTCTCAACTGTGGCTAAAATGCCAACCATCAAAGTATTGGTAAGTGTGGATGCATCTAGAAATTGGAATATGTACCAATTGGACGTGAAAAATGCCTTTCTTAATATATGGATTTCAAAGGAGGTTTACATGGCTCAACCTCTTAACTATGAAGACCCAAGCAAGGTAAATTATGTGTGCAAATTGAACAAAGCTCTTTATTGTTTGAAGCAGGCACCTAGGGCATGGAATCATAGGTTGACACCCTATCTTCAAGATGAAGGATTCATCATGAGAAAGGCAAATTCGTCTTTGTTTGTCAAGAGAAGCAGCTCAAAATTGATATATTTATGTGTGTATGTTGATGACATCATTCTTACAGGAAGTGATACCAATGGCATCAAACACATCAAGAACCAAATGATGCAGGAGTTCAAAATCAATGACCTAGGACTTGTAAAGAATTTTCTTGGACTTGAATTGGTCTACACAAATTCTAGAATTTACATTACTTAAAGAAAGTATGTGCAAGATATGTTGAAGAAGTTCCACTTGGAGAATGCCAAGATAGCTAGCACCCCAGGTAAATCATAAATTGAGTGCTCATGAAGGTGATTTGCTTGAAGACATTGCAGGATATGAAAGCATAGTTGGAAGTCTAAACTATGCAACATTGACAAGGATTGATATAGCTTATGGAGTAAGTGTTTTAAGCAAGTTTATGCACAAACCTACAGCAGCTCACTTGGAAGCTGCAAAAAGGATTTTGAAGTATCTGAAGGGTACTCAAAATCAAGGTTTATACTTTCCATACACATCAGATTTAGACATCAAGCTTTATTCAGATGCAAATTGGGTAGGTTGTAAGGATGGGAGGAGGAGCACCTCTGGTTATCTCTCTTTTGTAGGTGATAAGCCCATTTCATGGTCTTCCAAGAAGCAACCTACTGTTGCTTTATCTTCAACAGAGGCGGAATACAGGAGATTAGCCAATGCTACACAAGATGCCATTTGCTATATTCAAAATTTGAACTTAACACTCAATCACCTATGATCTTTGGTGACAATACAAGTTCTTCGCATCTTGTAGAAAATCCTATCTATCTATGATGCAGGAACCAAGCATATAGAAGTACACTATCACTATGTTAGAGAGAAGCTATGGAGTAAGGAGATTCAATTGGCATATGTATCCACAAACATGCAATGTGTAGATTTGTTGACCAAAGCACTTGATGGTACTAAACTTTGCACATTTAAAGCTATGATTGGATTGCAAGACATTCAAGAGGATTCATTAAGAAGAGCAAGCGAAGATGTTTGGCTTGAGGGGGAGCTGTTGGAGCAATTGGACAAGCCTTCACATTTGGCTTTACTTGAAGAATCACATGAAGAAACATGTGATGAATCACATGACCCATTGCTTGTATATTTGTGATCATTTACCATGTGTAAATGGTTAAACTAGTAAGAATCTTGTAATGCCACTAAACTCATGGAGTTAGGAGAACAATATGTTACAAGTTCTCATAAGAGAATATCTCCTCATTTAGAGGAACACTTTTAGGTGGAGCTCTATTTGAATTTCAAAATTCAAACTTGAAGAAAAGTCGCTATATAAGAGACTTGAAAATCTCATGGCTTTATGCCTCTTCTTGGAGCTCATTTTCTGTTCATTTGTAGAGGTTGAGTGGCTTACAACATAGCCTTCTCTTCTCACCATCATTGGGCATCATATTCACGCCAATGATCATGTATAACATTGTTCCATAATACATTACATCATTGACCATGCCTATCTCCTTCTCTGCTATGTTCACTTAGAACAATATACTTTGAATGCTCATATCTCAGTGATCTCTCCATCATTTTCCATGCTTTATAGCTTCTTGGAACCAGCTCAAAGTCTACTACAAGAATCAAAATTTGAAGAACAAAAGAAATAGATTCTTTTAAGGAGATGGATACTTGGAAACTGGTTCCAATGTCATCCAATGAGAAGGTAATTGATTGCAGATGGGTATATAAACTTAAGAGGAACTAATGTGGATCAATTTTTAGGTACAAGGTGAGATGCATTGCCAAGGAATGTTCAAAAAATCATGGTATAGACTATGAGGAAACATTCTCTCCAGTGGCAAAGATAACTATCATCAGAACATTGATACGTGTAGCTACTGCAAGAAATTGGAGACTCCTCTTACTTGATGCAAAAAATACATTTCTAAATGGTTGGATAAGTGAAGATGTATAGATGTCACAACCACCAAGTTTTGAACATACTAATGATACATCTTATGTTTGAAAACTTAAGAAAACATTGTATGGATTGAAACAAGCTTGTAGAGCTTGGAATTAGAGGTTGGTTATATAACTTCAAGATCAAGGAGTCAGACCTAACAACTCACATCATTTTTTGTTCATCAAACGCGATCATAGTGAGTTATGTATGTGTGTGTTTATGTAGATGACATAATTGTGATAGGTGATGTCTTGAATGACATTCAAAGGATCAAGATTCAAGAGACATTTGCAAGAGGATGTCAAAATTAATGACTTAGGTGAGCTCACATATTTCCTATGTGTGCAAATGATTTATATAGATCAAGGGATGTATCTAACTCATAGAAGATACATTCAAGACCTACTTCTTAGTTTTAGAATGGAGAACACCAAGCTTGTAGGTACACCTTTGGAAATGAATAATAAAATAAGTGTTTATGAAGGTGAGCACATTGATGATCCTAAAGAGTATCAAAGCTTAATTGGTAGCTCAATATATGCTACTCACACAAGACCATATATATCATATAGTGTGGGAGTGCTTAGGTAGTTCATGCACTCACCTAGAAGATCACACATAAAGGCTACAAAGAGAGTACTCAAGTACCTCAAAAGAACACTTAATGAAGGTATCTTCTATCCTTACTATTCAAATTTGGATATCAAAATCTATTTAAATGCAGATTGGTGAGAGAAAAGGATGATAGAAGGATACATCTTGATACTTAGCATTTGTAGGTTCAAAATTGTTTTCTTGGAGTTCCAAGAAGCAACCAATAGTTGCTTTATCTTAAACTAAAGCAAATTATAGAGATCTAACTATTGCAACTCAAGAAGCGATTTGGCTCAAAGATGTGTACTCAGATTTGGGACTTGTAAGTTCCAAGCCTCACATACTTGGAGTTAATGTAAGTTCCATCCATCTAGCTTGTAGCCTAAGCATGCGCACCACCTCTCTTACCATTCAATCCATGGAGATGTGAGGAGGATATGAAGATCGTGAGCGATTATGGTGAGCAAATGTGAGTGAAAAGCACAAACATGCATGCACACACACATGACAAGATAAAAAAGATAGGAACAGTGGAAGCTTTCAATTACAAAAGAACTCTCTTACAAAAGCTTCAATCTCTACCAACCCAACCTCAAAAATGAGCTCTCTAGCTCTTTTTATAGTTTTTTGACTAGTTTTGGCCGTGTCCAGACCTAGTGTTTGGCCTAGTTAAAAATTAGATTCTAGGGCTTATTTGAGGACTCTAATGGAATAAAAAAATATGAAAATTAATACATGGATACCTCCAATACAATCAAGCTCAAGGACTCCTTGAATTGAAAAAAATGGAGTTCCAAAAATGTGAAATGATATTTATAATGGTTTTTAGTGATCAAAATCATTGTTTTTGTAAGGGTTTCTTCTAAAAATTATATATATACTTCTTGGAGTTCCCTACATGCTCCCACTTCTGGTGTGTCCCCTTCTTTGATGCGTTCCCGCATCCTTTGCTTGACCTTGAGTGCCAACATTCACCCCCTCTCAAGTCTATCATCCCTCATAAACCCTTGTTGGACTGGGTGTTCCATGTAGTACTTTGAGAGGTAGTGTCCATCATGTATGAACAAGAGTAGTTTGTCTTCCAACTATAGCAGGGTCGGTTTTCCTCTTCTTCATTTTTTCACTACTTTCCTTGGCAAGTTTTAATCCCTTTGTACGTACTTCTTCCTTGGATTCCATCATGATGGTGTATTTGTGAGCTTATGAAGATTGCTAGTTGCTCAAAAGAGGTTGTCAATTTTGATTTTGAGTAGCTTGCGGTTGTGAATAGCTTCATAGGTACTGATGTTGGAACCTTGATGTCCTCTGGACCTTCAAACATGCTCTTATAGTTATCATGCAAAATACTCGCAACCCATAATGAATGATGGGTAAATGTGTTGGTGCATGGGTTGAAGAAAATATGTGCTTTGGGCATGGCCTTGTAATGTGGCCCTATGCATGCTTACTTAGGGAATCCATTGTAAGAAGTATGGTGCAAAAACTTGGGTCTTGGGCTAAGCACTCAAGGGTATGTTGACAAAGAGGTTTCCTAATCTATCATGGTTATAGTGTTTCCAAAGTAGGGGATTCTTACCATGGTGAAAGGTCAGTTCATATTCATCTCTTCGTATTGCACTCCCATCACGGTGATTGACCATTGGTATTTCTTTCATTGTTGATGGATGTCCTTTTTCTGCTCTTTTTCTTTTGGAACAATGCCACAAAAAAAGAAGAAAGAGATTAGTATCAATAAAATAGTTCATATATGTCAAATGTGTCTCATGTGCTTGTGATTCTCAATTGTGTCTATGCATGGACTTGTAATGTCACCCTACATTAATGCATACTATAGAAATGCATGACTTGAATGGTGCAAAAGACAGGTTTACTCCAAGGGCACATGGTTTTCACATGTCAAGGCTTCCTATGTTACTTGCAAAAATTGATGCAATCTTTTTTTGGAGGTATCCATTGGATCTTGAAATGATGCAATTAATCGATGGTTAAATGAAAACTAATCATTCCTCCTTATAGGGATCCATTTTAGAATAGTGTTCAGCCGTGTACAGATAACTTTTGGCCTCTTCATGTATGGATGGTTTCTTAAATTTTGTATCCCTTGTGGTTGGCTCTCTAGGTATGTGGGGGCTACTAGTGCTTTTAGCTTTTCAACCCATACACTTGTTGATTATCTTCTTACTATTGCTAAAGAGGTGAGTTGATCTTCTTTTGCTCTATGTGCTTGGTTCTGACCCTTGCCTCTCATTGGTTCCTTTGTTGAGATTTTTCTCTTGGGGGAGAGCATAGGGTGTCATGTGTAAGGGTTCCATGGGTACCCACATTGCTTGCATCTATGGTTGAACTACTATGGCTGCATTATTCTTTGAAAAAGAAGAGAGATACCCACCTTCGAGCTTGTTCTTCCATGATTCAGACCCTCTAGATCATAGAGCTTTTGACACATACAACATCTTCTTCTCTAAGATTAGTCCTATAAGAACTAAGAGAATGTGTGATACTTGGATTTGTGATCATGAAATTCTCTAATTCTAATGTAATGCATTGTTCATGTACCCAAACTTGAAGAAGTTGATTTCTTAGGTTTAAGTTGAATGCATGGTCATAGATCCAATCTTGACCCAAGACAAGTGGTTCCATAAGGTCCTCATCTTGACACACTAGCATTCTGACTGTCATTGGGACATCTTAAAGGTAGATGGGAAGCTCCACCTCCCCCAAACAAGGGGTTTCCACACCTCCTAATCCTATGAGATAGGCTTCTATGGAGTTGATGTTCAATTGAAGATCTTGGCAATATGAGAGTCTAACTGCACTAGTTGCTACACCTGAGTCAATCAAGGCTCTCACAGTCCTCACACTCTTTCCTTGTCCTACCTCTATGGTCACAAAGGGACGTCAAGCAATTATTCAAAGAGAAATTGTTAAAAGTCAAGCTTCAAGCTAAAAGTTTGAGGGAAATCAATCATGGACATGTGGAGCAATCAAGGGAAGCTAAAAGCCACGAGATTTCATAAAAAAAAGTCACCTAACCACTCCCCAAGTCATCTCAACTAATTCCTCCAATTTAGGAGGCTGATTTGGAAAGGTAACTCCTAGATTTTAGAGGCACACTTCTCACCATAAAAGGGCTATGTATTTTGACTTCTTTTGGGCCATATTCGTGGAGTTTTAGTTCATGTAAATTGAGCACTAAGTGTTGGAGTTGTAATAAGAAAGCCCCTTACTTAAGCTAGCCCCTTGCTTGCTTATTTGTTTTCTTTGAGTAGAAATATCTATGTGTGTGCACAAGCAATGTTGCAACTCTCTACCCCTACGTTGTTAGTTGTTGTGAGCATTCAACTAGTGCATCTTGTGGAAATTGTTTTGCTTTGTGTAAGCATCCATTTGGAGTGAAATTTGTTTTGGTGAAATAATCTTGTGTTTACTACATTTCTACATAAGATCACTAGAGTTCTGTCTATATGCTCTAAGAAGGATATAAATCAAGAAGGGACTACAACAATTACAGAGAGTATCAAGAGGATTCTCTTCTCATTATGAATATGACATCAAAACAAGGTATGAATGATGAGCACCTCTTCTATATTGACTCAGGTTGTTCAAATCATGTAGCAGGCAATGTAGCTCTTCTTTTTTATCTTGAGGAGCGCAAGGGAAAGCACCAAGTACAAACAGGTGATGCCACCAAGCATTCAGTGGTGCGGTAGGAAATGTCAAACTTCTAATGGGAATAGAAATCTGTTGAGCAGTGTTCTTTATGTACCTACAATCACCAAGGATTTGCTCAGATTGTGGAAAACGGTTTGCAGGTAAGGTTCAACAAATATGGAGCTTTTGTGGAGGACCCCCAACATGGATTCAAGAGAATTTCCAACGGAGAAAAAACAGGTAGATTCTTTACATTTGAACTTGAGGACACTAGAAATATTGCACTATATAACTACAAGCATCCACCATTATGAGATCTTGAGATTTGGCATAAAAGATTAGGGCATATTGGTGAGAGAACCTTAAAGCAAATATATAGAGATCAATGTGTGCTTGGGATACCTAATGTATCCAAGCAACACATGGTCTATAAATGTGGTGCATGTCAGTTTGGTAAATCACATAGGTTACCCTTCTCAAAGAAAGGCTACATGCAAGAGGATTACTTGGAACTTGTCCAAACAGATGTGTGGGGACCAAGCAAGGATCCTTCAATTTTTGGCTCAAGGTACTATGTGTCTTTCATTGATGATTTCAATAGGTGGACTATCTTGTATTTTATGAAACATAAAGATGAAGTGTTCAGTTTCTTTAAGAATTATCTTGCACTTGTAGAAAATCAAACAGGAACAAGCTTAAAGAGACTAAGGTCACATGGAGGAGGTGGCTACTTTTCCAATGAATTTGATGCATTCTTGCAGGATAGAGGTATCAAAAGGGAGATTACTACAAGTTATACCCTTGAGCAAAATGGGTTAGTAGAGAGGGGAAATCGATTGATTTTGGAAACAACTAGATCAATGCTTAATGAAAAATGGTTAGCTAATTATTTGTGGGCAAGAAAGTGTATCTACTACCAATTATCTTATTAACAGGTTGCCATCCAAATCACTTGATGGTATGACCCCATATGAAGCATGGCATGGTAGAAGGCCATCACTTTATCATTGCAGAATCTTTGGATGTGTTGCTTATGTGCATGTTCCATCTCAAATGAGAGGTAAGCTAGACCCTCAGGTAGAGAAGTGCATCTTCATAGGGTATGATTTAAATAGAAAGGATACAGGCTTTATAATCCATCCAACAAGGGCTTTATTGTCAATAGAGATGTTGCGTTTGATGAGAATGATTCTTGGTTTGAAAGTGAATGCAGGAAAGTAAAGTTGCCATATGACTTGGAAGATGAGTTTCCAAGCCTCACTAACCAAGCCAAATTGAAGACATCAAATCAGATGATGAGGACATCATCAACCTAGAAGAATTCAAGGCATGGAAATAAAGGGCAAGGTCAAGATGAAAAGGTTGGAAGACTTACCTGAATCATCCAACCAAGCTCTAAGGAGATCACAAAGGGAGAGCAAGAAGCCAATTAGATATAGGTATGACACTTCACTAGTTACCAAGCATTCCATTTATCTTGCTAAGGATTTATCACTTGAAGAACCTACTTCATATGAAGAAGCAAAGACAAAGGCAGAATGGAAGGAAGCTATGGATGAAGAAATACAAGCACTCCAAGCAAATAATACTTGGGATCTAGTACCCAAGAAGGCATTATTGAACGTAATTTGTTCTAGATGGATTTACAAAATCAAGAGAAACTCAGATGGATCCATAAGTAGGTATAAAGCTAGACTTTTAGGCTAGGGGTTTTGCACAAACCCAAGGAGTTGATTATGAGGAAACATTCTCAATTGTGGCTAAAATGCCAAGCATCAAAGTATTGGTAAGTGTGGATGCATCTAGAAATTGGAATATGTACCAATTGGATGTGAAAAATGTCTTTCTTAATATATGGATTTCAAAGGAGGTTTACATGGCTCAACCTCTTGGCTATGAAGACCCAAGCAAGGTAAATTATGTGTGCAAGTTGAACAAAGCTCTCTATGGTTTGAAGCAGGCACCTAGGGCATGGAATCATAGGTTGACTCCCTATCTTCAAGATCAAGGATTCATCATGAGCAAGGTAGATTCGTCTCTGTTTGTCAAGAGAAGCAGCTCAGAATTGATATATTTATGTGCGTATGTTGATGACATCATTCTTACAGGAAGTGATACCAATGGCATCAAACACATCAAGAACCAAATGATGCAGGAGTTCAAAATCAACGACCTAGGACTTGTAAAGAATTTTCTTGGCCTTGAATTGTTCTACACAAATTCAGGAATTTACATTACTCAAAGAACGTATGTGCAAGATATGTTGAAGAAGTTCCACTTGGAGAATGCCAAGATAGCTAGCACCCCAGGTAAATCATAAATTGAGTGCTCATGAAGGTGATTTGCTTGAAGACATTGCAGGATATGAAAGCATAGTTGGAAGTCTAAACTATGCAACATTGACAAGGATTGATATAGCTTATGGAGTAAGTGTTTTAAGCCAGTTCATGCACAAACCTAGAGCAGCTCACTTGGAAGCTGCAAAAAGGATTCTGAAGTATCTCAAGGGTACTCAAAATCAAGGTTTATACTTTCCATACACATCAGATTTAGACATCAAGCTTTATTCAGATGCAAATTGGGCAGGTTGTAAGGATGACAGGAGGAGCACCTCTGGTTATCTCTCTTTTGTAGGTGATAAGCCCATTTCATGGTCCTTCAAGAAGCAACCTACTGTTGCTTTATCTTCAACAGAGGTTGAGTACAGGAGATTAGCCAATGCTACACAAGACGGCATTTGGATCTTTGGTGACAATACAAGTTCTTCGCATCTTGTAGAAAATCCTATCTATCTATCATGCAGGAACCAAGCATATAGAAGTACACTATCACTATGTTAGAGAGAAGCTATGGAGCAAGGAGATTCAATTGGCATATGTATCCACAAACATGCAATGTGTAGATTTGTTGACCAAAGCACTTGATGGTACTAAGCTTTGCACATTTAAAGCTATGATTGGATTGCAAGACATTCAAGAGGATTCATTAAGAAGAGCAGGCCAAGATGTTTGGCTTGAGGGGGAGTTGTTGGAGCAATTGGACAAGCCTTCACATTTGGCTTTACTTGAAGAATCACATGAAGAAAAATGTGATGAATCACATGACCCATTGCTTGTAATTTTGTGATCATTTACCATTTGTAAATGGTTAAACTAGTAAGAATCTTTTAATGCCACTAATCTCGTGGAGTTAGGAGAACCATATGTTACAAGTTCTCATGAGAGAATATCTCCTCATTTAGAGGAACACTTTTAGGTGGAGCTCTATTTGAATTTCAAAATTCAAACTTGAGGAAAAGTCACTATATAAGAGACTTGAAAATCTCATGGCTTTATGCCTCTTCTTGGATCTCATTTTCTGTTCATTTGTAGAGGTTGAGTGGCTTACAGCATAGCCTTCTCTTCTCACTATCATTGCGCATCATATTCATGCCAATGATCATGTATAACATTGTTCCATAATACATTACATCATTGATCATGCCTATCTCCTTCTCTGCTATGTTCACTTAGAACAATATACTTTCAATGCTCATATCTCAGTGATCTCTCCATCATTTTCCATGCTTTATAGCTTCTTGGAACCAACTCAAAGTCTACTACAAGTATCAAAATTTGAAGAATAGAAGAAATAGATTCTTATAAGGAGATGGATACTTGGAAATTGGTTCCAATGTCATCCAATGAGAAGGTAATTGATTGCAGATGGGTATATAAGCTTAAGAGGAACTAATGTGGATCAATTTTTAGGTACAAGGTGAGATGCATTGCCAAGGAATGTTCAAAAAATCATGGTATAGACTATGAGGAAACATTCTCTCCAGTGGCAAAGATAACTATCATTAGAACATTGATACGTGTAGCTACTGCAAGAAATTGGAGACTCCTCTTACTTGATGCAAAAAATACATTTCTAAATGGTTGGATAAGTGAAGAGGTATACATGTCACAACCACCAAGTTTTGAACATACTAATCATACATCCTATGTTTGAAAACTTAAGAAAACATTGTATGGATTCAAACAAGCTTGTAGAGCTTGGAATTAAAGGTTGGTTATATAACTTCAAGATCAAGGAGTCAGACCTAACAACTCACATCCTTTTTTGTTCATCAAATGCGAACACAATGAGTTATCTATGTGTGTGTTTATGTAGATGACATAATTGTGATAGGTGATGACTTGAATGACATTCAAATGATCAAGATTCAAGAGACATTTGCAAGAGGAGGTCAAAATTAATGACTTAGGTGAGCTCACATATTTCCTATGTGTGCAAATGATTTATATAGATCAAGGGATGTATCTAACTCATAGAAGATACATTCAAGACCTACTTCTTAGTTTTAGAATGGAGAACACCAAGCTTGTAGGTACACCTTTGGAAATGAATAATAAAATAAGTGTTTATGAAGGTGAGCACATTGATGATCCTAAAGAATATAAAAGCTTAATTGGTAGCTTAATATATGCTACTCAC
The DNA here is from genome assembly GCA_020310875.1 of Ceratopteris richardii. NCBI lineage: Eukaryota > Viridiplantae > Streptophyta > Polypodiopsida > Polypodiales > Pteridaceae > Ceratopteris > Ceratopteris richardii. Next base: position 151,891,386 of record CM035411.1, on the reverse strand, counting down.
ACAAGACCATATATATCATATAGTGTGGGAGTGCTTAGGTAGTTCATGCACTCACCTAGAAGACCACACATAAAAGCTACAAAGAGAGTACTCAAGTACCTCAAAAGAACACTTAATGAAGGTATCTTCTATCCGTACTATTCAAATTTGGATATCAAAATCTATTCAAATGCAGATTGACGAGAGAAAAGGATGATAGAAAGATACATCTTGATACTTAGCATTTGTAGGTTCAAAATTGTTTTCTTGGAGTTCCAAGAATCAACCAATAGTTTCTTTATCTACAAGTAAAGCAAATTATAGAGATCTAACTATTGCAACTCAAGAAGCGATTTGGCTCAAAGATGTGTACTCAGATTTCGGACTTGTAAGTTCCAAGCCTCACATACTTGGAGATAATGTAAGTTCCATCCATCTAGCTTGTAGCCTAAGCATGTGCACCACCTCTCTTACCATTCAATCCATGGAGATGTGAGGAGGATATGAAGATCGTGAGTGATTATGGTGAGCAAATATGAGTGAAAAGCACAAACATGCATGCACACACACATACACACACATGACAAGATAAAAAAGATAGGAACAGTGGAAGCTTTCAATTACAAAAGAACTCTCTTAAAAAAGCTTCAATCTCTACCAACCCAACCTCAAAAATGAGCTCTCTGGCTCTTTTCATACTTTTTTGACTAGTTTTGGCCATGTCCAGACCTAGTGTCTGGCCTAGTTAAAAATTAGGTTCTAGGGCTTATTTGAGGGCTCAAATGGAATTAGCAATATGAAAATTAATACATGGATACTTCCAATACAGTCAAGCTCAAGGACTCCTTGAATTGAACAATATGGAGTTCCAAAAATGTGAAATGATATTTATAATGGATTTTAGTGATCAAAATCATTGTTTTTGTAAGGGTTTCTTCTAAAAATTAGACATATACTTCTTGGAGTTCCATACATGCTCCCACTTCTTGTGTGTCCCCTTCTTTGATGCATTCCCGCATCCTTTGCTTGACCTTGAGTGGCAACACTCCCCCCCTCTCAAGTCTATCATCCCTCACAGACCCTTGTTGGACTCGGTGTTCCATGTAGTACTTTGAGAGGTAGTGTCCATCATGTATGAACAACAGTAGTTTGTCTTCCAACTATAGCAAGGTCGGTTGTCCTCTTCTTCATTTTTTCACTACTTTCCTTGGCAAGTTTTAATCCCTTTGTATGTACTTCTTCCTTGGATTCCATCATGATGGTGTATTTGTGAGCTTATGAAGATTGCTAGTTGCTCAAAAGAGGTTGTCAATGTTGATTTTGAGTAGCTTGCGGTTGTGAATTGCTTCATAGGTATTGATGTTGGAACCTTGATGTCCTCTAGATCTTCAAACATGCTTTTATAGTTATCATGAAAAGTACTCGCAACCCATAATGAATGATGGGTAAATGTGTTGGTGCATGGGTTGAAGAAAATATGTGCCTTGGGCATGGCCTTGTAATGTGACCCTATGCATGCTTACTTAGGGAATCCATTGTAAGAAGTATGGTGCAAAAACTTGGGTCTTGGGCTAAGCACTCAAGGGTATGCTGACAAAGAGGTTTACTAATCTATCATGGTTATAGTGTTTCCAAAGTAGGGGATTCTTACCATGGTGAAAGGTCAGTTCATATTTGTCTCTTCGTATTGCACTCCCATCACGGTGATTGCAATAAAATAGTTTCTATATGTCAAATGTGTCTCATGTTCTTGGGATTCTCAATTGTGTCTATGCATGGACTTGTAATGCCACCCTACATTAATGCATACTATAGAAATGCATGACTTGAATGGTGCAAAAGACGGGTTTACTCCAAGGGCACATGGTTTTCACATGTCAAGGCTTCTGATGTTACTTGCAAGAATTGATGCAATCTTTGTTTGGAGGTATCCATTGGATCTTGAAATGATGCAATCAATCGATGGTTAAATGAAAACTAATCATTCCTCCTTATAGGGATCCACTTTAGGATAGTGTTCATCCGTGTACAGATAATCTTTGGCCTCTTCATGTATGGATGGTTTCTTAAATTTTGTATCCCTTGTGGTTGGCTCTCTAGGTATGTGGGGGCTACTAGTGCTTTTAGCTTTTCAACCCATACACTTGTTGATTATCTTCTTACTATTGCTAAAGACGTGAGTTGATCTTCTTTTGCTCTATGTGCTTGGTTCTGACCCTTGCCCCTCATTGGTTCCTTTGTTGAGACTTTTCTCTTGGGGGAGAGCATAGGGTGTCATGTGTAAGGGTTCCATGGGTACCCACATTGCTTTCATCTGTGGTTGAACTACTATGGCTGCATTATTCTTTGAAAAAGATAGAGATACCCACCTTCTAGCTTGTTCTTCCATGATTCAGACCCTCTACATCATAGAGCTTTTGACACATACAACATCTTCTTCTCTAAGATTAGTCCTATAAGAACTAAGAGAATGTGTGATACTTGGATTTGTGATCATGAAATTCTCTAATTCTAATGTAATGCATTGTTCATGTACCCAAACTTGAAGAAGTTGACTTCTTAGGTTTAAGTTGAATGCATGGTCATAGATCCAATCTTGACCCAAGACAAGTGGTTCCATAAGGTCCTCATCTTGACACACTAGCATTTTGAGTGACATTGGGACATCTTCAATGTAGATGGGAAGCTCCACCTCCCCCAAACAAGGGGTTTCTGTAAGGAATTGAACTCACAACCTCTTGGTTAGGAATGTGATGGGCTAACCACTTGCCCCAAAAGCCATGGTTGAGGATTACTTCCTAATCCTCTCTCTTAGGGTGTAGTTCAACCATCTCCTACTAGGATTATGTTACATTCTTCCCCCCTTGGTCGATCATTGTCCTCAATGATCTGCTCTTCTATCCCTCTAGCCTTGGTGATCTCTCTAGCATGTGGTGGTCATAATCCTTGTTCTCTTGCAGTTTCTACACCTCCTAATCCTATGAGATAGGCTTCTATGGAGTTGATGTTCAATTGAAGATCTTGGTAGTATGAGAGTCTAACTGCACTAGTTGCTACATCTGAGTCAATCAAGGCTCTCAGAGTCCTCACACTCTTTCCTTGTCCTACCTCTATGGTCACAAAGGGACGTCAAGCAATTATTCAAAGAGCAATTGTTATAAGGCAAGATTCAAGCTAAAAATTTGAGGGAAATCAATCATGGACATGTGGAGCAATCAAGGGAAGCTAAAAGCCACGAGATTTCATAAACAAAGTCACCTAACCACTCCCCAAGTCATCTCAACTAAGTCCTCCAATTTAGGAGGCTGATTTGGAAAGGTAACTCCTAGCTTTTAGAGGCACACTTCTCACCATAAAAGGGCTATGTATTTTGACTTCTTTTGGGCCATATTCGTGGAGTTTTAGTTCATGTAAATTGAGCACTAAGTGCTGGAGTTGTAATAAGAAAGCCCCTTACTTAAGCTACCCCCTTGCTTGCTTATTTGTTTTCTTTGAGTAGACATATCTATGTGTGTGCACAAGCAATGTTGCAACTCTCTACCCCTACATTGTTAGTTGTTGTGAGCATTCAACTAGTGCATCTTGTGGAAATTGTTTTGCATCTTGTGGAAATTGTTTCGCTTTGTGTAAGCATCCATTTGGAGTGAAATTTGTTTTGGTGAAATAATCTTGTGTTTACTACATTTCTACAAAAGATCACTAGAGTTCTCTCTATATGCTCTAAGAAAGAGCAGTTTTGGTGTTGAGAGGTTAAAGAAGGGTACATGTGGAGGTCATTCGCACTTTGTCTTTGCATAGGGGTTGAGGCACTTCCCCCAATAGTTGTATCAGAGAATTTTGGAATCTTGTAGACATCCAATACAAGCAAGAATACCTCTTGGAGTTGGTGGTTGAGGATTTTAATCTATAAAACCTTGTTGGAGGTAGCTCACATCACGAGGGAGCTATTCTACTCAAACTTTCGAGTGTGCAAGGTGTCCATCTAAGGGAAGATTTGGGTTAAGGTAACTTCAGAGCCTCATTTGCATTTTACACACATTGGGGCATTAGCCAAGGGCTAGATCAAGTAGTAAGGACTAGAGATTGGAGAATTCAAAAATTGAAAAGTTACACAAGGAGAACTATCAACCATGGAGATCTAGGGTCTCCAACTACCTTATGGGCAAGGGCCTTCGGGGATTGATTAGTGGAAGTGAACCAAGACCTAGGTTGGATTAAAATCCAACCAATGAATAGAGAAGGGACTTTAGTGAATGGAATGAAAGAGACAAGAGGGTTATCTTTATCCTTTGCCAACACATTACCGATAGCATGATCGACCATATCCAAGACTTGGATTCAAGCATGAAGGTATGAGAGACACTTGAGGGGCTTTATTCAACAAGCACAAAAGCAAGGAAGATCCAAATCAAGAATGAGCTCAACAACCTTAGGAAGAGCTCAGAAAGTACCATAAATGACTACATACTTAAGGTGAAGGAATTGTCAGATGCATAGGGATCCATTGGAAGCCATGTAGACAATGACGATCTTGGGGCATATACTCTCAATCGTTTGAGGGATGATGAGAAGTGGAAGCCTTTACCACTTGAGCATATGTAAGGGATAATCTTCCGGATTTTGAGCAAGTGGTTGCTCTAATGGTCACAGATGAGATGAACATAGGTGGAAGTTCAACTAAAAGCAAGGATGCATAAGTTTTTTATTCAAGTAATCGAAGGGGCAAAGCAAGACAAGGACAAGGTAAGGGCAAAGGAAGGTTTGGAGGAAGGCAATGCCACTCAAGCAATCAAGGACATGAACAAGGCACCTCATCACAAAGAGGTAGAGGAAGAACAAGAGGAAGAGGAGGACGACATCAACAAAACAGGAATCAAGATGGTGAAGGATGTTACATATGTGGCAAGTTTGGCCCCTATGCTAGAGATTGCTACCAAGGAGGAAACCAAAGGAGCTATAATAAAGGTTCTTCATACAAAGGTGAAGGTAATTATGCTTCTACACGTTCAAAAAATTACAATTTCTTGATGATGTATAGGAATGGGAATTCACACAAAGTAGATAACACTTGGTATATTGATAGTGGATGTAGCAACCATATGAGTTTCAATGCTTCTTGGTTTACTAATCTAAATTCTCACAAAGATAAAGGACATGTAGAAACAGTTCATGATATAGCGCATGAGATCTCCCATGTTGGAGATGTAGCTTTGGATGACAAGGAGGAAGGAAGATGTCTCAAGGATGTCTTGCATGTACCTACCATCACAAAGAGCTTGGTGTCTGTAGGAAAAATGGTTGAAAGAGGCTATCAAGTAAGGTTCAACAAAGGTGTATGCTTTGTGGAGAACTCTAAGCAAAGGTACAAGGTCATAGCAACAGGAAGGAAGTAAGGGAGACTCTTCATCTTGGAGGTAAATTCTCATTCCACTCAACATGTCTACTTCACAAATGGAAACAAGAAGATCTCGGAGTTGGACTTATGGCACAAGAGGATAGGTCACATCAAAATACAAAAAATGAAGGAAATGCAATTCAAGAGACTGGTTGAAGGTCTTCCCAACTTCCAAGGACAAGGTATGAAGCATTTATGTGAATCCTATCAACTAGGGAAACAAGTTAGACTTCCACTCAAGAAGAGTCGCTACATAAGCCAACATCCATTGGAGTTGATACATATAGATGTGTGGGAGCCAACCAAAGAGCAATCCATTGGACGTAACAAGTACTTTGTCACTTTTATAGATGACTGCAGAAGGAGGTTTTGGGTTTATTTCATAAAAAACAAATCAAATGTGTTTACATGTTTCAAAGCATTCAAGGCAATAGTAAAGAAGCAAACAAGTACATATATCAAGAAGCTAAGCTTTGATGGAGGGGGAGAATATTTCTCGAATGGGTTTTTTTATTTCTTATGGGATCAACGCATCAAGAGGCAAGTAAATTGCAAGTACACACTCCAAAAAAATGGGGTAAAAAAGAGGAAAAATAGATAGATTACAAAGATCGCTAGAGCAATGCTTAATGAGATGAATGTACCTAACATGTTTTGGAGTGATGCAGCAACTACTACTGTGTATCTTATGAATAGGGATCCTACCTCAAGAATCCATGGCTTACTACCATATCAAGCCTATTATGGTAATAAACTTGATCTTTCCCACTTGGAGATATTTGGATGTACTTGTTATGTACATGTACCAAGTGAATTGAGGCACAAGCTACAACCAAAGGCAGAAACGTGTGTGTTTCTAGGATATTCAAATGATCATAAAGGTTACATGTGCTTCAACCTAAACACAAAGGACTTGCAAATATCAAAGGATGTAGCATTTGATGAGATACACCCTGGTATAAGTGTTGGTGTAAATCACAAGCCTACACAATTGGCTTGTATCTCATACACATAAGAAGCTCCATGGAAACCATTGCTAGTGAAGAATTACTTCTTTACCTTTGTAAAAGTCATTTCCTTGACTTAAGGATATTTGTAATCACATACCAAAAAGTCGTGGACTTGATTAGTTGGAAAGTAACAACTACATTGAGAGAATATCTCCTAGAATGAAGGTACAATTTTAGAGAGAGTCAATATTTGAATTCAAATTCAAATTTGATTGGAACACTTATAAAAACTCCTATGAAAAAGTCACGGTGAGTGTGGTCATATCCCAAGCTCTCCATTGTATTTCTGTATGTGTGGAAGGACTACATTGTGGCCTACACCATTCATCATCATAAGGCTATGATTACCAAGCTGTAGCTCAGTGATGAGTAGCACCTCCTTTAATGTCAATGCAAGAAGACATGAGGATGGTATGAAGACCTCGAGCAAGTGAAGGCACAAATGTGTGAGTGAGAAGCACACCAACATGCACACACATACACACACACACACACACAGCAAGAACAAAGAGAGTAAGACAATGGAATCACTTCTATTACAACCAAGTTCTCATACAAGCTCAAAACTACAAGAAGCTAGCCCAAAAATGAGCTCTCTAGCTCTATTTATAGTTTTTGTCCAGCTTTGGCCCTGTCCAGACCTAGTGTTCGGCCTAGTTAAAAATTAGGTTCCACGGCTTATTTGAGGGCTCAAACGAGGTCTAAAAAATATGAAGATTGGTAGGCACTTACTTCTAAAGATCCTCAAGCTCGAGGACTCCTCGGCTTGTACAAAATGGAGCTACAAAAAGGTGAAACGGTATTTACAAGGGTTTTTAGTGATGAGAATCACTTCTAAAATGATGTAAGGTTTGGAAAAATTTAATGGGTTGCCTTAGTGCTAGATCTGCATGTATGTTTGTACTTGCTTCTTCGCATGTATGATGCCAACACTCTCTCGCCCTAGCGTCTGTCGTCTCTGACAGACCTTTGCTCCACGGTTTGATCAATGTAGTGCTGGAGGATGTCGGTTGCCAATTCTTGTTCTTTGATCCGTAGTCCCCTGATCACGTCTCGTTGAAGGGCATCCCGTTGACTACTCCAGGCATGTCAGGTTGTGGCGTAGTGTAGAGCTCTGAATGCATTGTTTGTTCGCACGAGAATAATTGTAGCAGATGGGTTGGGTGTGGTGCGAATACTTCTGAGTGTGATTCCCAAAACCCCGTGGTGAACATATCATCAAAGGTTTGCTTATAGCAAGTAGGGAGATATCTGATTCTTGCATGCCATGCATAAGCAACTCGTATACTTGGGGTGGTGCTCATATCATAAAGTAAGTCATAATTACCGTTTATGAAGCCTGGAATTGGAGGCTGAATGTTACATACATTGCGGAAGGTTTTGAGCACAATTTGCATCATATCCAAGATTTTGAGCATCATCTGGGCCGCTACATCTGGCATTGGGTGAAGGCGTGGCATCCAATGTCTGATAGTGGCCATCATGTATGCTACTGTTGGCGTGCCTGTTGGGGGTGTGATGGAGGGGTAATTCAGCCATTGTTTGCAATTTGCGTTGTTATGAACCTTTATAGCAAATGCTTTCCATGATCTTCTTCTCTGCACTGGCCCAAAGCAAGGGTTATATTTCAAATGCATGGGAGCGTGATCCCATGTTCGTAGCATTTTCGAATAGGTCTCAAGTAATTTTGCCTCCAGATGGGTTGGAATATGGCCCCTTTTTTGGCTGCCTCTGGAATATCCTCTGGTTCGAACTGTGTTGCGAAGGTGGGGTGCTTGTTGGTTATGCGTTTGATCTCAGCATTGTAGTCTGCCAACAGTACAAAGTAGGGCTTATATTGTAACTCTGAACTGGTTATCAACCACCTAGGAGCCAAGTGCGTGAAATATTCAGATTTGAGTATGGTCTCCTCAATGGTTTTCATGGCCAGCATCTGAGTTGTTATGCGCTCTTCGTGAGTGTGGCCCATCTCTTCTACCTGCTTCATCCAAGCAGCAGGGGGTTCTTCGTAAGTGTCCTGTCCCTCGTTAGTGATTCTACCTCCTAGAAGAGGTTGAGGCTCATAATTATCTTCAAATGTATCTTCCACTAGAATGACAATGGCCTCCTCTTCTCTTGGTTGATCGGGTGGAGATGGGGGTCGTTCATATTGTAACAGCTTAATCTTTAATTCTGCAACTTGCTGGCGTAGTTGCAGTACCTCATTGTCCGTTGAAGATTCGGGCTCTAGTGAAGTAGCCGAATTGACCATCTCTTTAGGTTCTGATGGGTGTGGTGGGGGCACTTGGGATCTCTGTAGTTCCTTTACCTGATCTGCCAACTGGTCATGTGCTTCCAAGAGGGTCGCATAATCTTCTAACACCTGTTGAATGTGTTCTAAGGGAATAGCTTGGAATTTGGCAGGGTCTATAGGTGCCCCTGGGGTGTTTTCAATGGCTGCGTCTAAGTTCTCCTGGTTTTGTTGTTGTAGTCTTCTGTTCTCTTCTTGAGCAGCTGCTAAGTGGCAGTGAAGTAAGGCCATGTTTCTTTGTAGTCTAGCATTGCGGGCCAGCGGGTCTCTGAGTTGTTCCTCCATAGCCTTACCCGTCTCTGTATACTTGGCTTCAAGCTCTACATTCGATTGTTGGAGGGTGGTAACTTCGTGTTGTAATGCTGCATTACTCACTTCCAAGGCATTGACACGTGCCTAGAGATGGGATGACAGAGTACACAACTCCTTATTGTTTTCTTCAAATAATATGTATTCTTGTTTAAGCTGGGTAGCCGCTTCAAACATAGTGTCTAGTGCCTGACTAAATGAGGTGGATGCAAGGGTAGAGGTGGAAGATGCAAGGGGTCGGGAAATGGGGAAGGGAAAAGTAGATGTTGTACCTACAGTGATTGGAGATGGTGAGGTGAGTGAAGTGAAATGTGATGATGTTGGAACAAAAGTGGTGGTAGGTGGTCCTGTGGATGGTGAAGTTTGATAAAGAGGGCATCAGGAATGTGCCTGAATGATCTTTGTCTCCTGTCGCTTTCAAAGTGGCAATCAAGTAATAGCACCTAAGGAAATCAGGTTTAGGCAGAGATGCACTAAAATAATCCTGAAACCCCGCTTTCTGCCAAATAGCCTAAAGAGGAGCTACATTTTGCAATGCTTCAAATTCTCATGAGAAGAACTGAAAGGGTCCACCAAACTCCTCCGAATTCCAACTTGGACTCCCAGATATGATCTACGTCTCCCAAATCTCCTGGCATCTCATTGAACCAATGAGAATGTCCTTTCACTCTTTCTGTTAGGCCACTCGATGGATCCAAGATGGGAATTCTTCGCAGATTCAGGAACTCTTCAGGCCTCGCTGTCAGTGGAGCCTCCACAGGCATGGTATCCCAATTGCTTTGAGTACTAGTGCCCACCTGGGAGCTTGTTCCTGCTGCTGCTGCCATGAGACTTCTGATGCTTATCTGCTAGAAGAAGAAAGGCACATTAGTGTTGCATAAGAAACAGGATGTAATGGTGTTCCCTCCACAATACTAACATGACAATCCAGATGGTTAGTGGTTAGAGGTGAAGTGTTTGTGATAGGTGTGAGTGGTGGTTAGTGGTTAGTGTCATCCTAGATGCATGCTTTGGATATGCAATGTACTCAGAATGCACCTACATCAGAGTGGATGGATTTACAAAATTTGGTCAAGGGGTTTGATACAGGGTTTATGTCTCCAAGCTTTGATAGAGGATTCGTAGCTCCTAGAGCTAATGACAGGTAAAGATTTATGAACTAGATTGTGCTGGATTTGGGACCTTTTGGGCACCCATTTCCAGACATGTCTAGGTTCGACTGAAGGTGTAGCAGTGTGAAGTGTAGGTATCTTCCTTGAGTTATTTGCCAAGGGTAATTGAGAGTGTTGATTTACGCTAGTGATTGGAGGTGAAGTTATTTGGGCTTGCAAGCAGGCCTTGGGCACCCAGATCCGTCTAGCATTAGGGCTAGCCTTCATTGACCGCTTAGGGACCGCTAGGGTGTTGCCTAGGGTACTCCTTCGTTTTGGTCCTTGATGGTGTGGCTCGCCTGATGCCTTTTTGAGAACCTCCCTTTGGAGCCAGGTTTTTTTCCCCCTTGCGTATCCAGATCTGCTTCATGCCTCGAGGTACTTCATAATGTGGAGGTTGTTGCTCATGCTTCTTGATCATCGGTCTCCTCAGTGTCGGGTGTTGCTGAGCCTTCCCCTTTAGATTCTTCTTTGGAATAGATGGGAACTCCTTCTTGAGTTCTGTACCTTCGGCAAGAGTGACAATCCTCTGCATCATAGAACTTTGGACAAGAACAGCATTGTTATCTTCATGTGGGTTCCTGGAGGGACCAGGAGTTGGTGCATGTTCTAATGGTTTGACTGCTTGATTTTCTAATTCAATGGTAAGATGGCTTTGGTCTGCCCGAACCTAAAGAAGTCCACTTCTTAGGTTGAGGTGGACTGCGTGATCATAGATCCAGTCTTGGCCCAAAGACAAGAGGTTCGGTAAGATCCTCGTCTTCACACACTAGCACTTTTGCTGGCATTAGGACCTCTTGAATGTAGAGGGGAAGTTCCACCTCTCCCATGCAAGGGGTTTCAACTCCTCCTAGCCCTATGAGATATGCCTCAATAGGTTTGACCTTCAATTCCAATTTTTGGCAGTAAGAGAGCCGAACTACACTAGTGGCTGCTCCTGAATCAATTAAAGCTCTCACTGTCCTTGCATTCTCTCCTTGTCCTACTTCGAGGGTCACAAAGGGTCGGCGATCAACTATCATGTGGGTCTGTTCGCCTGAGACCTCGCACATGGCCATGTGATAACCTAAAACTTCTTGAGAGTCAAGCATGGGCTGATCTCTACCTTTCCTTCTCAATTTCATTCGTCGAATGCGTTCTAAAGCTTCGGCCTGTGCTTCTTCTCGAATTCGTGTTTCCTCTTCCTTGCGTCTCTTTGCAGTATTGAGTCGATTTAGCATTTCCTCTGTGAGGGGTTCTTGATATAGCTTGACTCTGCATCCGCTTATGTAGCTAGGGAGAACATCGCCTTCTAAAGTGGCTAGTTGTACTGCTCCGCTAGTTGAAATCCTATTTATGATCGTAGGTCCATAGCCACGCTTCTCTAACTTTCTCGCATGTTGCTTCAGTGTGTAGACTAGTACTAGATCTCCTGCTTTCAAGCCTTTATCCTTCACATGTGTATCAAAATACACCTTTTGCCTCTTCTTGGCTGCATAGATTCCTGCTGCAGCTCTCAATCGTGTCTCACCTAAACGTTCAAGATCAAAGATTCTAGAGGAGAGTTCATGGCCTGTCCAGTCATGCTCTTGTGCTACTTTCAATGTAGGTATCAAAAAGTCCAGTGGTAGCACCGCATTCTGGCCAAACACCATCTGAAAGGGTGTGGCTTGGAGTACCATTTTATAGGCAACTCGGTATGCCCAAACAGCGTGGTCTAGCTGTTTGTCCCAATCAGAGCGTTTATTATTCACCAATTTAGTTAGCACATTGCATAGAATCTTATGTGTGATTTCGGCCTGCCCATTAGCTTGTGGATGATAGGGAGCAGACTTCTTGTGTATCACCAAGAACTCTTGAAGAAGGTTTTCTATGATGTCATTCAAGAAGTGTGTGCCTCTATCACTTAATAATTCTATTGGCAATCCGTATCTAGTGAACACATTTTCAAATAGGAAGTTTGAGCATCATTCTTCGTTGTGGCTTTCACTTCTACCCACTTGGTTAGATAGTCAGTGGCCACAATGATATACTCAGCATGTGAACCCTTAGCTGGTGGATTAATGGGACCAGCAAAGTCTATTCCCCACTTAGAGAATGCACGTCCACCCATCATAGGCTTCAATGGCATCTCATCCTTGTGTATGGGATACTGAGTCCGTTGACAAAACTCACATCTCTTCACGTAGGTATGGGCGTCCATGTGACGGGTGGGCCACCAAAATCCTGCAAATAGTATTGCCTTGATCACCCGATATGGACCAAAGTGTCCTCTTGCTACACCTTGGTGAGCAGTTTCTAACATCTTGAGGTATTCGCTCTCATGGACACAGTCTTAGGTAACCATCTTTACCACGTTTGTATAAATTATCACCAATGATTGCGTAATCTAAGGCTTCTTGTTCCAAACTCCTTTGTCTAGCCAAAGTCATATCTTGAGGGAATGTTTTCGTCCTCAGAAAGGGTACTAATGGTTCACTCCAATCCGGTCCTAATGATATTTGATAAAGAGTAGCATGTTCCACTGGTGGTTTAGTGCGACAGATTGGGCATTCTTTGCACATTCTATAGACATCAACTTCCATAGTTGGCCAATGCACTCCTAGTCTCCTTAGTGTCTGTAGGGTCCGTTGTTTTGAGTAGTGTTGCTCTAATGCACCTACATGTGCTAATTGCAACCATTTAATGTACTCGTCCTCTTCCACACAACAGGCTAATACTCCTTGCTCCGTATGTTTGTACATACTTCTTGCCAAGTTATGATACTTTTGAGCTTTTACTATCTCTCTATCTTCTGTGTGCATTACCGGGTGATTAGAACCGTATGTCAATACTGGCACTAATGGCTTAGCCCACTGACGTACAACTTCCAAATTAAACAAGTAAGCATCAGGTAGGTCATCTGACACTCCTTGTGGGGACTCTCCTGAAGTGAGCCTTGAGAGATGATCTGCTCTCAGGTGGGTCTTGCCTTTCCTCACCACAACCTCAAAGTCGTATTCCATTAGTAAGAGGAACCATCTTACCAATCTACCTGTATTGCATGGCTTGTTTACCAAGTACAACAGAGCTTGATGATTAGTAAAAAATTTAAACTTATTTGCAAGCAAATAGTGTCCAAACTTTTTAACTGCATATACCATGCCTAACCCTTCTCGTTCAGTGGTGGTATAATTTCGTTCAGCCGCATTCAATTGTCTACTGGCATAGGCAATTGGAAGATCCATATTACCTTCACTTGTAGGTTGTTCTAGCACGCATCCAATTGCATAATTGGATGCATCTACATGGACATGGAATGGCTTATTCCAATCTGGTGTGCTGAAGATTGGTGTTGAACACAATCTCCGTTTGAGCTCCTTGAAAGAGTTCTCACATTCATCAGTCCACTCAAAGTTAGTTAGAAGGGCATACAGAGGCTTTGCAATGATGGCATACATGTGAATGAACCGGCGGTAGTAACCACAATGCCCCATGAAGGCTTGTACCTCCTTGACATTCCTTGGCCTAGGTAGTTCTGCAATGGCTCTCACTTTCTCCTCATCTGTTGATATTCCATTCTTTGACACTATGTGCCCTAGGATCTTGCCTTGCCTGACCATGAAATCACACTTTTCTAGGTTCAAGCAGACTTGATATTCTCTACATTCGTCAAAGATTTGTCTGAGTTCAGGTATATGGGTCTGCCTAATGTTGGAATGAGCGCAAAGATCATCAACATAGACTTCCAAATTTTTCCTCAAGAACTCTTTAAACACGTGGCACATCAGCCTCTGGAAGGTTGCAGGTGCATTGGTAAGCCCGAATGGCATTACCTGAAAAGCAAATATGCCCCACTCTATGGCAAAAGTGGTCTTATGCTGATCTTTTGGTGCAATAGCCACTTGATTGTAGCCAGAGAACCCGTCCAAGAAGCTGTACACTTCCTTGTCGGCTACCCTTTCTAATAGATGCTCAGTGATAGGAAGCGGGTAACTATCCCTGATAGTGGCTGCATTAACCTTCTTCAAGTTAATGCATACATGCAATTTTCCATTCTTTCTGGGCACCACTACAATGGGGGATACCCATTCAGTGTGCTCAATTTCATAGATAAATCCAGCTTCAACCAAGCGATCTATCTCTTCTTTGATCTTGGCAGCATAGTTGTCATTGTATGTGTATGGCTTTTGTTTAGAGGGCCTGGCCTCTGAGGTCATGGGGATCGTATGTGAGCATATGTCAGGGTCCACACCTTTCAGGTCGTTGTAGCTCCAAGCGAATACATCTCTCTATTCTCTTAGCAAGGCTATCAACTCTTGCTCTTCTTCTTCCGTCAGGTCATGCCCTATGTAGGTGCATCTTTCTTCTCCCTCTTCTATGGCTACCACTATTTTCTTAGTAGTTTCCTTGCTATCATAGGCCTCTCCTGATTGTGCCTCACGTTTAGGCATTCTTACCATGACTCTCCTATCATCTATCTCATATCTTTTGAAGTTCTCTGGGACCTCAAACAAGGATTCTTCTTCCTCCGGAGTGACTTCCTTCTTCTTTCTTTTCTTTCCTTCACTTTTAGTGGTCACTTGTGTGGTTAATCTCATATCCTTAATGATCTCTTCATATCTCTGAGGGTGAACTTCTACCTCATAGAAGTATTCTTCATCTGATGCAAAAGGTGGGTCCATAATGATTGACTCTAGATCGGAGTCACTGGCATCCTCCAGTGCATCAGGGCTAGGTTCGCATTCTTCTAAAACCGCATCTCCCATGATTGGCTCTATTGAGAAGACTGAAATGTCATAGTCATCCTCATCACAGTGGGGTGTCCATTGTTCTTCATTGATGGCTACATCCACGGTTGCTAAAATTTCCGCCCAGTCGTGAGGTTCAAACTCTTCGTCAGGAAATACTACAGGTGCATAGGCTGGGTCTTGAATTAATCTATGGATTTCCTTCACACCTAGATCTCTGGCTTTCTCTCTCTTCTCTTCTTCTACTACTACTTTACACATCCATAAGTGAGTGTCTTCATGAATCCATGAGGATCCTGATCCTATGGAATGCACTGACTTCGTGTCATCCTTGGCTCTATGGATGGGAGGGACATCTCTATGAGAGTAATCCTTGAGATTGACTTTGGTTGTAACACCTAAGTGTTGCAAGTACAAAGAATTGGTTCCCCAGTCCTGTACCACTTGCAATTGCCGCATAAATTGCCTTCCCAAAATCATCTCGTAGGCTTGGTTTTTGCTAAAGTCTCATATAGCAAAGGTATGCTCGAACTCAACACCACATGTAGTGAGAGTTATTCCTTCTAGCAATCCGTAGGGCCTCTCAATATGACCATCGGCCATCTGCAGTTTCATTCTCATCGGCCTGAGTGCTGGCTTGCCCCAATGCTTCCATAGGGAAGTGGTAGCAATTGCAACTCTTGCACCTGAGTCCAAAATTGCTTTGGTTGTGTATTCCTTATGGGTAATTGTGAGATAGGTATTTCCTTCTTCTCCTTCACTCATATCTCCTATCTTATCCAATGGTATTTCTGGCACTGTTCTATGTGATCCTACCTAGGAACGCAATTTCGCTATGTCTGGCACTTGTTTGGCTACATGTTTCCACACTTTAAGTAGCTCTTCTAAAGTGAGGTTGCACTACACTTTAGTGTTCTTTACTACCTCAGTATTCCTAGGTATGATCAAATCTTCGTTTCTTATCATGACCGTGGGTGCTCTCATGCAAGTTGACTTGGTTTCCCATGGGCCTATGAAATGGGGTAGTTCCTGTAAGGAATTAGACTCGAAGTCTAATCTCTCTTGAGCTTGGGTGCTCTCCCGCTCTTCATAAATAGAAGGGATGTCTTGTGAGAATTGATCATGTGCATCATCCACAAGTTCAATACGAGGAGGGACTTCACTTTCCTTTGCCCATTTCTCTTCTTGAATCTCTCTCAGGAACTCTGGTGAGTACCTATTCATGGAAGAAGAGGTGTCTGGTTCAGTGGAGTTAGGCACATAAGCTTCCTGGGGAGGAATGCTTATTCTATCTCTTGCACTCTCCTCAGCCTGGTAGGTGGCTCCTTTTCCAGACTTGGTAAGTAACCTCTCCAATCTATCCAATAGACAATCAAAATGCAATGGTGTTCTAGTGGAGTTAGAGCCATTGAACAAGCACCTGGCTTCAAACATGGCTTGCGCCAATTCGACCATCGTAGCACAAAGCTTTGTTCACTCTATCTCTAGATTGGCTCTAGGGTAACATTTGTCATGATCTGTCATGTTTGGCCCTTCTTGGATTCTGGCCTGATATGCTTTGAGCATCATATCTAGATCCTTAGGAGTAGGATCGGCTAGGACTGATCCTACTCTGGGTGGTGGGCGGGCTATGTATGGTGGATTAGAAAGTTGGGGGATGGAAGGTGATGGGTTGGAGGGAGATGGAAAGGGTGGTGGTGGGGTAGTGTGAGAGTGGTTTTGAGATGCGAGTTCACTTATCTTCACTTTGGTTTCTCTCAAGCTTTCTTCAAGTTCGCTCATTTTCTATGACCATTGTCTTTTCATTCTCTCCCGGCTATCTCTCCATGCTCTTGTCCTCTTCTTGGTTATACTCTCTGTCTCACTAACCTCAGATTTCTTTTCCTGCCCTACTCCTTGAGCTTGTTGCACGGCTTGAGCTCTAGTGACCACATGCACTGGGGCAGTGGAAGTTACACTTCCTGTAGAGTCTACTACTAGTCCAATGATGTTGATAGGAGTGATTTTTGGCAGGTTATTGGGATTCTTCGGGCAATCTCGTAAGAGAAGCTCCTTTCTGCAATCTTGACAGAAGCCCTGAATTGTCACTGGTTGGGGTTGTGTAGGGGCAGGCAGTGGACAATCACATATAAGGTGATCTCCCTGACATTTGAAGCATGGTCCTCTACGAAAAGGGGGTCGTACCTGCCTCGGTTGAGTTCTAGAGTTGGGGTTTGTGTACATGACATTAGCATACTCAGGCTCCCCACTATTTTCACTTGGGTCCTCATAATATTATGACTCGTTATGCTCGGGTGACTGCATGTAGTAAGCCTGTGGGCTATCAATATGTGTGGAGTCAAAACTATGGTCACTTGGATCACTATCTGATAGCAACGGTGAGACTGGGACTATGGCTCTATTCAGATTTTCTTCAGTAGATGCCTATTTCACTGGCATCACATTGGTTGGAGTAGGGGGTTGTTGTGCTAGCACTGGTTGAGGTCTCTGTTGGGCCTGATATTGTGGTTGATAGGTTTGTTGAGGCCTAGCATATTGTTGTGGTGGGTACTGGTTCTGATATCTTCCCTATTGTGGATAGGGCTGAGGGTAGGTTTGCCTAACCGCTTGCTTATTGTATGGGCAGTATTGTGCTGTGTGATTTGTGTATCTCCATTCTATGGTGCAGTACTGGCTAGTAGGATTCACTTGGAGTTGAGTCATAGTGGGACATACGTTTGCCATATGGTCACCTCCACAAGTATAGCACCTCTTTACTGGGGCAAATCTTGGGATTTGTTTGCTAGAGACTCCTAACTTCTGAGCTACTTTTTCTGCGAGTTCCTCAATAGATGTGGACTGCGAGGAAGAGAGGCTAGTAGAACTATCTGAATCTTTGTAGATTTTGGAAAGTTCTAATTCCTCCCCTAGGTTATCCTCGATGTCGATGCACATGCGTACACACTCTTCGATGGTCCTAGGGTCTTTTAAGTACACATATGATCTCAACTTTGTACTCAACAATCCATCTAGGAATAAACTCAAGAATAGGGCATCTCTCTAGGTATTGCCTAAATCTTCTTTCCGCAAGTCTCACGGTCTCTTGAGGTGTCTGCTTGAAGCTGTGGATCAATGAGGAAGTATTATGCCTTATGCCACGCTTAGAGAATTCAGTGATGAATGCCTCTAGAAGTTGGTATATGCTCTTGAACTGTCTCTCATTCATGGGTTGGAACCATGTAAGGGCTGTGTTCCTAAGGGTTAGACCAAAGGCATTGTATTGCATGAATAGGTCCTCCACTTGTTCAGCTCTCAAGACTTGTCTAAATTCAGCCACATGATCGTATGGATCTCCAGTGCCATCAAAGTAATTCTTCATGGACTTAACTAGCTCTGTAGGTCTCAAAGTCCTGGTGTGTTCCCTAGGCCTTAGCAAAGGAAAATCATCAGCATTTCTTAGGTTCCTTGGAACCCTAGTTCTCTCTGTTTCTTCTCTATCCATCTCTGCTCGCATTCGTTCTCGTCCTATTGGGTTGGCAAAGCTTACCTCAGGTCTGTCTCTACTTCTATCCCTTTGAGCTCCATGAGCTTGGGAGGTCCCAGCTCCTTGGTGGTTGTAGGACACATTGGACCGAGGTTGGGGAAAAACAATCTCACCCTTCCATGTGTAGGCATGTCTGCCGTGCTCAATGACCACAAAGATCCTTTCTGATGTATTGTCTAGGTAGGTTACTTTGCCTGGGCTATCAGGGTATTTAAACTCATAGATTGTGAGAGCACCTACTTCGTGAGGCAGGGCAGGCTTATATCTCCAAAAAGCCTCATCGGTTTCTCCGTTTAAAAGCAAATCGATGCTTTTATTATCCTAGGGAATCCACTCTGGAGTCATGATCCTGGTCAAGACTGATTTACCACGGGGAGTCCTAGGCTCTATCTCTAAATTCCCTTGCTCTATATCACCCATGTTGGTTTCTGCGATCACATTCCCGAACTCGTCTGTTCTATCTGGAAGAGTTGTGACTACATAAATAGTCCCTTCTTTATCTAGGTATGCTCCATTGTTGAACTTGACTACCGAGTGTTCTAGTCCATGAGGTTGATCTGGGTTCTTAATCTGCACCACAGATCTTCTCAGGCCGTCTTCGTAAATGCGTGCACCTAGACGATTAGTCTTGATGTATTCCAATTGAGTCTTGTAAGGTCCTTCTAGATTTTCTAGATACGCCACCCCTGAACTACCTATTGGTCTCTCCATGTTATAGGACATCTCAGAATCACTTGTTTTTTATCGAGGAGTGTATGGGTAATCACTCAACTGCTGGGCCCAAGACCTAGCAGTGTGATTGACACTAGCTTCAGAAGATCTGAGGCTTTGTTTGTCTCGGCCTAAGTGTCTGCCTGACCTAAGGTTCATAAGCCTGGTTTATCTACCCCCTTGGTCCCAATTACACTCTCGTTGCAGGTTAATTTGCACCAATCTCTTTGTTCTTTTTAGTTGAATATTATGTTTATGATCTTGTCTGATATCACGTCGTCAGGAGTACTTAAGTGACTTTCGCACTTGATATTTGCTCGATTCAAGTTCACTTTTGTTCCTTAGAATTTTTGCACTTAAGCTCTACTTAATGCTTGTACTTAGTTGATTAGTTCTCTTGGACTTGATTCATGTCTAGCGTTGCTCTAATTAATCACCACACCTAAGTCGTACTAGCCTAAGCTAGGAATTGACAAAGGAGGGTTGAGAGAACTTCCAACCTCAATCCTCTAGTTGCTCAGACTGCTACACCAGCCCAGGAAGCCTTCTCCCAAGCTTGGTACTCACCCTTGCTAGCTTGCCTTGGAATGCCTTGAGTGCACACAATGTTCCTGCAAAAGTTCACAAGTTAATATAGCTCCTTTACCATAATGGATTGAAAGACACACATCAACAATTACAGGCCCCCCTTGGAGTAACTCACTGTACCCTCAAAATCTTATGACCACCTAGTCCCACCTAAAGGCCAACTTAAAAATACATGTTCTAAAACTCCACGTATGATTCTTACAGAAACCAGTCGAGGTTCCACGTAGGATTCTCAACAAGCTTTCCAACGAGGCCAAAATCTCATCAATCGGAGTTTGTATGGTGAAGTTATGACCATTCACGCATTTAGGGGGCAAAACAAGCTCTCAGGGTTCAAGAAATTCCTCCCTAGTTTTTAGGTATTTTGCCTACTTCTAAGGCTCTAATATCATCCCAATGTGTCCAAAATTAAGCCCAAAAGTACCTAAATTCACTCAATTAATTCACCCTAAAAATTCATGCGTTAAGTTGGTGTATCGCAATAGGTCAGGTCGCTGTGTCGCGATAGGTCGGTGTGTCGCGATACTTGGGTGTGTCGCGATAGTTCGGTGTGTCGCGATACTTGGGTGTGTTGTGATAGGTCGAAGTGTCACGATAGGTGGAAGTGTCACGATAGGTGGAAGTGTCGCGATACTTGGGTGTGTCGCGATAGGTGGAAGTGTCGTGATACTTGGGTGTGTCGCGATAGGTGGAAGTGTCGCAGTACCTTGGTCTGCCATGATAGGTGGAAGTGTCGCGATACCTCGGTGTGTCGCGACACCTCGGTCTGTCGCGATACTTCGGTGTGTCGCGATACCTTGGGATATGGTGAATTTTTCTGAACTGGCTGGTGATTCTAAGAGATCTCAGCCTACGTAGTGTCGTGGTGCACTCAGAATTGTGATTGGGTCAACTTTTCGGTGTGTCGCGATAGCTCAAGCTCGATGCCTCGGGGCTTGCACAGAAAGATTCCGTACTTGCTGAGCTTGCTGGAGATGGTGATGCTACTAAAACCTGCAAGAAACATGCAAAAACACACAAAAACAACACTACACTCTCGCTCTCTCTCAAAATTGCACTAAGCAAATGAGGAGAATGACAAGGAAGAGGGAATATGAAGTGGAGAAGGAGATGGAGATGGAGGTGGACATGGAGATGGAGATGGAGATAGAGAAAAAACAAGAAAATTACCTACTACTTACCATTCCAACGCGTCCTCTCTACGTCTTACCATCACACGCTCGTCCTCAAAGCTCGAATCCCCGGCAATGGCACCAAAATTTGGTGTAGCTCACTGATGAGTAGCACCTCCTTTAATGTCAATCCGGGAAGACATGAGGATGGTATGAAGACCTCGAGCAAGTGAAGGCACAAATGTGTGAGTGAGAAGCACACCAGCATGCACACACATACACACACACGCGCACACACAGCAAGAACAAAGAGAGTAAGACAATGGAATCACTTCTATTACAACCAAGTTCTCATACAAGCTCAAAACTACAAGAAGCTAGCCCAAAAATGAGCTCTCTAGCTCTATTTATAGTTTTTGTCTAGCTTTGGCCCTGTCCAGACCTAGTGTCCGGCCTAGTTAAAAATTAGGTTCTAGGGCTTATTTGAGGGCTCAAACGAGGTCTAAAAAATATGAAGATTGGTAGGCACTTACTTCTAAAGCTCCTCAAGCTCGAGGACTCCTCGGCTTGTACAAAATGGAGCTACAAAAAGGTGAAACGGTATTTACAAGGGTTTTTAGTGATGAGAATCCCTTTTAAAATGATGTAAGGTTTGGAAAAATTTAATGGGTTGCCTTAGTGCTAGATCTGCATGTATGTCTATACTTGCTTCTTCGCATGTATGATGCCAACACCAGCCTATGACATTGTACAACATTGTTCATTAATACATTATACTAACATTGTTCATCTATGACATCTCTGTTATAGTCATTCTCTACTGTCAACTTGTGCTGCTCATATCTCACTCATTTCACCACCAAATTCAATAATCTATAGCTTCTTACCAAATTTAAGTTATCTACATGCTGAAAAGGTTTGAAGAAATTCTATTTAGCCGATCGAGAGAAATCTACGTCGAAGCAGTCACTGGTCAATACCTGCAGAGGTCCTAAAAAATCGGGGGTAATGATAATTTTGCTAAATTGATTTCTCTGCGCATTAGTTGATCATTTCACGTGATTCCACTTGGAATCAGTAGCTTACTAAGCTAATTAGATACCTCTAAAAGGAGTTTTTCAATTTCCTACTGCACTGGTTGTACTGAGCATTACAAGTAGCAAGTGTATGATCCAAAATAGAAAGTTTTCTTGAATCCTTCCATTGAGAAGTAGTCTGTTTTGATCAAATATTTTCATACAGCATTTCCAAAGTACATAGGTGCTTTTATGATGTCATTGGAAAGCTAAGAGGGCCACTTATCAACTCTGAAGCCCACGAGGGTTGGTACTAAGCAGGATTTGGCAATACCTACTCATCACTTGAAGTGTCCATCCATCTTTCCCAACAATGTTATCAGAGCAAAGTTAAGGCAAAATGGGAGATGGTTTTCCTTCTTTCATTGATAAATTGGACAGGAACAATTATCAAGCACGGTCTCTAAGGATGAAGACATACCTACAAGGAAGGAGCCTCTATGGATACATCTCAAGAGATGAGGAGATGCACCCATATTCAAAAGCAAAGGACAACCTACAAGGGAAGAGCATGAGAGACTCAACACATGGTGTGCCAAGGATGCACTAGCAAGGTCCTACTTACTCAACTCAGTTTTTTATTTTCTTCTTCCACATATTAGGAACTGTAAGACATCCCAAGAGACTTGGGAAACATTTTCTTCTTATTTCTCTTCCAACACAAGGGCCAGGAAGAATCGGTTGTGGATTGAATTCATAATCCAAAGGAAACAACCTAAGCAAGCTATCTCAGAGTATGTGACGAAACTTAAAGATGTAGCAGATTAGTTGGCAAGTATAGGAGAAGAAATTGAAGAGGATCAGATTGTAAGGCAAGTTATCAATGGTATTAAAACAGATGACAAATGGGAAAGCTTCACAACTGCCATGGACTTGTACATGGACATGCATATTCCAGACCTTACCACACTCATGGGACAACTAATCTGTCTAGAAATTTGGCACCGTTTCCGAGGAGAGAGTTTCGAGGACGAGCGTTGTGATGGTAAGATCGTAGATTTGCGATGTTGGAAGGTAAAAAAACTATCATTTTTGTTCATTTTCTGATTTTTCTTCTTCATCTTCATCATCATCACCATCTACATCTTCTTCCATCTTCTTCTTCATAGAAATTTCTTGTTTTTTAGTGCATTTTCACCATTTTCATACCATCTTTCATGCATTATTGTGCGAGGAGGAGTTAAGAAGTGCAAGAGAGAGCAAGCGCTTGTGTTTCTTCATGATTTTCTACACGTACGGAGCTCGCCATTACTCGGTGCTCAGAAATTTGAATTTCCCGCCAAAAAAACATGATTCTGATAGAAAATCGCGATTTTCATAAAATTCAAATTTTTTCAAATAAAATACGATTTTCTATTTCCCGCCTAAAAGCCTTTTGAAAAGAACACAATTCTGGGGTCATTCTCAGAATCGTGATTTTGTGGTTGTGCTCAAAATCGTGATTCTTTAAATTTCTGAAAACCACAATTCTGAGGCAAAATCGTGATTTTCAAGTAAAAACACGACTTTGATAAAACACGATTTTCAGTGGGCTCAAAATCACGATTTTCACAAATCACGATTTTTAGCAAAACACGATTTTGTGAAAACACGATTCTCTGTGGCTCCAAAATCGCAATTTTCAAAAACACGATTTTTATCCAAGGTACAAATTTGCGATTTTCAAAACATGATTTAAAAAAAAAAACACGATTTTCATCCAAGGTACAAAATCGTGATTTTCATAACACGATTTTCAAAAAAAAAAAAAGACCATTTCAAAAAAAAAAAGAGACCACAAGCCCCTAGAGGACCTTGTTTCAGATGTCAGGGTGACCATTTCATTCGTGATTGTACAAGGTTTTTGTCTTGAGTGTGGCAAAGACCATCTCCCCAGAGATTGTCCAAGAAACCCCTCTAGTGCACCCAAGGTTACACCCATTAATGTGGTAGGTTTAGTGGTGGATTCAAGTGCAAGTAGTAGTAATGTGGCTCCTGTACAGGCAATTACTAGAGCACAAGCATTAAAACAAGATAAACTAGTAGAGCAATCGGAGTCGAGTGAATCAGGAGATCCTAGTAAGAGGAAAACAAGAACATGGAAGGATACCAAGGAGAAAGCCAATCGCAAATGGAATAAAAAGTTATCAGAACTAGTAGAAAGCCTGAAAGATGCGAAAACAAACTTGATAGAAGACATTGCATCTCAAATTCCCTCACATGCCAAAACTCCATCCACTCCACCTCATCCCATCCCACCACCCATTGTAAGTAGACCACAACAAGGGTCTGTTCTTGCAGATCCGACGCCAGAAGGCTTGGATGATGTTCAAGGCCTACCAGGCTTGACTTCAAGAAGGGCCAATAGCTGCAAACCTAGACAAGAGTTACCCTAGAGCAGATTTAGAGATTGAACGGATGAAAATGTGCATGAAAATGGTAGAACAAGCTCAAGCTATACTCGAGACTAGTCTAAAGTTCAATCAGACAAACTCTATGAAACCGGATTTGCATTTCCAGGGCTTACTAGAAAGATTAGAGCAATTGGTAAACAAACCACAAGTTTCTTTACCTCCACAGGCTCAACCAATTATTGAGAGAGGAAGCTCACCACCAATGGCAGCTTATGTTCCTTCTACGAATGTTGGAACACCTCTTTCAATTCAAAAGTACTCTCAAGAGTTCTTGTGGGAAATATAAGAAGAGAAATGGGCCAAGGAGAAGGGTAATCCCCCTCCTATTCCTGAGATTGATGATCTTCATGATCAATTTCCCCAAGAAATTCCATCTATTTATGGAGATGAAGCAGAACAACAAGAAGATGAAAGATTAGATTTTGAATCTAATACTTTAGAAGAGCTGCCATAATTCACAGGCCCATGGGAATCTAGATCTCTTCAGATCAGAGCTCCCATGATACTGGTAAGACATGAAGACTCAGTGGTTCCAAGGAACACTAATGTCATGAAGAACACTAAGGTTCAATGTCATCTCCTTGTAGAAGAGCTACTCAAAGCAAAACCTGAGCTATGGAATCATGTGAAGGATCAGGTTCCAGAACTCGATTCTAATATGCAAAAAACAGGCTCTAAACAAAAAGTTCCAGAGATACCTCTAGACAAAATAGGGGACATGTGTGAGGGTGAAGAAGGTAATACTTATCTCCCTATCACCTACCAAGGTTACACAACCAAAGCAGTCATAGATTTAGGTGCTGGTGTTGCTATTGCGACCACCTCCTTGTGGAAGCAATGGGGCAAACCCACATTAAGACCAACTAGAATGAAACTTCAAATGGCAGACGGTCATTTTCAAAGACCTCTAGGATTGCTAGAAGGGATAACTCTAACCACCTGTGGTGTAGAGTTTGAACATACATTTGCTATATGTGACTTTGAGAAAAATAATGTCTATGAGATGATCCTAGGAAGACCCTTCCTATGACAATTGCAAATAGTACAGGATTGGGGAACCAACTCCTTGTACTTACAGCACTTAGGGGTCACCACCAAGGTCAACTTGAAGGATTACACCTTCAGAGATGTACCACCCCTACAGTGGAATCCTATCCACAAAGCGAAAGAAGATTCTATCTCTATGCATTCTAGAAGTTCACCTGATCCATATTGATTGCATGAAGATACTCATTTGTGGATGTACAAGATTGCGGAGGAAGAGGAAAAATGCTTAAAGGCAAGAGAAGAAGGAACTTCTCCAGGTGATAGACCAATTAAAGACCCATCCTATACACCGATGATCTTTCCAGATGAGGAATTTGAGCCTCATGGTTGGGCAAAAATCTTAGCTACCATGGACATTGCAGTCAATGAAGAACAATGGAAACCTCATTGTGATGAGGAGGGTTATGATATTTCAGTCTTCATGTGTCAGCCCTTGCTAGAATAATGTGACCCTAGCAATGTCATAGAAGAAGAAGAGAATGACGATGATCTAGAGTCCATTGTGATGGATAGTTGCTTTAACTCAGAGAAGCACTATTTAGAAGATGTAGGAGTGTTTAACCAGAAAGAAGAAGAACCTCTCACAAGCATTAAAATGGTAAATTCAAAGAATGGAAGTGAAAGTAGTCAAAAGAAAAAGAAAAGAAAAGCAGTGAAACAAGAACAGGAGGAATCATTGTTCGAGGTACCAGAAAATTTCAAGAAATATGAAGTTGACGACCAAAAATTTTTGGTACAAATGCCTAAGAGAGAGGCCATCATAGGAGAAGCTTATGATAACAAAGAAAAGACCAAGAAAATTGTTGAAACCATTGAAGGGAACGAAGAGCGATGCACGTATATAGGGGATGACCTAAGTGCAAGAGAAGAAATGGAGCTCGTAGCTCTATTAAGGGAATATAGGGATGTGTTTTCATGGCACTATAGAGACTTGAAGGGAGTAGATCCAAGAATATGCTCTCATACAATCCCCATGACTGCCGATGCCAAGCCCACCAAACAGAAGCCCTACACATATAATGACACTTATGCGGCCAAGATAAAAAAAAAAATCGACAGGCTGATTGAAGCTGGATTTATCTATGAGATTGAGCATACTGAATGGGTGTCCCCCATTGCAGTGGTACCCAAGAAGAATGGAAAGTTGCGTGTGTATTAACCTTAAAAAAGTTAATGCCGCTACAATTAGAGATAGCTATCAGCTTCCAATCACTAAACATTTATTGGAGCGTGTTGCAGGCAAGGAAGTTTATAGCTTTCTTGATGGATTTTCAGGCTACAACCAAGTAGCCATTGCCCCCGAAGATCAACACAAAATGGCTTTTGCCACCGAAGGGGGAATCTTTGCATTTTGAGTGATGCCATTTGGGCTCACAAATGCACCTGGAACATTCCAAAGGCTCATGTGTCATGTCTTCAAAGAGTTCTTGTGAAAGAGCTTAGAAGTATATGTGGACAATTTATGTGCTCATTCCCAAGAAAGAAGATACTATATCCCTGAGCTCAGATAGATTTTCAATAAGTGTAGAGAATATCGAGTGTGTCTAAACCCAGAGAAGTGTGTTTTTATGGTTCGACAAGGTAAGATCTTAGGTCATATTGTTTCTAAGAATGGAATATCAATGGATGAGGACAAAGTAAGAGCCATCGCACAGCTTCCAAGACCAAGGAATGTTAAAGAGGTACAAGCCTCTATGGGCCATTGTGGATATTATCGCACATTTATCCACATGTATGCGATCATAGCTAGACCTCATTATGCCTTGTTGACAAACTTTGAGTGGAATGATGAATGCGAAAAATCCTTCAATGAGTTGAAGAGGCATTTGTGCACAGCACCAATACTGACCACTCTTGATTGGAATAAACCATTCCATGTTCATGTAGATGCCTCCAATCATGCCATCGGATGTGTGCTAGCACAACCCACAAGTGAAGGGAATTTAGATTTGCCCATAGCATATGCTAGTAGACAACTAAACCCAGCTGAAAGAAATTATACCACAACCGAGCGAGAAGGCGTAGGCATGGTATATGCTGTGAAGAAGTTTAGACACTATTTATTGGCCAACAAGTTCAAGTTTTTCACTGATCATCAAGCTTTGTTATATTTGGTCAATAAACCTTGCAATACAGGACGCTTAGTAAGATGGTTCCCCTTACTAATGGAATATGACTTTGAAGTTGTTGTCAGGAAAGGTGAAACCCACCTCCGGGCGGATCACCTTTCTCGCATTACTTCAAGAGAGTCACCTCAAGGAGTGTCTGATGAACTACCTGACGCTTATCTGTTCAATTTAGAAGTTGTTCCTAGACGGGCAAATAAGTTGGTACCAGTCATAACCTTCGGACCCGCAAATAAGAATGTTAAAACATCACAAGAAGAAATTGTAAAATCACAAAAATATCACATATTCGCAGGAAGCATGTACAAACAAGATACAGAAGGTGTACTAGCTTCTTGTGTTGAGGATGACAAACATAGCAGTTGGTTGCAACAAGCCCATGAAGGATTGCTAGGAAATCACTATTCAAAACAACGAACATTGCATTATTTGAAATGTTTAGGAGTGTATTGGCCTAGCATGGATAAAGAAGTACATGAGTGGATAAGAATTGTCAAGTGTGCTAGGAAAAACCCCCAGTGGAGCATGCAACTCTTTATCACGTTTCGTTAGTTCCAGATTGGAGTGGTCCATTGGTATAATTCATGAGATCAGGGACATTACCCAAAGAGGCTAGCCTAGCACGAAGAAGAAGTATGGAGCAAGAGGCTCAGGACTATGCCTTAATAGGTGACAACCTATACCGAAGAGGCAAAGATGGTTACCTAAGACTGTGCGTTCATGAATCAGACTATTTGAAAGTCTTAGAAACTGCACATAGTAGTGTTGCAGGTGGACATTTTGGTCTTGACCGAGTAATCAAGACCATTCTTTTCTCAGGAGTTTGGTGGCCAACTCTTCATATGGATGGCCCTATTAACCCCCCAGCTAGAAACTCTCATGCAGAGTACATTATTGTAGCCATAGATTACCTTACAAAGTGGGTAGAAGTCAAAGCCAGACCAAAGAATGATGCTCAGATGACGGCTAAGTTCTTATTCGAGAATGTGTTCACTAGATATGGACTACCAATAGAGTTAGTAAGCGATAGAGGAAACACTTCTTAAATGAAGTCATTGAAAATCTTCTCCAAGAAATCTTGGTGATACATAAGAAGTCTGCCCCCTATCATCCCCAAGCTAATGGACAGGCCGAGAGCACAAATAAGATCCTATGTAATGTCTTGACTAAATTGGTAAATAATAAACACTTACATTGGGACAAACAGCTTCATCATGCTGTTTGGGCTTACCGAGTTGCCTACAAAACGGTACTCAATGCCACCCCATTTCAGATGGTCTTTGGATAGAATGCGGTGCTACCATTGGACTTCTTAATCCCTATATTAAAGGTAGCACAAGAGCATGAGTGGAATGGACATGAGTTGTCCTCCAAGACCTTTGATCTAGAACGCTTAGGTGAGACGAGGCTACGAGCGGTAGTAGGCATCTATGTTGTAAAGAAAAGACAAAAGGCATACTTTGATGCACACATCAAGGATAAGGGATTGAAAGAGGGAGATCTAGTGTTGGTTTACACACTAAAACAACATGCCCGTAAGTTGGAAAAACGAGGATATGGACCCATGATCATTAACAGAATTTCCACTAGCGATGCAGTTCAATTGGCTACTTTAGAAGGTGATATCTTGCCCAACTATATTAGTGGATGTAGAGTCAAGTTATATCAAGAACCTCTTACAGAGGATATGCTAACGAGACTCAATACTGCTAAGAAGTAGAAAGACGAAGAGTTGAGGTTTAGAGAAGAAGCACAAGCAGAAGCCAGAGAGCATATTAGGCGAAATAAGTTAAGGCGATTAGGACTAGATTTCAACTCAAAAGCCCCAAAATATCACATGGATATGTGCCGGAAATCAGGCATAATTACTTCTCAAAGCATTGACTGATGTCCCTTTGTGACCATAGAGATAGGGCAAGGAAATAGTGCAAGGACTGTGAAAGCATTGATTGACTCAGGTGGAGCAACTAGTGCAGTTAGACTCTCATATTGCCAAAACTTGCAATTAAACATCAATCCCATAGAAGCCTATCTCATAGGAATGGGAGGTGTGGAAACTCCTTGTTTGGGTGAGGTGGAACTTCCCATCTACCTTCAAGATGTTCCAATGAGAATCAAAATGCTGGTGTGTCAAGATGAGCACCTTATGGAACCACTTGTCTTGGGTCGAGATTGGATTTATGACCATGCAGTCAACCTGAACCTCCGAAGTCAACTTCTTCAAGTTTGGGTACATGAACAATGCATTACATTAGAATTAGAGAATGGCATGCTCACAGATCATGGCACCGCACACTCTCCTAGTTCCTCTAAGACTAATCTTCACAAGTAAGATGTTATATGTGTCAAAAGCTCTAGGATCCAGAAGGACTCAATCATGGAAGGAGAATCGCAAAGGCAAGCAAACCCTCCTTCTTTTTTGAAAAGAAAAGCATCCACAATAGTTCAACCTCAGAAGCAAGCACAACAATTCAAGACAATTGCTATAGCAAATAGAAAGATACCCTTCAACAAGACAGCAGTTCCGAGCATGAAGTAGATCTGGGTATGCAAAGGAGAGCAAACACCATCCTTGCCCCCACCCATCGATAATTGCTATAGCAAATAAAAAGATACCCTTCAACAAGAGAGCAGTTCCGAGCATGAAGCAGATCTGGGTACGCAAAGGAGAGCAACCACCAACCTTGCCCCCACAAATCCCATCCAGGCAAGCCAACCAGGCCAGAAGACGAAGGCAGAAGCTCGAACAAGCTCAACCACAAGGTATCCGACAAGTTTGGGTGCCTAAGAAATTAGCTGCAGCTCAACAAGGGCGATTACAGATGTGGGTACCTAAGAAGCTCTTACATCCACAACAGCCTATGTTCTCCCACATGCGAAAGGTCTCAACAAAGAAGCCACAAATATGAAAGGGTAAGAACCGCATACATAGATTGAAAGAAGATCAAATCACCTCTTCAACAATAGTAGGGAGATGTGCAAAAAGGGTATGGGTTTGGAAGCCAAAAGTACAAGTAGCCTCCATCAAACCAAAGCGCCAACCACACTGGATACCATAGTTCAGAAAGCATCCAAAGAGGAAGACGCCTGAAGTGATCTCTATAGTGCCAGATGTTGTTCTAAAATGGACCCCAATAAGGAGGATTACATCATTTCGAGACCCAATGGATACATCCACCAAAGCCGGCATCAACATCTACAAGTAACATCGAAAGCCTCGACGAGCGACAACCATGTGCTCCTTGCACAACCCTGTCTTTTGCACCATTCAGGTTATGCATTTCCAAAGTATGCATTAATATAGGGCCACATTACACGACCGTGCATAGACACACTTGAGAATCCCATGCACAAGAGCACATTGACATATGTCAAATATTTTTTTGATACTAACCTTTGTCTTCTTGTTTTGTGACATTGTTCCAACAAAAAAAAAAGAGAGAAGAGAAGAAGAAAAGAGAGAGAGAGCTTGTTCTAAGGTTTGGCTCATGGAACATGAATGAGTCATGCTTAGTTGAAGGTGGAACCATTCATTACTAGACATTTATCAGTTTTGATAGAAGTGTGTCTCGGTTAATAGATGATATTATTACTGCTTTATCTGGTAGATGTCAAGAACTTGATAGGAACATGGCATCCACAACTTTGTTTCCCCTTACCTTGGTAGGAGGGAAGATCTCGACGGCCCGCAACTTGAGAGATGCTTAACTACTGTATGTTTGAGAGCATCCAAGGTGGTATCTGCAAGGGGTAGTTTTGGTACCCTGCAAATCCTTGTATGTATATCGGATAAGAAGACTCCTGCTTAGGGTGAGCTAAAGAGAATACGTGAAACTAAGCTTGGTGTAGTTACCCAATGTTGTTTTTAAAGGTATATAAAGAAATTCCATTCTCAATATTTCGCAAATGTTGCTTTGAAAAGAGGAGACCGGACCAGGCACTCAGGGACCATCAACATGGACATTCATTGACTATGTTCCATCACAAATGACGGGTGTACAACATGAAGACATAAACATCGATCGACCCTTCACCATGGTAAGTATCTTTACTCTGGAAGCACCATAACCATCAAGACCGCCAATTTTTGCACCATACTTCTTCCAATGCATTTCCCAAGTAAGCATTCATAGGGCTACATTACAAGGCCGTGCGCAAGGCACATATTTTCCTCAACCCATGCACGAACACACTTACCCATCACTCAATATGGGTTATGAGTACTTGGCATGACTACTATGAACATCAACTTTGGAAGATCTAGAGGACATCAACGGAGACTCACAACGACACAGTCATGCTGGAATCCAAGGAAGAAGCACATACCAAGGGACTACAACTTGCAAAGGCTCCTAGTGAGAGATGAAGAACCGGACAACCAACCTTGCCACATCTGGAAGCCAGACGACTTTTGTTCATACAGAAGGGACACTCCCTCTCAAAGCACTACTTGGAACAACCACTACAACAAGGGTCTGTCAGGGACAACAAACTCGAGAGGGGGGGGAGTGTTGGAACTCAAGGTCAAGCACAAGCATGGAAGCACATCAGAAAGGTGGACACACACAAGAAGAAGGAGCAAGTAGGGAGCTCCAAGAAGTACCTGTCAAATTTTTAGAAGAATCCCCTACAAAAATAGTGATTTCCATCACTAAAAACCATTGTAAATACCATTTTCTATTTTTGTAACTCCATTTTGTTCAAGCCGAGGAGTCCTCGAGCTTGAGGAGTATTAGAAGTATCATCCTACCAATTTTCATAATTTTTAGACTTGGTTTGAGCCCTCAATTAAGCCCAGGAACCTAACTTTTAACTAGGCCGGACACTAGGTCTGGACAGGGCCAAAACTAGTCCAAAAACTATAAAAAGAGCTAGAGAGCTCATTTTTGGGGTTAGCTTGTTAGAGAATTGAGCTTTGTAAGAGAACTCTTTTGTAATCGAAGCTTTCCATTGTTCCTCTCTTTGATCTTACCTTGTGTGCGTGTGTATGTATGTGTGTGCATGTTTGTGTGCTTTCACTCACGCATTTGTGCCTTCACTTGCTCTTGGTCTTCATACCGGTCCTCACGTCTTTCGCCAAATTTTGGTGTAGCTCAAGCGTAAGCACCACCTCCTTTACTTGTCAATCCACGAAGACGTGAGGACCGGTATGAAGACCAAGAGCAACTGAAGGCACAAGTGCATGAGTGAAAGCACACAAACATGCACACACATACATACACACGCGCACAAGGTAAGATCAAAGAGAGGAACAATGGAAAGCTTTGATTGCAAAAGAGTTCTCTTACAAAGCTCTATACTCTAACAAGCTAACCCCAAAAATGAGCTTTCTAGCTCTTTTTATAGTTTTTTGACTAGTTTTGGTCCTGTCCAGACCTAGTGTCCGGCCTAGTTAAAAATTAGGTTCCAGGGCTTATTTGAGGGCTCAAATGAATTCTAAAAATTATGAAAATTGGTAGGATGATACTTCTAAAACTCCTCAAGCTCAAGGAATCCTCGGTTTGAACAAAATGGAGTTACAAAAATAGAAAATAGTATTTACAATGGTTTTTAGTGATGAAAATCATTGTTTTGTAGGGGATTCTTATGAAAAGTTGACATGTACTTCTTGGATCTCTCTATTTGCTCCTTTTTCTTGTGTTTCCACCTCTTTGATGTGCTCCTGTGCTTTGTCCTTGACCTTCAGCTTCAACAATCCCCCACTCTTGAGTCTATTGTCCCTGACAGACCCTTGTTGTAATGGTTGTTCCATGTAGTGCTTTGAGAGGTAGTGTCCATCCTAAGAGCCATCTGTCTTCCAATTGTAGCAGGGTTTGTTGTATGGTTCCTCATTTGTCATTGCCAGCTTGTGCAAGTTGTAGTCCCTTGGTATGTGCTTCTTCCTTGGATTCCAGCATCAATGTGTCATTGTGGGCCTCCATGGATGTCCTCTAGATCTTCCAAAGATGATGTTCATGTGTAGCTCATGCCAAGTACGTGTAACCCATAATGAGGGATGGGTAAGTGTGTTCGTGCATGGGTTGAGGAAATTATGTGCCTTGTGCACGGCCTTGTAATGTAGCCCTATGCATGCTTACTTGGAAAAAATGTCAATCCGGGAAGACATGAGGATGGTATGAAGACCTTGAGCAAGTGAAGGCACAAATGTGTGAGTGAGAAGCACACCAACATGCACACACATACACACACATACACACATACAATGGAATTCTTTCAGATTACTCAAAAGTGCTCTTACAAGTTCAATTCTACAACAAGCTAACCTCAAAAATGAGCTCTCTAGCTCTATTTATAGTTTTTGACTAGCTTTTGACCCTGTCTAGACGTAGTGTCTGGCCTAGTTAAAAATTAGGTTTTGGGGCCTATTTGAGGGCTCAAACGAAGTCTAAAAATCATGAAAATTGGTACGATGATACTTCTAATACTCCTCAAGCTCGAGGCCTCCTCGGCTTGCACAAAATGGAGTTACAAAAAGGTTAAATGATATTTACAATGATTTTTAGTGATGAGAATCACTGTTATGAGGGTGTTGATTTGGAAAAATTTGAATGGACTACTTGCCAGATCTTCGTTGACTACTTTGTCTGCTTGTGCCTTCTCTCCGCTCTGGCTCCCTTCTTTGGCTTCCTTGTCTTGTGAGTCCTTGGGTGCTTTGACTGCTGCCAACACCCCCCCCCCCTCTCTCGCGTCTGTCGTCTCTGACAGACCCTTGTTTGGCTGAGCGTTTGACATAGAATTCAACCATGTCTAAAGCTAGGTGGTGTTCTTCCAGGCGCAGTCCTTGTGCTAAGTCTGTTAGGAGGGCATCCCAATCCACTGGACCTAGAACGTCCGGATGTGGCACACACAATTGTTCTGAACGTAATGTTCACTCCATTGCAAAGAGGTGGAGTAGATGGGAGGATTTGGGAACAAAGACTTCAGAGTGGTATTCCCAGAATCCTGTGATGAACATCTCTTCAAATGTTTGCTTGTAGCAAGTGGGGAGGTATTTAATTCGTGCGTGCCATGCATATATCACCTGGATGGAGGGAGTTGTACTCATATCGTAGACCAAGTCAAGGTTACCTGCTGTGAATCCGACACCTGAGAAATGTGGATCTTGAATATTTTTGAAGGTTCCGAAGGTAACCAGTATTAACTCGAATATCTTTATGCACATCTGAGCCATTACATCTTGGATGTTGCGCATTCTGGCTCCCCAGTGGCAGATGGTGGGGATCATGTAGCCCACTGTAGCCTATCCCCGTGGCGGTGCCATATATACGTAATTGAGCCACTTTGCACAACCTTTGACCTCCTTCATAGCAATGGCAAACTCAAGCCATGTGCATCTTCTGAGTATGGGAGCATAACAGGGATTATACTTAATGAAGAGTGGCATGTGTTCCAAGTTCGAACCATCTCAGGGTAAATTTCTAAGAGTCGTAGCCGCCAGGTAGGTTGATGAATGGATCCTTTTTTAGCACTCTCGTGGATATCATCAGGGCCGAATTGTGTGGCAAAGGTTGGAGCCTTGCCACATCGTCGTTGAATCTCTGCGTTGTAATCTGCCAAGAGTACACAATACGGCACATACTGATCATCGTTGGTGCCTATCCATCTGTGATGAGACATACTTCGAAACTATTCTGATTTGATAATGGTGTCCTCAATCTTACTCATGGACTCAATCTGGACCGCTACTCGATCATCATGTGTATTGGCAGTTTTTTCGAGTTTCTACATCCATTTTGGGGCCTCTACCTCTAGTGTGTCCAATCCCTCAATAGTTTGTTGACAACCTGGCATTGGCATAGGAACATATGGCTCTTCATAGGACTCATCCACATCAATGGGTACCAATTCTTTTGGTTATGGCTCGATGACTGGGGAGGGTTGTCTTTCATATTGGAGTAACTTGCTTTGCAATTCTGCGACCTGTTCTCTAAGTGCCTTTACCTCTTCTGTAGTGGTTGTAGAATCGGTGATCTTGGGTTGGGCTTCCTGCATCGTTAGTTGTTGGCGGAGAGCATCCCGTTCTTTGCCCAGCTCATCATGCGCATCCAGTAGATCCGCATAGCTTTCTAAAATTGTCTTCATAGTCTCGGATGGCACAGCTTTGAATCTTTCAGGGTCGATCTCCTGGGGGGAACCCTCCATAGCTGCCTCTAAATTTTCTTCATTCTGCCTTTGTAGGCGCTTGTTCTCTTCGAGGGCCGTTGCCATGTGCTTTCTGAGTAGGGTCAGGTTGCGACGACTTTTAACATGTTCTGACTGATAAAGTTCTAGTAGAGCGGTTAGTTTTTTAACTTCAGCAGAATCGGATGGTTGGGGAGCTTCCAAAAGGGTCTGCTGAGCGTGCTCAAGCATAGTGTAGCATTGATTTAGGTCAATATTTTCTGCTTCCAAAGCTGCAAGCCTCTTCTGTAGTTGCTCAAGATCCGTGGTTATTTGGTGATGTCGATCTTCCAAGGTTTGGTATTCTGTTTGCAACTGATGTACACACTAATGTAATGTATAAAACACATTATTTACATTTATGAATGCAGGGGAGGTGGAGGATGCAGGGGGAATGGGGAGGGGGAAAGGGATAGTGAATGAAGTGGACACGAGAGGTGATGTGGGTGGAGGGGGTATGGGACATGGTGGTAGAGAGGGGGGAGGGAGTGGTGATGTGGCTGGTGATGTTTCCATGGTATCAAAAGTGTGGGTGAATGTGTAGATGGGGACCCTAGGTGGGGTGGATGTGATGTTCGTGAACATTGTTGTAAATGTGCGCATTGTGTTCCCTCCAAATTGAGTGCCTGGTGAGATAGGAATCCCCATAACATATGTGGTGAGTGTTGAAGTTGAGGTGGTAGTGTCGTGTGGTGAAGTGAAGTGTGTAGTGATAGGTGATGAGGGTGGTGATGGTGGTGCCTCGTGATGCTCCTCTCTCTGTGTAGTGTCTTCTGGTGCCGATACATTCATGTGAATCTGCTTGCGGGAGCGCATCGGACGGGTAGGCACCTGTTTCTCGAAGTGATGAATATAAGCCATAGCTGAATGAATGGCTTCATCCAAGCCCACCACGTCCGCATGCAGGTTCATGGATTCAATAAATATTTCATCCACGCCTTCCTCTCCTAACATTTGGCTCATTAGCACCTTTCCTGTTTCGAGCGACAGTTTGTGCTGTTCTTGGACTCGCTTCATGGTTTCATACAATCTTTTTAATTGTGCCGAATAGGCTAGGGCACTTGCTAGTTCTGAAGTTTCTTCGTATTCTTGATCATGCTCCTCGTCTGCTTCTTCTTCTTCAGTCTCTTCTTCATCCTCCTCTACTTCTACTACTTCCAGTTGGGTCGGGGCTGAAGTTGTTGTAGTTGGTTGTGGTCCTTGGGTCTGCTCTACTTCCATCTCGAGATTAGATTCATTGATCAGCCTAGAGATTTCTTCATCAGTGAGATCATTCAGGGTGTAGCCCTGAGGAAACTCCAGGTCAGAACGGATTCAAGGGAAAACTAGATTAGGTCCTTCTGCACTCTGTCTCGGCAAGTGAATTGTAAACGGACAGATACGTCACGTTTGTGGAGGGGTTACCTCTGGTGTGGTGGTGGCTCCCCTTGCTTGGGCACACGGTAATTGGACTGTACCTCTCATTGTCTTCGATGGAGGACCCGTTGTGGATAGTCGTCTCTGGAACTCATGAGCTCTGGACAACACTAGTGCTCTTTGAATGGGCACGTCATAAGCTAAGCATCTATAAATTATTTTTGTGAGTGCAGAGCACCCATGAAGCCCATTCTTCTGTTTCTTATTCCATCGTTGATTGGTGAGGTGGATTTGATCTATGATCCAGTGTGGTAGATTGATTGTGAGATCCTCTGTCTCCACCAAGTACAAGCTGAATGAGATCTTTTTTTGGTGGCATAGTGAAGCATTCTTGGGCGAGGAAAGCGAAGTGTTGCATGATCGTTCATAGGTGGAGAGCGATGGTTGGTGTCATTGCTACCATGTCCTTCAATTTGTTGAGATCCTTGTGCTTCATCCTGCCTGGAATAATTGTTTCTTTCTCAGTGGGAATATGCATACCTTGCATGTTCAATGCTTCCCATACTAAGTTGAGGGTCAGTTTGAATCCTTTGAGCTCATGGCCTGGGGTCAGTGAGGGTAGCATGAAAGTACTATCGCCTCCCTTGGCTCTGCTAGGGGTGATGGTACTGATAAGGTAGAAGCAGCGCAGGAAATTTGGCTTAGGTAAATGTGCCCGAAAATAGCTTTCCAATATCGATCGCATTACTTCTGCATTTTGATACTACTCAAATTCACGGGTGAAGAAATGGTAGCGTCCCCATTTTCCATTAAACTCAATTTCTACCTCCCAAAAGTAGGTGTCGTCTCCCAATGGTCGTGCGACATCACTGAACCAATGTGCGTGTTTCCCCACTTGAGAAGTGTGTCCCTGCGGAGGATCCTGAATGGGTAGTACATGCACAGCTCTAAGTTCTTGAGGCCTCTCGGTGAGTTGTGGTTCGAGGAGGAGGGTTTCAATGTCCACTATCTAGATGCTGGACCCGGCCTGGGAATTGGTACCTCCTGCGTCTGCCATGTTACTTCTTGTTTGCTGGTTCTGTGAGAATATAGAAGCATGTGTTAACATTGTAATGGACAAGATAGAGCAGTTTTTGTTCCTCTTACAACATTAACATGAGGTGAGTGATGGGTTAGTGGGTCAGTGAGTGTTCGATGATTGTGTGTGTTGTTAGTGAACAAGTAGTCCTATGAGCTAAGTGAAAAGATGCAGTGTGAGAATGATGCAGTTAGTATGTGGAGATGAATTTACAAATGGGGTCGGGGGGTTTATTACAAGCTTTGGGCTGCCACACACAGTGGATGGCTTTT
Organism: Ceratopteris richardii; assembly: GCA_020310875.1. NCBI lineage: Eukaryota > Viridiplantae > Streptophyta > Polypodiopsida > Polypodiales > Pteridaceae > Ceratopteris > Ceratopteris richardii. Next base: position 151,853,101 of record CM035411.1, on the reverse strand, counting down.
GGTTTTGGTTTTGTGGAGACTCTGCAGGGCCTAAAGAGAGTGTCTGCTTGGAAATGAGGCTTTTTAGGGACCCATTTACAAGTGATTTTGCTCGTGCTCATGGGTAAATATGTGTTGTGTCTATCGAATAAGAGTGGGCATCGGCTGTTCGAGTGAGTTAATCATTCTCTACTTGGTGTGGTCTGTGTGTGACTAGTTGAGCCCGCAAGCAAGCCTTAGGCACCCAAATTTGTCTTGGTTGTGGGCCAGCCTTCATCGACTTCTTGGGTACCCAGATAGACTTCACTTTCGTAGAAGAATTTTTGAAAGACTTCTTATTAGTGTCGTGTTGTTGATCACTAATAAGAAGTTTAGCTCGTATTTGTGGCTTGATTGCAATAGGATGCTCGCCTTTTCGCACCCAAATTTGTTTTAATGGCGGAGACACCTTGCTTTGTACTTCCTTTTGGCTTCCAACATAGGTCATCTGCTTCTTCTGCATTTGATCCACCTTTGGTTGCCGCATCCCAATGGCCTTTGGAAAAGAAGGGAGTTCCATCGTATCCTTGACTTCTTTGTTGAGACAATCATCCCTCTGCATCACATAGTTTTGGACAAGAATAGCATCGTCATCTTCACGTGTACTCCTAGAAGGACCAGGAGTTTGTGCCTTTCCTAGTTCCTTGAGTGCTTCATTTTCTAACTCCAATGTAATGTGTTTTCGATTTACCCAGACCTGAAGAAGTCCAGTTCTTAGGTTTAGGTTGACTGCATGATCATAGATCCAGTCTTGACCCAAGACAAGAGGCTCAGTGAGGTCCTCGTCTTGACACACTAGTACCTTGACTGTCATAACAACATCTTGAATGTAGAGGGGAAGTTCCACCTCGCCCATGCAAGGGGTTTCCACACCTTCGAATCCTATGAGATATGCTTCCACAGGATTGACATTTAAGTTCAATTCTCGACAGTAAGAAAGTTTAACAGCACTAGTGGCTGCACCTGAGTCAATCAAGGCTCTTACAGTCCTGGCACTCGTTCCTTGTCCTATCTCTAAGGTCACAAAAGGACGTCGGTCAATTATTCTATGAGAGCTAAGAATTGAAACTTCGCACATAGCCATGTGATATCCTTGAGCTGCATAGGCCTCTGTCCTAAGCTGATCTCTACCCTGTCTTCTCAATTTCATTCTTCGGATATGTTCTAAGGCTTCTGCCTGTGCTTCTTCTCGAATTCGTTTTTCTTCTTCCTTATGTTTCTTGGCAGTGTTGAGTCGATTTAGCATCTCTTCGGTCAGGGGTTCTTGGTATAACTTGACTCTGCATCCGCTTATGTAACTAGGGATAATATCGCCTTCTAAAGTGGCTAGTTGTACTGCTACACTAGTTGAAATCCTATTTATGATCATAGGTCCATAACCACGCTTCTCTAATTTTCTCGCATGTTGCTTCAACTTGTAGACTAAAACTAGGTCTCCTTCTTTCAAACCCTTATCCTTCACATGGGCATCAAAGTATGCCTTCTGTCGTTTCTTAGATGCATATATCCCTACGGAAGCCCTCAGTCTTGTTTCACCTAATCGTTCCAGGTCAAAGATTCTAGATGAAAGCTCATGGCTTGCCCAATCATGCTCTTGTGCTACTCTCAATGTAGGTATCAAGAAGTCCAGTGGTAGCACTGCATCTGAAAGGTTGTGGCTTGGAGTACCGTCTTATAGGAAACTTGGTATGCCCAAACAGCGTGGTGTAGCTGTTTGTCCCAATTAGAGCGTTTATTATTCACCAATTTAGTCAGCACATTGCATAGAATCTTATTTCTGCTTTCGGCTTGCCAATTAGCTTGTGGGTGATAGGGGGCATACTTCTTGTGTACTACCAAGAATTCTTGGAGAAGGTTTTCAATAACCTCATTCAAGAAGTGAGTGCCTCTATCACTTACTATCTCTATAGGTAGCCCGTACCTTGTGAACACATTCTCAAATAAGAACTTAGCAGTCGTTTGAGCATCGTTCTTCGTTGTGGCTTTCACTTCTGCCCACTTGGTTAAATAGTCCGTGGCCACAATGATATATTCGGCATGTGAACCCTTAGCTGGGGGATTAATAGGACCCACAAAGTCTATTCCCCACTTAGAGAATGCCCGTCCACCCATCATAGGTTTCAATGGCATTTCATCCTTAGGTATACGATACTGAGTTCGTTGAAAGACCTCACACCTCTTCACATAGGTATGTGCATCCATGTGAAGGGTCGGCCACCAAAGACCTCCAAATAGTATAGCCTTGATCACCCGATCTGGTCCAAAATGTCCTCCTGCTACACCCTGGTGAGTAGTTTCCAATATCTTGAGGTATTCGCTCTCATGGACACATAATCTGAGGTAAACATCTTTACCACGCTTGTATAGGTTGTCACCAATGAGTGAGTAATCTAGGGCTTCTTGTTCTAAACTTCTTTTCCTAGCCAAAGTCATGTCTTGTGGGAATGTTTTCGTCCTCAGAAAGTCTACTAGTGGTTCACTCCAGTCTAGCACTATGGACACTTGATAAAGAGTGGCATGTTCCACAGGTGGTTTAGTGCAGCAGATCGGGCATTCCTTGCACAACTTATGGACATCAGCCTCCATAGTCGGCCAGTGCACTCCAAGTCTCCTTAGTGTCTGTAGGGTTTGTTGCCTCGAGTAGTGTTGCTCTAATGCACCTACATGTGCTAATTGCAACCATTTAGCATACTCATCCTCTTCCACACAGCAGGCTAATATTCTTTGATCTGTGTGCTTGTACATACATCCTACCATGATATGATACTTCTGGGCTTTTACTATCTCCCTATCCTGTGTGTTTATTACTGGGTGGTTAGGCCCGTATGTCAATACTGGCACTAATGGCTTAGCCCACTGAGGTACCACTTCCAAATTAAACAAGTAAGCATCAGGAAGGTCATCTGATACTCCTTGTGGGGCCTCTCCTCATGTGAGCGTAGAGAGATGATCTGCTCTCAAGTGAGTTTTCCCTTTCCTTACTACAACCTCAAAGTCATATTCCATCAATAAGAGGAACCATCTTACTAATCTACCTGTATTGCATGGCTTGTTTACCAAATACAACAGTGCTTGATGATCGGTAAAAAATTTAAACTTATTTGCAAGAAAATAGTGTCTAAACTTTTTAACTGCATATACCATGCCTAATCCTTCTCGTTTAGTGGTGTTATAGTTTCGTTCAGGTGCATTCAACTGTCTACTAGCATAGGCAATTGGAAGATCCATATTACCTTCACCAGTAGGTTGTGCTAACACACATCCAATAGCATAATTGGATGCATCTACATGAACATGAAAGGGCTTATTCCAATCTGGTGTGGTCAAGATTGGTGCTGAACACAATCTTCTTTTGAGCTCATTGAAGGAGTTCTCACACTCATCAGTCCACTCAAAGTTAGTCAAAAGTCCGCACAAAGGCTTTGCAATGATTGCATACATATGTATAAAGCGTCGGTAATAGCCACAATGCCCCATGAAAGCTTGTACTTCCTTGACATTCCTTGGTCTAGGTAGCTCTGCAATAGCTCTCACTTTCTCCTCATCCGTGGATATGCCATTCTTTGACACTATGTGTCCTAGAATCTTGCCTTGCCTAACCATGAAAACACACTTTTCTGGGTTCAAGCAGACTTGATATTCTCTACATTTGTCAAAGATTTTCCTGAGTTCAGGTATATGTGTTTGTCTAATGTTGGAATGAGCACAGATATCATCAACATAGACCTCTAAATTCTTCCTCAGGAACTCTTTAAACACGTGGCACATCAACCTCTGAAATGTAGCAGGTGCATTGGTAAGTCCAAATGGCATTACTCGAAAAGCAAATATGCCACACTCTGTGGCAAAAGCCGTCTTATGCTGATCTTCTGGAGCAATGGCTACTTGATTGTTGTCAGGGAACCCATCAAGGAAGCTGTACACTTCCTTGCCAGCTACTCTCTCTAGTAGATGCTCCGTGATAGGAAACGAATAGTTATCTCGAATAGTGGCTGCATTAACCTTTTTCAAGTTAATGCATACATGTAAATTTCCATTCTTCTTGGGCACCACTACTATGGGGGATACCCACTCAATGTGCTCAATCTCATAGATGAATCCAGCTTCTACCAACCGATCTATCTCCTCCTTGATCTTAGCAGCGTAGTTATCGTTATAGATGTATGGCTTTTGCTTAGACGGTTTGGCGTCTGAGGTCATGGGAATTGTGTGTGAGCATATGTCAGGGTCTATGCCTTTTAAGTCCTTATAGCTCCAAGAAAATACATCTCTATATTCTCTTAGCAAGGCTATCAACTCATGCTCTTCTTCCTCCATCAGGTCATGTCCTATGTAAGATCATCTCCTTCTTCTATGGCTACAACTATTTTCTTGGTGGTTTCTTTGTTATCATAGGACTACCCTGATTGTGCCTCATGCTTAAGCATTCTTATCATAACTCTCCTATCGTCTATCTCATATTTTTTAAAGTTTTCAGGGACCTCAAACAAAGATTCTTCTTTTTCTTGGGTGACTTCTCTCTTCTTTCTTTTCTTGCCTTCACTCTTGGCGGCCACTTGTGTGGTTAGCCTCACATCATTGGTAATGTTTTCGTGTCTCTGAGGATGAGCTTCTATTTCGTAGAAGTATTCTTCATCTGATGCAAATGGTGGGTCCATAATGATTGACTCTAGATCGGAGTCACTTGCATCCTCAAATGCATCAGTGCTAGGTTCACATTCTTCCAAAACCAAATCTCCCATGATTGGCTCTATGGAGAAGACTGAAATGTCATAGCCATCCTCATCACAGTGAGGTGTCCATTGTTCCTCATTGATGGCTACATCCATTGTTGCTAAAACTTCTGCCCAGCCGTGAGGTTCAAATTCTTCGTCATGAAATACTACAGGTGCATAGGCTTGGTCTTGAATTGATATGTGGGTTTCCTTTGCACCTATCTATCTGGCCTTTTCTCTCTTCTCTTCTTCTACTGCCACTTTGCACATCCATAAGTGGGTATCTTCATGCATCCATGAGGATCCTGATCCTATGGATTGCACTGATTCTGTATCATCTTTGGCTCTATGGATGGGATTCCATTGGATAGGAGGGACATCTCTATGAGAGTAGTCCTTGAGATTAACTTTGGTCGTGACACCCAAGTGTTGCAAATACAGAGAATTGGTTCCCCAATCCTGTACCACTTGCAACTGCCGCATAAATGGTCTTCCCAAAATCATCTCATAGGCTTGATTTTTGCTAAAGTCACATATAGCAAAAGTATGCTCGAACTCAACACCACATGTAGTGAGAGTTATTCCTTCTAGCAATCCTAAGGGTCTCTCAATATGACCATCGGTCATCTGCAACTTCATTCTTGTGGGCCTGAGTGCTAGCTTGCCCCAACGCTTCCATAGGGAAATGGTAGCAATTGCAACTCTCGTGCCTGAGTCCAAAATTGCCTTGGTTGTGTATCCTCGATGGGTATTGGGAAGATAGGTGTTTCCTTCTTCACCTTCACTCATATCTCCTATCTTGTCTAGAGGTATTTCTGGCGCGGTTCTATGAGAACGTACCTGGGAACGAGGTTTAGCTATTTCCGACACTTGTTTGGCTACATGTTTCCACAGTTCTGGCCTAACCTTGAGTAATTCTTCTAAAGTGAGATTGCACTGCACTTTAGTATTCTTTACAACCTCTGTGTTCCTACGTATGATTGAGTCTTCGTTTCTTACCATGACCGTGGGTGCTCTCATGCAAGTAGACTTTGCTTCCCATGGGCCTGTGAAATGGGGCAATTCCTGTAAGGAATTAGACTCGAAGTCTAATCTCTCCTGAGATTGGGTACTCTCTTGGGCCTCATAAATGGAAGGAATATCTTGTGGGGATTGATCATGTGCGTCATCCACAAGTTCGATGGGAGGAGGAACTTCACTTTCTTTAGCCCATTTCTCTTCTTGAATCTCTCGCAAGAACTCTGGTGAATACCTATTCATAGAAGAAGATGTGTCTCCCTCTGTGGAGTTGGGCACATAAGCCTTGTGGGCGGGAAGGCTTAGCCTTTCACTTGGCTTGTCCTTATTTTTAGAGGCGGGTTCCTTTTCTGATTGTGCAATTAGCCTCTCCAATCTTTCTAGCAGTCCATCAAAGTGCAATTGCATCTTAGCTAAACTAGAGAAGTTAAAGAGGCGACTAGCTTCAAACATGGTTTGAGCCAATGCTACCATTTTCACGCAAAGCTTGGTTCTTTCTATCTCTAAGTCAGCTCTAGGGTAGCATTGTCATGATCCGTCACATTTGGCCCTTGTTGGATGCTGGCCTGATATGCCTTAAGCATCATGTCTATGTCTTCAGGAGTGGGGTCAGCTAAGACTGACCCTACTCGAGGGGGTGATAGGATGGTCTGAGGTGGGTTGAAAGATGATGGGCTAGATGGTGATAGGGATGAAGGAGGTGGTGGTATGTGAGAGTTTATCTGAGAGGTGAGTTAAACAATTTTGGCTCTTATTTCTCTTATGCTTTCTTCTAAGTTTCTCATCTTTTTAGACCATTGTCTTTTCATTCTCTCCCAGCTATCTTTCCATGCCCTCGTCCGTTTCTTGGCTACGCTCTCAGTTTCACTAACTTCGGCACTCTTTTCTTGGCCTAAACCTTGGTTCTGCTACAATGCCTGAGCTCTGGTGACCACTTGCACTGGTGTAGTGGAAGTCACACTTCCTGTAGAGTCTACTACTAACCCAATAACATTAATAGGAGTGATTTTTGGCATATTATTGGGATTCTTTGGGCAATCTCGTAGGAGATGCTCCTTTCCGCAATCTTGGCAGAAGCCCTGAATTGTCACTGGTTGGGGTTGTGTAGGGGCAGGCAGTGGACAATCACGAATGAGGTGATCTCCCTGACATCTGTAGCATGGTCCTCTAGGGAATGGGGGTCTTACTTGCCTGGGTTGAGGTCTAGGGTTGGGATTTGTGTACATGATGTTTGCATACTCTGGATCCCAACTAGGTTCACTCGGTTCTTCACTATAGTAGGACTCACCATGTCCAGAAGACTGCATGTAGTAAGCCTGGGGGCTATCAATATGTGTAGAATCAAAGCTATGGTCACTGGGGTCACTTTCTGAAAGCAATGGTGTTACTAGCACTATGGCTCTATTCAGGTTCTCTTCTGTAGCTGCATACTTCACTGGGATCACATTGGCTGGAGCAGGAGGTGGTTGGGCTAACACTGGTTGAGGTCTCTATTGGGCCTGATATTGTGGTTGGTAGGTTTGTTGAGGCCTAGTGTACTGTTGTGGTGGATACTGGTTCGGATATCTTCCCTGTTGTGGATAGGGCTAAGGGTAGGTTTGCCTAACCGCTTGCTTATTGTATGGGCAATCTTGTGCTGTGTGATTAGTGTATCTCCGTTCTATGGTGCAGTACTCGCTACTAGGATTCACTTGGGGTTGAGCCATGATGGGACATACGTTTGCCATGTGGTCACCTCCACATGTATAGCATAGCTTAACTGGGGCAAATCTTGGTATTTGTTTAGTAGAGACACCTAGTCTTTGAGCTACTTTCTCAGCGAGTTCCTCAATAGATGTGGATTGCGAGGAACAGAGGCTAATAGAACTATATGAATCTTTGTAGATTTTTGAAAGTTATAATTCCTCTCCTAGGTTATCCTCGATGTCGATGCACATGCGTACACACTCTTCTATGGTCCTAGGGTCTTTCAGGTACACATATGATCTCAATTTGGCACTTAGCAATCCATCTAGGAATAAAGCCACTTGTTTGGCTGGTGTGGGTAACTCAGGAATAGGGCATCTCTTTAAGTATTGCCTAAACCTTCTTCCTGCAAGTCTCACAGTCTCTTGAGGTGTCTGCTAGAAGCTATGAATCAGTGAGGAAGTATTATGCCTTATGCCACTCTTAGAGAGTTCAATAATGAATGCCTCCAGAAGTTGGTTTATGTTCCTGAAGTGTCTCTCATTTAATGGTTGAAACCACGTCAGAGCGGTGTTCCTAAGGGTTAGACCAAAGGCATTGTACTGCGTGAATAGGTCCTGCACTTGCTCAGCTCTCAAGACTTGACAATACTCGGCCACATGATCATATGGGTCTCCAGTGCCATCGAAGTAGTTCTTCATGGACTTAACTAGCTGTGTAGGTCTCAAAGTTCTAGTGTGTTCCCTAGGTCTTGGTAGAGGGAATTCATCAGCATTTCTTTGGTTTCTTGGGGCTCTAGCTCTCTCAAGTTCCATTCTATCCGTCTCTGTTCTCATCCTTTCTCGACCCAAGGGGTTGGCAAAACTTACCTCTGGCCTATCTCCACTTCTGTCCCTGTGAGCTCCATGAGCTTGGGATGTTCCAGCTCCTTGGTGGCCAAAAGACACATTAGATCTTGGTTGGGGGAAAATAAATTCACCCTTCCAAGTGTAAGCATGCCTACCATGCTGTGTGACCATAAAGATCCTTTCTGACGTGTGATCTAGATAGGTCACTTTGCTTGGACTATCCAGATCTTTAAACTCCTAGATAGTGAGCACTCCAACCTCATTCGGCTGACCAGGCCTATACCTCCAAAAGGCTTCATCAGTCTCTCGGTTCAAGAGTAGATCTATGCTCTTGTTGTCCTGGGGAATCCACTCAAGTGTGAGGATTCTAGTAAGAACACATTTGCCTCAAGGGGTTTTAGGCTCTCCACCTATGTTCCCTTGCTCTAGGTCACCTATGTCCGTTTCTGGGATCACATTACCAAATTCATTTGTCCTATCTGGGTGGCTAGTGACTACGTATATGGTTCCTTCTTTGTCCAGGTATGCTCCATTGTCAAACTTGACAGCTTGATGTTCAATTCCAATGGGTTGGTCGGGGTTTTTAATTTGGACCACGGGCCTTCCTAGACCGTCCTCATAGATGCAAGCACCTAATCGGTTGATCCTATGGTATTCCAACTGCGTCTTGTAGGGGCCTTCAACCCTCTGTAGGTATGGCACGCTTGAACTTCCTGTGGGTCTCTCCATACCATGAGACATTTCATACTCGCTAGTTTCAGAGCTAGGGTAGTGCGAATAGTGGCACAACTACTGGGCCCAAGACCTAGCAGTATGATTGACACTAGCCTCTGAAGACCTAAGACTCTGTCTATCTCTTCCTATGTGTCGTCCTGATCTAAGGTTCATAAGCCCAACTAAATAATCCCAAATTTCCCAAGTACAATTTTCGTTGCTGAATTCTTTTGTATTAGTCACTTGTTCTTTTTAACTTTCCTTAGGATGTCACTTTTTGTCCAATCAATCTTCATCGCAAGGAACACTTAAGTTTTATCGTACTTTGAGTTTGGTCACCCGATTTAAATTCTTTTCCATTGGGTTGTTTCACAAATGTAATCTCTTGGTACTTGCACTTGCGTGATTAGAGTTCTTGGACTTGTTCATGCTTAACGTATCCCTAATTGATCAAAACCTCTATCCGTACTTAGCCTAAGCTAGGGATTGACAGAGGGTGTTGAGAATTTCCAACCTTTAGTTTCTCTCCTTGGTTGCCCTTGTGTGCCCAGGAAGCGTATTCCCAAGCTTGCACTTACTCTTGCTTCGAGTACCATTCGATGCTCTCAAAGGACCTGAAAAAGTCCCAAAGTTATCTCAAGACTTAAATTCAATTGACACAATAAACCATGTTCATTCAAGCAATTCAGAGATCAAACTATTCTTTTGGTTTTATGGAAAACAATCATAAAGATCCCTTAGTGTTTCTTCCCCCTAGGTATGGTCACTTTAAAATATTATATCTAATACTCCCCACGAGCTTTCCAACAAAACAAAAATCACAGCAAACGGATTTCGTATGAGAAAGTTATGACTGTTCAAGATTCTAGGGTTAAAACAGGGTTCAAACAGGCTAACAAGCAAATTGGACTTCTCGAGATACTTTGTGTAGCAGCCTCGCAATGCTTTACTAAACCTTAAATGCTTCCACACATTAGCCAAAAAATGACCAATAGTTTGTGCCCTAAAAAATTAGCCGAATTTGCCCATCAATCGCGATCGAGTGGTCTATCAATCGCGATTGATATGTCAGTCGCGATCGACGTGTCGATCGCAATTGACAGGTCCGTCGTGGCTGTCAATCACGATTGATGGGTCAATCACGATTGACACCTGGCCCGAAAATTCAGTCCCTCGTGTCAAAGGATCATTGACTCTGTCGGTCGCGATTGACAGGTCCATCGCGAGGGTTCTATCGGTCGTGGTCAAACAATCGTTGACTGGTTCAGTCGCGATTGACAGGTCTGTCGTGATTGTCAGTCGTGATTGACGGGTCGATCGCGACTGATGGGTCGGTCGTGATTGACACATGGCACGCGTAAGTTCTGTCGATCGTGGTCAGTCGGTCGTTGACTCTGTGGGTCGCGATCGACGAGTCCGTCGACAGGTGTCCGTCGTCATTTGTCAATCGCGATTGATAGAAAACTGAGGAATTTGAAAAATTTAAACACACTTTTGGAATGCCCTAGGCCTAGAGATCATGTTTATGCACTTAGTTTTGCAAAAAGGTTCATTTTTCTGTCGCTCGCAATTGACAGAGGTCAATGCCTCGGGACCTACACAGTCAAAATTTTTACCTGCTGAAGCTGGTACAGCTGCTGGGGATGCTGGTTCCTACAGAAAATCTTAAAAAACACAGAAAAGCACAAGCACACAAATGCTCTCTCGCTCTCTCTCACAAGTGAAATGAGGGGAATGGCATGGGTATGGTGATATGACCAAAAACGGAAATTTTTGCGATGATGGAGATGGAGGTGGGAGATGGTGATGATGATGATGGTGATGAAGAAAACAAAAGAAAATAGATGAAAGTGAAGAAAATAACTATGACTCCAATGCCTCAACTTTACGTCTTACCATCACATGCTCGTCAACTTCAAATTATCCTATCTGAAAAAAAGTTGATATCGTGTAGGATTCGAAACAAGCTTTCCAACGAGCTATAGAGCTCAATAAATGGACTCTTGATGAAAAAGTTATGTCAAATCAGGCTCCTGGGGTCAAAACAGGCAAACAGGACCTTTTGGAAAAATCACGACTTTGTATGAAAATCGTGATTTTGGGAGGTCAGAAAATTGTGATGCTGAGCAAGCGTGAAAATCCCGATTTTGTGAAATCATGAAAATCGCAATGCTGAGCAATCACAAAAATCACGATTTTGTGAAATCATGAAAATCGCGATGCTGAGCAATCGTGAAAATCATGATTTTGTGAAATCATGAAAATCGCGATGCTGAGCAATCGTGAAAATCATGATTTTGTGAAATCATGAAAATCGCCATGCTGAGCAATCGTGAAAATCGTGATTCTGAACAATCCCAAAAAAGGTGATTTCAAATAAAAATCGTGAAAAACGCGATTTTGAGTGAGAATTATGAAAAACGCGATTTTGAGAATGATCACAAAATCACGATTCTGAATGAAAATCGTGTTTTTGACATGAAAATCGCGATTTTGAATGAAAATCGTGTTTGGTCAAAATCGTGTTTTTGGCTTGAAAACCGCGATTTTGAGAATGACCAGAAAATCACGATTTTGATTGAAAATTGTGTTTTTGAAAATCGTGTTCTGAAAATCATGATTTTGTACCTTAGTGAAAATCGTGTTTTCTGGAAATCGTGAAAATCGTGATTTTGAATAAAAATCATGTTTTTGAAAATCGCGATTTTGGAGCCAGAGAGGTGTGTTTTCACAAAATCGTGTTTTGGTTGAAAATCGTGATTTGTCAAAATCGCAATTTTGAGCCCACTAAAAATCGTGTCTCCTCAGAATCGTTTTTTTCTTGAAAATTGCGATTTTGGCCTTAATGAAAATCATGTTGTCTGAAAATCGTGATTTTGCCTCAAAATCTTGTTTTTGAGAATCTTAGAGAATCCCAATTTTGAGCACAACTAGAGAATCACGATTCTGAGAATGATCCCAAAATTGTGTCCTTTTCAAAAAAATTTTAGGCAGGAAATAAAAAATCGTATTTTTTTGAAAAAAATTGAATTTTATGAAAATCGCGATTTTCTATCAGAATCGTGTTTTTCGGCAGGAAATTCAAATTTCTGAGCACCGAGCAATGGCGAGCTCTGTATGTGTAGAAAAGCATAAAAAAACACAGGTGCTTGCTCTCCCTTGCACTTCCTAACTCCTTCTCAAACAATAATGCATGAAAGATGGTATGAAAATGGTGAAAATGCACTAAAAAACAAGAAATTTCTATGAAGAAGAAGATGGAAGAAGATGGGGATGGTGATGATGATGATGATGAAGATGAAGAAGAAAAATCAGAAAATGAACAAAAATGATAGTTTTTTTACCTTCCAACGTCGCAAATCTACGATCTTACCATCACAATGCTCATCCTCGAAGCTCTCTCCCCGGCAACGGCGCCAAAATTTGGTGTAGCTCAAGCATAAGCACCCCCTCCTTTACTTGTCAATCCGCAAAGACGTGAGAACCGGTATGAAGACCAAGAGCAAGTGAAGGCACAAGTGCGTGAGTGAAAGCACACAAACATGCACACACATACATACACACGCGCACAAGGTAAGATCAAAGAGAGGAACAAGCTTCGATTGCAAAAGAGTTCTTTTAAAAAGCTCTATTCTCTAACAAGCTAACCCCGAAAATGAGCTCTCTAGCTCTTTTTATAGTTTTTTGACTAGTTTTGGCTCTGTCCAGACCTATTGTCCGGCCTAGTTAAAAATTAGTTTCTAGGGCTTATTTTAGGGCTCAAACGAAGTCTAAAATTATGAAAATTGGTAGGATGATACTTCTAAAACTCCTCAAGCTTGAGGACTACTTGGTTTGAACAAAATGCAGTTACAAAAATAGAAAATGGTATTTACAATGGTTTTTTGTTATGAAAATCATTGTTTTTGTAGGGGATTCTTATGAAAAGTTGACATGTACTTCTTGGATCTCCCTACTTGCTCCTTCTTCTTGTGTGTCCACCTCCTTGATGTGCTCCTGTGCTTTGTCCTTGACCTTCAGCTTCAACACTTGTACATGGACATGCATATTCCAGACCTTACCACACTCATGGGGCAACTATTCACCCATGAAGCCAAGCTCAACAAGAATAGAGACTCATCAAGAGGTAATATCTCTTCTGCCCTATACACTGATAAGAATAAGTCTAAAGAGAAAGGCAAGAACAAGAAAATGGAAGATGAGGGAACTACCTCCCAAGCCAACTATGCAGGGAGAGGTAGATCATCAAGAGGAAGGGGCAGAGGAGGTAAGAAAGGTAGGGGGAGACCTTATAACTCCTCACCATGCAATATTTGTGATTTATCAAATCATACTACATATGAGTGTTTCAGGAACTTCAAGAATCAGAGAGGTAGAGGATATCAAAGAGGTGGATACACAGAATCAAGAGGCAGATTCAATCACCACCAAGGATATAACAACAACTACAACAACAACTACAATGGAAACTACCAAGGAGGATACAAATCCAGAAAGGATTACAACAATTACACAGAGGAGCAAGAAGATTCTCTTCTGATTATGAATATGATATCAAAATCAGGTATAAATGATGACCATCTCTTCTACATTAACTCTGGATGCTCAAATCATGTGGCAAGCAATGTAGCTCTTCTCTCTGACCTTGAGGAACCAAAGGGTAAGCATTAGGTACAAACAAGTGATGATACCAAGCACTCAGTAATAAAAGTTGGAAATGTGAAGACCTCTGATGGGAACAAAAATCTGTTGAGTAGGGTTCTATATGTACCAGCTATTACCAAGAATTTGATGAGTGTTGGACAGATTGTGGAAAAAGGTTTGCAGGTTAGATTCAACCAATATGGAGCATTTGTGGAGGATCCCAAGCATGGGTTTAAGAGAATAGCCAAAGGAGAAAAAATGGGTAGACTTTTCACTTTTGAACTTGATGATACAAGGAACATTGCACTTTACAGTTATAAAGATCAAACATTATCTGAGCTTGAAATTTGGCACAAAAGATTAGGGCATGTATGTGAAAGAACCTTGAAACAAATATGCAGAGAGCAATGTGTGCTTGGGATACTTAATGCATCCAAGCAACACATGATTTATAAGTGTGGTGCTTGTCAGTTTGGAAAGTCTCACAGGTTACCCTTCTCAAGGAAAGGCTACATGCATGAGGACTACCTAGAACTTGTTCATACAGATGTATGGGGACCAAGCAAGGATCTCTCAATCTCTAGATCAAGGTATTATGTATCTTTCATTGATGATTACAGTAGGTGGACTATATTGTACTTTATGAAGCACAAAGATGAAGTATTCAGTTGCTTTAAAAAGTATCTTGCACTTGCTGAGAATCAAATTGGGAGAAATCTAAAAAGGCTAAGGTCAAATGGAGGAGGTGAGTACTTCTCAAGTGATTTTGATGCATTCTTGCAGGATAGAGGAACTAAGAGAGAAATTACCACAAGGTATACTCCTAAGCAGAATGGAGTAGCTGAAAGAAGAAACAGATTGATTGTTGAAATAGATAGGTCAATGTTAAATGAGAAAAAATTACCTAACTATTTGTAGGCAGAGAGTGTATCTACTGCCACTTTTTTGGTAAACAGATTGCCATCCAAATCTCTTGATGGGATGACCCCATATGAAGCATGGCATGGTAGAAGACCTTCACTTGATCATTGTAGGATCTTTGATGTGTAGCATATGTGCATATCCCCTCTCAGATAAGAGGTAAGCTAGACCCCAAGGAAGAGAAGTGCATCTTCATTGGATATGATCTAAATTAGAAAGGTTATAGGTTCTACAATCCTTCAAACAAGGGATTCATGGTCAGTAGAGATGTTGTCTTTGATGAAAATGACTCTTGGTTTGATAGTGAATGCAGGAAGGTAAAGCTACCTTATGACTTGGAAGAGGAGTTTCCAAGTCTCACTAAGGAGGAGCCTACTCAAAATGAAGACACAAATTCAGATGATGAAGACATCATCAACCTTGAAGAGTTCAAGGCATGGAAGTCCAAAGGTAAACTCAAGATGAAGAAATGAGAGGATATACATGAATCCTCTAATCAAGCAATCAGAAGATCACAAAGGGAGAGCAAGAAACCAATCAGATATGGGTAAGATACCTCTCTTGTTACTAAGCACTCTGTTTATCTTACAAAAGATTTATCAATTGAAGAATCAGCATCATATGAAGAAGTTATAACCAAGGCAGAATGGAAGGAAGCTATGGATGAGGAGATTGAAGCACTCAAGGAGAGTGACACTTGGGAACTAGTACCAAAGAAGGACTCTATGAAGGTAATTGGTTCTAGAGGGATCTATAAGATAAAAAGAAATTCTGATGGGTTAATAAGCAGGTACAAATAAGACTTGTGGCTAAGGGTTTTGCACAAACCCAAGGCATTGACTATTGATGGAGAGTGTTAATCTCCAAAAGAACAAGCTATCCTTGATGTTAGACCACCTCTATATCAAAAATAACTTTAAACTCCAACCAATTTTGGAAGACAAGTACCAAACTATCAAGACTTTAGCTAACTGTGAAGAAAATCATTTCAAAGGAAAGTCTGTTGCACATTACTCTCTCATTAACTAATTAATTGTGTAAAGATTCTGATGAAACTTTGTAGAATGTGTCGTCTAAATCTTGCACACCTCCTCCAAGTTAAAAAACTTCAAAAACTTAAGTAGATTATGTGAAATGATCCAAACAATCTACCTATGTCTGAAACTTCCTTCTTGTAGAGTCGACTATGACACCTGCACCTTCTAACACATAGTTCTCCCAAACTAGAACCTGTTTAAGTGAATGCTTACCTTCCAACTTAGACTTTGACTCCTTATTTGTGTAAAACTTTACACTGTGCACTGAGATCTGATCAATTCTTTGATCATCAAGATTGCACCTGTTTCAGAAGACACTCAACACTTTCTCACATATTGATATTCCTATACAAAATTCTCTCAGCCTGTTTGCAATTACACTCTTAAACTTTAACTATAGATAGATTAACTATGGATTTAGCCGTCTACAAAAGGATTTGTGATATAATCAAACACAAAAGGAGAACTGGAGAAAAGATCGACGTGCAATTCTCTAAACATTCTTTCTATTCAACTCATCATACATCTGATGGATGATACACACAATACTCATAATCTATTCTTCTCTATCTCATCTATATTTCATCGTACTTATCTAATACGACCATATACACACATATATATATATACATATGAGTATTTATTCATCATTACTTCAAGTATTTTGAAGTATTTACAAAACTAATGTACATATGTTTATAGAACTTTTCTTCCTGAACCTTCACTTTACTTCATGAAGTTAGACTTCAATCTTTTCTTCATATCTTCATGTCTAAGCTTCATATAATCACCAAATATTGATTGTCTTGCTCCAACAGCTCTCCCTCAATCGTCAATTGTGATTACCTGCATCTTATTCCTACCATATCTTTAAACCTCTGCAAATTTGGTCCATCCAAGCTCTTTGTCATCATATCTGCAAGTTGATCTTTTGTAGGAGTATGTATAACTTCTATTCCTTTATCAACAACATTCTCTCTCAAAAAATGATATTGAATCTCAATATGTTTAGTTCTAGCATGGAATATGGGATTTGCTACCAAATATAAAGAACTCATATTGTCTCCACAAATGCTTCCATTTTAAATTTGGTTAGCAAATTTTTCAGATACCTTTCTTGAGTTACATATACTCCATGTTGAGTATATGAAATCTCCATTCCTAAAAGAATGACAAATTTCCCAAATCATTGATTTTGAATTCTTTCTCCATTTGCTTCTTAATCATGTGTATACCTTTTTCATATGTTCCTGTAAGTATTATGTCATCAACATAAATACAAACATAAATAAATCCATCCTCACTTGCTTTGACTAGCAAGCTACTATCTGCCTTTGATGCTTGAAATCCAAGTTCCTTCAAGAACTTTACAAGCCTATAATTTCATGCCCTTGGGTCCTGCTAAAAACCATACAAAGCTCTCTTGAGCTTACACACATGATTCGGATACACTTGATCTTTGAAACCATCTGGTTGTTCCATGTAGACTTCATCTGAAATATAACCATTCAAAAATGCATTCTTCACATCTAATTGAGATAATTTCCAACCTTTGCAAGTAGCAATTGCTATGAGACTCCTTATGGTTGTCATCTTTGCAACAAGACTATAAGTACTATAAGTTTCATCATATTCCACACCATATGTCTCTGCATATCCCTTTACAACAAGCCTGGCTTTGTACCTAGATACACTTCCATCTGCAAACCTTTTTGTTTTATAGACCCATCTACATCCAATGATCTTCTGACTATTTGGTTTAGGAACCAAATCCCATGTCTCATCTTCCATTAATGCATCATATTCTTCCTGCATAGCTTTTTCCCAATTCTTCTTTCCTTTGGCTTCATCATATGTGGATGGATCTTCATTTGCTTTTAAAATATAAGCATAATCTTTAGTAGTCAAGAATGAAGTATCATAGCTATACCTTGTAGGTTGCCATTTGTGCCTAGATGACCTTCTGAGTTCTCCACTTCTTGAAGTTTCTGATTCATCATATTCTAGATCAGACATTGGCCTTTCTTCTACTTCAACTTGTCCTTCATTACTCTCTTCTTCATCATATATTTGAACCCTTGTTTTACCTTTCTTCTGATTTAAAATATCTTCATCACGTGCAAGAACATTAAGTATGCCTGCATACCAAGTACCTTGCTCATCAAATGTAACATCCTTCGACACAAGGAATTGCTTTGTGGATGGACTCCACAACCTATAACCCATCTGCTTGTCATCATAGCCAATGAATACATACTTCTCTACTTTAGGTTCCAATTTATGCCTCAATTGAGATGGCACATATGCATATGCCAAACATCCAAATATTTTATAATGATCCAATGTAGGTCTCTTACCCCACCACGCTTCATATGGTGTCATACCCTGCAAGGCTTTACATGGTAACCTATTGACCAAATATGTGGCTATGTTTACAGCCTCAGTCCACAAATAATTAGGAAAATTTTTCTCCCTCATCATTGATCTTGCAAACTCAACAAGAGTTCTGTTTCTTCTCTCTGCTACCCCATTTTGTTGAGGAGATTACCTACAAGTAACCTCTCCCTTTATACCTGCATTCCAAAAATAATCACTGAATTCATTTGAGAAATACTCTCCCCCTCCATCTAACCTTAACCTCTTCAATTTTTGTCCTGTAATCCTTTCTGCATATGCATGATAGTGTTTAAATGTATTAAACACTTCTGATTTGTCTTTGATCACATAGATTGTAATCCACCTAGTAGCATCATCAACATATATGACATAATATCTTGATCCATTTATACTGAAGTCCTTTGAAGGACCCCACACATCTGTATGTACCAATTCAAGTCTTTCTGAATACATAAAACCATGCTTAGAATAAGCTTGCTTGTGAGCCTTACCTAATTGACATGCCTCACATCTGTATGTCATATGTTGACCTGCAACATTAGGCAATCCAAGTATTGAACCATTGTTAACCATATCGTTGATACCTCTTTCATTAAAGTGTCCAAGTCTTTTATGCCAAAGATCCAATTCAGACACCTTTTGCTCTCCATATGTGAACATAGCATGTCCAATATTACCTTGTATCTTTAATGTGAAGAGCCTTCCTTCCTTCTTTCCTGTAACAATTTGTTTATACCCTTCACTAGGGTCTTCAACATAAACTCCATCATTAGTGAACCTTACCTCATATCTTTTTTCCACAATTTGTCCTACACTAATCAAATTCTTTGGAATTGTAGGAACATACAAAACCCTACTCAAGAGAGTACTTTTTGGCTTAAACTGAACCAATTGACTTCACTTTGTGCTTTGTATTGTCACCTGTTTGAACTATGTGATTGATTGCCTTATGATCTAGATCAGTCATCCAAGCAATGTTTCCATTGAGATGATTGCTACATCCTGAGTCAATATAAAATACTCTCATGTATTCATGTGAAGCTTCACATGTTGCATTCATAATAAGAGTTGAATCTTCTTTCTGATGTGATGCATAATTGTAGTAAGTGTTATTATAGGATTGATTTTGGAAGTTTCTTCCTCCACTTCTTCCAAAAGAATTCCTACCACCTCTACCTCTGAAGTTTCCTCTCTGATATCTGCCACCTCTTCCTCTTTGATTAAAATTACCATTTCTTTGATTATTATGCCAACAATCATGAGATAGATGATTGTTCTTACCACATATCCAACAAGCTCTAACATTATCTTTGTTATTTCTGCCTCTTCCTCTATTCCTGCCACTTCCTCTTCCTCTCAGGAAGTTTTCTTGACTTGAAGTACCTTCATCTTCAACTGATTGTTGCTTTCCTTTACTAGTTTTCTTCTTGTCTTTAGAATACATTGTATGACGTGCACTCTTATCAACATCTCCCTTGATATCATTCTCAAAAGTTAGCATATGTCCTAACAATTGATTCAAATCAGGAGTGAAATGATCTAATGAAAGTTCTGTAGACAATATAAAAGGCTTCCACTTCTCATCTCCTCTTAGCCTTGTGAGAATTTGTCTTACCAACTTATCTTCTTCAATATCTTCATCAACTGCATCTAAAGAATCAGCAATGTCTTTCATCTTTGTCATAGAATCAGATATTGATTGTGAAGCCTTCTTCTTGAATGTAGTAAATTTTCCCCATAATGAAGCTTTCCTTGATTTGGTTGTATTCTGAAAATGCTCTTCCAGATCATTCCATATGTCACTTGCACTTTCAAGTCCTCTAATATCAGGAAGCAAATAATCATTCACTACCATGTAGATTATGCTCCTTGCTTGACCATCCTTCTTCATCCAAATCTTTATATTTGCAAGCTCCTCCCTAGTTGGAACACTAGGATCTTTGAACTCTGGCTTTTCTTCCTCTCCTGTGATGTATCCCATCAGATCTTTGCTCATAAGATGAGCTTCCATTCTCATATACCAAGGTGGATAGTTCTCTCTATCCAACTTCTCAATTTGGAGACTATCTCCCATCCTTTCTTCACCTATACTATCAAATCTTTAATCCTTATAAGGAATGAATGTAACTTAGCTTCGAAGTTTGCTCCTTTTGATCCTTTGATTGCCTTTATGTGTCTCCCTTCAGTTTTTCTTTCACACTTTATCCTTTTGAATCTTCAAGGTTTGAAATTTGTATATCTGCAGCAGTCGGGGTCTTCCTTTTCCTCAATCTGATAAATCCTGCTCTGATACCACTGATGGAGAGTGTTAATCTCCAAAAGAACAAGCTATCCTTGATGTTAGACCACCTCTATATCAAGAATAACTTTAAACTCCAACCAATTTTGGAAGAAAAGCACCAAACTGTCAAGACTTTAGCTAACTGTGAAGAAAATCATTTCACACGAAAGTCTACTGCACATTACTCTCTCATTAACTAATCAATTGTGTAAAGATTATGATGAAACTTTGTAGAATGTGTTGTCTAAAGTTTGTGCACCTCCAAGTTAAAACAATTCAAAAACTTGAGTAGATTATGAGAAATTATCCAAACAATCTACCTATGTCTAAAACTTCCTTCTTGTAGAGTCGACTATGACACCTGCA
The DNA here is from genome assembly GCA_020310875.1 of Ceratopteris richardii. NCBI lineage: Eukaryota > Viridiplantae > Streptophyta > Polypodiopsida > Polypodiales > Pteridaceae > Ceratopteris > Ceratopteris richardii. The sequence continues at coordinate 151,832,457 of CM035411.1, read as the reverse complement.
CCTTCTAACACATAGTTCTCCCAAACTAGAACACCTTTAAGCGAATGCTTTTAGCCATAGATGGCTTACCTTCCAACTTAGATTTTGACTCCTTATTTGTGTAAAACTTTACACTGTGCACTGAGATCTAATCAATTCTTTGATCATCGAGATTGCGCCTGTTTCAGAAGACACTCAACACTTTCTTGCATATAGATATTCCTATACAAAATTCTCTCAATATGTTTGCAATTACACTCTTAAACTTTAACCATACATAGATTAACGGTGGATTTAGATGTCTACAAAAGGATTTTTGATATAATCAAACACAGAAGGAGAACTGGAGAAAAGATCAACGCGCAATTCTCTGAACATTCTTTCAATTCAACTCATCATACATCTGATGGATGATACACACAATACTCATAATCTATTCTTCTCTATCTCATCTATATTTCATCTTACTTATCTAATACAACCATATATATATATATATATATATATATATATATATATATATATATATATATATATATATATATATATATATATATATATATATATATATATATATATATATATATATATATATATGAGTATTGATTTGTCATTACTTCAAGTATTTTGAACTATTTACAAAACTAATGTACATATGTTTATAGAACTTTTCTTCATGAACCTTCACTTTACTTCATGAAGTTAGACTTCAATCTTTTCTTCATATCTTCATTTCTAAGCTTCATATAATCACCAATTGTTGATTGTCTTGCTCCAATAACTATGAGGAAATGTTGTATAAATCATGGGTTAGACCCTCCAAAAGGAACCTATGTTTCTTGGATTTAACCCTTGAAGTTTTATCTCATAGAAGTCTCAACTGAAGGGTTTGTTCCCTTAGGAATAATTAACCTAAGGGAATAAAACCTGTGATTCTCTTTGGAAAGTATCCACATGAAGGACACTTGGTAGGACACATGGCTAAAAATTAAGGCATGCAACTCTTGGACCTTTGGTATATATATGGGTGGAGTTGGATGGGTGGTTACGTACTCACTCACTCTCTGGTGGATGTTATACTATAGGAAGGATTTTTCACAACAGTGGTATCAGAGCCAAGTTCTTTTTTAAGTACTTGTAGTGTTTCTTGATTTGTGTGCAGGCCATCTTCCTGAAGTTTTGGTAAAATTCGAGTTCATCGGCGACCGCATTTTTTTCCACTCTCTTTCATTGAAATTTGCGCCTATCCTCTTGCCCCATGTGCTCAATAAGGCTACCTACCTAAGCTTCAGGTAGTTAAAGCCTTACTTATTCAATGATCAAGGGATCTTCCAGCCGACGGACAAAGTAGCTCAATCCCCACGCGGGCATTAAATGAAGAGAAAGCCATCTGCTCTGCTGCAGGAGGAGGGTGCCACTTTGTCTTCATTCAATTGCACATCGATTAGAGTGAAGGGTGGAGCAGTCACGTCTGAGCATAGCCGCTGAATCGTTGCAATCTAGAGAGAGAAAAAGAACATCTGAAGCGTCGTTGAATCCTTGCTGTCATAGATACTTAAGGTAGAGTCATCTAAAGTGAAGGACCCCACCCCAAGCCGACCAGCAATTGGAGGAGGACCCATCAATAGAGAGATGGCAAATGAAGAAGAATCCGGCCGGTGGATGATCGAGTAGCACAACAGAACTCTTTTTTTTCTCTCTTGAGCCATACAAGCTCGAATTTTTATTGTAAAGGAAGTTTTGAGTCCCTTCTAAGGAGTAGCGACGCCTCCATTTTGCATCCAACACACAAAGCAGCCCCCTCAATCACACGTGGCCATTCTAGAGCAACCGTGCTCATCATCACCGCCTAAGGAGGATAGAGAGAGCACTCAACATACTCTCAAGTCCTTGTTTTGCTCATATGGGATAAAAACACCCCCCTCCCCCAACGGAGGCCATCTGATGATCGACATTCGAGGAGTTTCAACAAAAGCCACAAGTTTCATCGATTCAATCTCCAAAGAAGACCAGGAATTTGAAGTCTCGGTGAATCATCCAAGGCGGCCGAAGCCGGCCTACAACTAGAAGCTGATATCAAAGAAAAAATTGAGGAAATGCTAGATTTAATTTTAATCTATTTTCATTCAGTATTAGAAACGGCATTTTCTTATTTCTAGTTCATTCCAAAGTATTCACTAAATTATGGGGGATTCCTACGCAAGTAACATGTTATTAGATATTTCTAGGCAGGAAGAGGATTATGCACCACAGGAAGGGGGTAGACAATTAGATTACACTCCAGGTCTTCCAAAGATAGGCCAAGAAGAAAGGCAGGAAATAAATATTGATAAAGAGTTGAATGGTTTGGATGAAAAAATGAACGATATCCAAGCCGATATGTTCATTGTCAAAGAAATCCAAAACAAAATGGGTACCCTTCGTACTTCAATCAATGAAGTTAAAGGAAAGATGGAACAAATTCTTAATACAATTTGTCCATCCTTACCCTTACCTGCCCAAATGGGTTCCTTGTCTATTCGACCAAGGAACCCATCATCTAGTAAAGGAACTGATGCCCCTTTACCCTTGCATAGTACTGTATCTTTACAAAATAAAGATAATGAAGTAAATCCTCCTCATATTGCCATTAAGTCTAGAAGCCTGTCTTTTGCAAAAGACTTAAAACCACCTCAATTTTCAGGGGAAGATAAAGACCGAAACAAAGATGTAGTCTTGACATTTTTCAGGGGACGTTTATCACTTGGACCTAAGGCTTATAAGTGCTGGATGAGCTTAAAGGAGGCTCAAAGAATCCCAGAAACTTGGAATCAATTTGAAGAATTCTTCAAAAAAGAATTCTTACCAGAAAATGAGGATGAGCGAAAATCGGAAGAATGGGACAAAGTCCTACAGAGAGGATGTCCCCTTTCTCTATATATTTCTCATTATCGAGAAATAGTACTTAAATTGCAAAACCTAAATGACTTTCATAAGGTAAGAGGTTTCATCCGTGGTCTCGACAAGCAAGTCAAACATGAAGTAAAAAGAAGTGCTCCAAAAAGTTTAGAAGATGCTATTAAGTTAGCATAGATCTATGAAGATCATGCTAAAACTGGAACACAACTACTTCATCGTGTCGGAGACAATAAAAAATTTAAACTAGGTAAAAGAAAGCTAGGCACATTCAAAAAAGATGACTTTAAAACCCCTAGACCTTCACAACCTAGGCTAGACCCTGAGGTTTGGGAAAAAGAAAAAAATGAGAATCTTTGCTTTAAGTGCCTTAACCCAGGACATCTTAGTAAGAATTTGTTGGAGTTAGACGTCTGCGGAAGCACGCGAACAGCACAAGGAAGAGGAAGAAGCTTGGAGCACAACACACAAGACTGAATGTATTACTAGAGAATGTACAAAGATAAGTAGCCCATTAGGGCAATAGGCATATATACAAGCCGGGGGAAAAAAACCTCGTAAAGAGGGAAAAAAGTGCCCCGGCGGTCCTAGAGTGTTCACACACATCACTACCTAAATATATCAACAAATCCCCCCTGGGAGTGATGCGGTGAACAAGGAGCTGGCACTCATGTATAAGGAAGTGCCGAGCTATGTGGAAATCACTCCACAAAAGGAAGTAAGCCCAAAGCTTTGCGGAAAGCTTCAAACTTCTCCCTAGGCAGAGCCTTCGTGAAAAGGTCTGCAATGTTCTCCTGCGTGGGCACATATGCCAAGCTGATCTCCCCAACAGAGAACCTCTCCCTGACATAGTGATAATGCACCTCAATGTGCTTAGTGCGAGCATGGAACACAGGGTTCCTCGCAACTGCCAATGCACTCTGACTGTCAGTGAAGATGGTGGTGGCAGAAGACTGGCCAACACCCAAATCAGCCATAAGGCATCTGAGCCACACACACTCAATAGTCGCTCTGAAAGCTGCCCTATACTCAGCCTCACAACTGGAAGTGGCCACAGTAGGCTGCTTCTTGCTCAACCAAGATATACATGAGCTACCAAGCATGAAGCAAAAACCACTGGTGGACACACGAGTGTCATAGCAACCAGCCCAATCTGAGTCAGAAAAAGCATGCAAATCTGGCGGTAGTGATCCCCCCTTGGGATAAAACAACCCAAGTAGCCGAGTACCACTCAAGTAGCGAAAGATGCGCTTAACCGTTTTCCAATGCGTGACTCCTGGGCAATGCATAAACCTGCTCATCTGTGAGACAGCAAACTGAATATCTGGCCGAGTAATGCATAAGTAAATCAAGCATCCAATTGCCTGCTGATAGAGAACAGCATCAAATGCATCTCCAGCATCATGAAGACTCAATCGTAAACCTGTCTCCATAGGAGTGGCAATAGGCTTACAGTCTTCAAGGCCAAAACGCTGCAATAATGTGTCAATATATTTCGTTTGACACAAAGCCATTCCACCATCAACTTGCATAAACTGAATGCCCAAATAGTGATGCAAATGCCCCAAATCAGACATCTCAAATGAGGCATGCAAATCAGCCTTGAAATCAGCAATATGCTTCTCAAGAGGACCAGTGAGCAGCATGTCGTCTACATAGACAACAATGATCAAAAGCACATCATTAGCACGCTTAACATATAAGGTGCTTTCAGTTGGACTGTTCTCAAAACCATGTGCAATCAGATAGGCATGTATTTTCTCATACCAAGCACGTGGTGCTTGCTTTAAACCATATAACGCCTTCTTTAACCTGCACACCTGGTTTTCATGCCCTTTCTACACAAAGCCACGGGGTTGAAAAACATACACTTCTTCATGCAAGTCACCATTCAGAAATGCTGTTTTAATGTCCAACTAATGTACATTCCAACCATGATGGGCTGCAAGTGCACAAATGCTCCGAACAGTAGTCATACGGCATGTAGGTGCAAAGGTCTCATCAAAATCAATGCCTCTTTCCTGCGCGTAACCCTTTGCAACAAGCCTAGCCTTATACCTGTCAACTGTACCATCAGGTTTACGCTTCAGCTTGTATACCCACTTAGTGCCGATGGCCTTCTTGCCAGGAGGCAAGTCACATAAAGACCATGTACCATTCTTCATTATAGCATCATATTCAGATTGCATAGCAGCCATCCAATTTTCTGAATTTTGTGCTTCATCAAAAGAAACAAGCTCATTCTCATCACAGAGACTAGATGCAGCCATAGCATAGCAATCTGATGCAAAGGAGGTAGTATGAGAGCCTGAACGAGTACGATATGACAAAGGTGCATCTAATTTGCTGTCACGCAAAGTCTGCACCAGCCATTTTGGCATAGTTTTTGCCTGTTCAATATCAGCTCTCTCATCAACAAGTGCATCATGTAAATCTACATCAGAAATGGCATGATCTGCATCATCATATGAAACTTGCAAAGGCTGAGAAGTTGCCTCATTAGGACCAGCGCTAGCCTGTCCACCTGTAAAAAGAGGCATCAAAGTATCATACATGTCTTTGGAGCTAACAGATGTCTCCTTAGTACATGAAAGCAATGGCTGAATAGCATCTTCCACAAAGACAACATCACGGCTAACGAGAATTCGTTTAGTCTGTGGATGATACAGACGATAGCCTTTACTTTCAGAACTGTACCCAAGAAAAATACATTTTACTGCCTTATCATCCAATTTTCTGCGATGTTGTTCAGGCACTAATGCATATGCCAAACAACCAAAAACACGCAGATGAGCAACAGATGGCTTGCGGTCATGCCAAGCCTCATATGGAGTGATAGACTGCAACGCTTTCGTGGGACACCTGTTCAGTACATATGCTGCACACATGACAGCCTCAAGCCAGAAACTATGTGGTAAAGCCTGACTTTTGACCATGCACCTCGCCATCTCCATGAGTGACCTGTTCTTTCGTTCAGCAACTCCATTCTGTTGAGGTGTATACGGCACTGTACACTGGTGTTTTATCCCACGTTCAGCCAGAAATGCATTAAAATCTGAAGACATATATTCCCCCCCTCGATCACAACGGAGGGTGCCCATTTTACATGCTGACAGATTTTCAGCCAAAACCAAAAACTGTTTGAAGCACATGAACACTTCGGACTTTGCTTTGAGTGGATATACCCATGCATGCCTGGAAAAATCATCAATGAAAGTCACAAAGTAAAGGTAATTTCCAAAAGAGGGTGTCTGCATAGGACCACAGACATCACTATGAAACAAGCTGCAATTTCTGCATAGCCCGAACTGAACCATCTTTTGGAAAGGAAGAATGCTGCATTTTGCCCAAAATATAGCCTTCACAAACATGTTTTCCAGGTGCCTCAAGTTTGGGCAAAGAGGACACCATTTCAGATTTCTGCAGGCGTAACAAACTAGCAAAATTCAGATGACCAAAGCGTGCATGCCAAAGCTTTGCATCTGACATAGCCTGAGAATCATGAACTGCACATGCCGAATAATTCACAGATTTTTCATAGTCTATGAGCTTATACAGCCCACGACATAAAATGCCAGAAGCAATAATCACATCGCCATTTGAGAGATCATGGACTGTACACCTGTCATCAACGAATTTCACAACCAAGCCAATCTTGGCTAATGCAGAAACTGATAGCATGTTCTTTTTGATCCCTGGCACAAATAAAGCATCTGACAAAGTGAAAGAACTACCATCAGCAGTAGTCAGAATGATCTTACCAACTCCCATAACAGGATAAGAGGAGTTATTGGCGCATGTGACAGTATTCCCTGTAGGGGCAGGCTCGAGTGAAGAGAAGAAACTGCGCTGCGAGGTAATATGTTTGGTTGCCCCACTGTCAAAGTACCAAACATTTGAGTCTACTGCAGACATGCATTGATCATGAGAAGATGGGTCAAAACTGCAAACAGTAGTAAACGCCCATTCTTCTTCCTGCACAAGATTTGCAGACTCTGTTTTTGGTGTAGAGGCCTCTGCAACAACCATTCCAGCCTCTTTCTTCTTTGCCTCTTTAGCAGCCAGTTTTGGACAGTTCTTTATAATATGATCATTTCCTTTACAGTACTTGCAGAACAATTTCTGCTTTTCTGATTTCTTCTCATCTTTATCCTGGTTCTTCGATTGTGCAGCATTTGCAGATTTCTGCTTACTAGTAGAAGAGCTCCATTTTCCTTTGCCCTTCTGACTAGCTAGGAAAGCTTGATCTGCAACACGCATAATGGACCTGTTCTGCCTGGACTGATCTTCCTGCAACAGAACAGAGACTAATTCCTCAAATGACAAGGCATTCGGATTGCCTTTCATCATCAATCGAAGAGTAGAGGCAAAACTCTAATATGAATCAGGAAGGCCATTCAGAACGGTCTGCACAAGTGAGCTATCTGGTATAACCTCATCAGCAGAAATCAATTGTTCCTTCAGGTCTTTGATCTTTGTAAGAAAACTGTCCATCGAATCACCTTCATTCATGTGCTCACTCTCCAACTGTTTTCGGAGGTAAGCAACACGAGCCTCATTCCTAGCCTGGTACAAAGTGGTAAGTGTATCCCAAGCATCCTTTGCTGTTCTGCAAGAGCGAATGTGAGGAATAATGGCACGTTTGACAGACAAAGCTATCAATGCATGTGCCTGGGCATCTCTGCCATCCCAATGAATCTGCTCTGCAGTAGGTGCAACAAAAACAGCAGCACGAACAGGAATCTGCGGAATATCATCTTCGACACCATCTTCATCAGCTCCAACACCTGTATTTGCAGTACCTGTCGTTACAGGTGTAACAGGACGTCTTTCAACACCCTGCACAATGTTCCACAATCCTTTTGCAACCAGTACATGTCGCATCATATAAGCCCATAATGGGTAGTTGGTACCATCCAACTTATCCTCAACAGCCAACATACGGAATACATCACTGCTTTCAGCCATGGCCGGTGACTAAAATACCTTGATGCAGAAAATTGAATGTATCTCAAAAAGTTGAACAGTTCTGCTAGACCTGTAGCAGACTTCGAGACGCTTAAAGTGGCGAACAGAAACTGGTATATACCTTTGGCACAAAAGGACAAAATAGCCTGCACAAGCACTGTGATAGTGCGTTCGGAGGCCGAAACGAGCTCAGATCGCGATTTCGGCACCACACAGCAAAGCTGTTTTGATCTCGAAAACACCCTGAGTATGCTCACCAAATTTTGTGCGAATCTGAGACTGTAAATGGAGGAGTGTCGACGGCACCCTAGAAGAATCAACGACCTGCTCTGATACCAATTGTTGGAGTTAGACGTCTGTGGAAGCACACGAACAGCACAAGGAAGAGGAAGAAGCTTGGAGCAGAACACACAAGACTGAATGTATTACTAGAGAATGTACAAAGATAAGTAGCCCATTAGGGCAATAGGCGTATATACAAGCCGGTGGAAAAAAACCTCCTAAAGAGGGAAAAAAGTGCCCCGGCGGTCCTAGAGTGTTCACACACATCACTACCTAAATATATCAACAGAATTGCATGACGAGGGGACGACAAAAAGCCACCCGTGAGATAAGAGGGAAAGAAAAGACAGGAATACACTTAGTCCAAACATTGAATCTCAAAAATAGTAAAGTTTGGAAAAAAGTGGAAGTCCTTCACAAAGACGACAAGCATCAGTGTTGTTTGTCTGACTCAATGTGGGTCCAATACCAATTTTGACCTCATGACTTGGTCAAAATCTATGATGCAGGGTCAAGACAAGAAAGTTTGGGATACTTTGATCTATAACCTCGAAATAGAATTTCAAGGTTATAAAGATAAATTAGACTTTCAGATCATGCACATGGAAAGAATTGATGTGGTTTTGGGTAGAGAATGGCTTTGGGGTTTAGGGAAAACACTTAAAAGAAGCGATCAGCTGAATACTTTGGAATTTGAGAGAAATGGAATCCGTTATCTAATTCAAGGAGAGCATGATGTGCCTAGTACACCTTTGATTTCTAGCATGGAGTTGAAAAAACTTGTAAATACTCAAAAAGCGAAAGTTTTCATGATACTTCCAATTGATGTAAACATTGTACATAATATGAATTCAGTTTCTTATATCTTGTCTCCCTTATCTGAACATGAAAAGTTTAAATTTAAGTGTTTAATAAATAATTATCGAGATGTCTTTCCAAAAGAACTTCCCCATGGCTTACCTCCTTCTCATGGGCAAGTCGACCATGCTATAGACTTGCTCCCAGGAACTAAGCCTATATGTAAATCCCCTTATAGACTCCCTTTTTCCCAGTAGTTTGAAGTAGAAAAGCAGTTAAATGAATACCTAGTTAAGGGATTCATTCAACCTAGTCTTTCACCCTGGGTAGCACCCATTCTTTTAGTCAAGAAAAAAGATGGATCAATGAGACTATGCATTGAATATCGAGCCTTGAATAAAGTTACGATCAAGAATAAATATCCAATGCCCCAAATTGATGATTTATTTGATCAATTAAAAGAAGCTAAGATATTTTCAAAACTTGATCTCCGTCAAGGATATCATCAAATTAGACTTAAATTTGAAGCTGTTCCTAAAACAGCTTTTAGAACTAAATACGGGAATTTTGAGTTTTTAGTCATGCCTTTTGGACTAACAAATGCCCCAGCCACATTCATGACACTAATGAACATTATATTAAGCTGTTATTTGGGAAAGTTTGTAGTTGATTTTCTTGATGATATTCTTGTCTATAGTCAAGATGCAGCCTCTCATGTGGAACATTTGGAAACAGTTTTCCAAGTCCTAAGAGAAAACAAATTATTCGGAAAAGAAGATAAATGTGAATTCTTTTCATTAGATATCTTGGACACATTATATCTGATAAAGGGATTCAAGTAGATCTTGATAAGGTCCAAGTTATTCTTAACTGGTCTCACCCTAAGACTATTACAGAACTTCAAAGTTTTTTAGGGTTAGCAGGATACTATAGAAAATTTGTACCCAACTTTGCAAAAATAACAACCCCTTTATTTGAGAAATTAAAGGGTAAACCCAAAAGCATCACTTGGGAGAAGGAACAGGCTGAAAGTATGGAAATACTTAAAAGAGCCTTAGCTTCGGCCCCAGTACTACAGATAGTAGATCCAAATGAACCCTTTGTAGTTGAAACAGATGCTAGTGATCTAGCAATAGGAGTTGTTTCGAGTCAAAATGGTCGAACAATTGCTTTTGAAAGCCAAAAGCTAAATTCAGCTCAAAGAAATTATTCTACCTATGAAAAAGAGCTTTATGCAATTGTGCATGTTCTGAAAAAATGGAGACATTACTTGTTTGGCACCAAGGTAACTATAGTTTTTTATCAAGCCAGTATTAAATGGTTTGCAAACCAATCCGAATTATCAGGTAGAAAAGCTAGATGGGTCGAATTACTCCAAGAATTTGATTATTAACTCAGATATAGAAAGGGAAAATTTAATATTGTGGCAGATGCATTAAGCAGGATGCCCATGTTGACATAGAAATGAATGAAGAACAATAGAATCCCCATTGTGATGAGGATGGCTATGACATCTAAATGTTCATTTGTGAACCCATAATCAAAAAGTGTGAGCCTAGTACAAAAATATATGAACAAGAAGATATAGATGAAGACCTATAATCCATCTTGACATATCCATTTTGTCAATTCAAGGAAGACTATCTATACTTTATAGATGTTGTGACTCACGAGACGACCAAATGTAAGAATGATGTGTCATTAGCCATGCAAGTTGAGATTAAAAACAAGAAAAAAAACAAAAAAAGAACCCACCAACTCAAGAAGAAGAACCCTTATTCGAAGTGTCAAAAAAATTTAAGAATATGAAATCAGAGATAGAAAGATCATGATGAGAATGCTATGACAAAAACCTGTTATGGGAGATGCTTACAAAAACAAAGAACTGACAAAGAAAGTAGTAGTAACAATTGAGGATGGAGAACAATGAATCACATATATGGGAAACTACCTAAGTGCTAAAGAAGATCAAGAAATAATGAATCTCTTATGAGAATATCGAGATTTGTTTGCTTGGACATATAAGGAATTGAAAGGAGTGGATCCAAACATATGCTCACATAGGATCCCCATGACTTTAGAAGCCAAGCCTACAAAACTGAAGCCATACACATATAATGACACATATGAAACTAAAATAAAATAAGTAATTGATAGGTCGATAGAAGTTGGATTCATCTTTGAGATTGAGCATACTGAATGGGCATCCCCCATTATGGTAGTTCCCAAGGAAAATGGCAAGTTTTGTGTGTGTATTAACTTGAAGAAAGTTAATGTTGCCACCATAAGAGATATTTATCCACTTCCTATCATGTCACATCTATTTGTGTGAGTAGTGGGCAAGGAAGTTTATAACTTCCTTGATGGATTTTTTAGGTTAGAACCAAGTAGCCATTGCCCTTGATGATCAATACAAGACTGCTTTTGCCATCGAATAAGGTATCTTTGCATTTAGTGTGATGCCATTTGGACTCACAAACACCCATCTTGTATTAACAAATCCATTGTTGAACATGCACGTTCATACAAAGTGTCTCTAATACCTGAATGGAGTGGTCATTTAGTCCACTCCTTGAAAATGGAGAATTTTCCTTTCGAAATGACCTTGCAAATATGCCTCCATTTTGATTTGTCCAGTAGCATAGTTGTGTCTATCACGATTCTCAATCATTGATGTAAATCGATCTCCCATCTTGAAGTTGCTCTTATACCAATGAAAGAAGTTGGAGAAGCTTGGAGAAGATAAAAATTGAGTTTCCAAGTGATGAAGGTGGTCCAACAAACCAGCATAGGACCTTCCGTATGTTTTGAAAATGTCAAATACACCTTTAGGCCTGTGATTATCCAAATAAAACCCAATGGTTGCTTTGAAACATCAAGAAGAACAAGTTGATGCAAAATAGATAACTTGGACCTTCACTAGCTCACAAATACCTTCTAAATTTGGATGGAAGCTATGAATTCAAACACTCAAAGGAGTCAACAAAATTACAATCGAAAAACTTCCTTTTAGGGAAATGTAATACTTAGAATTAGCTTGCTATAATGCATGAAATCCCCAATTTACACTAACCAATGAGTGAGAATTAAGTTTTAACAATGATTCGGTGTACCCCCGACTTTTCAAGGCTTTGCAAAAATTGACCCCGAGACCTTCAACTAGAGATGTCGTTTACTCTACTAAACTAAATGCCTTGCAAATTCTTATACATAAACTAGAAATTAATACCTTTCTAATGAGTGTGGATTCACTACATTTGGAGATTTGTAGAGATAGAAGCAAGCTCTCCAAGATGACTGAGTCTCATGGAGACTGAGCTAAGAATTGATATGGCACTAAGCAATGGCCAAAGAGTATTTTGTTGAAGAATCACTCACAAATTTGACATACAGACAGACATAAAAGATAAAGAGAAGAGATAAAGAGAAGCGGAATCAAATATTCAGAAAGTCAAAAGCCTTAATGAAGGGACAAATTCACGACCGTTATGTACAGCACAGAATCTTGCAGAATCAAAGTTTGATAGAGTTCGTTACACCAAATCAAACTGTATATAAAGAGAGAACGTGCATAAGAATAATAGAGAGGGAAGTGCGAGCTAGAACATGCGTGAGAAGAGCGTGTAGTTTAAATAGAGCGCATATAGAGGTCAAGAAAAAGAGAGAAAAACAAGGAGGGAGAGAAGTTCTCAGAAGACGCCAGAGATCGCGTATGTACAGATGAATAACAGAAACCTGAAATGTCAGGTATTCATCTGAGAGAGATGGTAAGAAGAAACTACTCAGTGTAGGAGAGTTTCCATAGCTTGAGCAAGAAGAGGCCAAGGTAGTTTGTACACATCTTCTCTAAAAGAAAACACATGTTCATGTGGAAGTTTGCACGCACTATTCGTATGTGAAGAACTTTGAGTATTTTCGTGTTACGGTAGAAAGTTCGTTAACAGTTACAATTCGTTCAGTAAACGTGTCCCCCGGTACTCTCTCAATAAACGAATGTTTCGGTCATTTACAGTTATCTCAGTAAATGCATTTTCGGTCAGTTACAGTTTTCTCAAAAAATGTGTTTTCCGGTAGAACAATGAAGTATATCTCGTAGAATAAATTAAGGTTTTGTATGAGAGATAGCTTATCTTATAGCTAGACATCTCTACTATCAGTTCGTCAAGGATTTCGGTGAAATGGCTATGTACACACAGTACAAAGTCTAACCGAAAAGAGACATTCTGAACCGGAGAAGTTTTTTTCTTAAACTTCAGAAAGTGTTCACTCAGTGAAGGATGTTCACGCATCACTTCCTTACTTCTTGTATACTCACTTGAAGTAATTACAAACAGAATAGGAGTTGATTCCGGTAAGATTCCGGTATAACTACGGTGTCAATCTGGTGACAGTCCGGTGAAGTTCCAATGAAATTTTCAGTAAATTCAAAACGCAGTCTTATATGTTTGAGTGGAAGTAACCTTGCTAAGCTACTGTTGATAATGGAGGTGTTCTAATATCGCTCTAGCTTAGCATCTTTTCGATGGCGTGGCGATTTCCGCAGGCTTGGCAAGGTTCAAGCCTTTGCCGCAACGGCCATCAATAAGTGGTCTCAGAGTCGTGAGATCCCCAACAATTGGTATCAGCAGGTTAACCACAACAAGTGGAACCAAAACGAGAAAGATTTTGAAGAGCAGAAAGATTCTCAAAAGTTCATCGGAAGTAACAGAAACAAGAAGATCATGGCAGATCATGTCCAAATTGATAAGTTGGACAGAGATAATTATCTCGCGTGGGTAATGCGCATGGAAGCCTTACTTATGAGTAAGGACTTAATGATGTATGTGTCCGGAGAAGAAAAGAAGCCGACCTTAGAAGATGATAGTCAACCGAAAAAAGAAGAATTAGAAGCCTTGAAGTTGTGGCAAAAGAAAGATGCAATGTGTTGAGAGCAGTATGGGCACCCAAGGACTGACTAGACAAGGAAGCCAGGGCACCCAAGGACTGACTAGACAAAGAAGTCAGCGGAGAGAGTCAGAACAAAGTGAAGGAGTAAGTAAACAAAGTAGTCGACGCAAATCTGGCAGATAGGCCCTTCAATTTTTCCCATCTTTTAACAGTGATTCTTATCACTAACAATCATTGTAAATACCATTTCATATTTTTGTAGCTCCATTTTGTGCAAGCCAAGGCGTCCTTGAGCTTGAGGAGCCTTAGAAGTACCTACATATCAATTTTCGTAATTTTTAGACTCCGTTTGAGCCCTCAAATTGGCCCTGGAACCTAATTTTTAACTAGGCCGGACACTAGGTCTGGACAGGGCCAAAACCTAGTCAAAAACTATAAAAAGAGCTAGAGAGCTCATTTTTGAGGTTAGATTGTAATTGAAACGAACTTGTAAGAGCTTGTTGAAAGTAATCTAAAGAACTCCATTGATTCTATCTCTTTGTCTTGCCGTGTGTGCGCGTGTGTGTGTATGTGTGTGCATGCTTGTGTGCTTCTCACTCACGCACTTGTGCCTCCACTTGCTCGAGGTCTTCATACCATCCTCACGTCTTCCCGGATTGACATTAAAGGAGGTGCTACTCATCACTGAGCTACACAATGGCAAGAGCTTACATTTATAATACCGTTTCAGACCATCTACTACCGCACATTAGAGGCCTGGAGAAAGCAGAAGACATATGGAGTGCGTTGGAAGATCATTTACAAAATACTATGAAAGCTAGGAAGGCTAGCTTATGGTCCGAATTCACAATGTTCAAAAAGAAGTCGAGTCAAAGCATTAGTGACTATGTTACTAAGATGAAGGATCTAGCAGATAGTCTGGGATCCATAAATGAAGATGTCGAAGATCACAGATTGATAGCGCAACTACTAACAGGTTTGAGAGGAGATGAAAGGTGGAAACCTTTTGTACTCTCGACTGAACTATCTTTAAATCATTTTGTACCAGATTTAAATCAATTGCTTGGTTTGATGCTCACATATGAGCAAGACCTGAAAGGAGATACAGATAAAGGACAAAGTTCTGCAATGTACATGAAGAACAAGAAGAAAGCAGACAAAGGTAAGTCAAAAGACGAAGAAGAGCCGAGTTCTCAACCTTATTATGCAAGAGGTAAAGGCACCGACAGAGGAAGAGCAAGAGGTTTTGGAAGAGGAAGAAGTAATCAGAATAACAATAAGAAGGCTTGCTGGATTTGTGGACTAAGTAATCATTTGTCTCATGATTGCTGGCATAATTCCCAAGGATCAAATCAAAATCAGAATAGTAACAGCAGAGGTAGAAGCGGAAGATATCAGAATAACTTTCAAAGAGGAAGACAAAATCAAAGAGGAAGCTATGGTAGAGGTGGAGCAAGAAGCTAGGGAGAGAATCAATCCTACAACACCACCTACAACAACTACGCAAATGACACACAGAATGAAAGTCATACATCATTGATGATGAACTCAATCAGCACATCAGATAACGAAGACCTGAAGGTATTTTACATTGATTCTGGATGTTCTAATCACTTGTCAGGAAATATAGAACTAATGTCTGAATTGGAAAAAGGTAGTTCCAGTCATACTGTTCAAACAGGTGACAATACGAGGCATAGTGTACATTCAATTGGAAAAGTGAAATGTAAGAGTGGAGCAGATTTGCTAACGAATGTTTTGTATGTTTCGACAATACCAAAAAATTTAATTAGTGTAGGACAGATAGTTGAGAAAGGTTTTCAAGTCAGATTTACAAATGAAGGAGTATTTGTAGAAGATCCCGAGAATGGATATAATCAGATTGTCTTTGGTAAGAAAGAAGGTAGACTCTTTACTTTAAGAGTACAAGGGAACATCGGCCAAGCGTTGCTCACACATGGTGAAAAGGTGATTACAAAACTTGATCTCTGGCATAAGAGATTAGGTCATTTTAATGAAAAAGGAATAAAAGCTATGATTTCAAATCAGTCAGTACTGGGATTACCGAATGTACAGAACCAACACATGATTCACAAGTGTGAAGCATGTCAAATGGGAAAAGCCCACAGGTTACCTTTCCAGAAGAAAGGATTTAAACATGATGAAGTACTCGAACTCATTCATACAGATGTATGGGGTCCAACAAAAGAAGGATCAATCAGCGGCTCAAGGTATTATGTTTTATTCATTGATGATGCTACAAGATGGATAACGTTATACGTTTTGAAGGAAAGATCAGAAGTATTTGAAACCTTCAAGCATTTTCATGCATATGCTGAAAGACTCACAGGTCGAAAGCTGAAGAGACTGAGGTCTGATGGAGGGGGAGAATACTTCTCCCAAGAGTTCAATGATTATCTTTGGAATGCAGGTATTAAGAGAGAAATAACCTGCAGGTATACACCACAACAAAATGGTGTAGCAGAAAGAAGGAACCGAACTCTAGATGAGTTTGCACGAGCTATGCTAAAGGAAAAGGATTGCCCAAATTATCTTTGGGCTGAAGCTGTAAAGACAGCTACATACTTGGTAAACAGATTACCATGTACGACATTAGATGGAATGACCCCGTATGAAGCTTGGTGGGGAAAGAAACCAACACTTGATCATTGCAAAGTGTTTGGATCAGTAGCTTACGCTTATGTACCATCACAACTTAGACATAAGCTCGAACCAAAAGCAAAGAAATATGTGTTCGTAGGATACGATGAAAAGCAGGTGGGCTACAGGTTATGGAGTCCTCTAACAAAACAGTTTACTGTTTCCAGAGATGTTACATTTGATGAACAGAAAAGCTGGTATTTTTAGATAGGGTATTTTGAAGTTGACCATACCCAGGGGGATCAAAGTCAGGGGTCCTTAGGATTGTTTTCTTGAAAATCACTATGCAAGTTTGTGTTTGTGCTACATGAATGAAAATAATTGGTTCTGTCTTTGGAATGTAAATTTCAAAGCTAACTTTGAAACTCTTACAGAGCATCGAGAGGCGTTCTAAGCAAGTGTAAGTGCGAGCTTGGGAACACATTTCCTGGGCACTCAAGGGCAACCGAGCAGGAAACAAAAGGTTGGACACTTTTAACCCCCTCTGTCAATTCATAGCTTAGGCTAAGAACGACGAGAGGTAGGAGTAAGTCAGAGCGATGATAGGCAGTTATCAAGTTGAAAACTACCTAAAAACTCAAGTTCAAGATAAAAATCTAATCTTTGTACTGTCGGTAACATAAAGGAAAGAACCTAACGTGGAACGATCAACCTGAAAGTACGAAGAACACTCAAGTATTCCGACGACGTGATATCAGACAAGAACTCAAACGTGATAAAATAACTAAAAAGAATCAAGTGACTGATACCAATTGAGCGGCAACGAGGTTGTACTCTGGGCAAAGAATTGGGCTACTTAGATAGGCATATGAACCTTAGATCAGGACGACATTTAGCAAGGGAAAGACAAAGCCTTAGATCTTCAGAGGCTAGTGTCAACCACACTGCTAGGTCCTGGGCCCAGCAGTTGAGCCACCACTCGAACTACCCTAGCTCTGAGACTAGTGAGTCAGAGATGTCTCAAGGCTTGGACAGACCTACGGGAAGTTCAGGAGTGCCTTACCTGTACAGGGTAGAAGGCCCTTACAAAACGCAGCTGGAGTACCTTAGGACCAACCGATTAGGTGCTATCATCTATGAGGACGGCTTAGGAAGATCTGTGGTCCAGATTAAAAACCCTGATCAATCCATTGGACTAGAACACCCAGCTGTCAAGTTTGAAAATGGTGCATACCTGGACAAAGAAGGAACTATATATGTAGTCACTAGTCACCCTGATAGGACCGATGACTTTGGGAATGTAATCTCAGAAGCAGACTTAGGTGACCTGGAACAAGGGAACATGGGTGCGGAACCTAGAACCCCTCGAGGTAAATCAGTTCTCACTAGGATTATCACGCCTGAATGGGTCCCCCAAGACAACAAGAGCATAGAGTTGCTCCTCAATCGAGAAACTGATGAAGCCTTTTGGAGGTATAAGTCTAATCAGCTAACAGACATAGGAAATATCATGATCTATGAGTTTAAGGATCCGGATAGCCCAGGCAGAGTGACTGTTGGAAGCAGTCAGAGGCACAGACGCCACGGAAGCATGTGAAGACGAAGCAGGGAGCCAGGCGGATCAATCTTTTAAACAAATACATGTCTTATTAATTTTCCAAAACATTCAACAGTGATTATTATCACTAATTGTAACATATGTATCATAGAAAACCCCATTTTGTAATCCATAGCTCCATTTTGTGCAAGCCGAGGAGTCCTCGAGCTTGAGGAGCTTAGGTAGAATGCTTGTACCAAATTTCGTTATTTTTAGACATCGTTTACCCTTCCAAATAGTCTCTAGGACCTATTTTTTAACTAGGCCGGTCATTAGATGTGAAACCGGTCAAAACTAGTCTAGAAACTATAAAAAGAGCTAGAGAGCTCATTTTTGAGGTTGGTTCATTGTAGCTTGTTGGAGATTAGAGTTCTTTTGAGCTTGTAAGAGTGTTCTTGAGTAATAGAGCTAATTTCCCACCTTCCATTGTGTCTTGCTTGTCTCTTCATTGTGTGTGTGTATGTGTGTGTGCATCTTTGTGCTTCTCACCTTCACTCTCACATCATCTCACGTTCACGATCTTCATATCACTCCTACCTCTCCCACGGATTGACAATTAAGGAGGTGAAGCTTTTTAACGTGGTTCTCACCATTGTGCTAGAGCAACACCAAATTTGGCGCCGTTGCCGGGGATCGAGTCTAGGACGAATGTGTGATGGTAAGAGTATAGCAAGAAGTGGCGTTGGAAGGTAAAAATTTCAGTTTTTGTTGTTGTTTTTACTTAGTTTTTAGTGTTTTTCACCTTCCCCATACTCCATCTTCATCATCGCATCATCATCTCCATTTCCAAAAAAATCAGAAAATTCACCATATCCACCCATTCACCTCATTTCCCCTCATTTGTGCATGCGAGAGAGCGAGAGAGAACTTTTGTGCTTGTTTGTGCTTGTGTTTTCTTGAGTTTTCTTGCAGGTACAGAGCTTCAGAGCATCAGGAAAGCTTCCAAAAGGTAAAAAATGTGCTTTCTGTCAGAGATTTCCGAGTGTGGCGGACCATCGCGATGGTCTGCACTTTTCGGTTTTTGAGGTAGGCGACCACACCACTAGATAGGCGACCCTTGCGCATACACGGAACCAAAGTTGCATTTTGAAAATTCATTGTTTGGTGGACCATCGCGATTGGCTCGGACCATCGCGATTGTGTCGCACCATCGCGATAGGCTCACGCCATCGCGACGGCTCGGCCGGACCATCGCGACTGTTCGCTTTTTCGGAACATCGCGACGATCCACTTGAGCCATCGCGACGGTCCACTTGGATCATCGCGACGGTTCATTTGACCCCGGACCATCGCGATTGGCTTAGGCCATCGCCACGACAGTGCCACGTGTCACCCAGACCATCGCGACGGTTCATTTCGGACCATCGCGACAGCCCAAAATCGGATCATCGCGATTGGCTCAAGCCATCGCATCGCGGACCATCGCGACGGTTCACTTCGGACCATCGCGATTGTCCACCGTTGACCGTTGACCGCGCCATCGCGATTGTCCGCCCGATCACGCCATCGCGACGGTTCATTTTTTGGACCATCGCGACGGTTCGACCTCACGCCATCGCGATCGTTCACTTCGAGCCATCGCGACGGTTCGCCTTTTCGGGCCATCGCGATTGTCCAAATCCCGCGCCATCGCGACGGTTCGCTTGGACCATCGCGACGGTCCCAGACCATCGCGATTGCCCACCCCCATCGCAAATTTTGGACTTCAATTTTTGACCAAATTTGAGGGTATTTTTGGAAAATTTTTGGACCATTAGACTCATAGGAGACCCCTTAGCTCATATTTGAGGGAAAATTGGATTGTCAATTTTTACCCCCCAGGGCCTGAACGCATGTAACTTTCTCATCCGAAGTCCGTTTTTTGAGCTTAATAGCTCGTTAGAAAGCTCGTGACGAGTACTACGTGACCTCAACTGTTTTTTTCATAAAGGATACGTCTATTTTTGGACAAGCTATTTTGAGGTTCACCCAGTTTGGAACTAGGAAGCCAGGGGGCACACATTAAAATTTGGGCAAAAAGGGAAGGGATTTAAAAGATGTATGTGCTCAAGTGTTTAATCATCTTGTGAATTGGTCTAACATTGGAATTTTCCAGGTCTAGCAAGGGCAATCCAAGGCAAGCAAGCAAGGCAGTGGAGACAACAGAGCTTGGGAAGCACGGCTTCTTGGGCAACAGGGCATCAGAGCAACCAGAAAAGCCGACTCGAGGTTGGAAGATTACTCAACCCCCTCAGTCAATTTTTAGCTTAGGCTAAACGGTAGTTGTGGATTAACGACGATAGGAACGCCTCAAGTTCAAGATACCTAATTCTATCAAGTTTAAGACTTAAAGTAAAGGTGTGTGTGACGCGAAAACCTAAAGAAACGAACCTAAGTCTGACGGAACGAGAACTCAAAATCATCACGAAAGTCGAATTCCTGACGCATATATTAAGACAAGAATCCAAGGAAAAGAAAAATTAAGAAGAATCAAGAATTAATCACAAAGGACCATTGACGATCTAAGTGTGTAATTGAGTGAGCAAGAAAGGAAATTAATGAACCTTAGATCGGGCAAACATATAGGTAAGTCGGACAGAAGAAGCCTTAGATCATTGGAGGCTAGTGTAAGAACCACTGCACGATCTTGGGCTCAGCAATTGAACAGTAGTTATCCCTACGAGTTGAGCTCAGAATCAAGTGAATCAGAAATGGCATTTAGTACAGACAGACCAGAAGGAGGATCTCATGTAGCATACCTAGAAAAACCAGAAGGACCCTATAGAACGCAGCTAGAGTTTCTCCGAACCAACCGACTAGGTGCTCGCATCTATGAGGATGGTTTGCAGAGGCAAGTGGTGCAACTGCACAACCCTGATCAACCCATTGGATTGGAAAGACCAGTGGTGAAATTTGAGAGAGACGCTTACATAGACAAAGAAGGAACCATGTACATCCTAAGTACGCAACCAAACGATACTAATGAGTTTGGCACAATCCAATTAGAGACAGAAGGGAAATTTCAAGGAAAAGAACCGTTAGAAGAACCTAGGACACCTAGAGGGAAATCCGTATTAACAAGAGTACTCATCCCAGAGTGGATCCCTCAAGATAACAGGAGCACCGAGTTGTTCATAAATAAAGAGACAGATGAAGCCTTTTGGAGGTACAGAAAGGAAAACCCCAGTGAGGTAGGCATCATTACAATCTATGAATTCAAGGACCCAGATACACCTGGAAAGGTTGTATACCTGGATGAGACTTCAGAAAGAGTCTTTGTGGTGCCTGAACGCGCTAAAAACACATACACATGGAGAGGTGAATTGATATTCCCTCCATCTAGAACAAACATGAATACAAATCAACAAGGGGCAGGAACATCCTCAGCCCATGGAAATCAAAGAGAAGGAAATCACGAGAGACCGGAAGTAAGCTTCAATCACCCCATAGGGAGAGATAGAACAACCACGAACATTAATAGGACGGATGGACAAAGAGATCATGGAATACCAGGTGGTAGAGATGATTTTCCTCTACCTAGACCACGTGAGCACGCAAGAGTATTGAGGCCCACGCAATTAGTAAAATCAATGAAAAATTATTTTGATGGGACAGGAGATCCCTATGACCATGTCGTAGAATTCAAGCAAGTACTAAGAGCAGAACAAGTCGAGGACATGTTCACGCAATACAATGCATTTGGACTAACGTTAAAGAATACAGCTTTAACTTGGTTCCAACCACTGCAACAAAGGCAATTTAGAGACATCCATCACTTTTTAGAGTCATTCATTACTGAATTCTCTAAAAGTGGGGTTAGACATGACACGTCTTCGTTGATTCATAGTTTTAAGCAAACCCCTCAGGAAACAGTAAGACTGGCAGGTCGTAGATTCAGACAATATGTTGAACGATGTCCAATGCAAGAGCTACCCTCACAAGCCAAACAAGTATCACTGTTCCTAGATGGCTTGTTGAGCGCTAAACTACGCTCTTATGTGTACCTAAAAGAACCCAGAACGCTAGAGGAGTGTGTAAGAATATGTATAGACATTGAGGACAACCTAGGAGATGAATTAGAACTCTCAAAGGTCTATAAAGACTCAGATTGTTCTTCTCTAGCATCCACAAAATTGTCTAATTCGATAGAGGACCTAGCAGAAAAAGTGGCCCAAAAACTAGGAGTTTCTAGCAAACAGATGCCCAAGCTACCAACTAACGTACGTTGTTACACTTGTGGTGGAAATCATTTGGCAAACATGTGTCCCAATGCACCTCAACCTCAAGCCAACCCTAGTGGCCAATATTGCACAATTGAGAGAAGATACACAAATCATACGGCTCAGGACTGCCCATACAATAAACAAACTGTGAGACAGAACTACCCGCAAGCATACCAGCAGCCAGGTAGGTATCAAGGCCAATACAATGCTCAGCCTTATTACTATAGGCCTCCTCAGAACTACCCATACCAGGCTCAACAGAGACCTCAACCCGTCTTAGCTCAGCAGCCACCCCCACCAGCGAATGTCATCTCAGTCAAATATGCGGCTGCAGAAGAGAACCTAAGTAGGGCCTTAGTGCCTTCTTCACCCCTGATCACCGAAAGTGACCCGAACTCAAACAGTTTTGACTCTCCTCATGTAACTAGTCCACCCGCTTATTACACGGAGTCACCAGAACACGTGGAGACATATCATTATGATAGTCCACCAATGGAACCTAGTTGGGAGCCAGATTATACTAATGTGATGTACACAAACCCAAACCCAAACCCACGGCCCCAACTGAGACAACAGAGACCACAGGGCCCTAGAGGACCATGCTTTAGGTGCCAAGGAGATCACTTCATAAAGGACTGCCCACATCCCCCAATAGCAAGGCAATCACAGTACTATAGCATCCAAGGCTTTTGCGCCGATTGTGGCAAAGAACACATAATCAAAGATTGTCCTAAGAACCCAGTTAACACATCAAATGTGACATCGATCAACGTGATAGGTATTGTAAACAACGCAGATGGATCCAACCCTACATACGTGCCTATCCAAGCTATAACCAGAGCCCAGGCGCTCTTACAAAACCAACAGCTTAATCAAGAGAAAGTAGCCGAAACTAGTGAAGTTGCAGAATCGAGTAGTAAAAAGACGAAATCTTGGAAAGATTCTAGAGAAAGGATAAAGAGAAAATGGAGTAAAAAGATAAGTGAGTTGGAAGGAAGTTTAAGGGAATCTAGAGCCAAAATACAAGAATTGACTTCACAAGAATTAAACCAAGAAATCCCAGCTCAGAAATCAGGATCAGTTTTAGCGGAACCCATACCAGAAGACCTAGACATGATGTTTCGTGCATATCAGGCTAGAATAAAAGAGGGACCTCAAGTCACGGAAATGAGTAAAAACTACCCTCGAGCTGATCTAGAAATTGAGAGAACTAAACTTTGCATGAAAATGGTAGAACTAGCCCAAGCGTTGTTCGAAGCCTCTAGATATCTTAATTGGAATAACATGGCAAAACCGGAACTACACTTTCAAGGACTAATGGAGAGGCTAGAACAATTGATAGAAAGCAAAGAGAAAAAGGATCAGCATAGGAACCCTATTGTCCCAGAGACACAGGAAAGGAATCCACCATCCCTGTCTCAAGTACCCAATACAGAGAGTCAAGATAACCTATCTTCCATACATAAGTACTCTCATGAATTTTTAAGAGAAATCCAAGAAGAGAAATGGAGAAAAGAACAAGGAACTCATCCTCCTATTCAAGAAATAGACGACTTGCAGGAACAATTTCCCCAAGACATCCCCTCTATATATGGTGATGTAGAGGTGGAACGACTGAGTGAACCCACAGGATTTGAATCTAATTCTTTACAAGAATTACCTCAGTTCACAGGACCTTGGGAAGCAAAGTCTATTAGTATGAGAGCACCCACAATAATAGTGAGGAATGAAGAATCAGTGATCCCTAGAAATACGGAAGTGATCAAGAATACCAAAGTACAATGTAATCTCACTCTGGAGGAACTATTAAAAGTAAAACCAGAATTGTGGAAGCATGTAGCAAATCAATTCCCTGAGCTAGCTACCACACCCTCTCAGATAGGATCACATAAGAAGGTACCAGAGATACCCGTGGAAAAGATTGGAGACGTAAGCGAAGGAGAGGAAGGTAACACATATCTTCCAATAACCCATCAGGGCTACACCACGAAAGCCATCTTAGATTCAGGAGCCGGAGTAGCCATCGCTACCACCGCTTTGTGGAAACGTTGGGGTAAGCCAACACTCAGACCCACTAGGATGAAGCTACAAATGGCTGATGGACACATAGAAAAACCGTTAGGCTCACTAGAAGGCATATCTCTCACCACTTGTGGTGTAGAATTTGAGCATACTTTCGCCATTTGTGACTTTGCGAAAAATCATGCATATGAGATGATATTGGGACGACCATTCATGCGTCAGTTGCAAATTGTACAAGATTGGGGAACTAATTCTTTGTACTTGCAACATTTAGGAGTGACTACTAAAGTCAATCTTAAAGACTATTCACACAGAGATGTACCCCCAATACAATGGAATACCATCCATAAAACACCAGTAGAGACGCAATCCGTGCACTCATTAGAATCAGATCCTTCTTGGTTGCATGAGGACACCCATTTATGGATGTGTAAAGTAGCCAAACAAGAGGAAGAACGATTAGAAACCAGGACCTTAGGTGCAGAACAACATCCACGAACCCTTCAAGATCCAGCCTATGCACCTGTAGTATTCCCAGACGAAGAGTTTGAACCCCATGGTTGGGCGGAAATACTAGCAACCATGGATGTAGCCATCAATGAAGAACAATGGACACCCCACTGTGACGAGGATGGCTATGACATTTCAGTTTTTACGATAGAGCCAATCATGGGCGATGCAATTTTAGAAGAGTGCGAACCAAACACTGATGCATTTGAGGACGCAAGCGATTGTGATTTAGAATCAATTATCATGGACCCACCCTTTGCATCAGAGGAAGAATATTTCTACGAAGTAGAGACTCACACTCAGAGTCACGAGGAAATTACGAACGAGGTAAGGTTAGCCACTCAAGTGACTGATAAGAGTGAAGGCAAGAAGAGAAAGAAGAAAGAAACCATGTCGGAAAAAGAAGAATCTTTATTTGAAGTACCCGAGAACTTCAAGAAATACGAAATCGACGATAGAAGAATCATGGTACGAATGCCTAATAGAAAAGAGAAGGATGGACAAGTATATGATAACCGGGAGAAAACCAAGAAAGTCATAGTTGCCATAGAGGGAGAAGAAGAAAAATGCACCTACATAGGGCACGATTTGACGACTGAAGAAGAAGAAGAGCTAGTTGCCCTATTGCGCGAATATAGAGATGTTTTTGCTTGGAGTTACAAAGATTTGAAAGGAGTAGACCCAGATATATGTTCTCATAGAATCCCTATGACTCCAGATGCAAAACCGACAAAACAGAAACCGTACACGTACAATGATAATTACGCTGCGAAGATTAAAGAGGAGATAGATCGCTTGATAGAAGCAGGATTTATCTACGAAATTGAGCATACCGAATGGGTATCCCCCATTGTGGTTGTGCCCAAGAAGAATGGAAAATTGCGTGTGTGTATTAACCTTAAAAAAGTTAATGCCACCACGATTAGAGATAGTTATCCTCTTCCTATCACGGAACACCTATTGGAAAGAGTTGCAGGCAAGGAAGTTTACAGTTTTCTGGATGGATTCTCAGGCTATAACCAAGTAGCCATTGCTCCAGAAGACCAACACAAGACGGCTTTTGCCACAGAATGGGGCATATTTGCATTTCGTGTAATGCCATTTGGCTTAACAAATGCACCCGCCACTTTCCAGCGACTTATGTGTCATGTTTTTAAGGAATTTTTACGCAAGAGCTTGGAAGTTTATGTCGATGACTTATGTGCGCATTCAAATGTAAGACAGACACATATCCCCGAGTTAAGACGAATATTTGACAAATGTCGAGAATATCAGGTTTGTTTGAACCCAAAAAAATGCGTTTTCATGGTCAGACAAGGCAAAATTCTAGGACACATCGTGTCAAAAAATGGAATCTCTACGGACGAGGAAAAGGTGAAGGTAATTGCAGAATTACCCAGACCAACTAATGTGAAAGAGGTACAGGCATTTATGGGCCATTGCGGTTATTATAGGAGATTCATACACATGTATGCAATCATAGCCAAGCCTCTGTACTCTCTTTTAACCAATTTTGAATGGACAGAAGAATGTGAAAATTCATTCAATGAACTTAAACGACGCTTGTGCTCAGCACCTATATTGACTACCCCAGATTGGAGTAAGCCATTCCATGTACATGTGGATGCATCCAATTACGCCATAGGATGTGTGTTAGCACAACCCACGAATGAAGGTAACATAGATCTCCCCATAGCTTACGCTAGCAGACAATTAAACGAAGCATAAAGAAATTATACCACGACGGAACGAGAAGGATTAGGGATGATCTACGCGGTAAAGAAGTTTAGGCACTACTTGTTGGCCAACAAATTCAAGTTCTTTACGGATCATCAAGCCCTATTATATTTAGTCAACAAACCATGTAACACAGGACGACTGATACGTTGGTTTCTATTGCTCATGGAGTATGATTTTGAAGTGGTAGTTAGGAAAGGAAAGACGCATCTTAGAGCTGACCACCTCTCAAGATTAACCTCAGGAGAAGCCCCTCAAGGAGTAGCTGATGATCTACCAGATGCATACTTATTCAACCTTGAGATAGCACCAGAATGGGCTAAGCCGTTAGTCCCTATTCTGACATACGGACCCAAGAGTCCTAGGATAAAGATCAAAGAAGGAGAGATTACCAAATCTCAGAGGTACCAAATAATAGCAGGAAGCATATATAAACAAGATAATCAAAAGATTCTTGCTTGTTGTGTAGATGAATCAGAACATGCGAATTGGTTGCAATTAGCACACTTAGGTGCACTAAAGCAACATCATTCAAAACATAGAACACTACAGACTCTGCATAGATTAGGAGTATATTGGCCTTCTATGGAAGCAGATGTCCACAAGTTGTGTAAAGAATGTCAGGTGTGTTGTGAAAGACCACCAGTAGAGCATGCGACATTATATCATGTGTCTCTCACACCAGACTGGAGTGAACCTTTAGTGACCTACTTGAGGACGAGCACATTCCCTCAAGGCATGACCTTAGCTCGACAACGCAGTCTAGAGCAGGAAGCTCAAGACTATACACTTATTGGCGATAATCTATACAAAAGAGGACGAGATGGATATCTAAGACAATGTGTTCATGAGAGTGATTATCTGAGTCTATGATATGAGCACAACGCCATCGCTACGGGTGTGTTACGCCTGGCACTGCAGGATCAAATATTTACCGGCATGTTACAAGCAAACATTCGAAGAAATGTTCACCACCGGTTTTTGGGAGTACCATTCAGAAGTATTCATAAGCAGGCCCACACACTTATTGCAATTATTCGCCTGTGAACGAATGGTGTACTCCACACACTATCAGCTCCCACCCACAGACGAGCCGCAACCTATCGACTGGGAGAAACTCGAGGCTGATCTAGCCCGAGGTATTCGTGTATCCGAGCACACCCTCGCTCAAGACCTCCTACAGAATTACATCCGGCAGACCTCACAGCAAGGTTCTGTCAGGGACGACAGAAGCGAGAGGGAGGGGGGTGTTGGAAGCAGTCAGAGGCACAGACGCCACGGAAGCATGTGAAGACGAAGCAGGGAGCCAGGCGGATCAATCTTTTAAACAAATACATGTCTTATTAATTTTCCAAAACATTCAACAGTGATTATTATCACTAATTGTAACATATGTATCATAGAAAACCCCATTTTGTAATCCATAGCTCCATTTTGTGCAAGCTGAGGAGTCCTCGAGCTTGAGGAGCTTAGGTAGAATGCTTGTACCAAATTTCGTTATTTTTAGACATCGTTTACCCTTCCAAATAGTCTCTAGGACCTATTTTTTAACTAGGCCGGTCATTAGATGTGAAACCGGTCAAAACTAGTCTAGAAACTATAAAAAGAGCTAGAGAGCTCATTTTTGAGGTTGGTTCATTGTAGCTTGTTGGAGATTAGAGTTCTTTTGAGCTTGTAAGAGTGTTCTTGAGTAATAGAGCTAATTTCCCACCTTCCATTGTGTCTTGCTTGTCTCTTCATTGTGTGTGTGTATGTGTGTGTGCATCTTTGTGCTTCTCACCTTCACTCTCACATCATCTCACGTTCACGATCTTCATATCACTCCTACCTCTCCCACGGATTGACAATTAAGGAGGTGAAGCTTTTTAACGTGGTTCTCACCATTGTGCTAGAGCAACAGTGACCTACTTAGATCATGCGTCAGAACGGATCTTTGTGGTGACAGAAAATGATAGGCATGCTTACACTTGGAAGGGTGAATTTATTTTCCCTCAACCAAGATCAAATGTATCCTATGGTCACCCTGGGGCTGGAACTTCCCAAGCTCATGGTACGCAAAGAGACAGAAGTAGAGATAGACCAGAAGTAAGTTTTGCCAACCCAGTGGGCAGAGAAAGAACGAGAACAGAGACGAATAGGGTAGAACTTGAGATGCATAGAGCCCACAGGAACCAAAGAAATGTAGATGGATTCCCTCTGCCGAGGCCTAGAGAGCACACAAGAACTTTGAGACCCACCCAGCTAGTTAAGTCCATGAAGAATTACTTTGACGGCACAGGAGATCCCTATGATCATGTGGCGGAGTTCAAGCAAGTCTTGAGAGCTGAACAAGTGGAAGATCTGTTCACGCAGTACAATGCCTTCGGTCTAACCCTTAGGAACACAGCACTTACATGGTTTCAGCCATTAGATGAGCGTCAGTTCAGGAGCATAGACCAACTCCTAGAGGCATTCATTGTAGAGTTCTCTAAGAGCGGCATAAGGCACAATACCTCCTCATTGATTCACAGCTTCAAACAGACCCCCCAAGAGACTGTCAGATTGGCCGGAAGAAGATTTAGACAATATCTTGAAAGGTGCCCTATTTCGGAACTACCCACGTCTGCTAAACAAGTAGCCTTATTCCTTGATGGATTGCTGAGTACGAAATTGAGATCCTATGTGTATCTGAAGGACCCTAGGACTATAGAAGAGTGTGTACGCATGTGCATTGACATTGAAGATAACCTAGGGGAAGAACTAGAGCTTTCCAAAATCTACAAAGATTCAGATAGTGCATCTAGTCACTCTTCCACGCAGTCCACATCAATTGAGGAACTTGCCGAAAAAGTAGCTCAGAAATTAGGTGTAACTAGCAAACAAATCCCAAGGTTTGCCCCTGTGAAAAGATGCTATACATGCGGTGGTGACCATATGGCGAATGTCTGCCCTATTATGGCTCAACCCCAAGTAAACCCTAGTAGCCAGTACTGCACCATAGAACGGAGATACACCAATCACACCGCACAAGATTGCCCATACAACAAGCAGGCAGTTAGGCAACCCTATCCGCAGCCCTACCAACAAAGCCGATACCAGAACCAAAATCCACCACCACAATATGCTAGACCCCAACAAACCTATCAGCAACCATATCAGGCCCAACAGAGACCCCAACCGGTGCTAGCTCAACAGCCTCCAAACCCCGCTAATGTGATTCCAGTAAAGTATGCTGTGGCAGAAGAAAACCTGAATAGGGCCATAGTACCAGTAACCCCATTGATCTTAGAAAGTGACCCGAGTGACCATAGCTTTGATTCTACACATGTCGATAGTCCCCAAGCTTACTACATGTAGTCTCCAGAACATGGTGAGTCCTACTATAGTGAAGAACCAAGTGAACCTAGTTGGGAGTCGGATTACACGAACGTCATGTATGCAAACCCCAACCCTAGGCCTCAACCTAGGCAGGTACGACCACCCTTTCCTAGAGGACCATGCTACCGATGTCAGGGGGATCACTTCATTCGTGATTGTCCCTTACCTCCACCTACACAAAATCAGTCCGTGACGATCCAAGGCTTTTGCCAAGATTGTGGAAAAGAGCATCTCTTACGAGATTGCCCAAAGAACCCCAATAATATGCCAAAAATCACTCCTATCAATGTGATTGGGTTGGTTGTGGATGCCTCAGGAAGTGTCACTTCCACTGCACTAGTGCAGGTGGTTACTAGAGCTCAGGCATTGCAGCAAAACCAAGAGGCAAGCCAGGAAAAGGGCCCAGAGGCTAGTGAAACCGAGAGCGTGACAAAGAAAAGGACTAGAGCGTGGAAAGATAGTCGAGAAAGAATGAAAAGACAATGGGCTAAAAAGATGAGTGAGCTTGAGGAGAGCATAAGAGAAACCAAAGCAAGGATAACTGAACTCACAGCTCCAACTCCCTCTCACATTACCCCGCCTCCACCACTCCCACCGCCTCATCAAATCCCACCATCCCCTATAGTAGGATCAGTCCTAGCTGACCCCACTCCTGAAGACCTAAATATGATGCTGAAAGCATATCAGGCCAGAATCCAAGAAGGGCCAACCATAACCGATCATGAAAAATGCTACCCTAGAGCCGAGCTAGAGCTTGAACGAACTAAGATTTGTGCCAAAATGGTGGAATTGGCTCAGACCATGTTTGAGGCCAGCCGCCTATTTAACATTTCTAGTTCAGCTAAGACGCAGTTACACTTTGATGGACTGCTGGAAAGAATAGAGATGCTAATTGCACAATCAGAGAAGGAACCTGCGCCTCAAAGAAAGGAAAGAGCAAGAGAACGAATAAGCCAGCCTCTTCAGGAAGCCCATGTGCCTCCTCAAGAAGCCTATCTCCCTCCCCAAAAGGCAGATGGGCCTCCCCCGAAAGCTTATGTACCTCCACAGGTGACCCACATTCCTTCTCAGAGAGCGTATGAGCCTGTTCAGAAGAGTAATAGAATAAGTAATCCTCTCCAAGAAGCTTGTGCTCCAGCCATTTACGAGAACAAGGAGAGAGCCAACGATAGAATAAGCCCTCCTTCCCAGGTTGCTTATGTGCCTAACTCTACGGAGCCAGACACTTCTTCTTCTATGAATCGGTTTGCACCAGACTTCCTACGAGAGATTCAAGAAGACAAATGGGATAACGAAAGTGAGGTCGCCCCTCCATTTGAACTTGTGGACGATGCACATGACCAATTCCCACAAGACATCCCATCCATTTATGGGGAACATGAGAGCACTCAGTCTCATGAGAGATTGGACTTTGAGTCTAATTCCATACAGGAGCTACCCCACTTCACAGGCCCATGGGAAGCAAAGTCCACATGTATGAGAGCACCCACAGTCATGGTAAGGAACGATGACTCAGTCATATCAAGGAACACGGAGGTAGTAAAGAACACCAAGGTGCAGCGCGATCCCACTTTGGAAGAACTGCCTAAGGATAGATCAGAAGCTCGAAAATATGAAGCCAGTCAAGTAACTGAAATTGCAAAACCACGTTCCCGGGTAGGATCCCATAGGACAGTGCCAGAAATTCCCTTGGATAAGATAGGAGATATGTGTGAAGGTGAAGAAGGGAACACCTATCTTCCCATTACCTACCAGGACTACACCACTAAGGCAATTTTGGACTCAGGTGCAGGAGTTGCAATTGCCACCACTTCCCTTTGGAAGCGTTGGGGCAAGCCGGCACTCAGGCCAACGAGAATGAAATTGCAAATGGCCGATGGTCACATAGAGAGACCCCTAGGATTGCTAGAAGGAATAACTCTCACCACTTGTGGTGTCGAGTTTGAGCATAGTTTTGCTATATGTGACTTCAGCAAAAATCATGCCTATGAGATGATTTTGGGAAGACCATTCATGCGACAGTTGCAAGTGGTACAGGATTGGGGAACCAATTCTTTGTATCTGCAACACTTGGGTGTTACAACCAAAGTCAATCTCAAGGATTTTTCTCACAGAGATGTCCCTCCTATCCAATGGAATCCCATCCATAGAGCCAAAGATGACACAGAATCGGTGCATTCCATAGGGTCTGGATCCTCATGGATGCATGAAGACACCCACTTATGGATGTGCAAGGTAGCAGTAGAAGAAGAGAAGAGAGAGAAAGCCAGAGAGGTAGGTGCGAAAGAAACCCATAGATCAATCCAAGACCCAGCCTATGCACCTGTAGTTTTTTCAGACGAAGAATTTGAACCTCACGGTTGGGCAGAAATTTTAGCAACCATGGACGTAGCCATCAATGAAGAACAATGGACACCTCACTGTGATGAGGATGGCTATGACATTTCAGTCTTCTCCATAGAGCCGATCATGGGAGAGGCAATTTTAGAAGAATGCGAACCTAGCCCTGATGCATTTGAGGATGCAAGTGACTCCGATCTCGAGTCAATCATTATGGACCCACCATTTGCATCAGATGAAGAATACTTCTATGAAGTAGAATTTCAACCCCAGAGGCATGGAGAGGTTACAAATGATGTAAGATTAGCAACGCATATGACCCCTAAGGAAGAAGGAAAGAAACGAAAGAAGAAAGAAGTCTCACCAGAAGAGGAAGAATCTTTGTTTGAGGTTCCGGAAAATTTCAAGAAGTATGAGATAGACGACAGGAGAGTCATGATAAGAATGCCTAAACGAGAGGCACAAGTAGGAGAGGCCTATGATAACAAAGAAAATAGTAGTGGCCATAGAAGAAGGAGAGGAGAGATGCACGTATATAGGCCATGACCTCACAGAAGAAGAAGAGCACGAATTGGTTGCCTTGCTAAGAGAATACAGAGATGTATTCGCTTGGAGTTACAAGGATTTGAAAGGTGTTGACCCTGACATATGCTCACACACTATCCCCATGACCTCAGATGCCAAACCCTCTAAGCAAAAGCCTTATACATATAATGATAATTACGCTGCTAAGATCAAGGAAGAGATAGATAGACTGGTTGAAGCTGGATTTATCTATGAAATTGAGCACACTGAATGGGTATCCCCCATCGTAGTGGTGCCCAAGAAGAATGGCAAACTGCGCTTGTGCATTAACTTGAAGAAGGTTAATGCAGCCACAATTCGAGATAACTATCCGCTTCCCATCACAGAACATCTCTTAGAAAGAGTGGCAGGCAAGGAAGTGTACAGCTTCCTGGATGGATTTTCTGGCTACAATCAAGTAGCCATAGCTCCAGAGGATCAGCATAAGACAGCCTTTGCCACAGAATGGGGCATTTTTGCTTTTAGAGTAATGCCATTTGGGCTTACCAATGCACCAGCTACCTTCTAGAGGCTGATGTGTCATGTGTTTAAGGAGTTCCTGAGGAAGAGTTTAGAAGTCTATGTTGATGATCTTTGTGCTCATTCCAATGTTAGACAGACCCATATTCCTGAACTCAGACAAATCTTTGACAAATGTAGAGAATACCAAGTCTGCCTGAACCCAGAAAAGTGCGTTTTTATGGTCAGGCAAGGCAAGATTCTAGGACACATAGTGTCAAAGAATGGCATATCTACCGACGAAGAAAAAGTGAGAGCCATAGCAGAGCTACCTAGGCCAAAGAATGTCAAGGAAGTACAAGCTTTCATGGGGCATTGTGGTTATTATCGACGCTTTATACACATGTATGCTGTCATTGCAAAGCCCATGTACGGACTTCTGACAAACTTTGAGTGGACGGATGAATGTGAGAATTCCTTCCAGGAGCTTAAACGAAGATTGTGTTCAGCACCAATCTTGACCACACCAGATTGGAATAAGCCATTCCATGTTCATGTTGATGCATCCAATTATGCTATTGGATGTGTGCTCGCACAACCTACTGGTGAAGGTAGTATGGATCTTCCAATTGCCTATGCCAGTAGACAATTGAATTCGGCTGAATGGAATTATACCACCACAGAGCGAGAAGGATTAGGCATGGTGTATGCAGTTAAGAAATTTAGACACTATTTGCTTGCAAATAAGTTTAAATTTTTTACTGATCATCAGGCATTGTTATATCTTGTAAACAAGCCATGCAATACAGGAAGATTAGTGAGATGGTTTCTCTTGCTAATGGAATACGATTTTGAGGTTGTGGTAAGGAAAGGTAGGACTCATTTGAGAGCTGATCATCTCTCTAGGCTCACATCGGGAGAAGCCCCACAAGGAGTGTCAGATGACCTTCCTGATGCTTACTTGTTTAATTTGGAAGTTATACCGCAGTGGGCTAAGCCATTAGTGCCAGTATTGACGTACGGGCCCAACCATCCAGTGGTAAACACATGGAATAGAGAGATCGTAAAAGCCCAAAAGTATCACATCATGGCCGGAAGTATGTACAAGCACACAGATCAAGGGATCTTGGCTTGTTGCGTAGAAGAGGACGAGTACGCTAAATGGTTGCAATTAGCACATGTAGGTGCGTTAGAGCAACACCATTCAAAGCAACGAACGTTGCAGACTCTAAAGAGATTCGGAGTGCATTGGCCAACTATGGAAGCGGATGTCCAAAAGTTGTGCAAGGAATGCCCAATCTGTTGCACTAAACCACCTGTGGAACATGCCACTCTCTATCAAGTATCCATTGTGCCAGATTGGAGTGAACCTCTAGTATCATTCTTGAGGACAAACACATTCCCTCCAGACATGACTCTAGCTAGAAAAAGGAGTTTGGAACAAGAAGCCCAGGATTATTCACTCGTTGGTGATAATCTATACAAGCGCGGTAAGGATGGTTACCTGAGACTGTGTGTCCATGAAAGTGAGTATCTTAAGATCTTAGAAACTGCTCACCAAGGTGTAGCAGGGGGACACTTTGGACCGGATCGGGTGATCAAGGCAATCCTATTTGCGGGCTTTTGGTGGCCTACCCTTCACATGGATGCACATACCTATGTGAAACGGTGTGATGTCTGTCAGAGGACTCAGTATCCCATACGCAAAGATGAGATGCCACTGAAACCTATGATGGGTGGACGTGCATTCTCTAAGTGGGGAATAGACTTCGTCGGTCCTATTAATCCCCCAGCTAAGGGTTCTCATGCGGAATACATCATTGTTGCAACAGATTATCTCACCAAGTGGGTAGAGGTAAAAGCCACCACAAAGAACGATGCTCAAACAACTGCCAAATTCTTGTTTGAGAATGTATTCACGAGATACAAACTACCTATAGAGCTTGTAAGTGATAGAGGCACTCATTTCTTGAATGAAGTGATTGAAAATCTACTCCAAGAATTCTTGGTAATACACAAGAAGTCTGCCCCTTATCACCCTCAAGCTAATGGACAAGCTGAGAGCACTAATAAGATTTTATGCAATGTACTGACGAAACTAGTGAACACTAAACGCTCTGATTGGGACAAACAGCTACACCATGCTGTTTGGGCATACCGAGTTGCCTACAAAACGGTACTCCAAGCCACCCCCTTTCAGATGGTATTCGGCCAAAACGCTGTGTTACCCTTGGACTTCTTGATCCCTACATTGAGAGTAGCACAAGAGCATGAATGGACAGGTCATGAGCTTTCCTCTAGGATCTTTGACCTTGAACGATTAGGAGAAACAAGACTGAGAGCCGCTGCTGGAATATATGCAGCTAAAAAGAGGCAGAAGGCATACTTCGATGCCCATGTGAAGGATAAAGGCTTGAAAGCCGGAGATCTTGTCCTAGTCTATACACTGAAACAACACGCGAGGAAGCTAGAAAAGAGAGGCTACGGACCTATGATTATCAATAGGATCTCCACGAGTGGAGCAGTACAATTAGCCACATTAGAGGGCGATGTTCTCCCTAACTATATTAGCGGATGTAGAGTCAAGTTGTATCAGGAACCCCTCACGGAGGAAATGCTCAGCCGACTCAACACTGCTAAGAAACGCAAAGAGGAAGAGAAGCGAATTAGAGAAGAAGCTCAAGCAGAAGCTTTAGAACGCATCAGAAGGATGAAATTACGAAGGCAAGGTAGAGAGCAGCCTAGGACAAATGACTATGCAGATCAAGGATATCATATGGCAATGTGTGAAGTCGCAGGAACCAGCTCACCTAGGATAACTGATCGACGTCCTTTCGTAACCCTAGATATAGGACAAGAAAAGAGTGCAAGGACTGTAAAAGCCTTGATTGACTCAGGTGCAGCCACTAGTGCTGTTAGAGTGTCTTACTGTCAAGAGTTACAGTTAACTGTCAATCCTGTGGAAGCATATCTCATAGGATTGGGAGGCGTGGAAACCCCTTGCATGGGCGAGGTGGAACTTCCCCTCTACATTCATGATGAGGCAATGACAGTTAAAGCACTAGTGTGTCAAGATGATGATCTCACTGAACCTCTTGTCTTGGGTCAAGACTGGATCTATGACCAAGCAGTCAACTTAAACCTAAGAAGTGGACTTCTTCAGGTATGGGTCAATCATAGTCGAATTACAATAGAGTTGGATAAGGGAGCACTTAAGGAACTAGAAAAGGCACAGACTCCTGGTCCCTCCAGGGGTGCACATGAAGTTGACCATGCTGTTCTTGTCCAAAACTATGTGTTGCAGAGGAATGATATTCGCAAAAAAGGAGTCAGGGATGCAAAGGAATTCCCTTCTTTTCCAAAGGCCAGAAGGAGGCAACAACCAAAGGTGGAGCAAAGGCAGAAGAAGCAGAGTACTACCTATGCCGGACATCAAAAGAACCTGCGTAGCAGAATGTCTCAACAAGTGAACCAAGTGTGGGTGCGAAAAGGCGAACACCCGGTTGCACCCACGCCAACCGCACGGGCAAAGCCTCTTATTAGTAACCAACAACACGTCACTAATAAGAAGTCTTTCGGAAATTCTTCTGCTAACGTGAAATCTATTTGGGTGCCCAAAAGGTCGATGAAGGCTAGCCCACAATCAAGACAAATTTGGGTGCCTAAGGCTTGTTTGCGGGCTCAGATAGCTACACCAAGAACACACCCTACACAGCATGATCCATTCACTCGCACAGCCTACATCCACTCATTTTCAACACCAAGGCACATGAACACGAACAGAATCAGTTGTAAATGGGCCCCTAAAAGGCCTCAGGTTAAAACTGACACACCTATAAAGCTCTCGAGAATCTCTACGGAACCACGAGTAAAACCCATCCACTGCATTTGGCAGCCCAAGACTTGTAACAAACCCCCTGACCCTATTGTAAATACATGACCACCTACTAACCGCTTCACATCATTTCGCTTAGCTCTTAGGTCTACCTAACTCCTAACTACACACACCAGCACCGAGCACTTATTAACTCCTAACCACTCCAGAACTTTAAGTTAATATTGTAACAAGGGACACCATGTCATTTTTGTGTCCATTGCAATGTTAACGTTTATTCATATATTCTCACAGAATCAGCTGCGACATTTTCAACATGGCGGAGGCAGCAGGAACTAGCTCTCACACAGAAACAAACCCGCAAGTGGTGGACTTGGACAGTTTACCTGTTTTGCCTGAGACAGTTGAAAGACCAGAAGAATTGCAGGCCGTCAAAATCATACCTATTGCGGACCCTCCGCGTGGCCACACCATGCCCGTGGGAAAGACTTCACATTGGTTTACCGAGGTAGCAGGACCCTTGGGGGAAGGAACGTACCTATGGGAATCAGAGTTGGACTACAATGGAAAGCAAGGCAGATACCATTTCTTTACAAGAGAATTTGAGAAGTTACAAAATGCGGAAGGTCTACGTCCGATATGGGAAAAAGCCGGATTGAGTGCCTATTTCAGTGCCCGACTCCCAAAACCTGACTTCATGCGATGCTACTATCTCATCAACACCTTGACTCCAAATCCGAACCCAAAAGGTGCAAGCTCATTTGTGATTCCATCTCTGACAAAGGGGAATGAGCTCAAGAGGTTTAGGCTATCAAACAATTTGGTGAGAGAAGCTCTAGATATGCGCGGCATGCATATTCCTACAGAGAAGGAAAC
Source organism: Ceratopteris richardii (assembly GCA_020310875.1). Taxonomy (NCBI): domain Eukaryota; kingdom Viridiplantae; phylum Streptophyta; class Polypodiopsida; order Polypodiales; family Pteridaceae; genus Ceratopteris; species Ceratopteris richardii. Next base: position 151,794,548 of record CM035411.1, on the reverse strand, counting down.
CCTAGTACCGGACTACATGAAGAATCGAAGTCTCACCAAACTCAAGGACATGGTATCCATGACGCCTAATATTGCAATACACCTTCGCATGTGCATGCAACACTTTGCTTTCCCGGCGCAGGATAGATTCACCATGCCGCACAAAAAGATTTGGTTTAGCCTGTATCTGGCAGAGACACAGAGCCTCACTATCAACCTACCCCACTGGATAATTGATCAAATACACTTAGCACACAAACGCTGGCCGCGGAAACAGGTTTTATATGGGTGCTGTGCTCTGACAAGAATCATTTATAGGTGTTTGGCTTATGACATTCCAATCCAACGAGCCCTGATGTGGAATCGGGTAGAGCAGTTTCGAGGCAGGACATCCACTGGACCCCCTTCTAAGAAGATGAGAGGCACGGTCCAAGTCCCATGTGCTCAACCACGTGGAGCCACCCTAACACCAGACGTCACCCCGCCACCCCGAAGAGTCCGACCATTCACACTCCGACTTCCAAGACGCAGCACCAATGGTTCCACCTTGATATTCCCTCCCATCCCAACGGATCTCGAATTTCCTAGTGGTGCACCTTTGGAAGAACTCACTAATGAAGACTTCGAACAACTATTACAAGATGTAGAGCTGGAGGCAGAAGAGGCACAACAAGCGGAGAATGTACAAACGCAGGCCACAACCTCCCAAGCACCTGTCACACCTGTTGAAGTGGATGCAGAAGATGACGAAGATGAAGAACAGGAGGATGATGAGGAGGAGTATGATCAAGAGCACCAAGAGGAGCAACAAGAAGTGCCAGAACTTGTAGGTGCACTTGCATATACAGCTCAACTACGAAGGCTATACGACACTATCAAAGCAGTACAAGAAAGGCATCAACTCTCTCTGGTATCAGGTCAAGCTTTGATGCAAGAAATGCTATCAGATGAAGGGGTGGACCAACACTTCATTGACACCCTCAAATTAGTGTCAGACTCTTTAGGAGTTCCAGAGGTTGTCCACACCGCAGTCCGCCAGTCCGTAAGGTATGACAAACGCAGAGTGGATACGTTACCACGAGCAGGTAAGACTATCAGGATACCCGTCACAGAACCAGAAGTACCCATTGAGACCACAGCCACCCCCATAACCACCACTGACCTCTCCGCTGAAACCTTCGTTCAGACATCACCCATCTCACCCCAGCATCCTCCATCACCACCTTCTCCGCCCCCACCACCACCTCCCACCTTGGAAGAAACGACAGTCATCACCTCTACCTTCACTTATAACCCATCCTCATTCAAATCATTCTCATTTCGAGAACCCACCTCACAAGACACCCTCTTCTCCTTCGTCACCAATCCCTTGTACACTTCATCCCGTCTATCCTCTGAACCCATGACTGGCCATCCCATAATTACAAGTGTAGTTGGAAACCCAGCACCCACAGAAGGCACCCTGTGTTTCCCGACCTATCCCCCAATACGGGTACCTCCATTCCATGACCCTCACTTCCCATCTGGTCCCCACACCTCTTTCAACCTGACCGCGCCACCCCAATACCCGTCCTTTGTGGAGCAGTTCTTCCGCTCTCCAATGTTTCAAAGGCACCTTCCTCCGATGTTCGCAACGACATCAATTTACACGAACACCACACTCACTTCACCTACCATACCCACCTATATGGTAGCCCCTGCACACACCACCTTGTCTGACCCAATGGACATTTCACCAACCACAGCACCTCTCCCCACGATTTCCCCACCTTCCCCTCCCTTGCCCCCCACCTCACCACTCACATCATTGGCACACACAGCATTCACTACCCCCCTACCCAATCCCACCTCCTCTGCATTTCAAACTTTTCCCCTTGCATCTCATAATGTAAATAGCACGTTCAACACATTACTTCAGTGTGCACATCAGCTACAACAAGACTACCATCAATTGGAAGAACGCACTGCTGCCCTCCAGGCAGAATCTCAACGTCTCCAAGCTAGAGTCACCACTCTTGAAGCTGACTACCTGACGCTCCTAGACGAGCATACCACACTACAGCAGGCTCACTCCGAATTGGAATCAAAGGCATCAACTGTAGATGACCAAGCAGTCAAGGAACTAGAAACAGTGCTTCAAGCGCAAATGATATCTAACGCTACACTCAGACGCAACATTGGGCTACTAAGAAAGCATATGGCAGCAGCATTAGAAGAGAACAAACGACTTCAACAACAAAACCAAGATAACTTTGAAGCGGCTATGGAAGGAACCGTAGGAGCAACCATTAGCCCTACCAGATATAGAGCAGTTCCATCAGAAGACATCCGCATCCTACTTGAGGAGCATGCAAATTTCTTGGAGTCATATGAAAAACTAGAGACTGAATGTGCCGATCTAAAGAAACAGTTAGCCAGTGTACCCACTGCTCAACAGGAGCCGGTAATCTTGCAACAATCTACAGAAGAAATGGAGACCCTTCGGAAACAGGTGGCAGAACTCCAAGCACGCCTCTTACCATATGAGCGACCACCCTCGCCCATTGAAGAACCAGAACCTGAAACAGTAGTGGAAATCCCCGTCGAGGACAGCTACGAAGAGCCATACGAGCCTATGCCGACGCCTGGTGGTCGAACTACAGAAGAAGGACAAGACACGTTAGAAATTCAAGTTCCAGATTGGGTCAGAAGGGTCGAGAAAGTGGGTAAGACACATGATGATCGTGTGGCCGTGCAAATGCAATCTCTCACGAATCTAGAAGAAACGGTCCTTCGGTCTTCCTACTTTCAACAATTATCCCATCAACGGTTAATCACAACATCAGAATCGCAATACATGCCTTATTTTGTCTTACTACATGATTATAATGCAGAAGTCAAAAGACATACAGGGAAGGAGCCCACATTCGCTACTCAATTTGAGATAGGAGATTTACCGACCGATGCACGTGCTGGCTCGATTTTCCAACCTAATTGGCGTGCACGTTTACTCACCGATTACCCAGAGATGATGAGTACCTGGGCTACCATGCCACTCTATATCAAGTATAATCCATGCTATTGTCCAGTGGTACGTCGCAGATCCTGGCAAGCATTTGCAATCAAGGTACGCAACAATAAAGAGTGCTCGGCTTGGGTTAACTATCCATATTTTGCTCCACGTCGAGGACCTCCAACCGTAGCCTACATGATATCAACCATTCGGCACTGGTCCGCACGCCTAAATAATGTACCTGATATAGCAGCGAAAATGTGTATGAAGATATTCGAGCTCATGACCATTGTCTTCAAAACCTTTCGGAATGTCCAAGCTCCTTACATCTCTGCCCCTGGATTCTCTCAAGGCAACAAGGATTTAGTCTACGACATGAGCCAAACCCCCTCGGTCGCTATCATCTTTGCTTGGCATGCACGAATAAAGTACTTGCCCGCATGCTTCAAGCAGACATTTGAGGAAATGTTCTCTACGGGATTCTGGGAATACAATTCCGAAATTTTCATTCCCAGACCCACACATTTGCTACATCTATTCGCAGTAGAACAAGTGATCCATGCAGATCAGTTACGTCTGCCACATCCGGACATTCCAGCACCAATCGATTGGGATCGTATGATGACAGATTTGGCCAGAGGACTACGCTTACAAGAACATCAGCTTGCCACTCAGGTTGTGGAATATTATATCCAACACTCCCAGCAACAAGAGTCTGTCAGGCACGACAGACGCGAGAGAGGGGGGGGTGTTGAGAGCAGTATGGGCACCCAAGGACTGACTAGACAAGGAAGCCAGGGCACCCAAGGACTGACTAGACAAAGAAGTCAGCGGAGAGAGTCAGAACAAAGTGAAGGAGTAAGTAAACAAAGTAGTCGACGCAAATCTGGCAGATAGGCCCTTCAATTTTTCCCATCTTTTAACAGTGATTCTTATCACTAACAATCATTGTAAATACCATTTCATATTTTTGTAGCTCCATTTTGTGCAAGCCAAGGCGTCCTTGAGCTTGAGGAGCCTTAGAAGTACCTACATATCAATTTTCGTAATTTTTAGACTCCGTTTGAGCCCTCAAATTGGCCCTGGAACCTAATTTTTAACTAGGCCGGACACTAGGTCTGGACAGGGCCAAAACCTAGTCAAAAACTATAAAAAGAGCTAGAGAGCTCATTTTTGAGGTTAGATTGTAATTGAAACGAACTTGTAAGAGCTTGTTGAAAGTAATCTAAAGAACTCCATTGATTCTATCTCTTTGTCTTGCCGTGTGTGCGCGTGTGTGTGTATGTGTGTGCATGCTTGTGTGCTTCTCACTCACGCACTTGTGCCTCCACTTGCTCGAGGTCTTCATACCATCCTCACGTCTTCCCGGATTGACATTAAAGGAGGTGCTACTCATCACTGAGCTACACAATGGCAAGAGCTTACATTTATAATACCGTTTCAGACCATCTACTACCGCACATTAGAGGCCTGGAGAAAGCAGAAGACATATGGAGTGCGTTGGAAGATCATTTACAAAATACTATGAAAGCTAGGAAGGCTAGCTTATGGTCCGAATTCACAATGTTCAAAAAGAAGTCGAGTCAAAGCATTAGTGACTATGTTACTAAGATGAAGGATCTAGCAGATAGTCTGGGATCCATAAATGAAGATGTCGAAGATCACAGATTGATAGCGCAACTACTAACAGGTTTGAGAGGAGATGAAAGGTGGAAACCTTTTGTACTCTCGACTGAACTATCTTTAAATCATTTTGTACCAGATTTAAATCAATTGCTTGGTTTGATGCTCACATATGAGCAAGACCTGAAAGGAGATACAGATAAAGGACAAAGTTCTGCAATGTACATGAAGAACAAGAAGAAAGCAGACAAAGGTAAGTCAAAAGACGAAGAAGAGCCGAGTTCTCAACCTTATTATGCAAGAGGTAAAGGCACCGACAGAGGAAGAGCAAGAGGTTTTGGAAGAGGAAGAAGTAATCAGAATAACAATAAGAAGGCTTGCTGGATTTGTGGACTAAGTAATCATTTGTCTCATGATTGCTGGCATAATTCCCAAGGATCAAATCAAAATCAGAATAGTAACAGCAGAGGTAGAAGCGGAAGATATCAGAATAACTTTCAAAGAGGAAGACAAAATCAAAGAGGAAGCTATGGTAGAGGTGGAGCAAGAAGCTAGGGAGAGAATCAATCCTACAACACCACCTACAACAACTACGCAAATGACACACAGAATGAAAGTCATACATCATTGATGATGAACTCAATCAGCACATCAGATAACGAAGACCTGAAGGTATTTTACATTGATTCTGGATGTTCTAATCACTTGTCAGGAAATATAGAACTAATGTCTGAATTGGAAAAAGGTAGTTCCAGTCATACTGTTCAAACAGGTGACAATACGAGGCATAGTGTACATTCAATTGGAAAAGTGAAATGTAAGAGTGGAGCAGATTTGCTAACGAATGTTTTGTATGTTTCGACAATACCAAAAAATTTAATTAGTGTAGGACAGATAGTTGAGAAAGGTTTTCAAGTCAGATTTACAAATGAAGGAGTATTTGTAGAAGATCCCGAGAATGGATATAATCAGATTGTCTTTGGTAAGAAAGAAGGTAGACTCTTTACTTTAAGAGTACAAGGGAACATCGGCCAAGCGTTGCTCACACATGGTGAAAAGGTGATTACAAAACTTGATCTCTGGCATAAGAGATTAGGTCATTTTAATGAAAAAGGAATAAAAGCTATGATTTCAAATCAGTCAGTACTGGGATTACCGAATGTACAGAACCAACACATGATTCACAAGTGCGAAGCATGTCAAATGGGAAAAGCCCACAGGTTACCTTTCCAGAAGAAAGGATTTAAACATGATGAAGTACTCGAACTCATTCATACAGATGTATGGGGTCCAACAAAAGAAGGATCAATCAGCGGCTCAAGGTATTATGTTTTATTCATTGATGATGCTACAAGATGGATAACGTTATACGTTTTGAAGGAAAGATCAGAAGTATTTGAAACCTTCAAGCATTTTCATGCATATGCTGAAAGACTCACAGGTCGAAAGCTGAAGAGACTGAGGTCTGATGGAGGGGGAGAATACTTCTCCCAAGAGTTCAATGATTATCTTTGGAATGCAGGTATTAAGAGAGAAATAACCTGCAGGTATACACCACAACAAAATGGTGTAGCAGAAAGAAGGAACCGAACTCTAGATGAGTTTGCACGAGCTATGCTAAAGGAAAAGGATTGCCCAAATTATCTTTGGGCTGAAGCTGTAAAGACAGCTACATACTTGGTAAACAGATTACCATGTACGACATTAGATGGAATGACCCCGTATGAAGCTTGGTGGGGAAAGAAACCAACACTTGATCATTGCAAAGTGTTTGGATCAGTAGCTTACGCTTATGTACCATCACAACTTAGACATAAGCTCGAACCAAAAGCAAAGAAATATGTGTTCGTAGGATACGATGAAAAGCAGGTGGGCTACAGGTTATGGAGTCCTCTAACAAAACAGTTTACTGTTTCCAGAGATGTTACATTTGATGAACAGAAAAGCTGGTATGCATATCAAAGTCATACAACGAAAGAATTCGAAGAAGAAGTAAGAAGGAAAGAGAAAGGGAAATCAATTGTATAGGTGAATAGAGATGAAGACTATATGCAAGCAAGTACATCCAGGATCGGATCAGGTATGAGAAATGAAGATGAACAGGGATTTGCTGAAGAGGTGTATTCAGATACACATGAAGAGTTTGAACCAAGAAGGTCAAGCAGGAATAGAAGACAACCAGAAAGTTATTCCTATGATACCTCATATATAACTCAGAAAAATTATGCATATATGGTCAAAGATGATGAAGAACCTCAGAACTATGATGAAGCTAAAGGCAAGAAGCAATGGGAAGAAGCAATGGAAGAAGAGTTCAACGCACTAGAAGAGAACAAGACATGGGAACTTGTTCCGAAACCAAATGGTAAGAAAGTGATTGGAAACAAATGGGTTTTCAAAGTTAAGAAGCTTGCAGATGGAAGGATAGCCAGACACAAAGCTAGACTGGTTATCAAGGACTATGCTCAGATGCATGGCATAGATTATGACGAGACGTTTAGTCCGGTGGCAAAGATTTCAACCATAAGGACAGTGATTGCTATAGCAGCATCAAAAGGATGGAAGCTAAGTCAGCTAGATATAAAGAACGCATTTCTGAATGGATACATATCAGATGAAGTCTACATGGAACAACCGAAAGGGTTTGTAAGTTCCAGATACCCAAATTTTGTTTGCAGATTAAGAAAAGCACTTTACAGACTGAAGCAAGCTCCAAGAGCTTGGAATTACAGGCTTGTGAAATATCTCAATGAACTTGGATACCAAAGTTCAAAAGCAGATGCAAGTCTACTCATCAAGAGAACAGAAGAAGGTATGATCTACATTTGCATTTATGTAGATGACATTATAATCACAGGTACTTCAGATGAAGGAATTAAAGAAGTAAAGAGATTACTTGAAAAGGAGTTTCAGATCAGTGATCTAGGAAAGTTATCATACTTTCTTGGAATGGAAATCACATACACAAATCATGGTGTAGATGTTACGCAAGAAAGGTATCTCCTAAACTTACTGAAGAAGTTTAATATGGAGAATTGCAGAGAAGCTTCAACACCGCTTGAAGCAAATCATAAACTCAGCAAATACAGTGGTGCAGAGTTTAAAGACATGAGGAAATATCAGTCGTTAGTGGGAAGCTTAATCTACGCTACACTAACACGACCGGATCTTAGCTATGTAGTGGGAGTTCTCTCACAGTTCATGCATTGTCCGAAGGATCAACATTGGGTTGTAGGACAGAGAGTTCTTAGATATATCAAAAGAACTATAAAGGAAGGATATATTATCCTTTTACGTCAAATATAAAGCTGAGAGCATACAGTGACTCAGACTAGGCAGGAAGTCAAGATGACAGAAGATCAACGCATGGGTATATGATATACCTAGGAGATAAGCTAGTAAGCTGGTGTTCGAAGAAATAACACACAGTGGCGTTATCGTCAACAGAAGCAGAATATAAAGGACTTGTAGAAGCAGGTAAAGAAGTGATATGGATGCAGACCTTGTTCAAAAGCATGGATATTGATCAAGGTATACCTATCATACATGGAGATAATATGAGCTCGTTGTATCTTGCAGCAAATCTAGTATTTCATGCAAGAACAAAGCACATAGAAATTCAATATCGTTTCCTGAGGGAAAAGGTAATGGAGAAGGAGATATAAATAATATACACTCCGACAAAAGATCATATTGCAGATATTTTGACAAAGAGCTTGGATGGAACAAAGACAAGCAGATTCAAAGAAATGGCAGGTATAAAAGAAAGAAAAATATATGAAAGATAGGAAGAGTCAAATTAGTGATTGAGGGGGAGTTGTTGAAGAATCACTCACAAATTTGACATACACACATACATAAAAGATAAAGAGAAGAGATAAAGAGAAGCGGAATCAAATATTCAGAAAGTCAAAAGCCTTAATGAAGGGACAAGTTCACGACCGTTATGTACAGCCCAGAATCTTGCAGAATCAGAGTTTGATAGAGTTCGTTACACCGAATCAAACTGTATATAAAGAGAGAACGTGCATAAGAATAATAGAGAGGGAAGTGCGAGCTAGAATGTGCGTGAGAAGAGCGTGCAGTTTAAATAGAGCACATATAGAGGTCAAGAAAAAGAGAGAAAAACAGAGAGAGAGAGAGAGAGAAGTTCTCAGAAGATGCCAGAGATCGCGTATGTACAGATGAATAACAGAAACGTGAAATGTCAGGCATTCATTTGAGAGAGATGGTAAGAAGAAACTACTCGGTGTAGGAGAGTTTCCATAGCCTGAGCAAGAAGAGGCCAAGCTAGTTTGTACACATCTTCTCTAATAGAAAACACATGTTCATGTGGAAGTTTGCACGCACTGTTCGTATGTGAAGAACTTTGAGTATTTTTGTGTTACGGTAGAAAGTTCGTTAACAGTTACAGTTCGTTCAGTAAACGTGTCCCCCGATACTCTCTCAATAAACGAATGTTTCGGTCAATTACAGTTATCTCAGTAGACTCATTTTCGGTCAGTTACAGTAAACATGTTTTCCGATAGAACAACGAAGTATATCTTGTAGAATAAATTAAGGTTTTGTATGAGAGATAGCTTATCTTATAGCTAGACATCTCTACTATCAGTTCATCAAGGATTTTGGTCAAATGGATATGTACACACAGTACAAAGTCTAACCGAAAAGAGACATTCTGAACCGGAGAAGTTTTTTTCTTAAACTTCAGAAAGTGTTCACTCAGTGAAGGATATTCACGCATCACTTCCTTACTTCTTGTATACTCACTTGAAGTAATTACAAACAGAATAGGAGTTGATTCCGGTAAGATTCCGGTATAACTACGGTGTAAGTCTGGTGACAGTGCGGTGAAGTTCTAGTGAATTTTTCAGTAAATTCAAAATGCATTCTTATATGTTTGAGTGGCAGTAACCTTGCTAAGCTACTGTTGATTATGGAGGTGTTCTTATATCGCTCTAGCTTAGCATCTTTTCGGTGGCGTGGTGATTTCCGCAGGCTTGACAAGGTTCAAGCCTTTGCTGCAACGGCCATCAATAAGTGGTCTTAGAGCCGTGAGATCCCCAACATATTGTATTACATCAAATAATCACTCTTCTTAATTAAAATGAGTGTGTGGTCTTATATAGATGCTTTGGGGATTTTCCATGACTAAAATCCATTGTTTTTCAATTCAAATCTCACGGGGTTGTTTGTTGAAAGTGATTGGAATATCTTCCTACAATCTAGCAAAAGTGAAATCAATTTTGATCTACTTTTTAGTAATTGATTAAACTACCAAATTCAGCTACCTTCAAGAACTCATGGACTATTGACTTCTCCTTTTATCCTTTTACAAAGATAAAGCTCTAGGCTTTTACATTGGGTAAATGGTCATAAAGGAACCCCAAAAAAGTGAGCATTAATAAAGGACACAATTCAAATGTTCATTTTTTTTATATACACAAAATCCATCTCAAGCATAGTATTATCTTGATGATCTAACAACTCCCCCTCAAGTTGTAGTATGCTTGATTCTTCAATCTTTGATGGTAATAATACCCACCATAGATTTGAATCCACATAGCTTTATCCCATCAAGTGCCTTTGTCACCATGTCTACTATTTGCTTATTAGTAGGAACAAATGATAAGTCAGTTTCCTTTGCCATAAGCTTCTCTCTCACAAAGTGGTGTGCTTTTTTCTTGCATGCAAAATTGGATTTGCAGCTATGTTGGCACTCTAGGTCAGGCACAAGGTGCAAATATGCATCAAAGTAGTGAACACACATGAAGATGGAGCATGTAGGGAGCTCCAAGAACTATATGTCAAATTTTTAGAAGAAACCCCTACAAAACTAGAGATTTTCATCATTGAAAACCATTTTAAATACCATTTCACATTTTTACAACTCCATTTTCTTCAAGCAAAGGAGTCCTCAAGCTTGAGGAGCATTAGAAGTATCTACGTAGCAGTTTTCATAATATTCTAATTTTGTTTGAGCCCTCAAATAAGCCATGGAACCTAATTTTTAACTAGGCCAAAGACTAGGTCTGGAGAGGGCCAAAACTAGTATTAAAACTACAAAAGGAGCTAGAGAGATCATTTTTGAGGTTGGATTGCTAGACATTAAAGCTTTTGTAAGAAAGTTCTTTTGTAATTGAAAGTTTCCATTGTTCCTATCTTTGTTATCTTGCCTTGTGCATGTGTGTGTGCATGCATGTATGTGCTTATCACTCACATTTGCTCACCAAAATCGCTCATGATCTTCATATCCTCCTCAAGTCTCCGTGGATTGACAAGTAAAGGAGGTGGTGATCATGCTTGGCCTACACCAAATTTTGGCACCGTTGCCAAGGAGCATTGCTCGAGGATGAGCATTGTGATGGTAAGATCGTAGATTTGCGATGTTGGAAGGTAAAAAATAGTCATTTTCTATTAAGTTTATGATTTTTCTCTCCATCTTCATCTTCATCATTGTATCCATCTTCTCCCATCTTCATCTTTGCAAACATTTTTCATTTTTGACTGTATATTCCCTATTTTAACCTCATTTTTCATTCTTGGTTGTGCACACGCACGAGAGAGAGAGACAGAGAGAGAGAGAGGGGAGAGAGAGAGAGAGAGAGTTTGTGCGTGCAAGTTTCTATGATTTTTACGGCCCTCTACACGATACATAGGCCTAGTGCTGGATTTCAAAGTTCTCACCAAAATTCTAAAAAAATCATGATTTTCTAGAAAAAAATCACAATTTTCTAGGAAAAATCATGAATTTTTGGAAAATTGTTTTTTTTTTTTTAATTTCACGATTCTCTTATTCCCACCTAGAATCACTTCAAAAATCATGACTTTCTGGTGGACTGAAAAAAGTGTGATTTTTTGGTTCTCTAAGTGTGAAAAAATCGAGATTGTTTGGTTCTCCAACTATAAAAAAATCACAATTTTTTGGTGGTCTCACTCTGGAAAAAATCACAACTTTCTGGAAGGTAATTTTTGAGAAAATCACGACTTTTTGAAATCCAATTTTTGAGAAAATCATGACTTTTTGCAATCAAGTTTTTGAGAAAATTGCAACTTTTTGCAATCGAATTTTTGAGAAAATCGCGACTTGCTACAATCAAGTTTTTGAGAAAATCACGACTTTTTGCAAATATGAAGTTGAAGATTGGAAAATTTTGGTATAAATGCTCTAGAGAGAGGCCGTCATAGGAGAAGTGTATGATAATAAAGAAAAGACCAAAAAAATTGTAGTAACAATTGAAGAGAACGAAGAGTGATGTACATACATAGGAGAAGATCTAAGCATAGAAGAAGATCTAAGCATAGAAGAAGAAGTAAACCTTGTAGCTTTATTAAGGGAATATAGGGACATGTTTGCATGGACATATAGAGACCTCAAGGGCGTAGATTGGGAAATATGCTCTCATATAATCCTCATGATGGCTGATGCCAAGGCCACCAAACAGAAGCCCTACACATATACTTATGTAGTAGCCAAAATTAAAGAAGAAATTGATAGACTGATTGAAGCTAGATTTATCTATGAGATTGAGCACATTGAATGCTTTTCCCCCATCATAATGGTGCCCAAGAAGAACGGGAAGTTGCAAGTGTGTATTAATCTTCAAAAAGTTAATGTTGTTACGATCAAGGATAGCTATCTGCTTCCAATCATTAACCACTTATTAGAGCATGTCATAGGCAAGGAAGTTTATAAGGCTTCTTTGATGGATTTTTAGGTTAGAACCAAGTAGCCATTGCCGTAGAAGATCAACAAAAAATGGCCTTCACCACACAGTGCGGAATCTTTGCATTTTGTGTGACATCGTTTGGGCTCACCAATGCACTTGCAACATTTCAAAGGCTCATGTGTCATGTCTTCAAAGAGTTCTTGCAAAAGAGCTTATAAGTATCCACTTTGTAAGGTAATCTGTGGCTACAATAATGTATTCCGCATGGGAGTTTCTAGCTGGGGGGTTAATAGGACCTACAAGTCTATACCCCACTTTGAGAATGCACGTCTGCCCGTCATTGGTCTCAAAGGTATCTCATGTTTTCTTATATCGACATGCGAGGGATTTTGAGTAGTGATTCTTCTATTTTGCTTTCTACATCTCTCAAGCTTTCTTTGAGTTTCCATAGCTTTCTATTCCACTTGCGATTGGCCTTCTCTCTAGTATCCTTCCATGTTCTTGTTTTCACTCTTAGTAGGCCACTTGAATCTACCACTAAGCCTACCACATTAATGGGTGTAACCTTGGGTGCACTAGAGGGGTTTCTTGGACAATCTCTGGGGAGATGGTCTTTGCCACACTCGGGACAAAAAGCTTGTATTGTGATGGCCTGTCCTTGACCTAGAGACAGTGGGTGGGGACAATCACGAATGAAATGGTCACCCTGACATCTAAAACATGGTCTTCTAGGGGCTTGTGGTCTCATTTGTCTAAATTGGGGCCTAGGGTTAGGATTCTTATACATGACATTGGAGTATTTAGGCTCCCAGTTTTGTTCGATAGGTTGTGCCTCGTAGTGATAAGGATAAGTCTCAGTATGCTCAAGTGACTTTGTATAATAAGTTTGTGGACTATCTTCATATGATTAGTCAACATTTTGAGCATGATAGTCATTTTTTGAGACCAAAGGGGTCACTGGCACCAATGCTCTATTAGGGTTCTCCTCCGCCATTGCATACTTAACTAGAATAATGTTGGCAAGAGTGGGAAGTTGGTTTCCTAGGACTCGTTGTGGCCTATATGGCACTTGATACTAGTGTTGGTATTGAGGTTGATATTGCTATTGTGGCCTATAATACGGCTATTGGTATTGGTTTTGATCCCTACTCGACTGGTAAGGTTGCTGATAATTTTTTCTGACAGCCTGCCTATTGTATGGACAATCTTGAGCCATGTGGTTCGTGTATTTTTTCTCAATTTTGTAGTATGGAGCATTCAAGTTTCCTTGGGGTTGATCCATCATCGGACAAACATTAGCCATATGGTCTCCTCCATAGTTGTAACATCGCTTCAATGAGGTGACCCTTGGTGTTTTTCTATTTTGAACTCCTAGCTTCTTGGAAAACTTTCTCAACTATCTCATCTATCTCCATGGAGGTCTTGGAGGTATGACTAGTAGAACTATCAGAATCCTTATAGAGTTTGGACAATCCTTACTCCTCACCCAAGTTGTCTTCTATGTTTATGCCCATCCACACACACTCTTCTATGGACCTAGGCTCTTTCAAGTACACATATGATCTTAACTTGGTGCTTAGTAAGCCATCTAAAAACAAAGCCACTTGTTTGACCGGTGTGGGTAGCTCTGGCACAGAGCATTTTTCTAAGTACTATCTGAACCGTCCTTGTTTGTTGTTAACCTTTGGAGTTGTCCTCTCCAATCATTATAGCACAAAAGTTCAACTACACATCTTTAAATTGTCAATCGGGGAAGTATGCAAAGACCACAACCCCTTCTAGTTAATGGAATCCAAGAATAAGAGTTGACATGATTGTTTTTGTGAGAGATTTATGAAGAAGAAAGTAAATAATTAGGGTTTTGATTATCTTGAGTTTTACAAGAGCATTTTCAATGATGTTTATGCCTAAAGTGTGCCATTTTCACAGTAGAATACAAAATATAAAGTCAAATTTCCTACTTTTTCAAGTGTCCCTTTTCACACTTGAATTTTGATCCTTTTCACCTTTTATTCTAGAAATATGCTATCAAAGAGCTTCCAAAAATTCTAGGAAAAATACGTATGATCCTATCATACATGAGGAAGACTCTTCCTCAATTTTAGATCATTGGTATAAATATTTCTACAAATTTCTGACATTTTCCAACTAATTTTTCTTCAAGAATTGCTTCTTCTAACGTCCTTCCCCTCCTAGACTTTTTGGCTCCTGACAAAAAAAATATATTTTGACAAAAAAGCAATGAAAGCTTCCTTCATTTCTTCTTTCTTTGATAAACCTGAGATAAGAAGTCATGAATCTTTCTTTCTGTAATATTCAAATTGTTCACCATTTCAAACAAAGCTTTCCTCCATTGTAATGCTGCCTCTAGTCTGTCTATCACATCTTTCTTCAAATATTCTGTATAAGCAGCTTCATATGCAGTGAGTCTTGATTTAGTGATTACGGATAGATTCCCAAAAATTTTTGACTCCCTTTCAAAAAATCCATAATCAAAAGCATCTTCAAAGATTTGAAGATAATGGCTTCCCAAAAATACTATTCTGCTGTAATATGCCATTAAACAAATTCTATCTGGAGTTTCACTTAAATCAAAGAGTAAAGCATCTCTAGGTGAGTTGAATCCAATGTAATTAAGAGTTCTTACTTTTGTATCTGTGAAGGTTTCTATGCATGCCACCACAAGTCGCATCACTCTCACTAATAGAATGCAAGCTGGATCATTTACATCTTTATATGTGGATATAACAGATTTTTGTTGTATCAATCATATACTTCTTGGTTGGCCAAGTTCCTGCTTTTGGTCCTACTATTTTTGGAAAATTCAACCATTTTGCTCGAAGTTGTATTGCATTTCTTCTTTCCCAAAACACTGACCATTCTCTTCTTCTTGCTACTGGACAATAGACTGGATTTATCTTTATCTGCAAAGGTGCCTCTTTCCAGATCTTCCTGCATTCCTTGTTGGCATCCAACCATCTGTTCCTCCATTTAGGATTAGCTTTTTCAAACAACTCCTTAGTGACATTAATATCTTCTTCATATTCTAAATATTTGTTTGGTGGTAGTCCTACCCTTGTAGTCTGATAATTCCTGACACTTTCCATAATCATACATAATAGTATTCCTAAACCATCAGCTGCCCAATGATGTTGATCTAGATTTACTAATTTATTGAGAGCAAAATTTACAATCTGCTCCTCATACTCATTATGCATTTTCCTTATGAATTCCATTCTTGATTCCCTATCTGTTAGAAGCCTTTGAACAAATTCATCTGAATATTCTTCAATAGCTTTGTCTTCTTGTTCACGAAAATTTTGAAACCTATTATCCTCTCCTCCTTTATAATCTTCTGTTTGTGTGGTCACTACCTGTTCTTCAACTTGTTTTTGTGAGCATTCCAAGTTTTTCTGTAACTTTTCCACCATCAACATTAATCCTTGATTCTTAGATATCAACAGCTCTCTTTCTTATTTCCATTCACTCCTTTCTTTTGCCATATCCAAATGTAAATTTTTGTATCCTCTTATTGCACTAGCAGCATGCACACTAGCTTGTTTCTCCATTTCCTTGACTTCCTTCAATTCTGCTTATAAACTTAGAATTTCCTTATTCAACTCCTCCCTCTCATCTTGGGTTATTTGTACAATCTGACTCTCTTCTTTCATTTGACCTTCCTCCATCAACAATCTGTTTATGTCTTCATTAGCTTTGACCATTATCTGATATGAGCTCTGAAGGGTTTTAAATCTCCCTTCCATCTTCTTTAATTCCATTTCTACTTTATTGCTATGCTCCAATTGGTTGGTACATTTGCTTTCAAGAAATTTAATTTTGTTCTGACTTTGAATCTCTTGTTCTTCTAGGAAAATTAATTTTTTGATCAGGTCTTCATTTTTTCCTTGAACAACTCTCATCTGCTCCTCTAACTGATCTTTTTCTTTCTTTTGCTCAGTAATAATTATGTTTCCTTTTATGAATTCTGATTTAGCCACCATCCCTGATATAATCATATTTCTGCTGGAGGGTCTGAATTGCTCTATATTACTCATGATAATCTTATAGGCAGATCTGATGTCCTTAGGTATCCTTTCAAACCCTATTTCCAATTCCATGTGCTTTACTTCCAATTTCCTTCCCTCCTTATTTTCAGCTTTTTCTTCATCCTCTTCCTCAGATTCTGTCACCTGATTCTCTTCCTTCTCATAACCTTTTTCTTCTTCCAATACTTCTACCTCTTCTCCTTCAATTTCCTTTTGTGTCTCTTGAATTAATTGTATTTCCTCTTCCTGGACTTTATTTTCTTGTATATGGTTGAATCATTTTCCCCTGAATTCCCTTTTTGATCATTCAATTGCTGCTCTTTTTGTTCCAACTCCTGTTCATCTATGTCCATAAAGTCTAGTTCTTCTTCCCCGACAATGGCGCCAAAAAATGTTTGTTGTTAACCTTTGGAGTTGTCCTCTCCAATCATTATAGCACAAAAGATCAACTACACATCTTTAAATTGTCAATCCAGGAAGTATGCAAAGACCACAGCCCCTTCTAGTTAATGGAATCCAAGAATAAGAGTTGACATGACTATTTTTCTAAGAGATTTATGAAGAAGAAAGGAAATAACTAGGGCTTTGATTATCTTGAGTTTTACAACAACATTTTCAATGATCTTTATGTGTAAACTGTGCCATTTTCACAGTAGAATACAAATATAAAGTCAAATTTCCAAAATAGTACCTGTATCACACAAACGAGACAATCGCAATTCTCTAAAAACTGAGAATTTCCAATTCCAGCTTTATTCTTCTGCACTTTCTTACTCAATATACTGAGAATCACCTCTCTTCATGCATCTTACTCAGAAATACACAAGGAAAGCTCACAAATTCCATGGATCACACAATGAGAAGACTCAACAAATCATGAAAAAAGTCATGGAAGGAGAAAACACGATTTTTCTGCAGGAAAGCTCTTCACATTACTTGGATAACATCAAAATAATACAACAAACCTCTTCAAAATAGAAGAAATTATCTTTTATACTTTTTCAAGTGTCCATTTTCACACTTGAATTTTGGTCCTTTTCACCTTCTATTCTAGAAATATGCTATCAAAGAGCTTCCAAAAATTCTAGGAAAAATACATATGATCCTATCATACATGAAGAAGACTCTTCCTCAATTTTACATCATTTGTATAAATTCATACATGAAGAAGACTCTTCCTCAATTTTACATCATTTGTATAAATATTTCTACAAATTTTTGACATTTTCCAACTAATTTTTCTTCAAGAATTGCTTCTTCTAACAGTCCTCCAACAAGTCGCACTGTTTCTTGGGGTGTGTGATTGAAGCTGTGGATCAAGGATGATGTGTTATGCCTGATACCTTGGAAAACTCTACAATGAATTCTTCTAGCAATTCACCTATATCTTGATAGTTGCGACTGTTTAGTGGTTGAAACCAAGCTAAGGCAATGCCCTTGAGAGTCAAACCAAATGCTTCGAACTGGGTGAACAAGTCCTCAACCTGTTCAGCTCTTAACACTTGTTTGAACTCGGCCACATGATCATAAGGATTTCCTATCCCGTCAAAATAGTTCTTCATTAACTTGACCACTTGAGAAGGTCTAAGGGTTCTTGGGTGCTCTCTTGTTCTAGGCAATGGAAAATCATGTTCATCTTTATGATGCCTTTGTGCTCTATGTCTCTCTGTTCTAGGTCTTTCATTTCTAGATCCTGATCGGTCTCTACCCATAGTGTTTGCAAAGCTTACTTTAGGCCTCTCTGTGGTTCGTTCTCATTGGGTTGCATGAGCTTGCGATGATCCTGCTCGGAGGGAAAATCAATTCACGCTTCCAAGTGTATGCATGCCTTTCATGCTCTATTACCAAGAACATTTTCTCTGATGTGTTATCTAGGTATACAACTTTGCTTGGTATCTCCTGATCCTTGAACTTCTAGATGGTGACTATTGGGCTAGGTTGATCAGGCTTGAATCTCCAAGAGGCTTCCTCCGTCTCTCTATTCAAGAATAGTTCTATGTTTTTGTTGTCTTGAGGGATCCAATCTGGAGTGATCACTTTGGGCAAAACTGACTTACCTCTAGGAGTCACTTTCTCATCCTACATCTCCTTGCTCTAGATCCCCTATCTCATTCTCAAGAATGACATTTCCAAACTCATCTGTCCTGTCTGGTAAGTTGGTGACCATATACATAGTTCCTTCCTTATCGATGTATGAACCCTCTTCGAACTTGACTACAAGGTATTCAAGTCCAAAGGTTGATCTGGATTTTTGAGTTGGACCACTGATTGCCTCAAGCCATCCTCATAGATGGGAGCACCTAATCTATAAGTCTGAATATATTCCAACTATGTCTTATATGGACCTTGTGGTGTTTGTACATAGGCAATGCTAGAGCCACCTGCAAGTTTTCCCATGTTAAAAAACATCTCTGAATCACTTGTGTCTGAACTTAGTCCATAAGGATAACCACTTAGTTGTTGTGCCCAACACTTAGCTCTATGGTTGACAGTTGCCTCAGAGGATCCAATGCTATGTGTGTGCTTGTCTAGGTGTCTACCACATCTTAGGTTCATATGCCTTGATTAAGAGTCCAAAATTTCCCCTTTATACTGCTCAAACTCCTTTGGAGCCTCCATGACTTCCCAATCCCCCCTAAGGGTCAACTTCAAATTAGCCTATCAAAACAAGCTTTCCAACGAGCCATAGAGCTCAAAAAAAGGACTTTTGATGAAAAAGTTATGTGAAATCAGGCTCTTGGGGGTCAAAACAAGGAAACATGATTTTATGAGAAAATCATGATTTTTATGGAAAATCGTGATCTTCATCAACCTT
This sequence comes from Ceratopteris richardii, assembly GCA_020310875.1. NCBI lineage: Eukaryota > Viridiplantae > Streptophyta > Polypodiopsida > Polypodiales > Pteridaceae > Ceratopteris > Ceratopteris richardii. The sequence goes on along the minus strand of CM035411.1, from coordinate 151,775,423 downwards.
GGAAATCACGATTTTGAGTAGAAGCGCAATCATGAGCAATCCCCAAAAAAATGCGATTTTGATTGAAAATCGTGAAAAATGTGATTTTGAGTGAGAACCGTGAAAAACACGATTTTGAGTGAGAATCGTGAAAAATCTGATTTTGAGTGAGAATCATGAAAAATGTGATTCTAACAAAAAATCATGTTTTTTGTGAAAATTTCCATTTTGAGAACAATCAGAAAATCACAATTTTGATAGAAAATCATGTTCTATCAAAATGGTGTTTTTGGCATGAAAATTGCGATTTTGAGAATGACCAGAACATCGTGATTTTGATAGGAAATCGTGTCTTCTCAAAATCTTGTTTTTGACATGAAAATTGCGATTTTGACTAAAAATCTTGTTTTTGCTCAGAATCGCGTTTCGATCTAAGAATCACGATTTTGATTGAAAATCGTGTTTTTGCTCAGAATCGTGTTTTTACCTAAAAATCACAATTTTGCCTTAGAATCGTGTTTTTGAGAATCACCAAAAAAATCAAGCTTCAAAGAATGACCAAAGAATCATGTTTTTTTGAAAAGCTTAAAGAATCCTGATTTTGAGCACAACCTCAGAATCGGGATTTTGAGAATAACCTCAAAATCCTGTTCTCTCTTACAATACTTCTAGGTGGGAACGTTAAAAACTAAGAAAATCGTGCTTTTCAAAACTTTGAATTTTTCACAAAATTGCAATTTTCACCACAGAATCACGATTTTTTGAGATTTTTGGCAGGAACTTCCAATTTCAACGTCGAGGCCTACGCATCGAGCATAGGTTCATGGAAATCACAAAAACTTGCACACACAAACACCTTGCCTCTCCTCTCTCCCTCTTGCACACCCACGAACAAAAAATGAGGTGAAAATGTGGAAAACCAAGTGAAAAATGAAAAATTTTCAGTGAAGATGAAGATGGAAGAAGATGGAGATGGTGATGATGATGAAGACGAAGAAGAAAAATCAGAAAAATAATAAGAAATAACTATTTTTTACCTTCCAACTTCGCAAATCTAGGATCTTACCATCACAACGCTCGTCCTCGAAGCTCTCTCCCTGGCAACGGTGCCAAAATTTGGTGTACCTCAAGCGTAAGGACCACCTCCTTTACTTGTCAATTCGCAGAGATGTGAGGACTAGTATGAAGACCATGAGCAAGTGATGGCACAATTGCATGAGTGAAAGCACACTAGCATGCACACACATACACACACACATACACACACACGCATACATGGTAAGACCAAAGAGAGGAACAATGGAAAGCTTCGATTACAAAAGAGTTCTCTTAAAAAGCTGAAATCTACAACAAGCTAACCTCAAAGATGCTAATCCCAAAAATGAGCTCTCTAGCTCTTTTTATAGTTTTTTGAGTAGTTTTGGCCCTGTCCACACCTAGTGTCTGGCCTAGTTAAAAATTAGGTTCCAATGCTTATTTGGGGGTTCAAACGGAGTCTAAAAATTATGAAAATTGGTAGGATGATACATACTCTCCAAGCTTTTGGACTCCTTGGCTTGAAAAAAATGGAGTTACAAAAATGTGAAATGATATTTACAATTTTTTTAGTGATGAAAATCACTATTTTTATAGGGATTTCTTTTGGAAATTTGACATGTACTTCTTGGAGCTCCCTATATGCTCCTCTTCTTGTGTGTCCACCTATTTGATGCACTTCCATGTTGGTGCTTGACCTTGAGTTCCAACAGTGCTCATTCCCAAGAAAGAAGACACCACATCCCTTAACTTAGAGAGATCTTCAACAAGTGTGGAGAATTTCAAGTTTGTTTGAACCCAAAAAAGTGTGTGTTCATGGTACGTCACGGTAATATCTTAGGCCATATTGTTTATAAGAATGGAATATCAGTAGATGAGGACAAAGTAAGATCCATAGCCAAGTTCCAGAGGCCAAGGAATGTTAAAGAGGTACAAGCCTTTATGGGCCTTTGTGGATATTATCGCAGGTTTATCCACATGTATGCAATCATAGCTAAACCTCTTTATGCTCTTTTGACAAATTTTGAGTGGAACGACGAATGTAAGAATTCTTTCAATGAGTTGAAGAGAAATTTTTGCACAACACAAAATTTGACCACTCTTGGTTGGAATCAACCATTCCATGTCCATGTAGATGCATCCAATTGTGCAATAGGATGTGTCCTAGCACAACCTACAGGTGAAGGAAATCTATATTTGCCCATAGCATATGCTAGAAGATAGCTTAACACAACTGAACAAAGCTACACAACAATGGAAAGAGAAGGCTTAGGCATGGAATGTATCATGAAGAAGTCTAGGCACTATATATTGGCCAACAAGTTCAAGTTTTCTACTAATCATCAAGCTTTATTATATTTGGTCAATAAACCTTGCAATACATGATGCTTAGTAAGATGGTTCCTCTTACTAATGGAATATGACTTTGAAGTGGTTATTAGGAAAGGTAGGACCCACCTCAGGGCAGATCACCTTTCTTGGATCACTTTAGGAGAGTCATCGAAAGGAGTGTCTCATGAATTGCTCCATGCTCATCTATTCAATTTAGAAGTTATTCCCAAATGGGCAAATAAGTTGGTATCTGTCCTAACCTTCAAATCTGCAAATAGTAATGTGAAAACGAAAAAAGATGAAATTATTAAATCACAAAAATATCAAATATTGGCAAGAAGTATGTACAAACAAGATATAGAGGGTTGTACTAGCTTGGTGTGTCGAGGAGGATGAACATAGCAGTTGGTTTCAACAAGCTCATGAAGGATTTCTAGGAAATCACTATTCTAAACAACAAACATTGCATAATCTAAAACGTTTGCATCATCATATGTAGAAGGATCTTCTTCTACTTTCACTATGTAAGCATAATCTTTAGTGGTCAAAAATGAAGTATCATAACTATACCTTATGGGTTGATTTTTGTTCCTTGTTGACCTTCTAACTTCTCCACTCTTTGAAATCTTTGGTTCTTCATATTCTGGATCAAACCTTGGCATCTCTTCATGATCAATTTGAGCATCAACAATCTCTTCATCATTAGGAATTTGAATCTTTGATTTCCCTTTTCTTTGGGTCATAACTTCTTCATCCCCTGCATGAATATTAATTGTACCAACATATCAAGTACCTTGCTCATCAAATGTAACATCCTTTGACACAAGGAATTGCTTCATGGATGGACTACAGGATCTATAACCCATCTGCTTATCATCATAACCAACGAACACAAACTTTTCAGCTTTAGGTTCCAATTTATGACTTAATTGAGATGGTACATATGCATATACCAAACATCCAAACACTTTGCAATGATCTAAAGTAGTTCTCTTACCCCACCATGCCTCATATGGTGTCATATCATTCAAGGCCTTACATGGAAGTCTATTAACCAAATAAGTAGCTGTATTCCAGTTGGGTACTCGAAGGATTGGTGCTGAACTCAATCGACTCTTAAGCTCCGTAAAGGCTTTCTCGCATTCTTCGGTCCAATTAAATTGAGTCAATAATGCATAGAGAGGTCTAGCAATTATGGCGTACATATGTATAAATCTTCGATAGTATCCACAATGTCCCATAAACGTTTGAACTTCCTTAGCCGTCTTTGGTCTTGGTAAATCTAGAATTACTTTGATTTTGTCTTCATCAGTTGAGATTCCATTTTTAGAGACAATATGTCCTAATATTTTCCCTTGTCTAACCATGAAGACACATTTTTCTGGGTTAAGGCATACTTGATACTGTCGACATTTAGCAAAGATCTTTTCTAGCTCGGGGATATGTTCTGCTCATATAGCTGAATAAGTACAAAGATCATCCACGTAGACCTCCATACTTTTTCTTAGGAATTCTTTGAATACATGGCACATCAATCTTTGGAAGGTGGCTGGGGCATTAGTTAGACCAAAAGGCATGACTCTAAAGGCGTATACTCCCCATTCAGTTGCGAACGTTGTTTTATGTTGGTCCTCAGGAGCAATAGCTACCTGATTATACCCTGAAAAGCCATCCAGAAAGCTATAGACTTCCTTTCCTGCCACTCTTTCCAAGAGATGATCTGTAATTGGTAATGGGTAACTATCCCTTATGGTCGCGGCATTTACTTTCTTCAAATTGATGCACACTCTTAACTTTCCATTCTTTTTCGGTACAACCACCAAAGGTGACACCCATTCCGTGTGCTCAATCTCGTATATGAATCCAGCATCTAACAATTTGTCTATCTCTTCCTTTACCTTTGCTGAATACACATCATTGTATGTCTATGGGCACAAATAGATGGATCTACTCCTTTCAAATCCTTGTAGGTCCAGGCAAAAACATCTCGATATTCTCTTATGAGGCGTATTAACTCTTGTTCTTCCTCTATGGAGACATCTTGTCCTATGAAAGTACATCGTTCTTCTCCTTCTTCTAATGTTACTACTATCTTCCTGGTTTGTTCTTTGTTGTCATATGCTATTCCCGGCTGTGCCTCTCTTTTAGGCATTTGAATAGCAATTTTTCTCTCCTCTACTTCATATTTTTTGAAGTGAGCTGGCACTTCAAACTGATCTTGTGGCTTGTTTTCTTCATTCTCTGGCTCTTTATCTAACTCCAGCTCTTCTTCTTGTTTAGGTTCTTGGTTATCTTCGTTAGCAGTGGTTCCTATGTTTTGATTTTCCTCCTCAGGTTCCATTGGTTCTGGTTCCATCTCAATGCTCTCATAGTCCTCCTTCCATTCTTTCTCTATCACTTCTCCTTCTTCAGCCTCCTCAAGAACTACTACATATAGACTAACGTCATATCCTTCCTCATCAATACATTCATTCATAGTTATCACTTCTTCGTTCATGCATACATCGAGGGACGCTAAAATCTCCATCCAGCCATGAGGTTCGAACTCTTCATTTGAAAAGACTTGAGGCATGTAAGCTGGATCTTGTATAGACCTAGCTACTCCTTGCCCTTGCTGCCATCCCTTTCTCCTATCCTCTTCCTTTTTGGCACTTTGGCATATCCATAGATGAGTGTCCTCGTTCATCCAAGATTGGTCACTTGAACTTATGCTGTGAATTGAATGATCATCTTCCTCCTTGTGAATTTGATTCCATTGTAAGGGAGGAACATCTTGATATGTATAAGTGTGGAGATTTATTCTCGTGGTGGTTCCTTCATGTTGTAGGTATACTGCATCTTTTCCCCAATCTTGCACAACCTTTAACTGTCTCATGAAAGGTCTTCCAAGTATCATTTCATAGTTGCTCGGCCTTTCAAATTGACAAATTGCTAAGGTGTGTTCAAATTCAACTCCGCAGGTGGTAAATACTACTCGTTCCAATAATCCCAAGGGTCTTTCTGTGTGTCCATCAGCCATTTGTATTTTCATTCGCGTTGGTCTTAAAGCTGGTTTTCCCCATTTCTTCCAGATTTCTCTGGTAGCAATGCCTACACCAGCTCCTGAATCTAAGATGGCTTTGGTGGTATAACCCCTAAAAGTAATTGGAAGGCAGGTGTTTCCTTCATCTCCCTCACTAAAATCTCCTACTTTATCCACTGGGATCTTTATAGTATTTACTTCATCAGACATCTCTTTTTCTCTAGTCTTGACCTCCAATTGACTGGTCAATTTCTCCTTCAAATGTGGTTTAACCTTCAACAATTCCTCTAATGTTAGTGTACAAGGGATTTTTACTTTTTTAAGGTGTTGTATGATGTTCGATGTTTGGACTGATGGGTTCGGTTCTTTTTTCCTTATTGAGGGGATGCAATACAATTCAGAATTATGTTCGTACTCCCCTGTGTAATTGGGCAATTCCTTTACTCCCTCATCTCCTTTGTCACTAGGATCCATTGGTAAAATTTCTTTTGAATTTAATTCAGGTATGGAATCCTCTATTTCCTCTTCCGCTTCTATCTCTTCAAAGGGTGGTTCAATTCCTTCTACTTTCTTCCATCTGTCCTCTTGGACTCTAGCCCACAAATCTTTAGGCCATTCTCCTTCCACTTCGGGAACAATAGATCCTTCCCTTTTTTCCTCACAATAATTGCCATGCTCCGTCTTACTTACTTCAGGTTTTTCGTGGTCATTGGTGATGATGCATTCCTGGAATTCTTTTTCACGAATTCGGGTCTTGGGTAATGGCCATGCAGGTTTCTCTAGGGTCTGTTGAGCAACTTCTATTAATTTATTGCAGATCTCCAACCTATCTTTCTCTAAGTCTCCTCTAGGGTATTCTCTTTCATGTTGTTCGATTGTCGGTCCGGCTCTTATTCGTGCCTTGTATGCCTGAATCCACATAGCTAATTCTTCAGGCATGGGATCTGCTAACACTGATCCTACCTCTTCTTTTTTGTACCTTTCATTTTTATTTTCTTCTTCATTTTCCTCTTTTGGGTTTTGTTTGCTCTTCTCATTTTCCTTCTTCTACAGTAACTTCTTTTCTTTTATTCTATCTCTACGGTTCTTCCATCTTTGGGTTCTTTTACTTACAACACTTTTTCAGGCTCTTCCGAGTCTTCCACTCTCTGTGGTGTGGGTGTATTCATTTCTGGGTTACTTTGATCGTGTTTTTCAGGTTTTTCTAGGGTCTCTCTAACTTTGGCTCTTGTTATTGCCTTCAATGGCACAGTATATTCCTTATCGCTCCCTGATGACTCGATTACTTCTATAACATTGATTTGCACGTTGGATGTAACCTTGTTGGGATTCTTGGGGCAATCTGTGAAAAGGTGTTCCTTACCACAATCACTACAGTAGCCTTCCCAGACGCGTTGTGGTGGTGGTGGGTTTGGCAATGTACATTCTCTGATATAGTGAACACCTCCACATCTATAGCATGGTCCTCTTGGTACAGGCGGTCTGTTCATGGGTCGGGGTGGTATGGTTGCTCTAGGAGCTGTGTACATTAATGACACATAGTCCTACTCATATCCGTATGAACTATCTGATACTTCCATGCCATAGGCATATGGTTCATACAGTTGTCCATATTCCATCATTGAGCTTTCATAATTAGGATATGTTCCTTGACTAGGGTCATAAAACGAGTCATATGGTTCATTACTAGTCAAAGGTGTGGCTGGGACTATTGCTCTCTCTAGGTTTTCTTTAGGTTGAGCAATCTTGACTGGGACAACGTTCTGAGGATGGGGCAGTTGTTGTCCTAGTACTGGTTGTGGTTGGGTGTATCCTTGATACGCATATGGTCGTGGCATTGGTGCCTGCAGTTGATAAGTGGGATATCTAAAGGCTTCACCTCCTTGATCTCTCTGAGGGTATCCATAAGGTCTCATGTATGGCTGTGCTGGTCTCGCTTGCCTATTGTAAGAGCAATTTTCTGTACTGTGATTTGTATATTTTTGTTCTATACTACAATATTGTAGAGATCCTGGGACAGTGGGTCTATTATAAGCATAAGCAGGTGGTGGGACTACTCCCCTAGTACACAAGTGAGAAGGATGATCACCTCCGCATTGCATACATCTTCTGAGCATGGGTACACTCATAGGGTTATTGGGGTAGTTCCTCTGTCCTTGAACGTTCAACTTCTTTGCTACCGAATCGGCTATTTCCTCGACATGTTTTTAGGGATTGATGTGCAACTGACCGAATCTTCACTTTTCAAGCTACCTTGAGGTATTTTCAGGTCCTCTGCTAGGTTGTCTTCTAGGTCTATACATTCCTTCATGCATTCTTGCAAAGTCTGAACTCTCTTTACATATACTAAAGATCTCAAAGATCCGTTCAACAATCCTTCCAAAAATAATGACACCATTTTATTTTGAGTAGGTCTCTCTTCTACTGGGCATCTGTCCACATACTGCTTGAATCTTCTTGCAGCCAATCTCACTGATTCGGTAGGGGCTTGTTTAAAGCTATGAATCAATGATGAAGAATTGTTTTTAATTCCTGATTTAGTGAATTCCTCAATCATTTCTTGATAGACTTGTTCCATGTTTTGGAAATTATTAGGGTCCAATGGCTGGAACCATGCTAAGGCGGTGTCTGACAATGTGAGACCAAAGGACTCATATTGAATCAAGAAGTCTTCTACCTGTTCGGCTCTGATTACTTGTTTAAATTCAGCTATATGATTGTAAGGTTCACTCGAGCCATCATAATGGTTTCTCATGCATTTGGCAACTTGGATTGGCCTTAATCTTCTTCCTGCTTCGGGTGGTCTAGGCATCACTGGGAAAATTGGTCTTCCTATTGGTATGCCTAGTCCTCTTACTACCGGCGGTCTGACTGGAGCAGGAATTCCATGTCTTGGGTCAATAGTTGGTTGGGGTCGGTAATTAGGGTTATTTGCAGGCATCGCAAACTGCACATGTGGTCTGACTGGGATTTGAGTTTGTTGTGTTTGTTGTGTTTGGCCCGACTGCTGATATGAATCATTCTGGGATGTTCCAAGTGGGTTTCTTGAAGTAGTGGCTTGGTCCCTAGGGGGAAACACTGGAATATTCTGATATTTCAACTCAGCTCTTTCTAATTTTGTTAAGGGCCAATATCTTCTCAGATTCTTATCCAGATATGTGATGATGGTGGGGAAATCAGGATCCTGTAACTGATAGATGGTGACTGGATTAGGGGCAACTTCCCATATTGAAGAATGTGCTCTAAGAAGATGCTCCATCCCATTGATCAAATATACATCCATTAAGGAGTCGTCTTGGGGAATCAGGTCTCCTCTCCAAATCCTAGCTACAGTAGATCTCCCTCTAGGTGTAGTTACTTGCTCTTCATTCCCACCTCCATTTAAGTTTGAAGCATTATTTTCTTCACCATGTTCATTAATGTTTTCCGGGTGCTCCGTGACAACATATTGGATATCTCTTTTGTCCATGTAAAAACCTCCTACATACTTGACTGCTGGTCTAGGCACTATGTAAGCCTCTGACGCTTTCTTTAACCTGGCCACTGATTTGTTTAGACCATCCAAATAAATAGGGATCTCATTTTGGTTGGTGTTTACATACTCCAAGGAGGTCCTGTACTCTCCCTCAATGTTCGACATCGTGCCAATCATGGGTACTGTGTTCTGCATATCCTCCGAAGCCATGGGAATTTCGTCCTCTGACTCACTGGAGGTCTCCGAATAATGTGAACGGTTACTTTGCTCTGCTACACTACCTACAGAAGAGATTACACTTCTTCGGCTTCCTAGGGTTCTTCCGGATCTCAGGTTCATCCACCTAACAACTCTGATCAGCCCTTGCAACCCTCTAGCCTCAGGGATTCTTCACTAAAGGTCAGAATTTCTAGAAGACTTTGGCTAGGAAATGACTGAAAAAGAATTTTTTCCAGATCACGATATTTGACTCCCAAATTCCACGATACACGATCTCTATCTAAAAACGATACACGATACCTGATGAAAAACGATACTTGATGGGGAACGATACTTGATACTCGGGAGAAAACGATACAGGATACTTCCCCTAAACGATACACGACCTTTTGAAGTGGAAACGATCGACGATACCTGAACAACACGATACGCGATCTTTGGTAAGTATCGCGATCTCTGAGAAGCGATACACGATACTTAAACCAAACGATACACGATCTTTGAACCAAACGATCGACGATACCTGAACAAAATGATACGCAATCTTTGGTAAGTATCGCGATCTCTGAGAAGCGATACACGATACTTAAGCCAAACGATGCACGATCTTTGATCCAGACGATACACGATCTGCGATCTTTGGCCAAAAGGATACACGATCTCTGGACAAAACGATCTCTGGCCCGAAACGATCTCTGTCCAAGTATCGCGATCGGTATGAAACGATACACGATCGGAGGGAAATATCGCGATACTCAACCACAGGAGGTCACGATACTTGCTAAGTATTGCGATACTCGACCGCGGGAGTAAACGATACTTGACCCTTTTTCAAAATTTTTGAGAGATTCTTCAAGGTTTAATTCAATACACTTGTTCTACTAGTCCTTCTACCCACCCCTCACTCTCTGTATCATTCAAAACACACTTTTTTCAACCCTGTAGTCCTAAACGATACCTGACGCAGATCGTTTCATTCTGATATTGACTTTTTGAGTGATGAAAAAGGACTAGCAATTGATTGGCTCACCTTTGATGCTCTTTCCCACTCTTCTAGCACCCTCTTTTTCTCCGTGTAGCTCCCAATAGCTTTGTTTCTCAGCCATGATACCCGATTGGAACTCTCACGATACTTGCTTAAGAACACAAGTAACTTGCAAAGTGATACTTTTTGGGCTTTTATACTTGGGATTTTTTCTACTTCAAAAGAAGAACTCAACTAAAAAAAAGACTGAACACTACTCTAGCTACCTACTCTACTCCCTCACTCTTCCTATTCTAGGCTAACAACTCACTACACACACTCCAAGAATGAGAAATAGCAAGTGCGGTTGAAAATGACTTACCAAAGAAGAGAAAATCACCACTCCTCCTCTTGCTTCAATGCAAAAAGCTACTTACCATCACACGAATGCCTCGGTTTGATTCGTCACTCCCCGGCAACGGCGCCAAAAAGTGTGTTGACCTAAGTACCAACTTAGGAACTTGCGGAGAAAGAGACTATACCTCAATCCCCTCTCAAGTGCATATAGTGGGGATACACGCTTTTAATTATCAATCCAAAGAGTATACAAACCTAGCTGAGTGTATGAGGACATGCAATCATGTGATGATCAATGCAAATGAACTACTCAAAGAGTGTATCCAAGGCAAAGACTTATCCAAACAAGCTTCAACTGTTGGTCATGGTGTCACGATACTTGGTGCAGCAGCCGTCAGTATTTTGGACTTTTCTCCCAGCTCCGAGCTCCAAATATAGCGAATAGCATATGCGTTTCAAAGCTGTGGAGAAGATGCATCCAATGGCAGTCATTTCACTCAATTCTGATGCTCCTACTTCAAATTATGAGCAAAATACTGAGTCGCGGGAAATACCTTCCTACACTTCAGCACTTCCTACACTTCGCACACACCTTACCTACAGCAAATAAAAACTTTCATGGATAGACAACACTCACAAGCACTCTTTCCAAGCAATACACATGCATACAAGCTCACAGAGAAGAAGATACAGAGTGAAGAAGACACAAATTCGAATTTCTGTGCTCTCTATTCTCACAATGGCAAAAAGTCCTTTACAAAGAGTCACATTTGACTTATATACTTGTGCCCTAAAAATGGTCCTTTCACACAAGAGACCGGCACTTTATTTACTAAAAGACTAATTTCCTACTATTTTACATGGGTAAATCTCTAATCTTCTGTGGGGATGCATCTAGAGGACTCCTCTAGTGCATTTACAACGGAAAATATATTACAAGAATGGTTATGATACAAAAATATGATGTCCAAATTGGAAAAATTTTGGGGCCCGTCTTTTTCTCTGCTTTGTGCTCTCTTTAGCTCTGCAACAGTCGGGTTGTTGTCTGAGTGAGTAGTTTGCGAATCCCTAATGCGATTGTTGTGTTAATTACGTGTATCGTGGTACTCTTTCTTGGAATGTTGTGCCAATCGTTGAAGAAGTCTGTGTAGTTGTGGTAGTGTTCTAGGATTCTGAGCTGTATTGTGTTGTCTTCAGTATTGAGATCTGTACTTGTACGGTGAGATTTGGCTACAGTAATGGTTATCTCCAGTGTGTATTAGTCTTCAACACTGTGTGTCTGAAACTGTTGAGTCCTTCTGTGTTTTCGTTTTGTTGGATTGTGAGCGCTATTCAGTGAAGGTTGAACTACTGTTAAATATTACAGTAGTATGTATTTGGAAAAAGGGTTCTGAGGTAATTCAGTATCACGATACTGATAGTTTGGTACAGTGTGTTCGGCAGACTCTGATAGAGTTAAAATGATGAACCATAAAGATCAAGAAAGGGATACAAATTCTTGATAAAATCTTGAATGTTGGTATATTGTGTTGTGAAGTAATTTTGGGAAACAAGCATAGGGCCTCTGTCTTTACAGACCCCTTCCACTCCCAAGAACCCAATACTCGTTTAAACGCGTTTCTGACAGTTAGAACTGCGTTTAACACTGGCGTCGTCTGTGGGAAGGTGGCAATAGATCAGACTGTTGCAAATCGATTGTGGTAACGCGACTATAGATTGTAAATCGACAGTAATAGTACACGATTAATACCAAAAGATGATACAAGCTGGTTACTCGATCCAGTGAAACGTATCCGAAGAACAGACAGCCCTGGGTACCTAATTTGCTAAGGACGCCTCCAGGAGGTAGAAGCACAGATAGGTCTAACCCAGTTGTCAAGAAAGTGAAGAACCCTAGTAGCGATTCCGGTCATATTCCGGTGGAACGTACTACATCTCTGGCACATTCTGGTGCAATTTAGGCACAGTCTGTCGAAGGTATAGTAACCCCAGAATCTACCGGGACGCAGCATGAAGTTAGTTTAACACCATTAGGTCAAGATTCGAAGTTGTTTGCGAATAGAAACGTCTTGGCCAAGGAAATCAGTGAAGGGGAAAAAACACTTTGCTTTGGTGAAAAATCGACACCTTCCGGTGTTATTTCGGTACAAGTTACTAAGAATTCATATTTTTTCGACGACGGTTTACCATTTCTTGGTGAATCATCAGCCTAGTCACCGCTATTGGGAGTAAGCTTTCCTACATTTGACATCAAAAAGGAAGGTAGCCTATTCGAAGCTGAGATCAGGAACATATTGAACAATATTATCGAACCGGAAAGTGCACAGGCTGACGATACAGATTCCGACGATTCAGATATTCAGCCCCAGGATACAGAAGATAGTCACAATACGACCATCAGCACGATGAACGGGCAACAACCGCAACAACAGCAGCAGCAGCAGCAGCATCAGCAACAACAACAACTATGCCCACCTAGGCCGACTCCAACAGGAGTAACGTACACTAAATTCGGTGGATTTCCAGGGGATGACCCAGATGCTCATGTACGCACATTTGAGATAAGTTATGCAGTGCTCAATCATCCACCTGATCCGGCGTATAAAGCTATTGTCTTCCAGTCTACATTGGTTAACGAAGCAGCCAGATGGCTTATAGAATATGATATTAACCACTTCGGCACCTATGAAGCAGTAAGGGATGCATTTTTGCAGAGATTCAGGCTAAAGAAGAATCCAGTCGAGATTTTCGACTATCTACAAAACAATAGACAGAAGATAAATCAAATAGTGCAGGAATATACCACCCTATTCAGAACTCATTTGAGGCAGTTACCTCCAGCACATGCCAACCTACTGGATGACGTTATCGCTCAATGGTTTATCAATGGTTTGACTCCGCAACTCAAACAGATTATGATCATACGCTGTGTAGGAGCTATGACACTAGATGCGATGATAGCAATGGCTTTGCAGCTTGAAAACAAGGTTGGAGGATTTACAGAAGACCTGGAGTGGTTAAAAGCAAATAAAACTCTTGCAGAAGATCCGACCAGATAGATATACTGCACCACTTGCAAAAACTCAGGGCACACCAGTGTCACTTGTGCACTTAATCAGTTGTTTTGCTCTATCTGCAACACGACCGGACATACCATCGAAAACTGTGCATACAACGCCAAAGTGTAGGGAACCGCAACTGTCAATGCTATTATACAGGAACCAGGACAGCCATCCAATCATTATGTACCTTCGCAAATGAAAAACAACCAGCAACAAGGCTATCGAAATTACAGAGGACAGAGAAATAATAACTACAATGCAAACCATTGGCAGGCCGGACCAGCACAGGAAAATATAATTTGCCACCACCTTGCTGCCATTTTTTTGGTGAATTTGGCCACATTAGAAGATTTTGTAAGGATGCAGCTGAGTATGATCAGAAGAAGAAAGATCGTCAAAACCCAATGACTAATATGGTACAAATCACACCAGTAGAAACTCAAACTGCAGTAATTCAGACCCGATCCTGTATGCAACTGCAACCAGCAGCAGAAGTATTTGAACCAGGCATACGTGAACAACAAAGGATGTATGATAAGGCCAGTCAATGGACCACCGCTGAACCTCCAATGTTTCCAGATCCTATTCCGGTGACCCAGGCTCCGTTAACCAAGGAAGGAACACAAAAACAAGATTCTAATTCAGTAGCAGGCACATCATCTTCAGTAGAAACATCATCTTCAGCCAATGCATCATCTTCAGAATCGGCGGAAAACACAATTCAATCACATAAGGCCTGGGAAATTTTATCTAAAGCGTCTATTACTCTTCCTCTTGGCCAATTACTTGCACTAGTACCAGGAGTTCGACAACAATTCCAACAACAGTTCAGTCCTGTACCTTCTTGCATTCCAGCAACAGCGACAGTGCAACCGGAACCTGATTCTACGGTCGATCATTCGATTCCTTTAATTACGGTATGGTATAAAAACCATAAAATTACACAGGTACTAATTGATGGAGGATCTGGTGTCAACATTGCTACTGTTGCACTATGTAAAAAGTTAGGATGGACCGAAATCGAACCAGTTCAGTTCTTTGTCAGAATGGCTGACTAGTCAAGAGTCCATCTAGTAGGTCTTGTTCGGAATGTACCAACAACTTTGCAGGGTACCACATTTAAGATGACTTTTGTAATCCTAGAATTACCGGAATCCACCCTTGATTATAATCTTCTTTTTGGCCGTCCTTGGCTGAAGCAAGCTAAGGTTATACAAGATTGTTCTGCACAGGAACTCACTTTCAAAGATAATAATCGTAAATATGTTGTAAAATTAGATGCTATACAGCCTTGTGAATTGCATGCTAGACCGTATTTTGCAGAACCAGTTCACATGTTAGATGGTTTGTCAGATGATGAAGAAGAAAAGTTCTTGAAAAATAACATTGACTTGATCTCCCTAGGAACTATTGATCTACAATCTATTGTAGATAATTGGAATCCCTCAGTTTGTACGGTGATGCCTGTAACGAAAGAAGATAAGAAGGAAGATACTGCTGCTATAGATAACGCTGACCTACAACGACTTTTTAAGCCAGCTGAGGATACAGAGAAACCTCGACAATTTTATGTTCCAGAGGATCAGCTGATCACCTATAATTTAGGGGATGAAGAAAATCCACGTCCTGTTAAGATAAAGGAAAGCCTACCGGAAGTATTTCAAGCAGACTTAATCCAGCTACTCCGAGAGTTCTCTGACGTCTTTGCATGGGATTACAAAAATATGAAAGGTTTGGACCCGCACATCTACCAACACAGGGTCATGCTGAAGCCGCAAGCAAAGCCAATCAAGCAACCCAGCTACCGGATGAATCTGAACTATGCATCACAGGTAAAGGCAGAACTTCATAGGCTACTCAAAGTCGGATTCATTGTATTTGTAGAGCATGTTGAATGGATCTCACCAATTGTTATTGTTCCTAAAAAGAATAAGCAACTGCGAATTTGTGTGGACTACCAAAAACTGAATGCAGCTACGGTGCCTGATCCATTTCCACTACCTTTTCTTGACACGATGCTTGATAGAGTAGCAAGACATGAAATGTATTCATTCCTAGATGGATACAGTGGGTATAATCAAGTTAGAATGGCTGAGCAGGATATACCGAAGACCGCCTTCATTACCAATTGGGGTGTTTTTGCTTGTACCGTAATGTGGTTTGGATTAAGAAATGCCCCAAGTACTTTTCAGAGGTGTATGCAGGAAATATTCTCCCCTTACCTTACCTCGTTTATGCAAGTTTATCTTGATGATTTTTCGTTATTTGGAAAAATGGTAGCACACTTGTTCCATTTACGGTGTTGCTTTCAGAAGTGCAGAGAATACAGACTCTGTTTGAACCCAAAAAAATCTATGTTTGCGGTTTCATGTGGAAAGCTACTTAGCCACATTGTATCTGCACAAGGTATACAGGTGGATCCAGATAAAATCACAGCTGTGTTAGAAGCACCTGTGCCCACTACACCTAAGGAAGTGATGCGCTTCATGGGCCAAGTAAGATGGCATGGTTGGCACTTACGGTGGCTTGCTCATTTGGAAATACCACTGAACAGGTTGATAAGCAAGACTCCTCGACAATTTGAGTGGACTCAGGAATGCCAAATTTCTTTTGATTGTCTAAAGGGATTACTAACACAAGTTCCAATCCTACAGCCTCCTAACTGGGATCGCCCATTTCATATATTTGTTGATGCTTCAGATATTGCCATTGGCAGTGTTCTAATGCAACACACCGATAAATGGTTTCGGCCTGTGTACTATGCCAGCCGAAGGCTTGCTCCTGCTGAGAAGAATTACTCTGTAACTGAAAGGGAATGTCTGGGTTTAGTATACTCTGTCAAGAAATTCAAGCATTATTTACTTGGCCAAAAATTTACTTTTCATGTAGATCATGCTGCACTTGTCTACCTGGTACGACAACAACATCTAGGTGGTCGATTAGCGCGATAGGTTCTGCTTTTACAAGAATTTGATTACGAAGTTATCCATCGGCCAGGCAGTTCACATGTCTTAGCAGATTTCCTTTCTCGTTTAGATTCCGGTGAAGCTCTAGTTGGTGTAGATGACACAACACCAGCGATTTATGTTTCTGAACCAACTAATGATGAAATTGCACACCCACTTATGCCATCTACATATTATGATCAGATATTAACTTTTCTTACTGATGGATGCCTTCCTTCTCAGGCTTCTCCTGCAATGCGTAGGAAGATTGCAGTGTACAATCGCAAATTTCGGTTAATTGCTCGGGAATTATACTATATGGATCACACTGGAATTTTACTTCGTTGTATTCCACCACATGAAGTTAACTCAATCATTATGTTGGCTCATTCAATTCCATCCGGCGGCCATTTTGCTGCAGATTTAACACACCGAAAAATTCTTTAGAGTGGACTTTGGTGGCCTATTATGTACAGGGATGTATTGCAGTTTGTCAAAAATTGTGATAATTGTCAGAGATCTGGACAGCCGTTACAACGCCATTTTTTCCTTCTACAACCTATCTTGCCATTAGAACCTTTTCAAAAGTGGGGTCTAGATTTCATTGGACCTATTACACCTCCGGCAATCCTCAGTAATAATCGTTATATTCTGACCTATACAGACTACGCAACCAGATGGGCAAAAGCTTGGGCTTTAAGGTCTGCCACAGCTGTTTTGGTAGCAAAGTGTCTAATGAAAGATATCTTTCCGCGTTTTGGCTTACCTTTGGAGCTTGTTACAGATCAGGGCACTCATTTTGTTAACAATCTATAGAAAGTACTCACACATTCTTTTCAGATCACGCATAAATTCAGTTCACCATATTATCCTCGTGCAAATGGTTTGGCTGAGAGTACGAACAAGACCCTGTTGAATATGCTTTGAAAACTCATTATGGAAGCACCGGAAAGATGGGACCAACTGTTACCTGCAGTCCTGTGGGCATACCGAACTACCTACAAGGTAGCAACAGGACTAACACCTTTCAAACTAGCTTATGGATTGGAAGCCATAGCACCAATGGAGATTGTTGTGCCAAGTCTACGCGTAGCTCTCACTCAGAAACTAATACCAGAAGATTCTTTATCCTTTTGGCTAGATACACTCAGAGAAGTGGATGAGCATCGATGGACAAGTTTTCTGACGATCCAGGAAGTTCAGTTAAGACAAGCCCGAACACATGATCGATATCTAAGGACTCCAGTTTTTACGGTGGGACAACTTGTAATCTTTTACAATGCAAAGTCGAATTGCTCTGCTGGCAAATTCAAGTTACGATGGTTTGGCCCCTACCGAACTTCTGAACAAATGGGCCCAGCAACTTTTCGGTTGACTACTTTGACCGGAATTCCTCTTCCGAAAGTCATCAACGGTTCGAAGCTGCGGTCGTATCAAAAAACATCTAACCCGCATTGAAACGTTTCGCGGTTGGCCGCGTCTTTTGGTGTTCTCTTTTCTTTGCTTTTATTTTCTTTTCTTTCCTTTTGTTTCTGCGCCCTTAATAAAAAAAGTCTGTAAATATCCGCGTTTTGATACCTAATTATTACAACAGCCACCCTGCCCTGTCCAGCTGCTCATACATGCACACCAAAGTTAAGAACTTATCATCTCAACTTCGCACGATGATTAGTGATTTTGACTACTCTCCACTGCAGCGCATCTACTTAACCTTCTCCGTTTCGCCGAAAATGGCTATTGTGTTTGTGTGATTTGTGTGATTGTGTAAACCTTGTGCTTTGTGTCTTGTGCTTGCGTTTTTTGTGTGCGCCACGGAAGCTCTGGCAAACTATGCCGCTTTCCGTGACGGACTCCCTGCCAATGTAGGAGAGTTCCTGCGCATACATGGGTTGGCCAATTTTGCTGAACTACCATGGCATTCAGTGGAATCCCACCCATTCTTTGCCCAGATAATAGCCGCTATCGCTAAAACACCTACCAACGAGCAAAGTTGGGCTATTACATCCCTACCCTCCCGAACCGTAATCACCTTCCAAGCTTTTGCTGAAGCGTTTAGACTCCCTCGGCAAGGTCGGGAAAATGGTCCAAATCTATCGATTGCCACCATGAATCGATTATTCCCTAGGAGTTCCTCTAACGAATACGCAATCCTATGTCGACCGGAACTTGAGAGATCCGCACTGCATTTCCTAGTAGCCATTCTTAACCTCCAGAAGCAAACTTATGGCATCTCTAGGTCTTTCTACTTCGCTATTGATTTAGCTGCTCGAGAACCAGTCAATTTTGCATCCTACTTCTTTCACCGCATTCACAAGGAATGTGTATCAATAATCAAATAGGTAAACAAGGGAGGAATGCCAAGGTCCAGACTGCCGCACATAATATCTTTCCTTTTTCCGGCCATACTTGCCGCACAACCACCACCTAGAGGCCCTGTCCTGCACCATGAAGAGTCGGCACAATTATTGGAAGATGATGAAGAAGACGAAGAGGAACTCAATCAAATCTTCCGCCGGAAAAGAATTAGAATCAGTTCCTCTGAAAGTGAAGCACAGGGTTCAGCCGAAGGAAATAAGGAAGATGACAAAGAAGAAGAGAAGCAGGACGAAGAAACCTTCCATGACACCGCAACATCTATGCAACACGAATCATTAGCACAGTCTTCGTTAGAAGGGCAACAAGAACAGGAGGATCACACCGACTCTAACACAAGCTTGTCACAAGAAACATCCCAGCAGCACTGAGCAGGAATGACAAGAGGAAGGAGAACAGTTCATTAAAGAATTTTTTGAAGAGCTACTGAAAGCAGTCGAGTCCACAGCTGCCAACACTGCACAACAGACCATAGATAAGGTAACACAGTCTAACTTTGTTCTTCCCACTCCCCCACCGGATCCGCCACTCAACCCCATTATCCCTACCCAACCCATTCGTCCCGAAGAACCCACTGCTTCTTCATCCTCATCCCCAAATTACTCACCACCCAACTCCCAACAACTCTTCACCACATCCTCATCTCAACCTCGTCCTCACCTTCCACTCCTGTCCATTCCCGTAATTTCTGAGCTTGCCAACATGGGTCAATTGCTCATTCATCTATCACAGCAATTACCAATCTAGATGGAAGAGGTCACTGATAACATCCGAAATGAGTTACAACACAAGGTGGATGTCCTAGAAGCAGACATCCCACCTCTACAAGAAGAAATAGATGCGGTCAAAGCAGAAAACCATCACCTGCACTACCAGATTACCCATCTCCAAGCCCAACTGGAAAAACAGCAGACACTTACCAACCAGAGAAATGCGGCACTGGCCGACCTCAAAACCAAAGAAGAGTTATTAATTGAGGCAAATACCGTCATTAGTCAAATGAAACAAGAGCTACAGGATAAAGAAGATGCCAGAGTAGCCTTAGGCAATTTATTAGAAGAAACCAGAGTTCAGCTACATGAAGTAGTACGACAAAGCCAAGAACAGCATAAGCAGGCTATGAAAACAGAAGAAGAACTACAAAGAACAAACGGAACTTTATCAGATGTCAACAACATGCTTAAACACTATTTGACCAAGGAAGCTCAAACACAGAAGGTAATAACAGATCTCAGAAGAGAAAGGGATGCATACTCCAGAACCATACAGTTTTAGAATCAAGAGATCGAAAGAAGGGAAAATCAGCTGGACAATAAAAAAGACAGAGTAATCAAAATGGAGAAACAAGTTGCAGATATGAAGGTATCTAGAGATGCGGCGCTCTCGAACAAATTTTATTTACAAGAAGCCTTTCTACAAACGCAAGCAGAAATTTTGCTGATCGAAGCTATTTCATTAAGTTCTGTAAGAGTAGATGCACAATTAGTAGAACCGAATACTCTTAAACAGATGTTAGAAACTTTAAAGAAGAAAATTGCCCGAACCTTTAAATTAGCCAAAAACATGTATTTAGAAGGCATTACGACGAACAGTAATTTTGTAAAAACCTGCGGGTTCGAGTCCACCGTGCGTGACAGGTGTTAGTCGGCCACCGGATTGGCATTTGTATAAAACTGAATCTTTTTAGATTCAGCATGAGCGAAAGGTTGTTACAAGACGGTTGTAATCTTTATATAAAGCAATGAAAAAGAGACGCGCGGGTAAGGATTCGTGGAATCACCATACTGTCTGTCTGGGTGATTGTCTGTGTCGTTACTGTAGTGTTGTTGTCTAATTCCAAGTATTCTGAGTATACTATAGTGTATGGTTCTTGATTCTGTTCCGTGTCTATCGAGACCTGTTTGTTGTGAGTTTTCTCGACATCCAGTAGTTCGCTGGGTTGTTGTCTGAGTGAGTAGTTTGCGAATCCCTAATGCGATTGTTGTGTTACTTACGCGTATCCTGGTACTCTTTCTTGGAATGTTATGCCAATCGTTGAAGAAGTTTGTGTAGTTGTGGTAGTGTTCTGGGATTCTGAGCTGTATTGTGTTGTCTTTAGTATTGAGATCTGTACTTGTACGGTGAGATTTGGCTACAGTAATGGTTATCTCCAGTCTGTATTAGTCTTCAACACTGTGTGTCTGAAACTGTTGAGTCCTTCTGTGTTTTCGTTTTGTTGGATTGTGAGCGCTATTCGGTGAAGGTTGAACTACTGTTAAATGTTACAGTAGTATGTATTTGGAAAAAGGGTTCTTAGATAATTCGGTATCACGATACTCATAGTCTGGTACAGTGTGTTCGGCAGACTCTGATAGAGTTAAAATGATGAACCGTAAAGATCGAGAAAGGGATACCAATTCTTGATAAAATCTTGAATGTTGGTATATTGTGTTGTGAAGTAATTTTGGGAAACAAGCATAGGGCCTCTGTCTTTACAGACCCCTTCCACTCCCAAGAACCCAATACTCGTTTAAATGCGTTTTTGACAGTTAGAACTGCGTTTAACACTTTAAACCTGCAAAGTTTTGTAGCATCTAATGCTTTAGTCAATAAATCTACACATTGCATGTTAGTTGATACATAAGCTAGCTGAATGTCCTTGCTTAATAGCTTCTCTCTCACATAATGATAGTGGACCTCTATATGCTTGGTCGTAGCATGATAAATAGGATAAGCTACAAGGTGTAGTGAACTTGTATTATCTCCAAAGATCATTGGAGATGTAGTACGCAAGCCCAATTTTGTATACAACAATTTGATCCATATGGCCTCTTGAGTAGCATTGGCCAATCCTCTATACTCTGCCTCTGTAGAAGATAAAGCAGTAGTAGGTTGCTTCTTTGAAGACCATGATATTGGCTTATCACCTGCAAATGAAAGGTACCCTAAGGTACTCCTCCTATCATCTTTGCATCCTGCCCAATCTGCATCTGAATAAATTTTAATGTCCAAGTCTCATCCTGCCCAATCTGCATCTGAATAAATTTTAATGTCCAAGTCTCATGTATAAGGGAAATACAAACCATGATGTTGAGTAGTTCCTTGAATCATCCAACCCATATCAAGTGTCAATGCACCCAAAATGGAAAAGAGAGTTTCTAGAAGATAATCCACATCTACACAAGGTATTCAACATATCCCCTAAGCGTCTATAATACAACCCAATGTACTTCCCATTCAGAAGAAGAATTGATGCTCAATATCATTTTATAAGACCAAATCATAAGAATAAATCAGAATGGTTAAGTTATCCATTCATTGTAGGCCCTCTGAAGAATACACTCCCAACGAATAATACATGTTGACTATTTTCAAATATTGGATTGATAGAACCCAGAATCGTTGATCTAAAGGTAGTAGCAAGTAATTTGTACGTGGGATTTTTGTTTTTCCTAGATCCAGCATTTAGGATGCTAAGAAAGATATTTACAATTATGTGAACATGTTGTATTGCATTCAAGGGCACACTAACCCCTCATCTAAATAAACTAGGATTTTCACATGGCAACCAGCCATTGGTTTATAGACTCTGAGAAGCTCTTGATTTTGAGAAGCTCCTGTGAAGGATTTACCTAGCCACTTCATGCAGACTTTCAAGGAAGATTTTCAAGCTGGCTTCTTCGAAAGGCATTCTAAGATATTTTGTAAGATAAATGCAAGACTCATCAACCAAAGTGGGCCTTCAAAAACTATGAAAAAAAAAACTCTCTAGAATACAAAAGCGTAATGTCCCACTAATTGTAAGATGGAATTGCACCATCACACAAATCATCACCAAGCTATGGAAGTAAGAACATGAAAAAATACAAAACCCTAATGGAACAAGAATTACAGCACCCCTAGACACACTATCAAGGATGATAGCATTTAGAATTACTCACTTTAGGATAGAATCTATTTTTATGGCATTGTTAAATTTTGTAACTCCCATGAGCATGGAAAAAGTCCCTAAGTGTATCTACTTCATTTTTTATAGTCTAAATAGCTCAATAAACTAGTTACGATAGCCCTACAAGTAGTTTAGGATTGTTTTTAATGTAAACAAGGTTGTCATTTTAATGTAAACAAGGTTGAGATTTTTGTTTAAAGCTCAATGAGAACTCATTTGGATATAACTTTTTCCTTTGTAAATAGGGAGCTCTTGTGAAGAATCTCATAACGTTCTTTTTTCCTTCATTTTTCTCTTCCATTCTTATTCTTTGAAGAGATGCATGGTGAGAAAAGAGTGTTCAAATGGGGTTGTGCAATTATGGAGTAGTCTTTTTTTTGCACGTCCATAAGTAGCTTAGAGATGAGGCAAGAAAATTATCGGTAGTCACTCACAACTAATTTTCTATCTATAGGTTTGCCCCTTTGTAGGTTTTTCCATGAGTTTGTGTAAACTATTCATTCCACATGTTTTGATTTGCAAGAGGGGAGATATCCCTTATGCACTAAGGGATATCAGTATCTGAAGTCTTGCATCCTTTATTCTAAAATTTACACTTTTTTCTTCCGGTTCTCTTCTTTCATTAGGTGCTTTTTTCAAGCTTCTCATGACCTCAACCTTGCAAGAAGGAAAATCCAAGCCATCTTTGGGAACGTCAAGGAGTTGAGACATGAGAATGGATGAAGCAATCAGAAACCAAATTCATTGTAGCTCTTCATAGGGGGCAAAGGAATGATGAAGCTATTACAAAGCTAAGTTTCTTTTTTCATGTTATGCTTGAATCGTTTGCCTAGCTTTCATTATATTTGCATACATTCATTATTTAAGCATAGATTAATACTTCAATTTTGGAATAGTCCAAGTGCACATGGGAAAACAACGTATTTGAAGTTAAGAATAGGAAAACATAGGCTTGGAAAGGGAAAGTAAACACCTCAAGGACTTGCATGCATCTATGCTCTGAAAAGAATGGATGTATGTCAAGTTTTTTTAAAAATAAAGATAATTTCAATGCACAAGTTCAACTGCAAAGCTTTCTTTTCATAATAAACAGCTTTAGGTGCACAAAAATATGAGCATTGTCATGATGATGCATGGACAAGAAGGACATTTTTTTCACAAAAGGAGCACAAAGTGCATGAATTCTAAGCATGATTGAAGCCATGCATTGCTAGAATAATTTATATTGCATGTATGCAACCACATGCACTTAAGCTCACTCTTTTGTTTTCTAAAGTTTTGAAACTAATTAAGTTACAATGGATTTGATTAGAGAATTAACTTCCATATGGAAGCAAGAAATTTGGTAAAATGAAGCTAAGGTACCTGCAAAATCATGCTTGCTAAACTTTGCAATATGAGTACTTGGAAATTCTTCCCAAAATGGTACTAAAATATCAAATACTAGATGTAAAATTCACACTAACTATGTCTTTCTTAACAATGAAGTAAGATAAAGGAAGAAATAAGATAGATTGCCTTATAATATCCATGGTAAGGAAGCAAAATATACATGGAAAAGTTAACACTTGAAAATATGGATGACTTAGAAAGCTTTTCAAGGAAATGCTTTTTCTTTATGAGATGGGCCAAATGTCATGTATACATTAGTATAGCAGAGCCTAGCATATTCAATGCTAACTTTAAGTATGAAAGATACTTAGATATGGTTCCAAATGAATTCCTTATGAGATATTTGAAGTAGGATGGATCCTCAAAGTGGGTTTAGAAGTCTCATGGTACAAAGCTTTCATTTGGTTCCATGATGGAAGTAGAATATGAGCAACTGCACTTATAAGTTCAATCAGAGACGTTCACCAACAAGAAATGTGTGAAGTACTCACATTATCATGAAACCTTGTAAATGTCTTCGTCTAAGGAGAACTTACAAGTTCTTATAAGGCTTCATTTACTCTAGACTTTAGTGTCTCAAGATGAAAACGAAGATAGGTTTTCTCTAGGAGACACAATAGTTTTTAATGGAAGGACATAAATTTCTTAAGGTACAAAATAGGAAATGGAAAAATGTATCTTGACTTTATGCTTTGATTAGCCTTGAAGATAAAGCCACCTCTCTTAACACAAATCAACATGAACTTTCATTTTTTGGAACATGCGAATTCCCAAAAATAAAGACGAATTTCATAAATATGTTAGTTCAAGTGGACATTGAGAAACCTATCAAAGATATTTGTCATTGTAGGCAATTATCATGAGTCATAGTACTTGACTCTACATTTTTAATGAAGCTATACACTCTACAGTCTTACAGGATGAAAAATCTTCAAAAGGGGGGAAGAAAGTACCAAGAATCATAAAAAATTGGCACAACTGATTCCATGAAGTATAGAATCATGGATGTAGATGACATATAGAAGAAAATCTTTTAGGAAATAAGATGTTTAGCAAAGGATCTTCTCAGAAAGCAACTTCATGGCATCCTAAAGTTAGTATGCAAAACGCATCAAGGGTAGAACAAATTCAAAGAAGCTAGGTTGCAGCCACCAAGTTAATAGAGCATGCCAAAGCCTAAACTTCTTTAAGAGAAGTGGAAGTGCAAGACATAGGTTGGAATTTCATGTATCGACAACAATAATTAAATTTGCGAAAGGTAAAACTTATATTTACCTATCCTTAAAAAGATTTCAAGAGAGATCCAAAAGTATTTGCAGATGCATGGAGTTAAGTAGTAGAGAGATTCTTTGAAAAATCCCTAGGGTAACTGTTTAAATATTTTTTAAGAAATGAATCTAAGAGACAAGAATAGACATTTATCATTGCAAGTTAATTGAGCAAAAAAGTAACTACGTCTTCAATATAATTCAAGATACTTGGGATTACTTGGGATTACTTGGGATTTTGTCATGAGTAAAGTAGATACTTCTCTATTCATTAAGAGAAGTAATTTAGAGGTAATATACCTATGTGTATATGTTGATGATATCATACTTACAGGTAATGATGCTAATGGTATCAAACAGATTAAGAATCAGATGATGGAGTTCAAAATTAGTGACCTTGGATCACTAAAATATTTTCTTGGACTTGAGTTAGTCTATACTAACTCTCGCATTTACATTACTCAGAGGATGTATATACAGGATGTGTTGAAGAAGTTTCATTTTCAGGATGCCAAAGTTGCAAGTACTCCAATGGAGGTAAACCTTAAATTAAGTGCTCATGATGGTGATGTACTTGATGACATTACAGGTTATCAAAGCATAGTGGGAAGCTTAAATTATGGAACTTTGACAAGGATAGACATTGCTTATGGAGTAAGTGTGCTAAGTCAGTTTATGCACAAGCCTAGGGCACCCCACTTGGAGGCTGCCAAAAGGATCTTGAAGTACCTTAACCAAGTGTGAGCTTGAGTGAGCCTTGGTCCTTTGATTTGATCCACGAGAGTCGAGTCGATTACTATCTTTTCAAATCCCACACATAGCTCTTGAATTAATTGGTATTTGAGATCTTAAACCTCGTCATTAATCATAATTTTATGAATGTAATCTAGAAAATAATCCATCAATACTTTAACCATGAGTGTCTTAATCGGTTCGAATTCATATTTTGATTTAGATGGTGGGAAGTATGGAGCAGCATCTGCTATTCCCTTTCAATTTCTTTGAATATCATTTAAATGGGATCTTGTTGTGCATCTATTGCAACTTTCTCTTGCAATTCTTTCACTTGTGCTTGTAATGTGGCAAGGGTGGTATCTTTTTGTGTTGTTTTTGCATAGTTTGTTGTGCTCCTGAATGAATTCCTCATGATTTATAAGTTGACCTATTGGTTGGAGCTCTATTGGAATGAGAACATCTATAATTAGGCCACAACATATCTCATTTAGTGTAGCCATGGTAGCCAATGGAAAATCATTGCCATCATATAAGTTATGGTCGGTGGGCCCTTTGGTGGTGCAAGGTAAGGATAGTTGACCCACTCTTGACCTTTCTTGTGATTCTATACTTTAACGGGCCATGTGTATCATATAAGGACAGGACCATAGCAGGAGTTGTAAAATATGTGGAGATGTACCTTTCTTCATGTTTGCATCATCTCTAGATATTCTTGTAATAGATGTACCCCCTAGTTGGGTTGAAACATTGTTTTGTAGTGCAACTTGGAAGATAGGTATTCTGGTTGAAATTGTGGCATTTGTAGGGCATTTTTAAGTAATGCACTCAATCTCAGCATTGTACTAAGCTAGAATCATGAAGTGTGGCATATATTGTAGTTCACTTGCGGAAATATATGGTCACAATGCTAGCTCTTGAAAGTAAGCAAATTTTAATATATACTCTTCAAATACCATGGCCTATAGTTTTGCTTCTACATGAGCATAATGAGTTTGTCCAAGTTCCTCTATAGGTTTCATCTAGGCTAGTTATGGGAGTTCAAATGTGTCGTGACCTTCCTTGGTAACTCGATTGCCTATCCCTGTTCGCATTTCAATTCTTCCTCATAAGATTGTTCTAATAGTATTTCAATGAGTTCCTCAATTTTAGGGTCTTCGATGGTGATGTTGATCTATCGAGAGTGGCAGGCAATGCGAGTTATAACAACCTATCTGTGAATATCTCAAGCTCTACCAAGGTCGCCTCAAGAATGGTGGTAGTTGTAGCAGCCAAATCCTCCTAGATAGGCCTAGGGAGGGTTGCTTGAGTTGTTTGTAAGGCTTCAAAATCCTTTGTGAGCTTATCATGGGTTTCTAATAGTTTTTTGTAATCTTCCAAAATGATCCTGACCTTCTATGGTGGGATTGCATGAAAGCATGAAGGGTTGACAAGGGCACCTAGAGTTTTTGTTGTTGCTTGAAAGTTATCTCTATTCTATTCTTGCAACCTCTAATTCTCTTCTTGTGTCGAAGCTAGGTTCTGGCATGAAAGACCCATATTCCTTTTGATTTGGGCATTTCAGTCCATCTGAGCATGCAAGTGTTCAATCTCCTCAACGACCTATTTATTCTGTGTTTTGTTGCAATTCTAAAATGTGGTGCACATCTTTGAGTTGTTTGTACTATGCATTAAGAGAGGCATTTTCTATACTAAGAGAACTAAGTTGTGATTTAAGACTTAAAGTATGCTCCTATAAGCACATATGGTGTTTGTCTAAGCTTGACAATTCCTTTTTGCCTTGTTGCATACATGAAATCATCTGTTGAATTGCATTATCTACAAATGATGAAGTATATACAGTATTGAATTGCATGAATGTAGGGTGTTCCAATGTATATACAGAGGGGATGAGAAATGTGATTGCAAAATTGAATACATTAGTGAGTGGAGGTGATGTTGGTGGAGTGGAGTTAGAGGATGGTAGTTCTAGTGGTGGTGGAGGTGCAATTGTGGGTGGTGATATGTCTATTGGTTTGGATGTGATAGTGTGGGTGGTGATGATTATGAACAGTGGCACTAGTTGTGTTGTGTGTGGTGCTGTTGATGTTAAGGCAGAAAATTTGTTGTTTTTGTTGACTTTTCACTATTTTCCTTCATTGTTATCATCTCCATCTTCACCACCTTCCATCACCATAGCTATGCATCATCAGGATCACCAACTATTTTTAGTTTTTACCATAGCTACCCCTTCCCCCTCATTTGCATACACAAGAGAGTGAGTTTGAATGTGCTGGTTTTTTTTCTTGTTTTCATTGATTTTGTACAAGAAAAGCTCCATCATCAGCTCTGAGTTTGCACAAGTACAACACAGAGCTTTCTTGGGATCCATGCCGATCAATTCAATTTGTTGTGGCATACCAAAAAAATTGATCATTTGCAAATGCATCTACAACATGAACTAGGCCTCCCCACACCATCTCCATGCATTAGATGCATCATAGAAACTTTTAATTTTTGTCTCTATCCTAACACATCAAACTCAGGATAGGTGATAGGCATCATTTATCATACATACCCCATTTGTCATGAAAAACCGGCTCTATCGTGATAGATGGAACTCATGAAAATTACCTATCATGATAGACCACCTATTTGTCGTGAAAGTGTTAATATATTTTAGTAGTGATGTGTGTGAACATAGTTAGGACCACCGGGGCACTTTTTTCCCTCTTTAGAGGGTTTTTTTCTCGTGGCTTGTATATTCTTCTAAGCTTATCTTTGCACATGTAACTTGGTAACACATTCAGTATTGTGTGTTTTGCTCCAAGCTTCTCTATTGTTCACGTGCTTCTAAAGACCTCAAACTCCAACAATTGGTATCAGAGTAGGTCACCACTTCATCTAGGGCATTGTCAACACACCTTCGATCATAGTATGAGAATCGCACAAAAAATGGTGAGCATACTCAGGCCAATTAGGATTTCAAAATGTCCTCACTTTGTCATGCCAAAATTTGGATATGAGCTAGTTTTCACCTCCAAGCACTCTATCACAACGCCTATCCAGGAAACTTTGTCTTTTTGTGCTCATCTACTAGTAAGCATAAATCTACTAATTCTGCACAATCAAAGAAGGATGACAAAGACAAGAAGAAAATAGAAAAGCTAAAATTATTTTTCAAATACTTTAACTAAATGATCATGTCATAAAGAGTTTTCCAAAATTGGCTGTGAAAGAGGCAAAGAAGAAAGAGGCTAGAATGGTTGTTGTAGAGTCCTTTACACCTAAAATGGAGTTTGCTAATCTTATGTAGAATGAGAATGGGCATTTACTATTGTTTGCACTTATGACCCATATTCTCATGAGCAATGTATGTCTACAGTAGAGTCAGATGTTTGGTACTTTGATAGTGGAGCAACCAAACATATTACCTTACAGAGAAGTTTCTTCACTTCACTTGAGCTTGCTCCTATAGGGAATACTATCACATGCACTAACAACTCCTCTTACCTTGTAATGGGAGTTCGTAAGATCATTTTGACTACTCATGATGGTAGTTCTTTCACATTGTCAAATGCCTTTTTTGTACTAGGGATCAAGAAAAATCTGTTATCAATTTTAGCATTAGTGAAGATCAACTTGGTTGTGAAATTAATTGATGACAAACATACAGTTCATGATCTGTCAAATGGTGTTGTTGTTATTGCTTTTGGCATTTTATGTCATGGGCTGTATAAGCCCACAAATTATGCAAAATCTATGAATGATTTAGCATGTGCAGTTCAAGACGCTCAGGCTATTTTAGATGCAAAGCTTTGGCATGAACACTTCATCATTTGAATTGTGCTAGTTTCCTACACTTGTAGAAATCTAAAATGGTGTCCTCTCTACAAAAACTTGAGGCACCTGGTAAACATGTCTCTTTAAGATATATTCTAGGCAAAATGTAGCATTCCTCCTTCCCAAAAGATGGTGTAGTTTGAGTTACTTAGAAATTGTAGCTTGTTCATAGTGATGTCTATGGCCCTATCTGGACACCTTCTTTTGGGAACTAGCTTTCCAAATGCATTTTTGAATGGTGATTTACATGAAGAAGTGTATGTTTTTTAGTCTCATGGTTTTGGGTAGAAAGGGCATGAAAACAAAGTGTACGGGTTAGAAAAGGCATTATATGGTTTAAATCACGCACCACATGCTTGGTATGAAAATATGCATGCCTACTTGATTCCACATGGCTTTGAGAATAGTCCAATTGAGAGCACCTTATATGTTAAGTGTGCAAATGACGTGCTTTTGATCATTGTTGTCTCTGTTGATCATGATTCTCAATGGTCCTAACGAGAAGCATATTGTTGATTTGCGTGCTACACTTGAGATGTCAGTTTTGGGTCATTTGCATCATTATTTGGGCATTCAGTTTATGCAAGTTGATGGTGGGTCAAACAAAACATATTGACACATTATTGTAGTATTATGCCCTTAAATATTGCAAACCTATAGCCACTCCTATGGAAACATGTTTATGATTGAGTCTTCATGATGCTAGAGATGCATTTTGATGCTATTCTCCATGAGTAGGCTATTGAATGCTTGATTTACTTATGCATAACTTGGCTTGATATTCAGTTTGTTGTGTCAGAGATGAGCAAGTTTATGAATTGCCCATGTGTCAAGCATTGATAGGCAGTCAACTGCATCTTTTGCTAATTGAGTGGCATTCGGCTAATTGGATTGTTTTATCCCAAGGGGGATCAATAGCACCAGATTTACATGTTTTTCTGACTCTGATTGGGCTCGTTGCTATGACACTCATGTGTCCACTAGTGGTTTTTGCTTCATGCTTGGTAACTCATGCATACCTTGGTTGAACAAGAAGTAGCCTACTATGGCCACTTCTAGTTGTGAGGCTGAGTATAGGGCAACTTTCATAGCGACTATTGAGCATGTGTGGCTCAGACACCTTTTGGATGATTTGGGTGTCCATCAATCTGCTACCACCAACATCTTCATTGATAGTCAGAGCGCATTGTTGATTGCGAGGAACCTTGTGTTCCATGCTCACAAAAGCACATTGAGGTACATTATCATTATGTGAGGTAAAGGTTCTCTTCTAGAGAGATGACTTTGGCATACATGCCGACACAGGATAACATTGCTGATCTTTGCAGAAAGGCTCTACCTTAGGAGAAGTCTGAAGTTTTCCGTAAAGCTTTAGGGTTACTTCCTTTTGTGGATTGATCTCTTTCCATATAGCTTGATACTTACTTATACATGAGTGTCAACACCTTATTGATCGCATCAATCAGAAGGGGGATTTGTTGATATATTTTGGTAGTGATATGTGTGAGCACACGTAGGATTGCTAGGTCAATTTTTTCCCTCTTTAGGAGATTTTCTCCTAGCTTGTATATATGTCGATAACCCTAATGCATTAATTGTCTTTGCACATTTCACTTGGTGATACGTTTAGTATTGTGTGTTGTGTTCCAAGCCTAAAAGATCCAAAAACCCCAGACCAATATGTGAGAATGTGCATAGATTTAGAGCACAATTGAGGAGAAGAGCTAGAATTGTCCAAGCTCTATAAAGGATAAAAGTGCTTGGCCAATGTCAAATCAAAACCTTCATCGTCAATGGAGGAATTAGTAGAGTTTGTGGCACAAAATCAAGGCAAAAATGTACAAAATAGATAGAATCAAAAGTTCACTTCCATCAAAGGATTATATACATGTGGTGGTGATCACTTGGCCAATTCTTTCCTTATCCAAAACGAGAATGCCTTAGCTCTAGGCCCATACTACTACATGATAGAGAGTAAATATACAAACCATATGGCACAAGAATTCCCTTATAATAATAAGCAGACAATTAGAAGAAACTATTGACAAACATACAAACAACCATATAGGTATTATAACCAGTATCAACAACAATCCTACTATAGCCACAACAAAGTTACCAACCACAATACCAAGCACAACCCATGCCACATTCAATGCTAGGTCAGCAACTGCCACCCCTTGCCAATGTAATATCAATCAAGTATGTGATGAAACAAG
Organism: Ceratopteris richardii; assembly: GCA_020310875.1. Taxonomy (NCBI): domain Eukaryota; kingdom Viridiplantae; phylum Streptophyta; class Polypodiopsida; order Polypodiales; family Pteridaceae; genus Ceratopteris; species Ceratopteris richardii. Next base: position 151,743,299 of record CM035411.1, on the reverse strand, counting down.
AGAATCTAGAGAGGGTGTTAGTGCAAATTTTGCCTTTGATAATAGAGAATGATGCGAGTGAAAATAATTTTGACTCATTAGAGAGAGAGAGAGAGTATCCCCAAACTACTACACTAAGTCTCAAAAACATATAGAGACCTACCAACAGGAGACCCCATTGTAGGAATATAGTTGGGAACCTGATTATGCTAATGTCATGTACACAAATCCAAACCCTAAATGCTAGATGAGATAGATGAGGCCAGAGGCCCCTAGAGGACCTTGCTATAGATGCCAAGGAGGTCACTTCATACATGAATGCCCACATCCCCCACAAATAGGTGAAGCACACTATCTTACCATTCAAGGATGTTGTTTGGAGTGTGGTAAAGAACACATTATACATGAGTGTCCCAAGAATCTAGCTAGTGCCTCAAAGATTACACTAATCAATGTGATAGGCATCGACCATAGCCCAAATCTGCTCACATTAGTTCCCATCCAAGCAATCATTAGAGCACATGCTTTATAGTAGGCCCTACAAGGAAATCTAGGGAAATAATCAGAATCTATTGAAATGGAAGATTCTAGGAAAAGAAAAACCAAATCATGGAAAGACTCTAGAGAAAGGATAAAGAGAATGTGGTCCAAGAAACTAGCTAAATTAGAAGGTATCTTGAAAGAGACCAAGGCAAAGATCATAGAATTGACTTCCTAGGTCTCATTAGAGACTCCACACATCCCTAACTTAAGCTTAATATTATTAGATCCTATCCCACAAGACTTAGATATGATGTTGGAAACTTATCGGGCACAACTGAGAGAAGGACCAAACATAGCAGAGTTAGACAAGAGCTATCCTAGAACAGATCTAGAGGTCAAAAAGACAAAATTGTGCATCAAAATGGTTGAATGAGTTAAAGCTATGTTGGAGTCTAGTCATCTCTTTAAACATAGAAGTGCACTTTCAAGGGCTATTAGAATGGTTTGAGAAAATGGTGTCCAAACCTGAGAGATTGTTGCCACAAAAGGCTCAGACAGCTGAAAACAAAAGGAGAGAATTCTTGCTAGTAAAGTCTTATGTTCCTAACTAGATAAAGTGAAAAACTCCTCCTTCCATTAACAAATACTCAAATGAATTCTTGATAGAGATTCAAAAAGATAAGTGAGGTATGAAATAGATTACTCCCTCACCCATTTAGGAAATATATGATCTTCAAGATCAAATCCCTCAAGATATTCCTCAGTATATGGCAAGCAAGAAGATATTGAATCAAGTGAAGGAGCAGACTTTGAATCCAACTTCTTACAAGAATTGCCACGTTTCATAGGTTCATGGAAATCAAAGTTTATTCAAATGAGAGCTCCCATAGTAATGGAAACTTTGGGGCAAACCAACTTTGAGACCCACATGGATGAAACTACAGATGGTGGGTGGACACATAGAAAAGCCACTAGGATTGTTAGAAGGAATCACTCTCACTACTTGTGGTGTGGAGTTTGAACACACTTTTGCGATATGCGAAGTTGGAAAGAATCACATTTACAAAATGATCTTGGGTATACCCTTTATCAGACAATTGTAGATAGTCAAGGATTGGGAAACCAATTCTCTCTACTTATAGCATTTGGGGGTAACTACCAAGGTAAGTATCAAGGACTACACTCCTAGAGACGTACCACCCCTATAGTGGAATCCCATCCACAAAGTGCAAGAGGGCATAAAGTCATTGCACTCCATAGGTTCACACCCTTCATGGATTCATGAGAACACCCATTTATGGATGTGTAATCTTGCAGAGTGAGGAAAAAAGATTAGAGTCCATATACATAAAAGCATTGGAAAATCACAGATCAATTCAAGACCTAGCCTATGCACCGGTGATCTTCCTAGAAAAAGAGTTAGAACCGCATGGTTGGGCTAAAATTCTAGCAATGATGGACATAGAAATGAATGAAGAACAATAGAATCCCCATTGTGATGAGGATGGCTATGGCATCTAAATGTTCATGTGTGAACCCATAATCAAAAAGTGTGAGCCTAGTACAAAAATATATGAACAAGAAGATATAGATGAAGACCTATAATCCATCTGGACATATCCATTTTGTCAATTCAAGGAAGAATATCTATACTTTATAGATGTTGTGACTCACGAGAAGACCAAATGTAAGAATGATGTGTCATTAGCCATGCAAGTTGAGATTAAAAACAAGAAAAAAAACAAAAAAAGAACCCACCAACTCAAGAAGAAGAACCCTTATTCGAAGTGTCAAAAAAATTTAAGAATATGAAATCAGAGATAGAAAGATCATGATGAGAATGCTATGACAAAAACCTGTTATGGGAGACGCTTACAAAAACAAAGAACTGACAAAGAAAGTAGTAGTAACAATTGAGGATGGAGAACAATGAATCACATATATGGGAAACTACCTAAGTGCTGAAGAAGATCAAGAAATAATGAATCTCTTATGAGAATATCGAGATGTGTTTGCTTGGACATATAAGGAATTGAAAGGAGTGGATCCAAACATATGCTCACATAGGATCCCCATGACTTTAGAAGCCAAGCCTACAAAACTGAAGCCATACACATATAATGACACATATGAAACTAAAATAAAATAAGTAATTGATAGGTCAATAGAAGTTGGATTCATCTTTGAGATTGAGCATACTGAATGGGCATCCCCCATTATGGTAGTTCCCAAGGAAAATGGCAAGTTTTGTGTGTGTATGAACTTGAAGAAAGTTAATGTTGCCACCATAAGAGATATTTATCCACTTCCTATCATGTCACATCTATTTGTGTGAGTAGTGGGCAAGGAAGTTTATAACTTCCTTGATGGATTTTTTAGGTTAGAACCAAGTAGCCATTGCCCTTGATGATCAATACAAGACTGCTTTTGCCATCGAATAAGGTATCTTTGCATTTAGTGTGATGCCATTTGGACTCACAAACACCCATCTTGTATTAACAGATCCATTGTTGAACATGCACGTTCATACAAAGTGTCTCTAATACCTAAATGGAGTGGTCATTTAGTCCACTCCTTGAAAATGGAGAATTTTCCTTTCGAAATGACCTTGCAAATATGCCTCCATTTTGATTTGTCCAGTAGCTCAGTTGTGTCTATCACGATTCTCAATCGTTGATGTAAATCGATCTCCCATCTTGAAGTTGCTCTTATACCAATGAAAGAAGTTGGAGAAGCTTGGAGAAGATAAAAATTGAGTTTCCAAGTGATGAAGGTGGTCCAACAAACCAGCATAGGACCTTCCATATGTTTTGAAAATGTCAAATACACCTTTAGGCCTGTGATTATCCAAATAAAACCCAATGGTTGCTTTGAAACATCAAGAAGAACAAGTTGATGCAAAATAGATAACTTGGACCTTCACTAGCTCACAAATACCTTCTAAATTTGGATGGAAGCTATGAATTCAAACACTCAAAGGAGTCAACAAAATTACAATCGAAAAACTTCCTTTTAGGGAAATGTAATACTTAGAATTAGCTTGCTATAATGCATGAAATCCCCAATTTACACTAACCAATGAGTGAGAATTAAGTTTTAACAATGATTGGGTGTACCCCCGACTTTTCAAGGCTTTGCAAAAATTGACCCCGAGACCTTCAACTAGAGATGTCGTTTACTCTACCAAACTAAATGCCTTGCAAATTCTTATAAATAAACTAGAAATAAATACCTTTCTAATGAGTGTGGATTCACTACATTTGGAGATTTGTAGAGATAGAAGCAAGCTCTCCAAGATGACTGAGTCTCATGGAGACTGAGCTAAGAATTGATATGGCACTAAGCAATGGCCAAAGAGTATTTTGTTGAAGAATCACTCACGAATTTGACATACAGACAGACATAAAAGATAAAGAGAAGAGATAAAGAGAAGAGATAAAGAGAAGCGGAATCAAATATTCAGAAAGTCAAAAGCCTTAATGAAGGGACAAATTCACGACCGTTATGTACAGCGCAGAATCTTGCAGAATCAAAGTTTGATAGAGTTCTTTACACCGAACCAACCTGTATATAAAGAGAGAACGTGCATAAGAATAATAGAGAGGGAAGTGCGAGCTAGAACGTGCGTGAGAAGAGCGCGCAGTTTAAATAGAGCGCATATAGAGGTCAAGAAAAAGAGAGAAAAACAAGGAGGGAGAGAAGTTCTCAGAAGACGCCAGAGATCGCGTATGTACAGATGAATAACAGAAACCTGAAATGTCAGGTATTCATCTGAGAGAGATGGTAAGAAGAAACTACTCAGTGTAGGAGAGTTTCCATAGTTTGAGCAAGAAGAGGCCAAGCTAGTTTGTACACATCTTCTCTAATAGAAAACACATGTTCATGTGGAAGTTTGCGCGCACTATTCGTATGTGAAGAACTTTGAGTATTTTCGTGTTACGGTAGAAAGTTCGTTAACAGTTACAATTCGTTCAGTAAACGTGTCCCCCGGTACTCTCTCAATAAACGAATGTTTTGATCAATTACAGTTATCTCAGTAAATGCATTTTCGGTCAGTTACAGTTTTCTCAAAAAACGTGTTTTCCGGTAGAACAATGAAGTATATCTCGTAGAATAAATTAAGGTTTTGTATGAGAGATAGCTTATCTTATAGCTAGACATCTCTACTATCAGTTCGTCAAGGATTTCGGTGAAATGGCTATGTACACAGTACAAAGTCTAACCGAAAAGAGACATTCTGAACCGGAGAAGTTTTTTTCTTAAACTTCAGAAAGTGTTCACTCAGTGAAGGATGTTCACGCATCACTTCCTTACTTCTTGTATACTCACTTGAAGTAATTACAAACAGAATAGGAGTTGATTCCGGTAAGATTCCGGTATAACTACGGTGTCAGTCCGGTGAAGTTCCAATGAATTTTTCAGTAAATTCAAAACGCAGTCTTATATGTTTGAGTGGAAGTAACCTTGCTAATCTACTGTTGATTATGGAGGTGTTCTAATATCGCTCTAGCTTAGCATCTTTTCGGTGGCATGGCGATTTCGGCAGGCTTGGCAAGGTTCAAGCCTTTGCCGCAACGGCCATCAATAAGTGGTCTCAGAGTCATGAGATCCCCAACAATTGGTATCAGAGCAGGTTAACCACAACAAGTGGAACCAAAACGAGAAAGATTCTGAAGAGCAGAAAGATTCTCAAAAGTTCATCGGAAGTAACAAAAACAAGAAGATCATGGCAGATCATGTCCAAATTGATAAGTTGGACAGAGATAATTATCTCGCGTGGGTAATGCGCATGGAAGCCTTACTTATGAGTAAGGACTTAATGATGTATGTGTCCGGAGAAGAAAAGAAGCCGACCTTCGAAGATGATAGTCAACCGGAAAAAGAAGAATTAGAAGCCTTGAAGTTGTGGCAGAAGAAAGATGCAATGGCAAGAGCTTACATTTATAATACCGTTTCAGACCATCTACTACCGCACATTAGAGGCCTGGAGAAAGCGGAAGACATATGGAGTGCGTTGGAAGATCATTTACAAAATACTATGAAAGCTAGGAAGGCTAGCTTATGGTCCGAATTCACAATGTTCAAAAAGAAGTCGAGTCAAAGTATTAGTGACTATGTTACTAAGATGAAGGATCTAGCAGATAGTCTTGGATCCATAAATGAAGATGTCGAAGATCACAGATTGATAGCACAACTGCTAACAGGTTTGAGAGGAGATGAGAGGTGGAAACCTTTTGTACTCTCGACTGAACTATCTTTAAATCATTTTGTACCAGATTTAAATCAGTTGCTTGATTTGATGCTCACATATGAGCAAGACCTGAAAGGAGATACAGATAAAGGACAAAGTTCTGCAATGTACATGAAGAACAAGAAGAAAGCAGACAAAGGTAAGTCAAAAGACGAAGAAGAGTCGAGTTCTCAGCCTTATTATGCAAGAGGTAAAGGCACCGGCAGAGGAAGAGCAAGAGGTTTTGGAAGAGGAAGAAGTAGCCAGAATAACAATAAGAAGGCTTGCTGGATTTGTGGACTAAGTAATCATTTGTCTCATGATTGCTAGCATAATTCCCAAGGATCAAATCAAAATCAGAACAGTAACAGCAGAGGTAGAAGCGGAATATATCAGAATAACTTTCAAAGAGGAAGACAAAATCAAAGAGGAAGCTATGGTAGAGGTGGAGCAAGAAGCTAGGGACAAAATCAATCCTACAACACCACCTACAACAACTACGCAAATGACACACAAAATGAAAGTCATACATCATTGATGATGAACTCAATCAGCACATCAGATAACGAAGACCTGAAGGTATTTTACATTGATTCTGGATGTTCTAATCACTTGTCAGGAAATATAGAACTAATGTCTGAATTGGAAAAAGGTAGTTCCGTTCATACTGTTCAAACAGGTGACAATACGAGGCATAGTGTACATTCAATTGGAAAAGTGAAATGTAAGAGTGGAGCAGATTTGCTAACGAATGTTTTGTATGTTTTGACAATACCAAAAAATTTAATTAGTGTAGGACAGATAGTTGAGAAAGGTTTTCAGGTCAGATTTACAAATGAAGGAGTATTTGTAGAAGATCCCGAGAATGGATATAATCAGATTGTCTCTGGTAAGAAAGAAGGTAGACTCTTTACTTTAAGAGTACAAGGGAACATCGCCAAGCGTTGCTCACACATGGTGAAAAGGTGATTACAAAACTTGATCTTTGGCATAAGAGATTAGGTCATTTTAATGAAAAAGGAATAAAAGCTATGATTTCAAATCAGTCAGTACTGGGATTACCGAATGTACAGAACCAACACATGATTCACAAGTGCGAAGCATGTCAAATGGGAAAAGCCCACAGGTTACCTTTCCAGAAGAAAGGATTTAAACATGAGGAAGTACTCGAACTCATTCATACAGATGTATGGGGTCCAACAAAAGAAGGATCAATCAGCGGCTCAAAGTATTATGTTTTATTCATTGATGATGCTACAAGATGGATAACGTTATACGTTTTGAAGGAAAGATCAGAAGTATTTGAAACCTTCAAGCATTTTCATGCATATGCTGAAAGACTCACAGGTCGAAAGCTGAAGAGACTGAGGTCTGATGGAGGGGGAGAATACTTCTCCCAAGAGTTCAATGATTATCTTTGGAATGCAGGTATTAAGAGAGAAATAACCTACAGGTATACACCACAACAAAATGGTGTAGCAGAAAGAAGGAACCGAACTCTAGTTGAGTTTGCACGAGCTATGCTAAAGGAAAAGGATTGCCCAAATTATCTTTGGGCTGAAGCTGTAAAGACAGCTACATACTTGGTAAACAGATTACCATGTACGGCATTAGATGGAATGACCCCGTATGAAGCTTGGTGGGGAAAGAAACCAACACTTGATCATTGCAAAGTGTTTGGATCAGTAGCTTACGCTTATGTACCATCACAACTTAGACATAAGCTCGAACCAAAAGCAAAGAAATATGTGTTCGTAGGATACGATGAAAAGCAGATGGGCTACAGGTTATGGAGTCCTCTAACAAAACAGTTTACTGTTTCCAGAGATGTTACATTTGATGAACAGAAAAGCTGGTATGCAGATCAAAGTCATACAACGAAAGAATTCGAAGAAGAAGTAAGAAGGAAAGAGAAAGGGAAATCAATTGTACAGGTGAATAGAGATGAAGACTATATGCAAGCAAGTACGTCCAGGATCGGATCAGGTATGAGAAATGAAGATGAATAGGGATTTGATGAAGAGGTGTATTCAGATACGCATGAAGAGTTTGAACCAAGAAGGTCAAGCAGGAATAGAAGACAACCAGAAAGTTATTCCTATGATACCTCGTATATAACTCAGAAAAATTATGCATATATGGTCAAAGATGATGAAGAACCTCAGAACTATGATGAAGCTAAAGGCAAGAAGCAATGGGAAGAAGCAATGGAAGAAGAGTTCAACGCACTAGAGGAGAACAAGACATGGGAACTTGTTCCGAAACCAAATGGTAAGAAAGTGATTGGAAACAAATGGGTTTTCAAAGTTAAGAAGCTTGCAGATGGAAGGATATCCAGACACAAAGCTAGACTGGTTATCAAGGACTATGCTCAGATGCATGGCATAGATTATGACGAGACGTTTAGTCCGGTGGCAAAGATGTCAACCATAAGGACAGTGATTGCTATAGCAGCATCAAAAGGATGGAAGCTAAGTCAGCTAGATATAAAGAACGCATTTTTGAATGGATACATATCAAATGAAGTCTACATGGAACAACCGAAAGGGTTTGTAAGTTCCAGATACCCAAATTTTGTTTGCAGATTAAGAAAAGCACTTTACGGACTGAAGCAAGCTCCAAGAGCTTGGAATTACAGGCTTGTGAAATATCTCAATGAACTTGGATACCAAAGTTCAAAAGCAGATGCAAGTCTACTCATCAAGAGAACAGAAGAAGGTATGATCTACATTTGCATTTATGTAGATGACATTATAATCACAGGTACTTCAGATGAAGGAATTAAAGAAGTAAAGAGATTACTCAAAAAGGAGTTTCAGATCAGTGATCTAGGAAAGTTATCATACTTTCTTGGAATGGAAATCACATACACAGATCATGGTGTATATGTTACGCAAGAAAGGTATCTCCTAAACTTTCTGAAGAAGTTTAATATGGAGAATTGCAGAGAAAATTCTACACCGCTTGAAGCAAATCATAAACTCAGCAAATACAGTGGTGCAGAGTTTAAAGACATGAGGAAATATCAGTCGTTAGTGGGAAGCTTAATCTACGCTACACTAACACGACCGGATCTTAGCTATGTAGTGGGAGTTCTCTCACAGTTCATGCATTGTCCGAAGGATCAACATTGGGTTGTAGGACAGAGAGTTCTTAGATATATCAAAAGAACTATAAAGGAAGGATTATATTATCCTTTTACGTCAGATATAAAGCTGAGAGCATACAGTGACTCAGACTGGGCAAGAAGTTAAGATGACAGAAGATCAACGCATGGGTATATGATATACCTAGGAGATAAGCTAGTAAGCTGGTGTTCGAAGAAATAACACACAGTGGCGTTATCGTCAACAGAAGCAGAATATAAAGGACTTGTAGAAGCAGCTAAAGAAGTGATATGGATGCAGACCTTGTTCAAAAGCATGGATATTGATCAAGGTATACCTATCATACATGGAGATAATATGAGCTCGCTGTATCTTGCAGCAAATCTAGTATTTCATGCAAGAACAAAGCACATAGAAATTCAATATCATTTCCTGAGGGAAAAGGTAATGGAGAAGGAGATAGAAATAATATACACTCCGACAAAAGATCATATTGCAGATATTTTGACAAAGAGCTTGGATGGAACAAAGACAAGCAGATTCAAAGAAATGGCAGGTATAAAAGAAAGAAAAATATATAAAAGACAGGAAGAGTCAAATTAGTGATTGAGGGGGAGCTGTTGAAGAATCACTCACAAATTTGACATACAAACATACATAAAAGATAAAGAGAAGAGATAAAGAGAAGCGGAATCAACTATTCAAAAAGTCAAAAGCCTTAATGAAGGGACAAGTTCACGACCGTTATGTACAGCCTAGAATCTTGTAGAATCAGAGTTTGATAGAGTTCGTTACACCGAATCAAACTGTATATAAAGAGAGAACGTGCATAAGAATAATAGAGAGGGAAGTGCGAGCTAGAATGTGCATGAGAAGAGCGTGCAGTTTAAATAGAGTGCATATAGAGGTCAAGAAAAAGAGAGAAAAATAGAGAGAGAGAGAGAAGTTCTCAGAAGATGCCAGAGATCGCGTATGTACAGATGAATAACAGAAACGTGAAATGTCAGGCATTCATTTGAGAGAGATGGTAAGAAGAAACTACTCGGTGTAGGAGAGTTTCCATAGCCTGAGCAAGAAGAGGCCAAGCTAGTTTGTACACATCTTCTCTAATAGAAAACACATGTTCATGTGGAAGTTTGCACGCACTGTTCGTATGTGAAGAACTTTGAGTATTTTTGTGTTATGGTAGAAAGTTCGTTAACAGTTACAGTTCGTTCAGTAAACGTGTCCCCCGATACTCTCTCAATAAACGAATGTTTCGGTCAATTACAGTTATCTCAGTAAACGCATTTTCGGTCAGTTATAGTAAACATGTTTTCTGGTAGAACAACGAAGTATATCTTGTAGAATAAATTAAGGTTTTGTATGAGAGATAGCTTATCTTATAGCTAGACATCTCTACTATCAGTTCATCAAGGATTTCGATGAAATGGATATGTACACACAGTACAAAGTCTAACCGAAAAGAGACATTCTGCACCAGAGAAGTTTTTTTCTTAAACTTCAGAAAGTGTTCACTCAGTGAAGGATATTCACGCATCACTTCCTTACTTCTTGTATACTCACTTGAAGTAATTACAAACAGAATAGGAGTTGATTCCGGTAAGATTCCGGTATAACTACGGTGTAAGTCTGGTGACAGTCCGATGAAGTTCTAGTGAATTTTTCAGTAAATTCAAAATGCAGTCTTATATGTTTGAGTGGCAGTAACCTTGCTAAGCTACTGTTGATTATGGAGGTGTTCTAATATCGCTCTAGATTAGCATCTTTTCGGTGGCGTGGTGATTTCCGCAGGCTTGACAAGGTTCAAGCCTTTGCCGCGACGGCCATCAATAAGTGGTCTTAGAGTCGTGAGATCCCCAACATATTTGTATTACATCAAATAATCACTCTTCTTAATTAAAATGAGTGTGTGGTCTTATATAGATGCTTTGGTGATTTTCCATGACTAAAATCCATTGTTTTTCAATTCAAATCTCACGGGGTTGTTTGTTGAAAGTGATTGGAATATCTTCCTACAATCTAGCAAAAGTGAAATCAATTTTGATCTACTTTTTAGTAATTGATTAAACTACCAAATTCAGCTACCTTCAAGAACTCATGGACTATTGACTTCTCCTTTTATCCTTTTACAAAGATAAAGCTCTAGGCTTTTACATTGGGTAAATGGTCATAAAGGAACCCCAAAAAAGTGAGCATTAATAAAGGACACAATTCAAATGTTCATTTTTTTTATATACACAAAATCCATCTCAAGCATAGTATTATCTTGATGATCTAACAACTCCCCCTCAAGTTGTAGTATGCTTGATTCTTCAATCTTTGATGGGAATAATACCCGCCATAGATTTGAATCCGCATAGCTTTATCCCATCAAGTGCCTTTGTCATCATGTCTACTATTTGCTTGTTAGTAGGAACAAATGATAAGTCAGTTTCCTTTGCCATAAGCTTCTCTCTCACAAAGTGGTAATGGAATTTCTATGTGCTTTTTTCTTGCATGCAAAATTGGATTTGCAGCTATGTTGGCACTCTAGGTCAGGCACAAGGTGCAAATATGCATCAAAGAAGTGAACACACATGAAGATGGAGCATGTAGGGAGCTCCAAGAACTATATGTCAAATTTTTAGAAGAAACCCCTACAAAACTAGAGATTTTCATCATTGAAAACCATTTTAAATACCATTTCACATTTTTACAACTCCATTTTCTTCAAGCAAAGGAGTCCTCAAGCTTGAGGAGCATTAGAAGTATCTACGTAGCAGTTTTCATAATATTCTAATTTTGTTTGAGCCCTCAAATAAGCCATGGAACCTAATTTTTAACTAGGCCAAAGACTAGGTCTGGAGAGGGCCAAAACTAGTACAAAAACTACAAAAGGAGCTAGAGAGATCATTTTTGAGGTTGGATTGCTAGACATCAAAGCTTTTCTAAGAAAGTTCTTTTGTAATTGAAAGTTTCCATTGTTCCTATCTTTGTTATCTTGCCTTGTGCATGTGTGTGTGCATGCATGTATGTGCTTATCACTCACATTTGCTCACCAAAATCGCTCACGATCTTCATATCCTCCTCAGTCTCCGTGGATTGACAAGTAAAGGAGGTGGTGATCATGCTTGGCCTACACCAAATTTTGGCACCGTTGCCAAGGAGCATTGCTCGAGGATGAGCATTGTGATGGTAAGATCGTAGATTTGCGATGTTGGAAGGTAAAAAATAGTCATTTTCTATTAAGTTTCTGATTTTTTTCTCCATCTTCATCTTCATCATTGTATCCATCTTCTCCCATCTTCATCTTTGCAAACATTTTTCATTTTTGACTATATATTCCCTATTTTAACCTCATTTTTCATTCTTGGCTGTGCACACGCACGAGAGAGAGAGAGAGAGAGAGGGGAGAGAGAGAGAGAGAGAGAGTTTGTGCGTGCAAGTTTCTATGATTTTTATGGCCCTCTACACGATACATAGGCCTAGTGCTGGATTTCAAAGTTCTGACCAAAATTCTAAAAAAATCATGATTTTCTAGAAAAAATCATGATTTTCTAGAAAAAATCATGATTTTCTAGAAAAAATCACAATTTTCTAGGAAAAATCATGAATTTTTGGAAAATTGTTTTTTTTTTTTATTTCACGATTCTCTTATTCCCACCTAGAATCACTTCAAAAATCATGACTTTCTGGTGGACTGAAAAAAGTGTGATTTTTTGGTTCTCTAAGTGTGAAAAAATCGAGATTGTCTGGTTCTCCAACTATAAAAAAATCACAGTTTTTTGGTGGTCTCACTCTGGAAAAAATCACAACTTTTTGGAAGGTAATTTTTGAGAAAATCACGACTTTTTGAAATCCAATTTTTGAGAAAATCACGACTTTTTGCAATCAAGTTTTTGAGAAAATTGCAACTTTTTGCAATCGAATTTTTGAGAAAATCGCGACTTGCTACAATCAAGTTTTTGAGAAAATCACGACTTTTTGCAAATATGAAGTTGAAGATTGGAAAATTTTGGTATAAATGCTCTAGAGAGAGGCCGTCACAGGAGAAGTGTATGATAATAAAGAAAAGACCAAAAAAATTATAGTAACAATTGAAGAGAACGAAGAGTGATGTACATACATAGGAGAAGATCTAAGCATAGAAGAAGATCTAAGCATAGAAGAAGAAGTAAACCTTGTAGCTTTATTAAGGGAATATAGGGACATGTTTGCATGGACATATAGAGACCTCAAGGGCGTAGATTGGGAAATATGCTCTCATATAATCCTCAGGATGGCTGATGCCAAGGCCACCAAACAGAAGCCCTACACATATACTTATGTAGCCAAAATTAAAGAAGAAATTGATAGACTGATTGAAGCTAGATTTATCTATGAGATTGAGCACATTGAATGCTTTTCCCCCATCATAATGGTGCCCAAGAAGAACGGGAAGTTGCAAGTGTGTATTAATCTTCAAAAAGTTAATGTTGTTACGATCAAGGATAGCTATCTGCTTCCAATCATTAACCATTTATTAGAGCATGTCATAGGCAAGGAAGTTTATAAGGCTTCTTTGATGGATTTTTAGGTTAGAACCAAGTAGCCATTGCCGTAGAAGATCAACACAAAATGGCCTTCACCACAGAGTGCGTAATCTTTGCATTTTGTGTGACATCGTTTGGGCTCACCAATGCACTTGCAACATTTCAAAGGCTCATGTGTCATGTCTTCAAAGAGTTCTTGCAAAAGAGCTTATAAGTATCCACTTTGTAAGGTAATCTGTGGCTACAATAATGTATTCCGCATGGGAGTTTCTAGCTGGGGGGTTAATAGGACCTACAAGTCTATACTCCACTTTGAGAATGCACGTCCGCCCGTCATTGGTCTCAAAGGTATCTCATGTTTTCTTATTGGATATTTTGCAAGTTGGCATGTATCACATTTCTTCACATAGGTATGTGCATCCATATGAAGAGTGGACCACCAAAGCCATGAGAATAGAATGGTCTTGATTACTCTATGAGGCCCAAAGTGCCCAGCTACAACACCACTGTGTGCACTTTCTAAGATTCTCAACTAGTCTGATTCATGAGCGCATAATCTTAGACAACCATCTTTGCCTCTTCGGTATAGGTTGTCTCCTACTAAGGCATAGTCATGAGCCTCTTGCTCCATGCTTCTTCTTCTTTCTTCACTAGCCTCTTTGGGTAATGTCCCTAATCTCATGAATTCTACCAATGGAGCACTCCAATCTGGATTTAACAACACATGATAAAGGGTAGCATGGTCCACTAGGGTTTTCTCCTAGCACACTGTACAATTCTTAATCCATTCATGTATTTCTTTGTCCATGCTAGGCCAATACACTCCTAAATGTTTTCGATTCTGCAATGTTTTTTGTTTAGAATAGTGATTCCCTAGCAGTCCTTCATGGGCTTGTTGCAACCAACTGCTATGTTCATCATCCTCAACACAACAAGCTAGTACACCCTCTGTATCTTGTTTGTACATGCTTCCTGCCAATGTTTGATAGTTTTGTGATCTTACAATTTCTTCTTTGTTTGTTCTCACATTCTTATTTGTGGGTCTCAAGGTTAGGATATGTACCAACTTATTTGCCCATTTAGGAACAACTTCTAAATGGAATAGATAAGCATCTGGCAATTGGTCAGACACTCCTTACGATGACTCTCCTGAAGTGATGTGGGAAAGGTGATCTGCCCTAAGGTGGGTTCTACCTTTCCTAACAACCACTTCAAAATCATACTCCATTAGTAAGAGGAACCATCTTACTAAGCGTCCTGTATTGCAAGGTTTATTGAACAAATATAATAAAGCTTGATGATCAGTGAAAAACTTGAACTTGTTGGCCAATAGATAGTGTTTAAACTTCTTCACGTCATATACCATGCCTAAGCCTTCTCGCTTGGTTGTGGCATAATTTCGTTCAACTGTGTTTAGTTGTCTGGTAGCATATGCTATGGGTAAATCTAGATTTCCTTCACCTATGGGTTGTGCTAGCACACATCCTATTGCATGATTGGATGCATCTACATGGACATGAAATGGTTTGTTCCAATCACAAGTGGTTAGTATTGGTGTTGTGCGCAAATGTCTCTTCAACTCATTGAAGGAACTTTTGCATTCGTCGTTCCACTCAAAATTTGCCAGCAAGGTGTAAAGAGGCTTAGCTATGATTGCATACATGTGGATAAACCTATGGTAATATCCACAATGGCCCATAAAGGCTTGTACCTCTTTAACATTCCTTGGCCTTGGCAACTCCAATATGGCTTGTACTTTGTCTTCATCTATTAATATTCTGTTCTTAGAAACAATATGACCTAAGATCTTGCCTTGACATACCATGAACACACACTTTTCAGGGTTCAAACAAACTCGATACTCTCTACGCTTGTTGAAAATATGTATGAGCTCAAGGATGTGGTATCTTCTTTCTTGGGAATGAGCACATAAATCATCCACATATACTTCTAAGCTCTTTCGCAAGAACTCTTTGAAGACATGACACATGAGCCTTTGGAATGTTGCAGGTGCATTGGGGAGCAGTGGATGGAGTTTCGACATGCGAGGGATTTTGAGTAGTGATTCTTCTATTTTGCTTTCTGCATCTCTCAAGCTTTCTTTGAGTTTCCATAGCTTTCTATTCCACTTGCGATTGGCCTTCTCTCTAGTATCCTTCCATGTTCTTGTTTTCACTCTTAGTAGGCTCTCCTGATTCACTTGACCCTAATCATTAAGCTGGCTTATCTTGTTTTAAGGCTTGTGCTCTAGTGACTGCTTGTATAGGAGCCACATTATTGCTACTAGCACTTGAATCTACCACTAAGCCTACCACATTAATGGGTGTAACCTTGGGTGCACTAGAGGGGTTTCTTGGACAATCTTTGGGGAGATGGTCTTTGCCACACTCGGGACAAAAAGCTTGTATTGTGATGGCATGTCCTTGACCTAGAGACAGTGGGTGGGGACAATCACGAATGAAATGGTCACCCTGACATCTAAAACATGGTCTTCTAGGGGCTTGTGGTCTCATTTGTCTAAATTGGGGCCTAGGGTTAGGATTCTTATACATGACATTGGAGTATTTAGGCTCCCAGTTTTGTTCTATAGGTTGTGCCTCGTAGTGATAAGGATAAGTCTCAGTATGCTCAGGTGACTTTGTATAATAAGTTTGTGGACTATCTTCATATGATTAGTCAACATTTTGAGCATGATAGTCATTTTTTGAGACCAAAGGGGTCACTCGCACCAATGCTCTATTAGGGTTCTCCTCCGCCATTGCATACTTAACTAGAATAATGTTGGCAGGAGTGGGAAGTTGGTTTCCTAGGACTGGTTGTGGCCTATATGGTGCTTGATACTAGTGTTGGTATTGAGGTTGATATTGCTATTGTAGCCTATAATACGGCTATTGGTATTGGTTTTGATCCCTACTCGACTGGTAAGGTTGCTGATAATTTTTTCTGACAGCCTGCCTATTGTATGGACAATCTTGAGCCATGTGGTTCGTGTATTTTTTCTCAATTTTGTAGTATGGAGCATTCAAGTTTCCTTGGGGTTGATCCATCATCGGACAAACATTAGCCATATGGTCTCCTCCATAGTTGTAACATCGCTTCAATGAGGTGACCCTTGGTGTTTGTCTATTTTGAACTCCTAGCTTCTTGGAAAACTTTCTCAACTATCTCATCTATCTCCATGGAGGTCTTGGAGGTATGACTAGTAGAACTATCAGAATCCTTATAGAGTTTGGACAATCCTTACTCCTCACCCAAGTTGTCTTCTATGTCTATGCCCATCCACACACACTCCTCTATGGACCTAGGCTCTTTCAAGTACACATATGATCTTAACTTGGTGCTTAGTAAGCCATCTAAAAACAAAGCCACTTGTTTGACCGGTGTGGGTAGCTCTGGCACAGAGCATTTTTCTAAGTACTTCTGAACCGTCCTTGTTTGTTGTTAACCTTTGGAGTTGTCCTCTCCAATCATTATAGCACAAAAGTTCAACTACACATCTTTAAATTGTCAATCGGGGAAGTATGCAAAGACCACAACCCCTTCTAGTTAATGGAATCCAAGAATAAGAGTTGACATGACTGTTTTTCTAAGAGATTTATGAAGAAGAAAGTAAATAATTAGGGTTTTGATTATCTTGAGTTTTACAAGAGCATTTTCAATGATCTTTATGCCTAAAGTGTGCCATTTTCACAGTAGAATACAAAATATAAAGTCAAATTTCCAAAACAATACTTGTATCACACAGACAAGACAATCATGATTCTATAAAAATTGAGAATTTCCAATTCCAGCTTTATTCTTTTCCACTTTCTTACTCAATATACTGACAATCACCTCTCTTCATACATCTTACTCAGAAATACACAAGGAAAGCTCACAAATTCCATGGATCACACAATGAGAAGACTCAACAAATCATGAAAAAAGTCATGGAAGGAGAAAACACGATTTTTCTGTAGGAAACCTCTTCACATTACTTGGATAGCATCAAAATAATACAACCAACCTCTTCAAATTAGAAGAAATTATCTTTTATACTTTTTCAAGTGTCCCTTTTCACACTTGAATTTTGGTCCTTTTCACCTTTTATTCTAGAAATATGCTATCAAAGAGCTTCCAAAAATTCTAGGAAAAATACGTATGATCCTATCATACATGAGGAAGACTCTTCCTCAATTTTACATCATTGGTATAAATATTTCTACAAATTTCTGACATCTTCTAACTAATTTTTCTTTAAGAATTGCTTCTTCTAACGTCCTTCCCCTCCTAGACTTTTTGGCTCCTGACAAAAAAAAATATTCTGACAAAAAAGTAATGAAAGCTTCCTTCATTTCTTCTTTCTATGATAAACCTGAGATAAGAAGTCATGAATCTTTCTTTCTGTAATATTCAAATTGTTCACCATTTCAAACAAAGCTTTCCTCCATTGTAATGCTGCCTCTAGTCTGTCTATCACATCTTTCTTCAAATATTCTGTATAAGCAGCTTCATATGCAGTGAGTCTTGATTTAGTGATTACGGATAGATTCCCAAAAATTTTTGACTCCCTTTCAAAAAATCCATAATCAAAAGCATCTTCAAAAATTTGAAGATAATGGCTTCCCAAAAATACTATTCTGCTGTAATATGCCATTAAACAAATTCTATCTGGAGTTTCACTTAAATCAAAGAGTAAAGCATCTCTAGGTGAGTTGAATCCAATGTAATTAAGAGTTCTTACTTTTGTATCTGTGAAGGTTTCTATGCATGCCACCACAAGTCGCATCACTCTCACTAATAGAATGCAAGCTGGATCATTTACATCTTTATATGTGGATATAACAGATTTTTGTTGTATCAATCATATACTTCTTGGTTGGCCAAGTTCCTGCTTTTGGTCCTACTATTTTTGGAAAATTCAGCCATTTTGCTGGAAGTTGTATTGCATTTCTTCTTTCCGAAAACACTGACCATTCTCTTCTTCTTGCTACTGGACAATAGGTTGGATTTATCTTTAACTGCAAAGGTGCCTCTTTCCAGATCTTCCTGCATTCCTTGTTGGCATCCAACCATCTGTTCCTCCATTTAGGATTAGCTTTTTCAAACAACTCCTTAGTGACATTAATATCTTCTTCATATTCTAAATATTTGTTTGGTCGTAGTCCTACCCTTGTAGTCTGATAATTCCTGACACTTTCCATAATCATACATAATAGTATTCCTAAACCATCAGCTGCCCAATGATGTTGATCTGGATTTACTAATTTATTGAGAGCAAAATTTACAATCTGCTCCTCATACTCATTATGCATTTTCCTTATGAATTCCATTCTTGATTCCCTATCTGTTAGAAGCCTTTGAACAAATTCATCTGAATATTCTTCAATAGCTTTGTCTTCTTGTTCACAAAAATTTTGAAACCTATTATCCTCTCCTCCTTTATCATCTTCTGTTTGTGTGGTCACTACCTGTTCTTCAACTTGTTTTTGTGAGCATTCCAAGTTTTTCTGTAACTTTTCCACCATCAACATCAATCCTTGATTCTTAGATATCAACAGCTCTCTTTCTTATTTCCATTCACTCCTTTCTTTTGCTATATCCAAATGTAAATTTTTGTATCCTCTTATTGCACTAGCAGCATGCACACTAGCTTGTTTCTCCATTTCCTTGACTTCCTTCAATTCTGCTTATAAACTTAGAATTTCCTTATTCAACTCCTCCCTCTCATCTTGGGTTATTTGTACAATCTGACTCTCTTCTTTCATTTGACCTTCCTCCATCAACAATCTGTTTATGTCTTCATTAGCTTTGACCATTATCTGATATGAGCTCTGAAGGGTTTTAAATCTCCCTTCCATCTTCTTTAATTCCATTTCTACTTTATTGCTATGCTCCAATTGGTTGGTACATTTGCTTTCAAGAAATTTAATTTTGTTCTGACTTTGAATCTCCTGTTCTTCTAGGAAAGTTAATTTTTTGGTCAGGTCTTCATTTTTTCCTTGAACAACTCTCATCTGCTCCTCTAACTGCTCTTTTTCTTTCTTTTGCTCAGTAATAATTCTGTTTCCTTTTATGAATTCTGATTTAGCCACCATCCCTGATATAATCATATTTCTGCTGGAGGGTCTGAATTGCTCTATATTACTCATGATAATCTTACAGGCAGACCTGATGTCCTTAGGTATCCTTTCAAACCCTATTTCCAATTCCATTTGCTTTACTTCCAATTTCCTTCCCTCCTTATTTTCAGCTTTTTCTTCATCCTCTTCCTCAAATTCTGTCACCTGATTCTCTTTCTTCTCATAACCTTTTTCTTCTTCCAATACTTCTACCTCTTCTCCTTCAATTTCCTTTTGTGTCTCTTGAATTAATTGTATTTCTTCTTCCTGGACTTTATTTTCTTGTATTATGGTTGAATCATTTTCCCCTGAATTCCCTTTTTGATCATTCAATTGCTGCTTTTCTTGTTCCAACTCCTGTTCATCTATGTCCATAAAGTCTAGTTCTTCTTCCCCGACAATGGCGCCAAAAAATGTTTGTTGTTAACCTTTGGAGTTGTCCTCTCCAATCATTATAGCACAAAAGATCAACTACACATCTTTAAATTGTCAATCCAGGAAGTATACAAAGACCACAGCCCCTTCTAGTTAATGGAATCCAAGAATAAGAGTTGACATGACTGTTTTTCTGAGAGATTTATGAAGAAGAAAGGAAATAACTAGGGCTTTGATTATCTTGAGTTTTACAACAACATTTTCAATGATCTTTATGTGTAAACTGTGCCATTTTCACAGTAGAATACAAATATAAAGTCAAATTTCCAAAATAGTACCTGTATCACACAAAACCTGTATCACACAAACGAGACAATCGCGATTCTCTAAAAACTGAGAATTTCCAATTCTAGCTTTATTCTTCTGCACTTTCTTACTCAATATACTGAGAATCACCTCTCTTCATACATCTTACTCAAAAATACACAAGGAAAGCTCACAAATTCCATGGATCACACAATGAGAAGACTCAACAAATCATGAAAAAAGTCATGGAAGGAGAAAACACGATTTTTCTACAGGAAAGCTCTTCACATTACTTGGATAACATCAAAATAATACAACAAACCTCTTCAAAATAGAAGAAATTATCTTTTATACTTTTTCAAGTGTCCCTTTTCACACTTGAATTTTGGTCCTTTTCACCTTTTATTCTAGAAATATGCTATCAAAGAGCTTCCAAAAATTCTAGGAAAAATACATATGATCCTATCATACATGAAGAAGACTCTTCCTCAATTTTACATCATTTGTATAAATATTTCTACAAATTTTTGACATTTTCCAACTAATTTTTCTTCAAGAATTGCTTCTTCTAACAGTCCTCCAACAAGTCGCACTGTTTCTTGGGGTGTGTGATTGAAGCTGTGGATCAAGGATGATGTGTTATGCCTGATACCTTGGAAAACTCTACAATGAATTCTTCTAGCAATTGACCTATATCTTGATAGTTGCGACTGTTTAGTGGTTGAAACCAAGCTAAGGCAATGCCCTTGAGAGTCAAACCAAATGCTTCGAACTGGGTGAACAAGTCCTCAACCTGTTCAGCTCTTAACACTTGTTTGAACTCGGCCACATGATCATAAGGATTTCCTATCCCGTCAAAATAGTTCTTCATTAACTTGACCACTTGAGAAGGTCTAAGGGTTCTTGGGTGCTCTCTTGTTCTAGGCAATGGAAAATCATGTTCATCTTTTTGATGCCTTTGTGCTCTATGTCTCTCTGTTCTAGGTCTTTCATTTCTAGATCCTGATCGGTCTCTACCCATAGTGTTTGCAAAGCTTACTTTAGGCCTCTCTGTGGTTCGTTCTCATTGGGTTGCATGAGCTTGCGATGATCCTGCTCCTTGGAGGCCATAGGAAACATTAGATGTTGCTAGAGGGAAAATCAATTCACGCTTCCAAGTGTATGCATGCCTTTCATGCTCTATTACCAAGAACATTTTCTCTGATGTGTTATCTAGGTATACAACTTTGCTTGGTATCTCCTGATCCTTGAACTTCTAGATGGTGACTATTGGTCTAGGTTGATCAGGCTTGAATCTCCAAGAGGCTTCCTCCGTCTCTCTATTCAAGAATAGTTCTATGTTTTTGTTGTCTTGAGGGATCCAATCTGGAGTGATCACTTTGGGCAAAACTGACTTACCTCTAGGAGTCGGTTTCTCATCCTACATCTCCTTGCTCTAGATCCCCTATCTCATTCTCAAGAATGACATTTCCAAACTCATCTGTCCTGTCTGGTAAGTTGGTGACCATATACATAGTTCCTTCCTTATCGATGTATGAACCCTCTTCGAACTTGACTACAAGGTATTCAAGTCCAAAGGTTGATCTGGATTTTTGAGTTGGACCACTGATTGCCTCAAGCCATCCTCATAGATGGGAGCACCTAATCTATAAGTCTGAATATATTCCACCTATGTCTTATATGGACCTTGTGGTGTTTGTACATAGGCAATGCTAGAGCCACCTGCAAGTTTTCCCATGTTAAAAAACATCTCTGAATCACTTGTGTCTGAACTTAGTCCATAAGGATAACCACTTAGTTGTTGTACCCAACACTTAGCTCTATGGTTGACAGTTGCCTCAGAGGATCCAATGCTATGTGTGTGCTTGTCTAGGTGTCTACCACATCTTAGGTTCATATGCCTTGGTTAAGAGTCCAAAATTTCCCCTTTATACTGCTCAAACTCCTTTGGAGCCTCCATGACTTCCCAATCCCCCCTAAGGGTCAACTTCACATTAGCCTATCAAAATAAACTTTCCAACGAGCCATAGAGCTCAAAAAAAGGACTTTTGATGAAAAAGTTATGTGAAATCAGGCTCTTGGGGGTCAAAACAAGGAAACATGATTTTATGAGAAAATCATGATTTTGATTGCAAATCGTGATCTTCATCAACCTTGGAAATCATTGTTACCTTAGGAATAATTAACCTAAGGGAATAAAACCTTAGTCTTGGGAGAAGCTTCTCCCAAGGGACACCTTGACTCGTACGTGACTTCAATTGAAATAGAAGCCATGTGATTATCTTTGTAAAGTATCCACATGAAGGACACTTGGTAGGACATATGGCTAAAAATTAAGGCATGCAACTCTTGGACCTTTGGTATATATATGGGTGGAGTTGGATGGGTGGTTACGTACTCACTCACTCTCTGGTGGATGCTATACTATAGGAAGGAGTTTTCACAACAGGAAACTTTCTCACTTGTGGCCAAAATGCCAACCATCAGGGTATTGGTTAGTGTGCAGCTTGAGCACATGAATGAAGATGATTCTATGGACAATTTTCTAACAAAGATCAAATACTTCAAGGAACAGTTGATTTCTACTGATGAAGTTATACCAGATAGCTCACTTATGCAAAGCGTTCTGAATGGTCTTCCTAATTCATATCAGAGTTTTGCTTCTACTCTTTAGTTGATGATGAAAGGCAATCTAAATGCCCTATCATTTGAGGAGCTAGTCTCTATTCTATTGCAGGAAGATCAGTCAAGGTAGAATAGGGCCATTATGCATGTTGCAAATCAAGCTTTCCTGGCTAGTCAAAAGGGCAAAGGAAACTCTTCAAATAGCAAGCAAAAATCTACAAATGTTGCACATTTGAAGAAGGAAGACAAAGATGAGAAGAAATTATAAAAACAAAAATTGTTTTGCAAGTACTGTAAAGGAAATGATCATATCATAAAGAATTGTCCTAAATTGGATGAAGAATGGGCCTCTACTCCAAAAATAGAGTCTGCTAACCTTGTGCACGATGAAGAATGGGCATTTACTATTGTTTGTAGTTTTGACCAATCTTCCCATGAGTAGTGCATGTCTGCAGTAGACTCAGATGTTTGGTACTTTGATAGTGGGGCGACCAAATATATAACCTCGTAGCACAGTCTCTTCTCTTCACTCAAGCCTGCCCTTATAGGGAATACTATTATGTGCGCCAACAACTCCTCTTATCCTATTATGGGAGTTGGTAAGATCATTCTGACTACTGCTGATGTTAGTTCTTTCACCTAGTGAGATGCTTTATTTGTGCCAAGGATCAAGAAGAATCTGTTATCAATTTCTGCATAAGCCAAGATTGGCTTGGTTGTGAAATTTGTTGATGAGAGATGCACAATTCATGGTCTGTCAAATGGCGATGTTATTATTGCTTGTGGCATTTTATGTCATGGGCTGTATAAGCTCATAGGCTATGAAAGATCTGTAAATGATTTGGCATGTGTAGTACATGATTCTCAGGCTATGTTAGATGCAAAGCTTTGGCATGCGCGCTTTGGTCATCTGAATTTTGTTGGTTTGCTACACCTCCAAAAATTTGAAATGGTGTCCTTTTTGCCCAAACTTGAGGCACCCAGTAAATATGTATGTGAAGGCTGTATTTTGGGCAAAATGCAGCATTCTTCCTTTCCAAAAGATGGTTCAGTTCGGGCTACTAAAAAATTGCAACTTCTACATAGTGATGTCTGTGGTCGTATGCAGACACCTTCTTTTGGGAACTATCTTTACTTCGTGACTTTTATCGATTATTTTTTTAGGCATGCATGGCTATATCCATTGAAGGCAAAGTCCGAAGTGTTTATGTGGTTCAAACAATTTCTAGTTTTGGTGGAAAATCTGGGAGCATTTAAAATGGGCACCCTCCATTCAGATCGGGGGGGAATATATGTCTTCTGACTTTAATGCATTTCTAGCTAAACGTGGGATAAAACATTAGTGTACAGTGTCGTATACACCAAAATAGAATGGAGTTGCTAAACAAAAGAACAGGTCACTCATGGAGATGGTGAGGTGTATGGTAGAGTCAGGCTTTACTACATAGTTTCTGGCTTGAGGCTATTATGTTTGCAACATATGTACTTAACAGGTGTCCCACTAAAGCACTACAATCTATCACTCCATATGAGGCTTGGCATGATTGCAAGCCATCTGTTGCTCATCTCCATGTTTTTGGTTGTCTGGCATATGCATTAGTGCTTGAACAACATCATAGAAAATTGGATGATAAAGCAGTAAAATGTATTTTTGTTGGGTATAGTTCTGAAAGTAAAGGCTATCGTCTATATCATCCATGGACTAAATGCATTCTAGTTAGCTATGATGTTGTTTTTGTGGAAGATGCTATTCAGCCATTGCTTTCATGTAGTAAGGACACATCTGTTAGCTCCAAAGACATGTATGATACTATGCTGCCTCTTTTTACAAGTGGATAGTCTGGTGCTGGTCCTAATGAGGCAACTTCTCAGCCTTTGCAGGTTTCATGTGATGATGTAGATCATTCCATGTCTGATGCACATCTACATGATGCACTTGTTGATGAGAGCTCTGATATTGAGAAGGCAAAAACTATGCCAAAATGGTTGGTGCAAACTTTGCGAGACAACAAATTAGATGGACCTCTATCATATCGTACTCGATTAGGCTCTCATAGTGCCTCTTTTGCATCAAATTGCTATGCTATTGTTGCATCTAGTCTCTATAATGAGACGGAGCCTCTTTCATTGGATGAAGCACAAAATTCTGAGCATTGGATGGCTTCAATGCAATCTGAATATGATGCTATCATGAAAAATGATACTTGGTCTTTATGTGACTTGCCTCCTAGCAAGAAGGCCATTGTCATTAAGTGGGTATACAAGCTAAAGTGTAAGACTGACGGAACAGTTCACAGGTATAAGGCTAGGCTTGTTGCAAAGGGTTATGCGCAGGAAAGAGGCATTGATTTTGATGAGACCTTTGCACCTACATGTCATATGACTACTGTTTGGAGCATCTCTGCACTTGGAGCCCATCATGGTTGGAATGTACATCCACTGGATATTAAAACATCATTTTTGAATGGTGACTTGCATGAAATAGTGTATGTTTTTCAGCCCCCTGGCTTTGTGCAGAAAGGGCATGAAAACCAGGTGTGTATGTTAAAGAAGGCATTATATGGTTTAAAGCAAGCACCACGTGCTTGGTATGAGAAGATACATGCCTATCTAGTTGCATATGGTTTTGAGGATAGTCCAACTGAAAGCACCTTATATGTTAAGCGTGCTAATGATGTGCTTCTAATCATTGTTGTCTATGTTGATGACATGTTGCTCACTCTTCCTATTGAGAAGCCTATTGCTGATTTTAAGGCTGATTTGCATCCCTCATTTGAGATGTCTGATTTGGGGCATTTACATCATTATTTGAGCATTCAATTTATGCACGTTGATGGTGGAATGGCTTTGTGTCAAACGAAATACATTGACACATTATTGTTGCATTTTGGCCTTGAAGACTGTAAACCTATTGCCACTCCTATGGAGACAAGTTTAGAATTGAGCCTTCATGATGCCGGAGATGTATTTGATGTTGTTCTCTATCAACATGTTGTTGGATGCCTGATTTACTTATGCATTACTTAGCCAGATATTCAGTTTGCTATCTCACAGATCAACAAGTTTATGCATTGCCCATGTGTCAAGCATTGGCAGGCGGTTAAGCGCATCTTCCACTACTTGAGTGGTACTCGGCTACTTGGGTTTTTTTATCCCTTCGGGGGATCAAACCTAGATTTGCACGCTTTTTGTGACTCTGATTGAGTTGGTTGCTATGAAACTCATGTGTCCATTAGTGGTTTTTACTTCATGCTTGGTAGCTCATGCATATCTTGGCTGACCAAGAAGCAGCCTACTATGGCCACTTCTAGTTGTGAAGCTGAGTAAAGGGCAGCTTTCACAGCGATTGTTGAGTGTGTGGCTCAGACGCCTTATGGATGATTTGGGTGTTGGTTAGTCTTCTGCCACCACCATCTTCACTGATAGACCGAGTGCATTGGCAATTCCGAGCAACCCTGTGTTCCATGCTCGCACTAAGCATATTGAGGTGCATTATCATTATGTCAGGGAGAGGTTCTCTGCTGGGGAGATCAGTTTGGCATATGTGCCCACGCAAGAGAACAATGCAAACCTTTTCACGAAGGCTTTGCCTAGGGAGAAGTTTGAAGCTTTGTGCAAAGCTTTGGGCTTACTTCCTTTTGTGGAGTGAGTTCCACATAGCTTGGCACCTCCTTATACATGAGTGCTAGCTCCTTGTCCACCGCATCACTCCCAGGGGGGATTTGTTGATATATTTAGGTAGTGATGTGTGTGAACACTCTAGGACCGTCGAGGCACTTTTTTCCCTCTTTAGGGGGATTTTTCCCCCCGGCTTGTATATACACCTATTACCCTAATGGGCTACTTATCTTTGTACATTCTTTAGTTGTACATTCAATATTGTCTGTTGTGCTCCAAGCTTCTTCTTCTTCCTTGTGCTATCGGCGTGCTTCTGTAGATGTCTAACTCAAACAATAAATCCACATATTTTTTAGGAAAAAAATGTCTTTATGGGGGGGGGAGAGAGAGAGAGAGAGAGAGAGAGAGAGAGAGAGAGAGAGAGAGAGAATTTTTTATAATTGTAGGTCTAACTTGATGGAGTATATCTGCTCTTATTTGTAGTAGAAGATTGATGGGCCCTTCCTAGGACCAAACTATTCACTACCATAGTCCACCAAAACTTGAAGTGATCTCTAGAAAAAAGGGTTGAACCTATGAAAATTTTCATAGTGAAAGTAGAATCTCTAAGATTCCAAAAAGCCATAGATCACTCAATTTGGACAATTTGATCTATGTCAACTGCCTTGCACAAGATACACTAGAAATCCTCCAACCAAGCAACTTGTACCTATGTGTACTCTTCACACACATACACTTAGAAATATGCATAGATCAAGAAATTGAGATATCAAGTTCAATTTAATCAATGATGATGATAGACTAAGATTATACTCAAAAGAAATCTTGCAAGAATAGGAACAAGATGAGCTATTTTGCTGATGAAACAAGCACCTATGCAATGAGATATAGATGAACAAAGATCTCTACCTAAGAGAAAATCCTAGCTACCAGGGGGTAGCTTAGACCTGGCATATACACTCCCAATGAGGGCCTACAAGATCCCAAATGAATCTAGACGATGGCCATGACTTTCTTCCAATATTTTGCTTATATAATGCTCGAAATTTGGTGTACAATCTGATTTCAAATGATTCCTCCAAAATCTCCCACTTTTCTCCATCAAATTGGATGGAATCTTGAGCTTGAAAACTCATGGAAAAGTGGTTGTACACTTTATAAGAAAATGAAGTGATGTGGCATTTGACTTTAGCCTTGGTTCACACACACTTGAGCTTGTTAAATTTCTAACACAAGCCACAAAAGAAATGGGTTTTGAGAGTCCAAAGTCACTTGGAGAACCCTTGGAGTTATTGAGAAACCCTTGGATTTATTGAGAAACCCTTGGGAAAGTGTCTCCAAGACTATGATTTTGAACCCTTCAGTTATTACAATTCATTTAGTCCTAACTGAAGGGTTTTGACCCTTAGGCTTGATATATCCTAAGGGTATTGTAGTTAACACTTGAGGAAGCCTCTCAAGCCTTTGGACTTGTACGTACAAACTTGAGAGGAATCCTTTTAGAACCCATATGAGATCCATGTGTTTTCATGTGACTAGCAAGATGAGAAGGCCTTACATCCCATGTGGACGGGACACTTGGCAAGCTCTCCTCAAATCCCCCCCCCTTGGCTTAGATTTTTATATATGGGTGGATTTGGTTGGGTGGACACATGTGTCCCTTGTTCCTTGTGGGTCTAGTTATGCTTGGAAGATAGGTATCCATGTCTCTTCGTTTGATTAACCTTAGGAGTTGGTGTTGTTATGTAAACACAACATGCTTCTTGTATGTTTCCATGCCCACAACTGGGTAGGTACTTGTTTGAAATTTTGATGATTCTAGATCACCCACGTGAATATGATAATAAGATTATTGGGGCTTAAAGGTCTATTATGAAAAAAGTTTTAGAATTTACTTCTTGTAATTTAAAAATCAGTCACTTTAAGGAATCCTGGCTACAACCAAATTTTTAAAACAAAACCCTATTATTTATAGTCACATTATACTTGAGAGGGTTCATAATCATGCATAAAGTTAGGATCATCGTGCTCTATGTGTAGATATGTGAGATGAGGGGTTGAGGGTTGTTAGGCATTTTTCTTTATTCCACTTCTTTATTCCACTTAAAATCATGCATTTTTCCCATTTGTGCATTCATACCCCTCTTGCGATTTGGTCGTACATGCAATCGATGGGGTCCACCTTCATTTGAAAATTAGAACATTTCATATCCACTGATTGATGTTGGAAAGCCACTCAATAACTTGTTAGTCTACCTTATGATTAGCCATTAACATTTTAAGCTATAAATCATGATGGGATGGAAAAAATAAAGGATTTTCAAATAATTCACTCATGTTTTATTGCATTATTTTTATTTTTATTTTTATTGGGAGTTTTGTTTATGGGAATTTCATGACACATGGATAATGATTCTTCAGATATATGGATAATAACAAAACCTTTTGCTTTGAATAAGAGGAAACCTTTGAGTGTGTTGGGACATGTTAGTCACTGACATATTATCAATATTTACACCTAAATATTGAATGGGATGGTTCCCTTAGGTGTCGACCTCTATTTTGCATGGCACATGCTCCTTGTCCTACATTAAAAACCATAGATTGAACATCGAAAATGTGTAGGTCACAAAATGTCCATGGAAAACACAAAGACATCACGTATGGAGAGCCTCCATTCCTCATTCTATAGATTGTATAAAGGAATATCGTATCATGTGTATGTATATATATATATATATATATATATATATATATATATATATATATATATATATATATATATATGGCCCTTGAAATCCCCAGCATGCTCCCACTTAAGGGGAATGTACCCATAAGTGGTGAACACAATCAGAAAGGATCTAGAACTATGCTACAAAATGCAAACAAAACCACAATCTCTCATCCTGTAGAAATCAAGATAGTCTGATCGTAAATGAAGTGCATGCATAAATGCATCTCAAGAAACTTTATCTCAACCTAGTATGAGTCAATCCCACATGTAACTAGTGAAAAAAAAAATCAAGAAGCTATTGCAAGGCTCTCACCCACCCTATAATCATGTCGATCATGGAATGAGTAGTAATTCTGAATGCAAATACTCTTCTAGCTATTAATTCTTTTTTTATCAATCCTAAAAACTCCTAAATAAAACTCTTAGACATTGAAGGAATCTTTTTTCATCCAGATTAACCTAACCATTTCACCCATGCTCATATTAATGGCATCGAAAGAACCATCATCAAGGCTAGTCTATCATAACATATCTGTATCCACACCTAGCACAAGAAAATCTAAGAATTGTTGCATGATTGTTGAATATTGTACATCCAAAATATCCATTCTATCAATCAAGTATGTGCTTTTATGCACATCTCATGATCCATCATCTCTATCACAACAAATGTTTCATCATAGTCCACTCAACTAATTGAACAACATCAACATCAAGGTCTATCTAATACTCAATCTCTAAGTGATTTTCATCATGGTGCTCTACCTGAACATCCAAATCAAGCTCTATTTAAGGATAAGACAACGTGATATTAAAGAAAAAAATGAAGAGTCTCATATCATACATAAGCCCATTTCCGAATAGATGAGACTATCTCTCACATGGAGTATCCAAAGTGATTTATCACTTGTAAAATTAATTTGTTCTCAAAACATCTATAAGTAATTTTGTTATAGGATCAAGAGCATCAAAGCTACAATGAAGACATGATGAACAAGGATCCATTGAAAAAAATGGATTTTTTAAATCCAATGTAACTCCATAATATATCTAAGCCATGTAAAAAAATATGGAATCCTCTAGTTGCACA
Source organism: Ceratopteris richardii (assembly GCA_020310875.1). Taxonomy (NCBI): domain Eukaryota; kingdom Viridiplantae; phylum Streptophyta; class Polypodiopsida; order Polypodiales; family Pteridaceae; genus Ceratopteris; species Ceratopteris richardii. Next base: position 151,713,137 of record CM035411.1, on the reverse strand, counting down.
CAACAACCACGTACAATGACAATTCAATTTTCCATATTCTAGAGTAGATTTTAAAAGAAAAAAAGTCATATATGAGAGCACACAATTTTAGGGCTCATGTATATAAGTAAATTCTCTATATTTGTAAGTAACTTCCTGTTAGTTTAGTGAACAAATAATTGGAAGAGTGCAAACTCATCACTTGGTTTCCTTGACCTATTTTCTACTTTATCTTGAGGGCTTATTAAAAAAAACATAACTATATCATGAAAATGGTGCTAAAATGATATCTCTAACCCTTCCACCTTTTTTTCTTAGTTTTACTTGAATGTATAGAATGTAGGGAGCAGCGAATCGTGGATAGGTATTTCACAACAGCTATTATTTTGACCATAAATTTTCACAAAATCATCAAAATGCATCGACTACTTAGAACAAAAGCATCTTATCAAATTCTTTGAAATAAACCTATGATTGATCAGCGTTGGCTAATAAACAAATTAGATATTACCATTTAAGTATCCACAACGATTTATGGCTAAAGTGTGTCAGTGGTTGAGTGAGAGGTGGATGCAAGCACGTGTTTACTCATGAAGACACTAATTTTCCCATACATGCATCAACCATCATGTGAATATGTGTTTCCATGTGCCTGATTCGTTCAACTCTTGGTTTGAAAATTTAAACATGCTAGGTTAATCCACCACTTGATTACACTTGTCAAAGTGTGAGATTGATAGCTAAAATCATATTGCTTCTGAGTGATATATAGTTTTTGGAATCATTCTTAGGAATTCAGTGATTAATTTGAGGTATTCGAGTGATGGTTGTAGATTTGGAGTGGAGAGGATGCGCATGAAGACTACGTGGACATAGATTTTACTCGTTTACACACTTATCATATACTTAGCTACTTGGTTAGGTGTAGAGTGAGTTCTTGTAGGGGTAGAGTGAGTTCTTGTAGAGTGAGTTCTTGTAAGGGTTTCATCAAACGATTGTGATAGTAATTAAGGAGTAGAAAGTAGTAAGAACCACCATATATAGAGACGAAATTTTCTTGAGAGTGGAGCTACGTATACTCCCACAGACATAGATCTCATTTGTGTTTGAGAGAAGGAGAGAAATAGAGAATGAATGAGTGACCTTGTATTTCTTGAGCTTGTGTCTCTAAAGTTAAGATTTGGAAGATAGGACCGTTGAGGTAAGCCCTATAGATCTATACTTTCACAATTTTGGATACAACACGTGGATGCTAGATATGAGTAAGTTTGAGTATTATGATACTTTCTTTTGACCTTGTAGGTGGCTTAATGCACTTTTGACCAGACAAGTAGCATGAACATAGTACTTCTATTTTGTGTATAAAACTTTTTGAATCATTTGGTTAATTAAATTTAGAGAAATCTTAGTTTTACATTATCGGGGTCATCTTTTGCACATCCCTCAAAAATCGGGATGACATTCAATCAGTGTTAAGCTTATTGATCGTTCATTGGTTGTTACAAATTAGGGCTTTTATGCATTATATAAAGCCAACCCTATGTAAGAAACTCCCTTAAGAGGAATTTTTCCAATTGTAAATGTCTTGGCTGTTATAAGTGTTTGAAGTTATAACTTCCATCCATATTTATAAGGAAGCAAGAGGATGAAGAGGAGACTTCCCAAGCCAGCTGTGTTGGCAAAAACAAGTGGAAAGGGAAGAAAGGACAAATGCATGAAAAAACCAAAGGCCTAAATGTTCAGCCTTGTTCAATCTGTGATTAGACCAACCACACCACTCAGAATTATTGGTTCGATGGGAAGACCCAGAAAGGAAGTGGAAAAGGTGGATATGGTAGCAATAGAGGCAGAGGTGGACAAAACTTTAACAATAACAATAGAGGTCATAACAGAAGGGGCTACAACAATTATTTTGAAGGTCAACAACATGAAGACTCATTGTTTTTTATGAATCTAAGACATAAGGAAGGTAAAGAAGATCATTTATTCTAAATAGATTCAAGATGTTCAAATCAAGTTGCAAGCAACATATCTCCCTTATCTAACTTGGAAAGCCAAAAGCATAGACATGAGGTTCAAATACGGGATGACACAAAGCATAGTGTGGAGAAGATTGGTAATTTCAAGGCTTCCAATGCAGGATAAATATTCTAAGTAAGGTACTCTATATTCCCATTATTACAAAAAAACCTAATAAGTGTAGTCCAAATAGTTGAGAAAGGATTTCAAGTTAGGTTCACCCAACATGGAGCTTTTGTGGAAGATCCACGTCAAGGATTCAAGAAGATAACCAAAGGTAAGAAGCATGGTAGGCTCTTTAATTTTGAAGTAGGAGAAACCAAAAACATAGCTATGTTCAACTTTGGGTCTCAAACCTAAGTGAGCTTGAAGTGTGGCATAAGAGGCTAGTGTAAGAAAATAGTTACACAATATGAGAGAGGACCAGTAGGAGAGAAGATAACAGATATAGGAGAATCTCAACAATTTTCTACTAGCAACAAGTACAAAGATGATGGCGTTGTCCACCCGTGCGCTCTCAAGGTACAACTTAAATGGTGATCTAGACAACTCGAGATAGGGAGATACAAGGTAGAGGTATGCTGGCTCAATTCAATGTCTCAGGTAGTGTAGAACTCATGTATATATAGGATCATGGGTGGCCTTCCGTGGACGGCTATACATGGGTGGTAGAGTGTGGGCGGCTCCCGCCCACATAATTGCCATACATGGCTTAGGCCGGTTGAACCGACCTAACAAATATAAATGATTTTTGAATTCGACAGGGAATATTCCCTTTACTATCACGCCGGGGGCGTTGCCCCTTGACTCCCACTAGGGGGCCCGCTGGCCCCCTTGGACCTTACATGGTCCAATATGACCTTCATCCAGCATACAAGTTGGGATTCCCATCAATTGGGTAATGCAGGCTTGGCTTCTCCTCATAATAGGGGCCTTACAAAATGTGCATACAATCATGAGGGGTAGATGTTGATCATATACTAACACCCCCCCCAATGTTTACCGATGATAAATCAAGTAGGTCTCAGTCTTATGCCCATCTATTGAAGATGTCTATTGAGATGCTCTCTTCTAAGTGCTTTAGTGAATATGCCATCACAATTTTCCTCTATTGGGCAATATTCTACCTCCACAATTTCATCTTCAATTAGCTCACGAATGTAATGGTACTGTACTTCTATGTGCTTGGTGCGAGCATGAAATACTAGGTTCTTTGCAATAGCCATAGGACTTTGATTATCACACTTGAGTACAGCCGCCATATTTGATGGAAAGCCTAGATCTGCAAGAATTTTCCTTAACCAGACTGCCTCACAAGAAGCAAAACAATCTACTTTGTACTCTGCTTTGGTGGAGGAGAGTGCGAGAGTTGGTTGCTTCCTACTTACCCAAGAAAATATTCCTGAACCAAGTGAGAAACAATATCCAAAAACGGATTTTCTAGAATCACAATCTCCAGCCCAATCTGAATCACAATATCCTTGAAGTGTATCACCTATGGTATAAAAAATACCAAAATCCAAGGTTCCTGCAATGTACCTTAGAATTCGCATTTCAGCATTCCAGTGACTCTCCTTAGGTTTGTTGGAAAACCTGCTTAACACTCCAATAGCATAGCAAATGTCTGGTCTAGTGTTGCACAAAAAAATAAGACTTCCAATGACCTTCCTATACTTCTTAGCATCTACATCAGGCATGTTATCATCCATAGATAGCTTATGATTTACCTCCATAGGTGTGCTAGTTGGTTTGCAGTCCATCATTCCAAATGCCTTGAGAATTTCTTTCGCATATTTTTGTTGTGAGATGAAAACGCCATCCTTCCTTTGCCATACTTCAATTCCTAGACAAAAATGGAGTAGACCTAAGTCTGTCATTTCAAACTCAATTCCCAAGCTGATCCGAGTTTGATTGATGAGTTCCTGATGATCTCTTGTAATGATCAAATCATCTACATATACAATGACAACAACTAGCTTGCTATCCCTTTACGTTACATACAAGTTAGCATCAGAAGTACTTCTTTCAAACCCCATATTTTTGAAAAAATTATCTATCCATTGGTACCAAGCCGGTGGAGCTTGCTTAAGTCCATACAAAGCTTTCTTAAACTTGCAAACTTTATTTTCTGAATTGGGCACCTCAAAACCTGGTGGTTGAGATACATATACCTCCTCCTTGAGGTGACCATTCAAAAATGTAGATTTGACATCCATCTGGAAAATAGGCTGGGCCTTTTGTGCAGCTACTGCAAATACTGTCCGAATAGTTGTCATGCGTGTTGTTGGTGCAAAAGGTTCTTGAACATCAAATCCTTCGATCTATGAAAAACCTTGTGCAAATAATCTTGCCTGATACTTTTCTAGTGTTCCATCTCCTTTATACTTAGCTTTCCAAATCCATTTAGTACCTATTACCTTCTTCTTTGGCAGCAAGTCGACTAGATCCCATGTATCATTTTTTAGTATACTATCATACTCAGATTGCATTGCCGCTCTCCAACCTGGATCATCAAGGGCTTCTTCAATGGTGGTAGGTTCCTTTATTGAGCCCATGATATCTGCCATTAGAGCCATGTTAACAATGTGTTCTGAGGCTCTTCTTTGCTCCTCTATTCTCTTTGATCTTCGTAATCCATCCAAAGATGATTCTGGTACATCTACATGTGGATTTTGATTATCAAAGAGCTGTTGTGCCCACTTAGGTAGTGGCTTACACTGTGCAGCTACAACTGGTTTGCTTTTTATTGAGGGAATTTCTCCATCATATGTTTCCTCCTCAACTTTAACCTGTCTTTTGATAGGCACAATGTGAGATATTTCTCCATTTGATGAGATAGTAGATTTACCTTTATCTTCTACTAAGTGTGGTTGTTCATCAAACACCACATCTCGACTGACAAAAATCTTCCTTGCCTCACGATCCCACAACCTATATGCTTTAGACTCTTCACTATATCCTAGGAAGACACACTTTTTGCTTTTTGAATCCAACTTTGATCTTGTTGAATCAGGAATATGTGCATTACAGAAACAACCAAAAATTTTGAAATGCAAAAGTGAAGGCTTCTACCAGAATATGCTTCTTGAGGAGTCATCCCCTTCAGTGCTTTTGTGTAGCTTCAATTGAGGATGTAGACTACTGTATTGATTGCTTCTGCCCAAAATGAATCAGGCATGTCTTGAGCCTTTAACATACAACAAGCCATTTCAACTACTGTCATGTTCCTGCGCTCAACAATGCCATTTTGTTGAGGTGTATGAGTTGTGGTAAGTTGCATTTTCACACCATGCTCCTTACAGTAATTATTGAATTCTGTTGACAAGAATTCACCTCCTCTATATGTTCTGAATTTCTTTAGATTCCTTCTTGACTCATTTTCCAAATACTTATGCCACATTTTAAATTTTTCAAAAGCATCAGCCTTCTCTCGAATGAAATAAACCCACATCTTTCTACTATAATTGTCGACTAACAACAAAAAGTAGAAAGATCCTCCTAAAGTAGGTGTAGATATTTTATTGTAGAGATCAGCATGTACCAACTCTAGAGGAGCTTGAGATCGATTGCTCGTCTCTCTTGGAAATGCCTTTCATTGCTGCTTGCCCATCATACAAGCTTCACAAGGTTCCTGCAACTCTGAAAATGCAGGCAAATGAGAAACCATCCCTGTTCTTTGCATCTCCTTCAAAATTGCAAATCCGAGATGCCCAAATCGTTGGTTCCATAACCTGCTTACATCTTTATCTTCTGTAGCAATTAAGGCACTTAACTCATGCAAGTTATCACGTCGTATGCCTTTACCTACTACATTACCTGATGAATCCATGATTTCTGCACCACTCTTATTGAAGTGAACTTCGAGTCCATGATCTATTATTGCAAAAACTGACAACAAGTTTCGTTTAAGTGTAGGTACATAGAGAACATCGGATAACTTTTTCTCAACACCTGGAGAAGTGATAAAAGAGATGGTTCCAGTTCCTTCCGCTGGACACTCGGAGTCATTTCCCACCACTACACTGATGGATTCCTGTAGAGGCACTAGGGAACTATACCAATCCTTTTTACCAGTCATATGGCGAGAAGCTCCACTATCTAAAATCCATGGTTCATCAACACGATCTTGAGCAGATGAGCATACCTCTTCAATAGCTACCCATAGTTGCAGCTTTGTGTTGTTTGCAGACTCTTTGTCTTCCACGATGATTTTACAGTCCCATTCCCTTCATTCGCTTGCTTCTTTTTGCAATCCTTGATGGGATGACCTTTCTTTTCACAATAGAAGAAACTTCCTGTGAACTTTTTCTTCTTTGGATTCTTCTTTGATCCATCAGAAGTGCCTTTACCTTTTGCATTTACTGAGAATGCAGGATCACTTGTACTTTGCTGATTCTTCAACCGCATCTCTTCTTCTAAAAGCATAGCACAAAACTCTTAAAATGTAAGGGGAGTTGGTCTTACCTGAGTGTTAAAGGTTGTTATCCATCATACTTTGCTGGAAGAACACGTACACATCTTTGAGCAAGTTCTTCTGGTGTTATAACAACACCAACTGCAGCCAATTGATCTTGAAGATGTTTTATCTGTTTGATAAAATCTTTAGCCTTTCCAGAATCTGAATGCTTTTCATTTGCCAACTGATTTCTAAATTTTGTATCCTAGTGTGGTTCTTGGTCTCATATTGTTGAGCCAATATGCCCCAAGCCTCATGTGCTTTATTAGTATGTTGAACTAAAGTAAGCACACAATCACTTACACTAGTGACAATTGCACATAATGCATCAACATTCTGCCTCTTCTAAGCTCGTAGAAGATTTGGATCTGGCTGAATCATTAAACTTGAATTTGCTGGATCTTCAACTAGTATAGGCTCTGGATCCAATCCCATCGGTCCCATGACAGTGACAAGTAATTCATAGGAGTCCAAAATTGTAGAAATTTTAAACTTTCAGAGTGTATAGTTGCTTCCATCCAGCTTCCCTTCAGTGATTGCAGGTGGGCAAATTTGAATAGGTGCAGCATTAACATTAGCTGAAGCACCAAGAACAGTGTTCGATGATGAAGCCATCATGTAATCACTCGAATAATCTATTGATATTCTAGTTTGCAAGTAGGCTTAAATAATGATTCTTCTTAAGCTATTCAAACCTTACAGCTCTGATACCATGTAAGACAATGGTTACGCAATATAAGAGAGGAGCAGTAGCAGAGAAGATAACAGATATAGGAGAATCTCAACAATTTTCTACTAGTAGCAAGTACAAAGATGATGGCATTGTCTACCTGTGCACTCTCAAGGTAGAGCTTTAATGGTGATCTAGACAACTCTAGATAGGGAGATACAAGGTAGAGGTATGCTGGCTCAATTCGATGTCTTAGGTGGTGCAGAAGTCATGTATATATAGGATCATGAGTGGCCTTCCGTGGATGGCTATACATGGGCGATAGAGCATGGGCGGCTACCACCCGCATAATTGCCATACATGGCTTAGGCCGGTTGAACCGACCTAACAAATATAAATGATTTCTGACTCCAACAAGGAATATTCCATGGAATATTCCATTTACTATCACGTCAAGGGCATTGCCCCCGGACTCCCACCACGGGGCCCGCTGGCCCCCTGGTGACCCCCCAGCCAGGGGGCCCATTGGCCCCCTTGGACCCCCAATCGTGGCTGCTCACTACTACCCCGAATCCCACAATTGGGGACCCTGGTAAATCCCTTTCCTTACAATACCTTACATGGTCCAACATGACATTCATCCAACATACAAGTTGGGATTCCCATCAATTGGGTAATGCACGCTGGGCTTCTCCTCATAATGGGGGCCTTACAAAATGTGCATACAATCATGAGGGGTAGACATTGATCATATACTAATAGCTAGCTCATGTGAATGAAAGAACCTTGAAGGATATATGCACGGATCAAAGTGTTCTAGGATTGCCAAACATGTCAAAGCAACACACAATCAATAGATGTGATGCATGTCAGATTGGGAAATCACAAAGATAACCATTCAACCACAAAGGCTACATCCACAACAACTTATTGGACTTAGTACATACAGATGTATGGGGGCCAAGCCAAGAACTTTCATTGGCAACCAAGGTATTATGCCCCATTTATTGATGACCATAGTAGGTGGACTATTCTATACTTTATTAAGAGTAAGAATGCAATGTTTAATTGCTTCAAAACATATCTAGAACATGTGGAGAATCATATAGGTAGATCACTCAAGAAGCTCAGATCTAATGGGGGGATACTTCTACAAAGAGTTTGATGAGTTCTTGTAGGATAAAGGTATCAAAATGGAAGTGACTACTAGGTACTCTCATCAATTGAACCACCATGAATTCTTGTAACAAATATTCAATGACCTCATTCAAGAAGTGGGTGCCGTGATTACTCACCAATTCTATAGGCAAACCATATCTCGTAAATATGTTCTCAAAGAGGAACTTGGTTGTGGTTTGCACATCATTGTTTCTTGTAGCTTTGACTTCTACCCATTTAGTTAGGTAATCTGTGGCAACAATAATGTATTGAGCATGTGAACTCTTACCTAGGGGATTAATAGGACCGACAAAGTCTATTCCCCACTTAGAGGATGCACTTACACTCATCATGGGTTTGAGTGGCATCTCGTCTTTACATATAGGATGCTGAGTTTGCTGACAAATATCACACTGCTTCACATAGGTATGTGCATCCATATGAAGTGTTATCCACCAAAGGCCTGCGAATAGAATTGCCTTGATTACCTGATCTAGTCCAAAATGTCCTCCTACCACTCCTTGGTGAGCAGTTTCCAAGATCTTGAGATATTCACTCTCATGGACACACATCCTAAGACATCTGTCTTTTCCTCGTTTGTATAGATTATCTCCAATGAGATCATATTCTAGTGCTTCTTGCTCTAAGCTCCTTCATCTAGCTAGGGTCATTTCTTGAGGGAATGTTCTCTCTCTCAAAAAGGCTACTAATGGTTCACTCCAATCTAGTATTAGAGACACTTGATATAGTGTAGCATGCTTCACAGGTGGTCTAATAGTACAAGTTGGGCATTCCTTGCATAACTTATGGACAGGTGCTTCCATAGTTGGCCAATGTACCCCTAACCTTCGTAGTGTCTATAGGGTTTGATGTTTGGAGTGGTGTTGTTGTGGTCCACCTACATGTGCTATTTGCAACCACTTTGCATGCTCGTCTTCTTCTACACAACAAGCCAATATGCCTTGATCGGTATGCTTATACATGCAGCCTGCTAGTATGTGATATTTTTGAGATATCACCACTTCTTTATCTTTGACTTTTAGCACATGATATTTAGTTCCAAAGGTCAAAATAGGCACTATAGTTTTGGCCCATTCAAGCACTACTTCTAGATTGAACAAGTAAGCATCAAGAAGGTCATCTGATACTCCTTGCGAGGACTCCCTGAAGTTAGTCTAGAAAGGTGATATGCCCTAAGGTGAGTTCTACCTTTCCTAACCACAACTTCAAAGTCATATTCCATTAGTAACAGGAACCATCTTACTAATCTGCCAGTATTACAAGGCTTGGTCACTAGATAGAGCAATGCTTGATGGTCTATACAAAATTTAAATTTATTTGTAGCAAATAATTTCTAAATCTTTGTAACCGCATATACCATGCCTAGTCCCTCTTGTTCAACAGTGGTATAGTTTTTTAAGCTACATTCAACTATCTACTTGCATAGGCAATTCAAAGATCCATATTACCTTCACCAGTAGGTTGTGCTAGTACACACCCAATTGCATAATTGGATGCATCCACATGAACATGGAATGGCTTATATCCAATCTGGTGTAGTCAAGATTGGTGCTGAACATAATCATCCCTTAAGCTTGCTAAAGGAGTCCACATTCATCCATCCACTCAAAGTTAGTCAAGAGGGACTAAAGAGGCTTTGCAATGATCACATACATATGAATAAAACATCTATAATAGCCACAATGTCCCATGAGAGCTTGTACTTCCTTGACATTCTTGGGCCTAAGTAGCTCTACAATAGCTCTAACTTTCTCCTCGTCCGTGGATATACCATTCTTTGACAATATATGTCCTGGAATCTTGCATTTCCTGACCATAAAAAAACACTTTTTTGGGCTCAAACAGACCTCATATTTGTCAAAGGTTTGCTTGATTTCAGGTATATGTGTTTGTCTAATGTTGGCATGAGTGGAGAGATCATCAACATAAACTTCCAAGTTTTTCCTCAAGAACGCTTTAAAGACATGACACATGAGCCTTTGGAAAGTAGTTCGCACATTGCTAAGACCAAATGGCATGAACTAAAATACATCTCTATATTCTCATAGCATGGATATTAACTCTTGCTCCTCATCTTCTGACAGGTTATGTCCTATGTATGTACATCGTTCTTCTCCCTCTTCTATGGTCACGGCAATTTTCGTTGTGGTTGGTTTGTTGTCATAGGCCTCTCCTATGAGCACTTCTCATTTAGGGAGTGTTATCATGACTTTCCTATCCTCTATTTCATACTTCTTAAAGTTTTCAGGGACCTCAAACAAAGATTCTTCCTCATCTGGTGAGACTTCTCGTTTCTTTCTTTTTTTACCTTCACTCTTAGTGGTTACCTGTGTGGCTAGCCTCACATCATTCATAAGATCTTCGTGTATTTAAGGGTGAGCTTCTACTTCATATAGGTATTCTTCTTCTGATGCAAAAGGAGGATCCATAATAATGGATTCCAAATAGGATTCACTTTCTTGCTCAATTTCTTCTATGCTAGGTTTGCACTATTCTATAACCGAATCACACATCATTGGATCTATCATGAAGACTGAAATGTCATAGCCATCCTTATCACAGTGGAGTGTCCATTTTTCTTCATTGATGGCTACATCCATTGTCGCTAGGATTTCTGCCCAACCATGAGGTTCAAATTCTTCATATGGAAAAATTACAGGTGCATAGGCTAGGTTTCGAATGGATCTATGAGTTTCCTTCACACCTGCCTCTCTTGCATTTTCTCTTTTCTCTTCTTCTACTACCACTTTGCACATCCATAAGTGAGTGTCTTCATGCATCCATTAGGATCCTAATCTTATGGAATGCATCGATTCCATTTTCACTGTATAGGGGGCACGTCTCTATGAGATTAATCCTTGATATTGACTTTGGTTGTAACACCTAAGTGTTGCAGATACAAGGAATTGGTCCCCCAATCTTGTACTACTTGCAACTCTCACATGAATGGTCTTACCAAGATCATGTCACTGGCCTAATTTTCGCTAAAGTCACATATAGCAAAAGTATGCTCAAACTCTACACCACAAGTAGTGAGAGTTATCCCTTCGAACAATCCTAAGGATCACTCTATGTGACCATCAGCCATTTGTAGTTTCATTCTAGTTGCCCTGAGTGCTAGCTTGCCCCAATGCTTCCATAAGGAAGTGGTAGCCATTGCAAGTCCTGCCCTTGAGTCCAAAATAGCCTTGGTGATGTAGCCTTGATGAGTGATGGGAAGATAGGTGTTGCCTTCTTCTCCTTCACTCATATCTCCTATCTTATCCAAGGGTATTTATAGCACTGTTCGATGTGATCCTACTTGAGAATGAGGTTTAGCTACTTCTGGCACTTGATTTGCTACATGTTTCCACAATTCTGGCTTAACTTTGAGTAGCTCTTCTAAAGTGAGATTGCACTGCACTTTAGTGTTCTTTACTACCTTCGTATTCCTAGGTATGATTGAGTCTTCGTTTCTTACTATGATCATGGGTGCTCTCATACAGGTGGACTTTGCTTCCCATGGGCTTGTGAAATGTGGCAGTTCTTGTAAGGAATTAGACTCAAAGTCTACTTGTTCACTAGAATGGGTGTCCTCTTGTTCTCTCTAAACAGAGGGAATATCTTGTGGGAATTGATCATGCGAATCACCCACAAGTTCAATGGAGGGAGGATATTCACTTTCTTTAGCCCATTTCACTTCTTGAATTTCTCTTAGAAATTCTTGGGAATACCGATTCAGAGAAGAAGAGGTGTCTGGGTCAGTGGAATTAGGCACATAAGCTTCCTTGGGAGGAATGCTTAATCTTTCACTTGCCTTGTCCTTTCCTTGGGAGGTGGCTTCCTTTCAAGATTTTGCAATTAAGCTCTCCAATCTTTCTAACACTCCATCAAAATGCAAGTGATTCTTAGTTGAACTAGAATAATTGAAGAGGCGGCTAGCTTCAAACATGGTTTGAACCAATTCTACCATCTTTGCACAAAGCTTGGTTCGTTCAATCTCTAGGTCAGCTCTAGGGTTACACTTTTCATGATCTGTTACATTTGGCCCTTCTTGGATTTTGGCCTGATATGCTTTAAGCATCATGTCTAGGTCTTCAAGAGTGGGATTTGCAAGGACTGATCTACTCTAGGTGGTGGTGGGGTTACATGAGGTATAATAGAAGGTAGTGGATTAGAAGGTGATGGGGATGGTGGTGGTGGTGGTGTTGTGTGAGAATGCATTTGAGATGTGAGCTCCATTGTCTTGGCTTTTGTTTCTCTTAGGCTTTCTTGAAGCTTGCTCATTTTCTTAGACCATTGTCTCTTCATTCTCTCCCGTCTATCCTTCTAGGCTCTTGTCCCTTTCTTGGTTATACTCTGAGTCGCATGAACTTCTAAGCTCTTTTCCTGTCCTAACCCTTGGCCTTGCTATAATGCCTCCGCTTTGGTGACTACGTGCACTCAGGCATTGGAAGTCACACTTCCCGTAGAATCTACTACTAACCCAATCACATTGATAGGAGTGATCTTCGGCCCATTGCTTGGGTTCTTCGGACAATCTCGTAAGAGGTTCTCTTTCCCACAATCTTGGCAAAAACCTTGAGTTGTCATTGATTGGGATTGCGTAGGTGCAGGCATAGGACAATCATGTATGAAGTGATCTCCCTGGCATCTGTCGCATGGTCCTCTAGGTGTTGGGGGTCTCATATGTCTAGGTTGGGGCCTATAATTAGGATTTGCGTACATGACATTAGCATATTCTAACTCCCCACTAGATTCACTAGGGTCTTCGTAATAATACATCTCATTATGCTCAAGTGATTGCATATAGAAAGCTTGTGGAATATCAATATGAGAGGAGTCAAAACTATGATCATTTGGGTCACTTTTTGAAAACAATGGTGATATTGGCACTAAGGCTCTATTCAAGTTTTCTTTAGTGGCCGCATACTTCACTGAGATCACATTGGCAGGAGGTGGAGGTTTTTGGACTAACACTGGCTAAGGCCTTTGTTGAGCCTGATATTATGGCTGCTAGGGTTGCTCGGGTCTACCATACTACTACGGTGGGTACTAGTTTGGGTATCTTCTTTGTGGATATGGTTGTGGATAATTTTGTCTAATAGCTTGCTTGTTGTAAGGGAAATCCTATGCGGTGTGATTAGTGTACCTCCTTTCTATGGTGCAGTATTGGCTATTAGGATTCGCTTGGGGTTGAGCCATATTTGGACACACATTAGCCATATGGTCTCCTCCACAAGTATAACATCATTTCACTGGGGTAAATCTAGGTATCTTTTTGCTAGAGAATCCTAATTTCTGAGCTACCTTCTCTGCAAGTTCCTCGATAGATGCGGATTTTTTGGAGGTGAGGCTAGTAGAGCTATTTGAATCTTTATAGATTTTGGAAATCTCGTATTCCTTTCCTTGATTATCCTTAATGTCTATGCACATGCATACACACTCTTGTATGCATTGAGGGTCCTTTAAGTACACATTAGATCTCAGTTTGGTACTTCACAATCCATCTAGGAATAGGGCCACTTGTTTGGCTAGTGTGGGTAACTCTCGAACAGGGCATCTCTTCAAATATTGCCTAAATCTTCTCCATGCAAGTCTCACTATCTCTTGAAGTGTTTGTTTAAAGCTATGTATCAGTGATCAAGTGTTGTGCCTAATGCCACTCTTAGAAAACTCCATGATGAAGGCTTCTAGTAGTTGATCTATGTTTCTTAATTGCCTCTCATGTAGTGGTTGAAACCAACCCAAGGCAATATGCTTGAGTGTTTGACCAAAAGAATTGTATTGTGTGAACAAATCATCAACTTGCTCAGCTCTCAAGGCTTGCCTAAATTCTACCACATGATCATAAGGGTCTCCTGTACCATTGAAATAATTCTTCATGGACTTGACCAGTTGTGTAGGCCTTAAGGTCCTCGTGTGTTCTCTAGGTCTTGATAGAGGGAATTCATTTGCATTTCTTTGATGTCTTGGGTCTCTAAGCCTCTTGTTTTCCATTCATTCCATCTTAGTTCTCATTCTTTCTCTTCCTATTGGGTTAGCAAATCTTACGTAGAGCCTATCTCGTTCCAGCTCCTTGGTGCCCAAAAGAGACATCGAATCTTGGTTGGGGAAAAAAATTCACCCTTCCAAGTGTAGGCATGCCTACCATGCTCCGAGACCACCAAGACCGTCTTTGAAGTATTGTCAAAGTAGGTCACTTTGCCTGGGGTATCAGGATCTTTGAATTCATATATTGTGACCATTTCCACTTCATTAGGCTGGTTGGGTTTATACCTCCAGTAAGCCTTTTCTATCTTTCGGTTTAAGAGTAAATCTATGCTCTTATTGTCTTGGGGAACCCACTTTGGAATGATTATTACAGTCTATCACTCCATATGAGGCAATGATCGCAAGCCATCTATTGCTCATCTTGCATGTTTTGGTTGTCTGGCATATGCATTAGTGTCTGAACATTGCAGAAAATTGGATGATAAAGCAATAAAATGTATTTTTGTTGAGTACAATTCTAAAAGTAAAGGCTATCGTCTGTATCATCCACAAACTAAACGCATTTTGGTTAGCCATGTTGTTTTTGTGGAAGATTCTATTCAGCCATTGCTTTCATGTACTAAGGAGACATCTGTATGCTCCTAAGACATGTATGATACGTTGCTGCCTCTTTTTACAGGTGGACAACCTAGTGCTGGTCCTAATGAGGCAACTTCTGAGCCTTTGCAAGTTTCATGTGATGATGCAGATCATTCCATTTCTGATGCAGATTTACATGATGCACTTATTGACGAGAGAGTTGATATTGAACATGCAAAAACTATGCCAAAATGGTTGGTGTAGACTTTGTGTGACAAAAAATTAGATGCACATTCATAGTCTAGAGACCTTGGACATTGAAACCATCAATCACGATTGACAGTGTCCATCGCAATTGACAGACCCCGACAGACACCTTTGTCCATCACGATAGACGGTATTCATCGCAATGGACACCCCTATCCATCATGACCAACCAAAAATCATGACTGACACCCATATCGGCCAAAAACGTATCCATCACAACGTGTACAGACCCGATTGACACAAGAAAACATGAAAAAGTGAAGATTTCAGTCCATCGTGATTGAGAGCCCACAATGGACTACCTATCCATTGTGATTGATAGTTGTTCATTGTGACACACACTCCTGTCCGTCGTGTTTGCAAAAAGATTGTGATTGACACTCCATTTTGACGAGAAACTTATCCATCGTGACTTATAGGCCCCAACTGATAGGTATTCATGCAAAAAACCAAAAATTTCTATCCATCACAATTATCACCCATCAATCATGATACTTAGGTCAAGAAGATATCTAGGCCATGATAGACAAAGCCTCAGATCATCTGAAGCTAGTGTCAATCATACAGCTAGGTCTTGGGCCCAGCAATTGAGTGATTATCCCTACACTCTAAGTTCAGAAACAAGTGACTCTGAGATGTCGTATAGCATGGAGAGACCCGTAGGTAGCTCTAGAGTGGCATACCTAGAAAAATCTGAAGGACCTTACAAGACTCAATTGGAATACATTAGGACCAAGTGATTAGGTGCTCGCATCTATGAGGATGATCTAAGAAGATCTGTTGTCTAGATTAAAAACCCGGATCAACCCATTGGACTAGAGCATCCAATTGTCAATTTTGAAAATGGTGCATACATAGATAAGGAAGGGACCATGTATGTTATCATCAACCAACTGGATAGGATAGATGAATTTGGCAACATGACCTCCGAGGCTGAAATAGGTGACATAGAGCAAGGGAAATTAGGAAGAGAGCCAAAGACCCCTCAAGGAAAATCATTCGTGGGACACCTATTAAGTACATATGATGCACACATGACAACCTCAAGCCAAAAACTATGTGGTAAAGCTTGACTCTTGACCATACACCTTGCCATCTCCATGAGTGACCTGTTCTTCCGTTCAACAACTCCATTCTATTGAGGTGTATATGGCATTGTACACTGGTGTTTTATCCCACGTTCAGCCAGAATTGCATTAAAATCCGAAGACATATATTCCCCACCTCGATCAGAATGGAGGGTGCCCATTTTACATGCGGATAGATTTTCCGCCAAAACCAAAAACTGTTCTCAAGCACATGAACACGTGGGACTTTTCTTTCAATGGATATACCCATGCATGCCTCAAAAAAGCATCAATGAAAATCACGAAGTAAAGATAATTTCCAAAAGGAGGTGTCTGCATAGGACCACACACATCACTATGTACAAGCTAACAATTTATGAGTAGCCCGAACTGAACCATCTTTTGGAAAGGAGGAATGCTGCATTTTGCCCAAAATACAACCTTCACAAACATGTCTTCCAGGTGCCTCAAGTTTGGGCAAAGAGGACACCATTTTAGATTTTTGCAAGTGTAGCAAACTAGCAAAATTCAGATGACCAAGGCATGCATGCCAAAGCTTTGCATCGGACATAGCCTGAGAATCATGTACTACACATGCCAAATCATTTACAGATCTTTCATAGTCTATGAGCTTATACAACCCACAACATAAAATGCTAGAAGCAATAATCACGTCGCCATTTGACAAATCATGAACTGTACATCTGTCATCAACAAATTTCACAACCAAGCCAATCTTGGCTAATGCAGAAACTAATAACAGATTTTTCTTGATCCCGGGCACAAGCAAAACATTTGACAAGTGAAAAAACTACCATCAGTAGTAGTCAAAATGATCTTACCAACTCCATAACAGGATAAGAGGAGTTCTTGGCACATGTAACAATATTCCCTATAGGGGTAGGCTCGAGTGAAGAGAAGAAACTGCGCTGCGAGGTAATATGTTTGGTCGCCCCACTGTCAAAATACCAAACATCTGAGTCTACTATAGACATGCACTACTCATGAGAAGATGGGTCAAAACTGCAAACAATAGTAAACGCCTATTCTTCTTCGTGCACAAGATTAGCAAACTCTGTTTTTGGTGTAGATGCCTCTGCAACAACCATTCCAGCCTCTTTCTTCTTTGCCTTTAAAGCATCCAATTTTGGATGGTTCTTTATGATATGATCATTTCCTTTACAGTACTTGCAATCCCCCTTCCCATTCCCCTGTACTCCACACCGTTTCCCTTGCATCTCATACTGTAAATAATACATTCAATACAATCATTTGGTGTGCACATCAACTACAACAAGAGTACCAATAATTGGAAGAGTGAAATGCTGCCTTCCAAGCAAATTCGCAGAGACTACAAGCAAGAGTCACCGCCATGGAAGCCGACAACCAAACACTCTTAGCATAATACACCACCTTACAATAGGCTCACTTCAAAATGGAGTCCAAGAAGTCAAATGTGGATGCTCAAGCAATCAAAGACTTGGAGAAATTGGTCCAAGTGCAAACTCTCACCAATGCCAAGCTACGAAGAAATCTAGGGCTTCTCCGAAATCACATGTCTACAACATTGGAAGAGAACAAGCAACTCCAACAACAAAAGCAAGACAATCTTGAAGCTGCTATGGAAGGGATCTTAGGAACAAAGATTAGTCTGACAAAGTATGGTGTCGTTCCCTCAGAAGATATCATGATATTACTAGAGGAACATGCAAACTGTTTAGAGTCCTATGAAAAGCTGGAATCAGAATGTGTAGATCTCAAGAACTAGTTAGCCACAATCAGCGCAACTCAACTAGATCCTACCATCCCTCAACAATCTACAGAAGAACTAGAAGCCCTTAGGAAGTAGGTGGCAAAACTACAAGAATGCCTCTTACCATATGAGAGACCACCCTCTCCTTTTAAAAACCAGAACTTCACACAGTGGTGGAGATCCCAGTCGAAGAAAACTTTGAAGAGCCATATGAGCCGATGCCAATACGTGGAGGGCATGTCACTGTCGAGGGCCGAGACACTTTTGAGATAGAAGCACCAGATTGGCTAAAGAGGGTAGAGCAGATAGGACAAACCCATGATGATAGAGTAGCTATACAAATCAAGTCCCTCTCCAATCTCGAACACACCGTCCTTAAGTCTGCATATTTTCACGACCTCTCTCATCAACAACTCATTGCCACATCCAAGAACCATTACATGCCTTATTTTTATTGTTACCTCATTATAATGCAGAGATTAAAAAGCATACAGGGAAAGAACCAACATTCACCACTCAGTTCGAGCTTGATGATCTACCAGAAGAAGCATGAGTTGGCTCTATTTTTCAACCTAATTGGCGTACATGATTGCTAATGGACTACCCTGAAATGATGTGCACATGGGCAGGCATGCCACTCTATATTAAATATAACCCATGTTACTGCCCCATGGTCCATCGTAGGTACTAGCAAGCAGTGGCTTTTATGATCTCTACCATACACCATTGGTCGACACGGTTAAAGAATGTACCAGACATTGCTGCACAAATGTGTATGAAGATCTTCGAGCTCATGACAGTAGTATTCAAGACCTTTCGAAAGATTCAAGCTCCATACATTTCAGCCCCTCCATTTTTTGAAGGCAACCAAGATTTGGTGTATTACATGAGCCAAACCCCCTCTATCAACACAATATATGCATGGCATGCGTGAATCAAGTATCTTCCTATTTGCTATAAGCAGATGTTTGAAGAAATGTTCTCTACCGAGTTCTAGGAATATCATTCCAAAATTTTCATTCCCAAACCAACACATTTGTTACATCTCTTTGCAGTGGAACAAGCCATACATGCAGATCCGTTATGCTTGCCGCATTAGAACATTCCAAGTCTAATTGATTGGGATTAGCTGATGACAGACTTGGCAGGAGGACTACACATCCAAGAACATCACCTCACCACTGATGTCATCAAGTATAACATTAAGCACTCCCGACAACAAGGGTCTGTCATGGACGACATATTCGAGAGAGAGAGAGGGGGTGTTGGTAGCAGCCAGGGTAGTCAAGGCCTTACGAGTCAGGGAAGCCACCAAAGGGAGGTAGAACAAAGAGAGTTCCAAGCAGGATTAAGTAGGCAAAGTAGTCAACGTACATGCAACAAGTAGGCCGCCTAATTTTTCATGGAGAAAATATTTCCTAAACAATGATTTTAGTCACTTCACACCATTGTAAATACCATTTTTTATTATTCCTACTCCATTTTGTATACTCTCCATAGAATCACCTTCATTCATGTGCTCACTTTCCAATTGTTTTCAGAGGTAAGCAACACGAGCCTCATTCCTAGCTTGGTACAATGTGGTAAGTGTATGCGAAGCATCCTTCGTTGTTCTGCAAGAGCGAATCTGAGGAATAATGGCACGTTTGATAGACAAAGCTATCAATGCATGTGCTTGGGCATCTCTGCCATCCCAACAAATTTGCTCTATAGTAGGTGCAGCAAAAACTGCAACACGAATAGGAATATGCAGAATATCATCATCTTTGACACCTTCTGCATCAGCTTCAGTACCTGCAATTGTAACAGTTGCAGGTGTGATAGGACGTTTTTCAACACCTTGCACAATGTTCCATAGTCCTTTGCAACCAATACATGTTCAATCATATAAGCCCACAAGTACCATCCAACTTATCCTCAACAACCAACATATGAAATACATCATTGCTTTCAGCCATGGCCAGTGACTAAAATACCTTGATGCACAAAATTGGTTGTATCTCAAAAAGTTGAACAGAACTACCCAGACGAATTTTGCTAAACATGTAGCAAACTTTGAGACGCTTATATAGGCAAACCAAAACTGGTATACACCTTCGGCACAAAAAGACAAAATAACTTACACAAGCATTGCGATAGTGCATTCAGAGTCCGAAATGAGCTCAGATCGCAAAATTTGTGCGATTCTGAGACTGCAACCAGAGAGGTGTCAACGACGCCATAGATGAAGTGGTGACCTGCTTTGATACCAGTTGTTGGTGTTAGATGTCTGTGGAAGCATGCAAACAACACAAGAAAGAAGAAGAAGCTTGGAGCACAACACAGAATACTGAATGTATTACCACTAGATTGTACAAAGATAAGTAGCCCATTAGGGCAATAGGCATATATACAAGCCAAGGGAAAAAAACCTCCTAAAGAGGGAAAAAAGTGCACTGGCAGTCCTAGAGTGTTCACACACATCACTACCTAAATATATCAACAGTTCCAAATGCATTATTGTCAAGCTGCAAGCCAAGGAGTCCTCAAGCTTGGGGAGTATTAGAAGTATCTATGTACCAATTTTCATAATTTTTAGACTTTGTTTGAGCCCTCAAATAAGCCCTAGAACCTAATTTTTAACTAGCCTAGACACTAGGTCTGGACAGAGCCAAAGCTAGTCAAAAACTATACAAATAGCCAGAGAGCTCATTTTTGAGGTTAGCTTGTTAGAGTTTTGAGCTATTGTAAGAGACTTTTTGAGTAATACAAAGAACTCCATTGTTCCTCTCTTTGTGCTTGCCTTGTGTGTGCATGTGTGTGTATGTGTGTGCATGTTAGTGTGCTTCTCACTCATGCACTTGTGTCTTCACTTGCTCATAGTTGTCATTCTAGTCCTCACGTCTCCAGGGATCGACAATTAGGAGGTGGATATCCACACATTGGTACTTGCCATTGTGCTAGAGTGACAAAGACTCCAAATCATTTGTACATTATGAGAGTGTTGATTTGAAGCAATACATATACTCATTGATCATTGCTTGGTGCCATTTCAATTCTCTGCTCCTTCATCCTCGAACTCAGTCATCTTGCAGAGATTGTTGTTCTCTCTATAGAGTTCCAAATCAAGTGATTAAGCACTCATTGAAAACTATAACTTTCTAGTTTGTGTGTACAAAATTTCAAGTGATTTGGTTTAATGTATTCAGAGAAATCGTAGTTTTACAACCTGTTATAAATTAGGCCTTTATGCATTATAGAAATCCAAACCTATGTATGATACTCCCTTAAGGGGAGTTTTTTTTTTTGTAATTGTGATGGCTTCTCGAAGTGTTTGAAGTCATAACTTCCATCCATATTTAGAAGGTTTTTGTCCTACTCAAGGTGCAAGTTATCTGTTTTGCATCAACCTGTTCTTGTTGATGTTCCAACGTACCTATTGGGTTTTATTGCACTAACCACAAGCCCACAAGGTCTAATTTACATATTCAAAGAGCCAGGGTAGGTCTTATGCTAGTTTGCTAGACAGGTTCACCACTTGAAAACTCTACTTCCAAGCCTCCCCAAGCTTCGCCAACTTCTTTCATAATACCTATTGAGTATTTCAAACAGTGAGAAAGTATCACAACACTCGTCCAAGTGTTAACCCACCCAATTATAGTGAAATTTAAGAATTTTCATCAAAATTTTCAAGTGTTAACAATACTTGTTGAGTATCATGAAATCTATGGAATATCATGATAGCTATCAAATATCATTTAGACTTAGCAAATATCATTTATATCTATCAAATATCATAAATCTATTGATTATTGCAGCATTTGTGAAATATCATGAGTTCCAAGTACCATGTATTTGTGAATTTTGGTTAGAGGCTTCCAAGGGGTTTCTTCTACTTTTTGGCAAGAGGATGAGGGTGAAAGAGACTCAAGGAAGGTACAATTCACTTAAAAAAGTTCATAGAAACTACCAAGCTATCAAGCCTATATTGTATGTGAGGGAACAAGTGTCTCATTGCATAAGGGAGATTTAGGGACTTTTTGAGTATGGGAAATAGTAGGAGAGTCAAAGCACTACAAGGGCTAGCATGGGAATTACATAGAAGGCTCACTTTGACTTGTTTTTGTAGAGCTACATGAGAAGTTAGGAGAAAAGAGGAAAAGGTCACATAACTTATTTGGAGCCGTCAAGTTCTAGGTACCCTTATATATAGGTCTCTGATTGTTTGCATACATGTTGCACTATTTTTTCACACAAACAAACCTAGGAACCCTAGAACAAAAAAAAAATATGTTCACATAATTCTAGAAAATATGGACTAATAAATTCATCTAAAAGGGGCTAACATAAGAGGTTTTGAATCTAAGATATATTTTCTTATAGTTTGCTAGAGTCCTTATGAGCCAATGGACCATGATATCCTCCAATGAGATCACTACGAAAAGGAGTATGCAAACCTCTTAACTTGATTCATCAAGTGAGTATGACCTTGAATTAGAGGATATAAACCCATCTAAAAATATGTGTAGGACTATCCTAAGTATGGATGTTATGTCCATGATTGATGGAGAGTATCTCACCTCCTTTCACTTTGTTTCAAACAATTCCGATGTTGGATCCATCTATTTAGATGGACTCAACCTCCCAATGGTGAAGCTCAGAGGGAGTCCATGAGAATAAAGAATTCTTCATACCATAAGTAAAATTTGAAGGAGAATATCATATGGATAACATGGGGTAGTTATATATTGAGAGTGGTCATCCTAACAAGACTAGTGAATATGGTGAAGTACTAAATGAGAGTGAATCACCCAAGGTAGGAAAGAAAAAAGACAAGGTCTCCAATCTTAGAGAAAATTCCATGGAGAACAAGGTTTTGAGAGTAGATAGAATTCCTCAAGACAATGATTTGATTGATTTTTATTTGATAAAGGCAATGGAGAAGGTGATATGGATCTTTCCTTTGCTAATCAGAATGGAACACAACCCAAGGACCACTCATGAGCTAAGGGATCTAGATGAGATTGAAAAGGTCGTATACTTGGTTAAGAAATCAATTCAAACATCCAAGGTTCTAGGGCTATCTATAGATACCTTCTTTTTGGAGCCCATGTAGCACTAGTGAAGATCAAACACTTGATCTTGCAATACCAATTGTTCTTACTAATGCGCACATTGTTTAACATCTCTAATGGATTTCAAAGGGACAAATTTCACAATGAAAAATTTCACAATGAGAAAGCTCAAAGAATATCAACAAATTGAAGACATCAACACATCAAATGTCACCATGGATTTCGAATCAGCTCAGCAAAAGGAGTGTTCTCCAATAAGGAAATGTGTACGAGAGACACAACATTTTAGCCCAAAATTTCCATGGCAATCAACTTACATGCCCACATTATCTAGATAGAACAAGATATATCTAGGATGATAGAAACCAAGGGGACAACAAAAGTGCATGAGAAGCTGATAAAAAACTCAAAGAAGACTAGAAAGAGCTAAAAGAGAATTAGCTAGTCAAGGATCTAATCAAGAAAAAGAGGATAGAAGCTAGATATTTTGAAATATTATTTACATTCAAGCTAGGATTTTACACAAAACCCATCCATATTCAATTTTTTAGGTAATAAGCTCATAATATTTAAGTTCATGGATTGCTTGAGTATCTAGAGTGTTATCATATATTATATAGTTTTGTAGGATTTTTCAGGATCTTAAATTAGAGGTTCTTTAGCCTTTAGTACTATTTTTAATTCTAGTTAAATGGTCCATTGTGAATGATGCCAATCAAAAAGTATAAAGTACAATTTCCAAGATATTTAAAGGGGATCATATTTTGTGAATTTAAGTCAAAACATAGCCGAGAATGCATAAATTCCCAAAATGGGAAAATTTGTCTTATGTTGTTCTTCAAGGGCAATGGACACCTAGTTGTATCATGAAAATCTATCAAAGAATCTTTATACTTTGCTTACAAAAAAATATTTCTATTAGATTGTGAGATATTGTTAGAGGATAGCTAGCTCGAATTGTGGCTATATATATTTTTCTTAGGTTGATATATACTCTCAATTTATCATCCTCTTTCAGGACAACCACTATGGACAACACCTACTCTATGTGTTCTATCACATAGATGAAATCAACTTCCAATAATTATTCAATCTCATCTTTTATCTTGGTAGAGTAGACATCATTATATGCATATAGTCTCTATTACGCCACCATTTTGGCTAGTGTGGGTAATTCTAGAATAGGGCATCTCTCTAGATACTTTCTAAACCTTCTTCCTGCTAGTCTAATCATCTCCTAGGGTGTTTGCTTGAAGTTATGGAACAGTGATGAGGTATTGTATCTGATACCACTCTTTGAGAACTCTGTGATAAAGGCTTCTAACAATTGATCAAAATTCATGAACTCACCTTGCTATAGTGGTTGAAACCACGTCAAGGCTGTGTTTTTCAAAGTTAGATCAAAGGTGTTATATTGAGTGAACAAATCCTCAACTTGTTCTACTCTTAGTACTTGTCTAGACTCTACTACATGATCATATGGGTCCCTAATATCATCAAAGTAATTCTTCACCTATTTCAACACTTAGGTAGGTCTCAGGCTTTTAGGGTGTTTGTGGAAGGAGAGGCAGGAGAATCAAGCAAAAGATGAAGAAGAAGAAAATAAAAAAGAAATACTGATCAATAGGAAGCACCACCCTCTACCCAAAGCCCCACAAGGGCATGCATCAGGCTGCAATGCCAAAGAAGCACGTCCCAAAGAGTGGAAACAAGGAATCACAATAGGACATTTCAAGGGGAGGCTATACACAAAGGATTCAGGATCAAATAAGATAACAAATTGTTTGAGAATCCTAACCACTTCCTCATCCATCAGGTGCATGTGGTGGAAAGAAATGAACAGGCTAAAGAAAAGCATCAGGTCCTAAAGGGAGTGAAAGAAGATTTAAAGATAAAACCTTTGAAGCATCAACCAAAAGATAGAAACCGATGCAAGGTTGACCAAATGATGCATGAAGCAAAAGGAAGTAAACACGCCCCAGAAATACAACAAGGTTAGATGTGTGAGAACAAAGAAATATTCAAAGAACAAAAGTTAGAAAGGGGTAGAGGCTGAGAAGTTGAAGAGGGTGACTAAGATAATCACATTCTTAGCCATTGGATGCATGCGTGGCAGCCTGAATTATCACCGCAACCCAGAGTTATGAATGCAAGGAATACCAAGGGGATTAAAGAAGCAAAGGAATTAGATCAGATAAGGTAACAAATTCTCTCACAGTCCTAGTCGCTTCTTTGGCCACTGGGTGCATGTATTAAAGAAGCCAAAGACAAACAAGAAAAGCGTGTCAAGGGACGACAGAGACAAAGAGGGGGAGAGTGTTGTAGAGTGGAGAAGAAAAGGAAAAAGAGCCCCCAAAATAATTTTTCAAATATGGCATCAATTTTCTTCTTCAATTGTTTATGACTACCTCATAAAGCCATGTAAATGCACTAGAGGAGTCCTCTAGATGCATAAATCCCAAACACTATATCATAGTCTTTGTAAGATAGTAGGAAATTAGGCTTTCCTTAATAAAGTACCGGTCTCTTGTGTGAAAGGACCATTTTTAGGGCACATGTATATAAGTCATTTGATGACACTTTGTAAAGACTTTTTGCCATTGTGAGCAAGAGAGAACTGAGATTTTCGAATTTTCCTCTTCTTCCTCTTGTATGTCCTTGCTTGTGAGCTTGCATGCGTGATTGTAGCTTGGAATGAGTGCATGGAAGTGTTGTCTATGGAATTCATTGCTTTTCTAAAGTGTGTAATGCGTGTGTGAAGTGTGAAGAGGTGTGTGGTGAAACTAGGTGAGTTGCATAGCTTAGTGTTTTGCCCATAACTTGAAGTAGGTTTGTCAGAATGGCAGAATTCCACCATTGGATGCATCTCTTTGAGAGCTTCGAAAGGAACCCGGTATTGACCATATTTGGAGTTCGGAGCTAAGAGAAAAGTCTGTTTTTGTGCTTACTAATGTTTCATGTATCACAACACCATTTCCACCTTTCTGAGTGATGAATGTGAGGGATGATACTCATTTGCATGTAATGGTAGTTGTTTCACTTCATTGACCATTGTGTAAGTGCAAATCTTCATACACTCGGTTAGGTTCAAGATACTTCTCGGATTGATAATTTAAATGTGTGATGCCCACTATATGCACTTGTTGGTGATAGAGGAATAGTCTCTTTCGTCACAAGTCCCTAAGTTGTCACTTAGGTACACACATTTTTTTGGCACCGTTACCGGGGAAGTATGAGTCCAACCGAGGTACTCGCATGATGGTAAGAGCTCTTAGGAGAAGGTATGAGTTGTGAAGAGGTGAGTACTCTGTTTGGTAAGTCATTTCTTTTTATACTTTTTATTTCACACTTGGAAAGTGTGTGTAGTAAGTTCGTAGACCTAGGAAAGTGAGAGTGAGTGAGTAGGAGTAGAGAGTAGAAAGGAAGGAGTAGGAGAAGAGTAGGTAGGTAGATCCCCCAAAATCCTGAAAATATTTTCATTTTAGTACCTCTCAGCCTTGGGCTAGCCCAGGGGTATAACAGCCCAAAAAACTCATTTGTATTCAGCAAGTATCGTGGGAGTGCATAGACGACTTGTATCGCTGAGCGTGTATCACGTGGAATCAGGATTGTTGAGGCTTATAATTACCCAAAACTTGAGGAGAGCAGCTAAGAGGTGAGCTCAATACATCTGGCCTTCTGGAAAAGTAATACATTCAATGTAACACATGATTGAACCCACGATCGGTATCGTTGAAGAGATCTCATGGGAGAGAGTGAAGATTTGATTTTAATAGGCACATAGGGTGGAGAGGAGTGCACAAGGATCACATGAATACAAAAATTTCAAAAAAAATCTTTCATTAGAGTGAGATAAGCCCAAGTATCATGACCGGTTGAGTTCAAGTATCATGATACTTGAATTCCTGTGTGTCGTGATACCTAGTAGGTATCGTGTATCATCGATACCTATACTCCACATGTATCGCACGATACCTAGGTATTGTGTATCATCGGGTTGAGTATCGTGATACCCAAGTATCGTGTATCACGACCCTTTGTGTATTGTGTATCATCACGATCATAGAGTATCATGTACATTTGAGTATGGTGCATCATGATTGTCGTGTATCATGATACTGAGGTATCGTGTATCATGACATCCCGTGTATCGTGACCACTCACATATCATGTATCATAGAAGGTCAAGTATCGTGTATTGCAGAAGGTCAAGTATCTTGTATCGTTGAGACAAGTATCGTGTATCATTTTGGATCTGAGTATCATGTATCGTTAGTCCTTCAGGTATCGTGTATCATGAGATCCCATGTATAGTGTATCATCACTATCATCATGTATTGTGTATCGTGTATTGTCCCAATCCTAGGTATCGTGTACACTAGACACATGTATCGTGTATCATGACCCATGGAGTATCATGTATCATGGAACGCCAAGTATCGTGTATCGTGGAACACATTAAACAACGAGACATTCGAAGAAAGGAGAATCTAATTTGGGCTAAGTAAACTTCTAGAATAAATACAAATATGAGAGACCTACAAAACTGACTTAGGTATTCAATGGATGAACCTAAACTTAGGATGTGTCCTAGGAAGCCGACATAGTGTCATATCATCAGCAGGAAGTGTAAATTTACCTAGTGCCAATTCCCAGTATTATGACACCTCTAGTGAATGAAACGAAGAAGCTAGAATGGCTTCAAAGGACATGCATAGTTCAGTACCTTTGGCAGGATTGATGTCCGTCATTAAAGGAGAATACAGGACCTCTTCGGAGTATGTGAACACCAATCAACATGAACTTCCAATTTACATAGATGGAGTAAATAGAACAGTGGCATGAATGAAGAAAGTGAGTGAATCTGAGATAGTTCCTCGACCCGCAATAAAATATGAAGGAGGGTTCTATATGGACAAAAGAGGAATAATCTATGCAGTGACCGAGTGTCCGGAAACCATAAGCGAACAATGGGAAAGTGAGAATGTAGATCACCTTAATGGGGAAGATAACGAAGGTAGGGTTTCTACACCCCGAGGTAAGTCTAAAGTGATGAGAGTTTGGAGAGGTGACAAGATTCCATAGGATGATGCATTGACCGATGTGTATATGGTAGCCGAGATGGAGAAACTACTACAAGCCCCTTCATCTTTGTGGTGAGAAAGTAGCAACCCTGTCACCATTTATGAGCTACAAGATCCAGAGGATCTCTCTAGAATCACCTATCTTGACACGAATATGAGAAATTACTGGCCCATGTCGAATCTAGATAGATCCCGATTATGATATCAAGGCATTCCAGTGATTCCCCCTAGAGACCCAGGAACTACTTCCTAGAACCCTCAAGGAACATACCAAAGCTATGCCTATCAGAACTCTAGGCAAGCTCAAAAACATAACATTCCTGCGAGGACTAATGTTCAGTTTTCCACACGAGGAGCCAATCCTAACTATCAACCCGCAACCAGTGGAGAACCAAGAAATAGAAACCTTATGCCTGAGAGACCACCATTAGGTAGGGGAACTGGAGTTCAAGTGAGACATCTAGCCAGAACCTGGTAGAAGATTGTGACCAATTCAAGTGGCCAAATGCATGAGAAGCCACTATGATGGGTCCGATGAACCTTATAATTGCATAGCCGAATTCAAGCAAGTGATTCGTGCTAAACAAGTGGAAGACTTCCTAGTTCAATACGAGTCATTTGGTTTGACCCTTACGGATACTGCCTTGGCCTTGTTCCAACCACTTGAACCTGTGAGCCACCAGAAAGCAACTCCTAATTTTGCATCCTAAATTTTGTAATATACCATGAAAAGTCGCATGCATACTGAAAAGGTGTAGTGCAAAAGTTGTAACTCTTTACAAATTAATGAAAGAGGAGTCGCGTGAAGCAGAAGGCATCGTGCCGCCGAACTGTCCGTCTGGGCGAGAGCCTGCAATGAAGCGCAATATCGCCAAAATCCTATGTAATCTGAGTACTTGTTAATTCTATTGATTAAGCTTAATAATTGCTTCTTCGATGACCCGCAACCAAACAATTGGACCTTAATGAAGTATTAAAGATTAACGGGTTGACACGATAAGTAAAGATGTACACAATAATTGTGCAGAATTGAAGTATTTTGGTAAACATATTCAAAGCAGTGAATGCATTAAAGGCTGTGAAGTAGTATACTTTGAGTCTGTAGATTTGGGAAAATACAAACAGGGCCTCTGTTTACAGACCCCTAACCATCCCAAGAACCCAGAGTTGAATTAACTTTACACAGTTAAGGTTAAACACTGGCGTCGTCTATGGGAAATGGAGTAGTTAGTGAAGAAGAAGGTTAAGGCTCGAAGAAGCATCCTTTGATATATGCCGGTAACACGTTCCGGTGAATCTTACCCCAAATATCGAAGTGACCCACATCCCTGGGCAGCTCCAAATCTGTTAGGGTCACCCTTTGGTGGTAGAAGTGAGGAACAATTAAGTTCAGTTGCAGAAGGTTCAATTCAACAAGCAAGTGGCCCTTCCGGTGGCAGTTCGATGCTGCGTCGAAGCAGTTCGACAGAATGTGGTGATAATCTGGTGTGTTCTGTCGACAGTCCGGTACATTCTGAAGAAAGTACGTTAGTTCCTGGTGGTAGTTCGGCGCTGTCCGGTGTCAATCCAGCATTGTCTGGAGACAATTTGGTGATTTTCGATGATAGTTCGGTATTGTCCGGTGATAATTCGGTGCTCTCTGATGATAATTCGGTGATACTGCGGTTCTGTTTGGTAGGAATTTACTGCATTCACCATTTTTAGGTGCAAGTCTAGCCAATTTCGATACTAAGGTTGAGAAAGGGCTACTAGACTTTGAATTAAGTAATCGGTTCAGAGAAATTTTTGGACTAGAAAGTTGGCAAAGTGACCATACGGTCCAAGAACATCAAGAAGTCCGCCCCCAAAGTTCAGACAACATGAGTAGTTCTCAGCAACAACAGCAGCAACAACAACAATAGCAGCAACAACAACAACAACAGCAACAATAGCAACAACAGTTTGTTTCACTGCGATTGCCAACCGGAGTCACGTACACAAAATTTGGAGGTTTCGTAGGAGATGATCCTGACGCGCATGTGTGGACATTTGAAATTAATTATGCAGTTTTAAATTACCTAGCAGACCCTGCATATAAAGCCATCGTGTTCCAGTCAACTCTGGTTAATGAAGCTACTCGCTGGTTAACCGAATATGATTTGAACCACTTCCGATAGTATGATGATGTGAAGGATGCCTTTTTGCAATGGATTTGGTTAAAGAAAAACCCAGCAGAAATTTTTGATTATCTATAGAATAATAGGTAGAAGTCGCACCAGAATGTACAGGATTATGCCACGCTATTTCGAACTCATTTACGACAATTGCCACCAGCGCATGCCAATTCACCGGATGACGTTATTACTCAGTGGTTTATAAATGGATTAAATCCCCAATTGAAACAGATCATGATTATCCGTTGTGTGGGAGGAATGACCCTAGATGCCGCAATGGCCTTACAGTTAGAAAATAAAGTGGGTGGATTCACTGAAGATCTAGAGTGGATGAAAGCGTCCAAGCAATCCAACGAGGATCCTTTGAAACAGATTTACTGTACCAAATGCAAAAATCCAGGGCACAACAGCTCAGCATGCACTCTGAATCAATTATATTGCACCATTTGTCACACAGAGGGCCACACTATGGAGACTTGTCCGTATAATGTAAAGGTCCAGAGCAGAGCAACTGTTAATGCCATAATTCAAGAACCGGGGTAACCGGCTAGTCATTATGTACCACCGCAGATGAGGAATACCCCGTACCAGGGATACAAGAATTATCGAGTAGGACAGTCAAATAATTTTGGACAAACCTGATGGAATGTAGGACCATGAGGTGAAGGTGTATCTCTTCCACCACCCAAATGTCATTTTTGCGGTGAAATAGGGCATATCCGTCGGTACTGTAAAGATGCGGTCGAGTGCGATAAGAAGAAAAAGGAACGACAACATCCGATGGTGAACATGGTGTACATTTCGATAGTTGACACTCAAATAGCAGCAGTGCAAACACGCTCCGGAAAGCAATTGCAGCCAGCTGTAGAGATTTTTGAACCTGGAATTCGTGAACAGTAGAAGGTGTTTACTTAAGCAAGTAAAGGCAACCCAAGAACAAGCTATTTTCCTTGATCCAATTCTGGTGAGGCAACAAAGTATACCGCATACAGTACCGGAAGGTAGAAACCTAAATCAAAGCATACCGGAGTCCCCATCGGATACCGTACCAAAAACAGCAAAATTTGATCCGGTTTGGGATGTTTTATCCAAGGTGTCTATTACATTGCCCCTGCGACAATTATTGGCTTTGGTCCCTGGTGTGCGTCAACAGTTCCAACAACAGGTCAATCCAGGACCCTCAAGTGCTCCCTCAACAGCCACAATCCAACCTGAACTGGACCCAATGGTGGACCATACGGTACCCCTGATTACGGTATGGTACAAAAATCATAAGATCGCACAAGTCTTAATTTATGGTGGATCTGGTGTAAATATCATAATAGCAACACTTTGCAAACGGATGGGGTGGACGCAAATTGAACCTGTTCAATTCTTTGTATGCATGGTTGATCAATCTCGAGTCCGTCCGGTGGGCTTGGTGCGAGACATTCCGATTACTCTGCAAGGTGCTATCTTCAAAATGACCTTTGTTGTGCTGGACTTACGAGAATCTAGCTTGGACTATAATCTGCTCTTTGGATGTCCCTAGCTAAAACAATCTAAGGTAGTGCAAGACTAGTCAGCACATGAATTATTTTTTAAAAATAACCACCGGAAATATGTTGTTCCACTGGATGATATGAAACCTTATGACTTACATGCACGACCATATCTAGCGGAGCCTGTACACATGTTGGATGGTCTCTCCAATGATGAAGAGGAAGCTTTTCTTACATCCAACAAGGATCTGATTGGCACTTGGCACTGTAGATTTACAAATGGTGGCTGATAACTGGAGTCTGGCAGCTTGTATGGTGGTACCACTGACCGGTGAGCATGATTCAAGTACAGAACAGACCTTGGATGATACAATGCTCCAACAATTACTTCAATCAGGAGACAATTTGGAGATGCCCCGACAGTTCTACATACCAGAAGATCAATTGGTTACCTGCAATTTAGGTGATCACACCAACCTACGACTAGTAAAAATTAAGGCGGGATTATCCGAGACCTTCTAGGATAACTTGTTCCAGTTGCTACAAGAGTTCTCTGATGTGGCTGTATGGGATTATTGGGATATGAAGGGGTTGGACCCGCGGATTTATCAACACAGGGTAGTGCTGAAACCAGATGCGCGGCCTATGAAACAACCCAGTTACAGAATGAATCCTCACTATGCGGCACAGGTGAAAGCAGAACTTGATCGATTGTTAAAGGTGGGGTTTATTGTGCCTATCGAGCATGCAGAGTGGATTTCCCCCATTGTCATAGTCCCGAGGAAGAATAAGCAATTACGGATATGCGTGGACTATCGGAAATTAAATGCCGCAACTATACCTAATCCATTTCTGTTGTCGTTCCTGGATACAATGTTAGATGATGTGGCCGGCCGTGAGATGTATTCCTTTTTGGACGGATACAGTGGTTATACTCAAGTCTGAATGGCGGAGCACGACATTCCAAAGACCTCATTTATCACAAATTGGGGTGTCTATGCGTGTACAGTGATGTGGTTTGGTTTGCGAAATGCTCCAAGTACGTTCCAGTGCTATATGCAAGAAATTTTTTCTCCCTATCTAACTACATTCATGAGGGTTTACTTGGATGAATTCTCCTTATCCAATGATACTTTGGTGCATCTGTACCATTTATGGTGCTTCTTTTCCAAGTGCCGAGAATACCGTTTATGCTTAAACCCAAATAAATCAGTGTTCTCAGTATCTTGTGGCAAGTTGCTAGGGCACATTATCTCAAAACAGGGAATTCAAGTTGATCCAGATAAGGTGAAGGCCATACTGGAGGCACTTGCTCCGAAGACATCCAAAGAAGTGATGCGTTTCTTGGGACAAATCCGGTGGCATGGACGACACTTGCGGTGGCTTGCTCATCTGGCCACACCCCTCAATCGATTGATCACTAGTACTCCTCGCCAATTTGAATGGGTCATTGGCAGCGTGCTGATGCAACAAACGGAGAAGTGGTTCCATCCCGTGTATTATGTGAGTCGCAGATTAGCCCCAGTAGAGCGCAATTACTCAGTCACTGAACGGGAATGTCTTGGATTAGTGTATTTGGTGAAGAAATTTTGACATTATCTGTTGGGACGACGCTTCACCTTCCACATAGATCATGTAGCATTGGTGTACCTTGTGCGCCAACAGCATCTGGGAGGACGGTTAGCCCGCTAGGTATTGTTGCTTCAAGAGTTTGATTACTCTATCGTACATCGACCGGGGTCCGCACACGCGCTTGCTGACTTTCTCTCTCGGTTGGATTCCGGTGAACTTCCGGATGGAGCTGATGATACAACACCAGCTATCTATGCAACAGAGACAATACAGGATGATCAGGAGGAATTGTGGATATCCTCCTCGTACTATGACACTTTAATGCTTTTCTTGACCAATGGATGTCCGCCTGGTACGATCTCTTCAACTGCTCGACAAAGGCTAGCCATGTATAGTCAACCATTTTGGCTAATTGTAGGGTAGTTATATTATATGGATCACTCAGGCCTGTTGCTAAGATGTGTTCCCCCACATGAAATTGCTTCAGTAATTACAATGGCTCATTCTGCCCCAACCAAAGGACATTTTGCGGTTGACCTGACACACCGGAAGATCCTATAGAGTGGTTTATGGTGGCCTACAATGTACCGTGATGTAACCCAGTACGTGCAGTAGTGTGATGCATGTCAGCATTCCGGTTAGCCCTTACAGTGACATCTCTTTCCACTCCAACCAGTTGTGCCTCTCGAACCCTTTTAGAAATGGAGCCTGGATTTTATCGAACCGATTACACCTCCGGCAACAGTCACCAACAACAGATATATTCTTACCTGCACAGATTACGCAACTAGATGGGCCAAAGCATGGGCTCTACGATCAGCCACAGCTGCTGCGGTTGTTAAATGTTTTATGAAGGATATTTTTCCACGCTATGGGTTACCCTTGGAGATAGTAACTGATCAAGGTACACACTTTGCAAATACATTAATGCAAGTGCTTACTAAAACCTTCCAGATTGTGCATAAGTTCAGTTCTCCCTATTATCCACGAGCGAATGGACTCGCTGAGAGCACCAACAAATATCTGTTGAACATCTTAAAGAAATTGGTATTGGATTGCTCGGAGAGATGGGACCAATTTCTACCTACTGTATTATGGGCTTATCGTACCACATACAAAGTAGCGACCGGAACAAATCCTTTCAAGTTGGTGTATGGATTGGAAGTGATTGCTCCTATGGAACTGGTGGTTCCTAGTCTGTGTGTGGCCCTCGAACGGAAGCTATTACCGGTAGAATCTTTTCCTTTTCGATTGGAGGCTTTACGGTCTCTGGATGAAAAGCGTCTTGAAAGTTTCCTAGTGTTGCAAGAAGTTCAGGTTAGACAAGCCAAAACCCATGATCGTTTCCTCAAAACCTCTGTGTTTACAATAAACCAATTAGTACTCTTTTATAATGCTAAGTCTAATAGATTCGCCGGAAAATTTAAACTGCACTAGTTGGGTCCCTACCATATTGTCGAACAAGTGGGACCCACCACTTTTTGGTTATCCACCTTAGCTGGTCACCTTCTTCCTAAAGTGATCAATGGCTCAAAGCTTCATCCCTATTATCCATCGTCTACGTCTTCATGATGTGTCATCGGTATTTTTATTTCTTTTCTTTTTCCATTTTTCTCACTCGACTTTCTTTTTTTATCTCTGTGTTTCGGTTTATCGACTGACCGTAATAGTTGTGTTTTCCTACTTAATCATGATCAGTGGTCGCCTTCTGTGTCTTTGATTATGTTAATATGCGCATGCCGCCATTATGTCGGTATATTTCCAATACTGCGTTATGGTTAGGGTTCTTACCGCCTGATTTTTCCAATGTTTCTACTTAATCTTGTTCTTCCCACTGTTAGTCGCTATTGTGTCTTTGTGTGTTTGTGACCCTTGTGTGCTTGGTGTTATCGTCTGTTTCTGAGTGTGCCATGGAAGCTCTTTGCGAATATCGTGACCATCTATGCGGGTCTCACTCTGGATGTGAGTGAGTTCCTGCATGCTCGAGGGCTCTTGGCCTTCGCTGAATTGCCTTGTCATTCAGTGAAGTGTCATCCCTTCTGTGCGAGATCATTTCTCCCATAGCTGCCACCCCTGCCACCAAACAATGCTGGCCACTCGCCTGTTTGGACCCCCGTGTCGTCGTCACACTCAGTACAGTCGTTGAGGGATTTTGTCTCCCTCAGGAGGGGTTGGTCAATGGCCCCCTTCTCCCCATGATGACAATGAAAGAACTTTTCCCCCGGTACTCATCTAATGAGTTTGCCATTCTTTGTCATCCCGAACCCGAGCACACCACGCTGCAATTTCTCATAGCTTCCTTAAATCTCCAGAAACGTACTTACGGTATCTCCCGTCCATTCTACTCCACGATAGACACTGCCTCTAGAGAAACTATCAACTTTACTTCATTCTTCTTTCGGTGCATTCACCGTGAATGCCTAGTAGTTACTAAACAACTAGCCAAGCATGAGATTCCTCGTACCCGATTGCCGCACCTTCTCACCCTTCTTCTTCAAACGCAGACGTATTAGCCCATCGCAAAGCCAAGTTTAGGATTCAACTGCAGGGTTGAAATCTTTCATGATACAACCACGACATTACAGGGCACATCGGCACCCTCTTCTCCTAGCAAGCAGCAAGAGCCAGATGTAACCATGGATGATGTCGTTGAAGTTCAACCGCAAGATGAACCAAAGCAATTGGATGTTGAGCCTCTGAAGGAGACAGTGGAAGCTACGGCTGTCAGTGAATGTCATCCTCCTTCTCCACCAGCCGCAGACGATCAAGCAGACACAGCCTTGACCGGTAATGAAGAAGTGGTTACCGAAGGCGTTATGTCGGTGCCTCAAAATGAAACCGGAATTGTCTTAGTCCGGGCCTCTCTTCTTCCCCTTCCTCCTCCAACCACCATTCTTGCTACTGCTAACGTTCCTCCCTCTTCGACTTCACTTGCCATTCGTGAGGCATCCTCCAATCTCCTATCCTCTCCTGACTACTCTCCTCCATCATCACCTCACCTGCTTTCTGCCCCACCATCGCAGCCTCCTTCTTCTCTTCCTCCAGCGGTTATGTTCACCAAATTGGAATTCATGGGCCAATTACTCATTCAATTCTCCCAGCAGTTGCCTCTTCAGATTAAGACGGCCCAACAAACTCTTCGATAGGAGCTGGAGAGCAAATTTGATCTTCTAGAAGCGGACATTGCCCCCCTCCAAGAAGAATTACTTGAAGCTAAAACTGATATTCATTCACTGCATACTCAAATCCAGCGACTGCAAGAACAATTAACAGAAAAAGACAGTATCATTGCTCAACAGGACACTGAAATCAAAGGATTGAAGCAAGAAGTTGCAGATAAGACGGATGTCATGACTGGAGTAGTCAATGAGCTTCATAATATGCGGAATACACTCACTATTTTAGAAGAAGCTTCCTAGTTGCTCGCTGCTAATGTACTTAAAGCTGAAGCAGAATTGCATAAAGTCACTGAGTAGCTGTTCTAGAAGGATCAAGAATTATCTGCAGAAATTGCCAAGGCTCTTTAGTTAAAGAAGGAAGTCGCAGCCCTTCAAAAGGAGAGAGAAGATTTCTACAAAATGATGCAGTTTCAAGCTCAGGAACTCTGAGCGAAGGGAAAAACAATTAGGAGTTCAGGCTGACAGACTCTCTCATATTGATGCAGAAGTAGCCGAAATGAAGCTGCGTCAGGATGTTGCTCTCGCCAATGAATTCTATTTACAGAAAGCATTTTTGCAGACGCAGACGGAGTCACTAATAAGCCAAGTCATTGCTGCCAATTCAGTTAGAACTGATGCACAGTTGATTGAACCTACAATCTTGAAGGACATGTTAGATTCATTAAAGCAGAAGATTGCTCGTACCTTCAAATTAGCTCACTCTATGTATATACAGGGTATTATAGATGAAACCTGACTGTGTAATTACCAATTTTGGGTTCGAGTCCACCGTGCATACCAGTGTGAGCTGCCGAAAAGGAACTCCTAATTTTGCATCCTAAATTTTGTAATATACCCTGAAAAGTCGCATGCATACTAAAAAGGAGTAGCGCAAAATTTGTAACTCTTTACAAATTAATGAAAGAGGAGTCGCATGAAGCAGAAAGCATCGTGCCGCGAGACTGTCCATCTGGGCAAGAGCCTGCACTAAAGCGTAGTATTGCCGAAATCCTGTGTAATCTGAGTACTTGTTAATTCTGTTGATTAAGATTAATAATTAATCAAGTCTTAATGAAGTATTAAAGATTAACGGGTTAATGCGATAAGTAAAGACGTACACAGTAACTATGCGGAATTGAAGTATTTTGGTAAACATATTCAAAGCAGTGAATGCATTAAAGGCTATGAAGTAGTATACTTTGAGTTTGTAGATTTGGGAAAATACAAACAGGGCCTCTGTTTACAGACCCCTAACCATCCCAAGAACCCAGAGTAGAATTAACTTTACACAGTTAAGGTTAAACAAACCCAATAGTTTCCTAAATATGGAACAAGTATTTTAGGAAATGATTGAAGAGTTCACTAAGATAGGCATTAAGAATAACTCTTCATCTTTGACTCGCAGTTTCAAACAGTCCCCTACGGAGCCAGTATGACTACCAGCTAGGAGATTTAAGTAGTATGTGGATAGATGCCCCACGAAAGAAAGGCCTACTCAGTAGAAAATGATCTCATTATTTTAAAAAGGACTATTCAATGGATCTCTAAAAGCACTAGTGTAAAGAGATTCCAAAAATTGAGTGAATATTTAAAGGAATGTATAGATATGGAAGATAAATTGTTAGAAGACTTGAAGATTTCCCAAACCAAGAATAAGAGCGAAGATAGTTCTAGCAACATCTCTAGTACAAGCAACAATGTAGAAGAGATTGCAGACTTAGTGACCAAGAAATTAGGCATGCAGGGACAGAAGAATTACCCCAACCCCCCAGTACAAATGCCCATGATAAGATGTGTACATTGTGGAGGGGATCATCCTTCTCATATGTGCAATAGGGGAATTGTTCCATCAAACCCATATGTTTGTAACCACCTGTTGGAGATAGACGTCTGCGGAAGCACGCGAACAGCACAAGGAAGAAGAAGAAGCTTGGAGCACAAACACACAATACTGAATGTATTCCTAGAGAATGTACAAAGATTAGTAGCCCATTAGGGCAATAGGCATATATACAAGCCGGGGGAAAAGAACCTCCTAAAGAGGGAAAAAAGTGCCCCGGCGGTCCTAGAGTGTTCACACACATCACTACCTAAATATATCAAAAAATCCCCCCTAGGAGTGATGCGGTGAACAAGGAGCTGGCACTCATGTATAAGGAAGTGCCAAGCTATGTGGAAATCACTCCACAAAAGGAAGTAAGCCCAAAGCTTTGCGGAAAGCTTCAAACTTCTCCCTAGGCAGAGCCTTCGTGAAAAGTTCTGCAATGTTCTCCTGCGTGGGCACATATGCCAAGCTGATCTCCCAGCAGAGAACCTCTCCCTGACATAGTGATAATGCACCTCAATGTGCTTAGTGCGAGCATGGAACACAGGGTTCCTCGCAACTTCCAATGCGCTCTGACTGTCAGTGAAGATGGTGGTGGCAGAAGACTGGCCAACACCCAAATCAGCCATAAGGCGTATGAGCCACACACACTCAACAGTCGCTGTGAAAGCTGCCCTATACTCAGCCTCACAACTGGAAGTGGCCACAGTAGGCTGCGTCTTGCTCAACCAAGATATACATGAGCTACCAAGCATGAAGCAAAAACCACTGGTGGACACACGAGCGTCATAGCAACCAGCCCAATCTGAGTCAGAAAAAGCATGCAAATCTGGCGGTAGTGATCCCCCCTTGGGATAAAAACAACCCAAGTAGCCGAATACCACTCAAGTAGCGAAAGATGCGCTTAACCGCTTTCCAATGCGTGACTCCTGGGCAATGCATAAACCTGCTCATCTGTGAGACAACAAACTGAATATCTGGCCGAGTAATGCATAAGTAAATCAAGCATCCAACAGCCTGCTGATGGAGAATAGCATCAAATGCATCTCCAGCATCATGAAGACTCAATCGTAAACCTGTCTCCATAGGAGTGGCAATAGGCTTACAGTCTTCAAGGCCAAAATGCTGCAATAATGTGTCAATATATTTCGTTTGACACAAAGCCATTCCACCATCAACGTGCATAAACTGAATGCCCAAATAGTGATGCAAATGCCCCAAATCAGACATCTCAAATGAGGCATGCAAATCAGCCTTAAAATCAGCAATATGTGTCTCAATAGGACCAGTGAGCAGCATGTCATCAACATAGATAACAATGATCAGAAGCACATCATTAGCACGTTTAACATATAAGGTGCTTTCAGTTGGACTGTTCTCAAAACCATGTGCAATCAGATAGGCATGTATCTTCTCATACCAAGCACGTGGTGCTTGCTTTAAACCATATAATGCCTTCTTTAACCTGCAAACCTGGTTTTCATGCCCTTTCTGCACAAAGCCACGGGGCTGAAAAACATACACTTCTTCATGCAAGTCACCATTCAGAAATGCTATTTTAATGTCCAACTGATGTACATTCCAACCATGATGGGCTGCAAGTGCACAAATGCTCCGAACAGTAGTCATATGGCATGTAGGTGCAAAGGTCTCATCAAAATCAATGCCTCTTTCCTATGCATAACCCTTTGCAACAAGCCTAGCCTTATACCTGTCAACTGTACCATCAGGTTTACGCTTCAGCTTGTATACCCACTTAGTGCCAATGGCCTTCTTGCCAGGAGGCAAGTCACATAAAGACCATGTACCATTCTTCATTATAGCATCATATTCAGATTGCATAGCAGCCATCCAATTTTCTGAATTTTGTGCTTCATCAAAAGAAACAGGCTCATTCTCATCACAGAGACTAGATGCAACCATAGCATAGCAATTTGATGCAAAGGAGGCACTATGAGAGCCTGAACGAGTACGATATGAAAAAGGTGCATCTAATTTGCTGTCACGCAAAGTCTGCACCAGCCATTTTGGCATAGTTTTTGCCTGCTCAATATCAGCTCTCTCATCAACAAGTGCATCATGTAAATCTGCATCAGAAATGGAATGATCTGCATCATCATATGAAACCTGCAAAGGCTGAGAAGTTGCCTCATTAGGACCAGCACTAGCCTGTGCACCTGTAAAAAGAGGCATCAAAGTATCATACATGTCTTTGGAGCTAACAGATGTCTCCTTAGTACATGAAAGCAATGGCTGAATAGCATCTTCCACAAAGACAACATCACGGCTAACTAGAATGTGTTTAGTCTGTGGATGATACAGACGATAGCCTTTACTTTCAGAACTGTACCCAACAAAAATACATTTTACTGCCTTATCATTCAATTTTTTGCGATGTTTTTCAGGCACTAATGCATATGCCAAACAACCAAAAACACGCAGATGAGCAACAAATGGCTTGCGGTCATGCCAAGCCTCATATGGATTGATAGACTGCAACGCTTTAGTGGGACACCTGTTCAGTACATATGCTGCACACATGACAGCCTCAAGCCAGAAACTATGTGGTAAAGCCTAACTTTTGACCATGCACCTCGCCATCTCCATGAGTGACATGTTCTTTCGTTCAGCAACTCCATTCTGTTGAGGTGTATATGGCACTGTACACTGGTGTTTTATCCCACGTTCAGCCAGAAATGCATTAAAATCTGAAGACATATATTCCCCCCCTCGATCAGAACGGAGGGTGCCCATTTTACATGCTGACAGATTTTCAGCCAAAACCAAAAACTATTTGAAGCACATGAACACTTCGGACTTTGCTTTGAGTGGATATACCCATGCATGCCTGGAAAAATCATCAATGAAAGTCACGAAGTAAAGGTAATTTCCAAAAGAGGGTGTCTGCATAGGACCATAGACATCACTATGTACAAGCTGCAATTTCTACGTAGCCCGAACTGAACCATCTTTTGGAAAGGACGAACGCTGCATTTTGCCCAAAATACAGCCTTCACAAACATGTTTTCCAGGTGCCTCAAGTTTGGGCAAAGAGGACACCATTTCAGATTTCTGCAGGCGTAACAAACTAGCAAAATTCAGATGACCAAAGCGTGCATGCCAAAGCTTTGCATCTGACATAGCCTGAGAATCATGAACTGCACATGCCGAATCATTCACAGATCTTTCATAGTCTATGAGCTTATACAGCCCACGACATAAAATGCCAGAAGCAATAATCACATCGCCATTTGAGAGATTATGGATTGTACACCTGTCCAACGAATTTCACAACCAAGCCAATCTTGGCTAATGCAGAAACTGATAACATGTTCTTTTTGATCCCTGGCACAAATAAAGCATCTGACAAAGTGAAAGAACTACCATCAGCAGTAGTCAGAATGATCTTACCAACTCCCATAACAGGGTAAGAGAAGTTATTGGCGCATGTGACAGTATTCCCTGTAGGGGCAGGCTCGAGTGAAGAGAAGAAACTACGCTGCGAGGTAATATGTTTGGTCGCCCCACTGTCAAAGTACCAAACATCTGAGTCTAGTGCAGACATGCACTGATCATGAGAAGATGGGTCAAAACTGCAGACAGTAGTAAACGCCCATTCTTCTTCCTGCACAAGATTTGCAGACTTTGTTTTTGGTGTAGAGGCCTCTGCAACAACCATTCCAGCCTCTTTCTTCTTTGCCTCTTTAGCAGCCAGTTTTGGACAGTTCTTTATAATATGATCATTTCCTTTACAGTACTTGCAAAACAATTTCTGCTTTTCTGATTTCTTCTCATCTTTATCCTGGTTCTTCGATTGTGCAGCATTTGCAGATTTCTGCTTACTAGTAGAAGAGCTCCATTTTCCTTTGCCCTTCTGACTAGCTAGGAAAGCTTGATCTGCAACACGCATAATGGACCTCTTCTGCCTGGACTGATCTTCCTGCAACAGAACAGAGACTAATTCCTCAAATGACAAGGCATTCGGATTGCCTTTCATCATCAACCGAAGAGTAGAGGCAAAACTCTGATATGAATCAGGAAGACCATTCAGAACGGTCTGCACAAGTGAGCTATCTGGTATAACCTCATCAACAGAAATCAATTGTTCCTTCAGGTCTTTGATATTTGTAAGAAAATTGTCCATAGAATCACCTTCATTCATGTGCTCACTCTCCAACTGTTTTCGGAGGTAAGCAACACGAGCCTCATTCCTAGCCTGG
The DNA here is from genome assembly GCA_020310875.1 of Ceratopteris richardii. NCBI lineage: Eukaryota > Viridiplantae > Streptophyta > Polypodiopsida > Polypodiales > Pteridaceae > Ceratopteris > Ceratopteris richardii. Next base: position 151,670,648 of record CM035411.1, on the reverse strand, counting down.
TACAAAGTGGTAAGTGTATCCCAAGCATCCTTTGTTGTTCTGCAAGAGCGAATGTGAGGAATAATGGCATGTTTGACAGACAAAGCTATCAATGCATGTGCTTGGGCATCTCTGCCATCCCAACGAATGTGCTCTGCAGTAGGTGCAACAGAAACAGCAGCACAAACAGGAATCTGCGGAATATCATCTTCGACACCATCTTCATCAGCTCCAACACCTGTATTTACAGTACCTGTCGTTATAGGTGTAACAGGACGTCTTTCAACACCCTACACAATGTTCCACAATCCTTTTGCAACCAGTACATGTCGCATCATATAAGCCCATAATGGGTAGTTGGTACCATCCAACTTATCCTCAACAGCCAACATACGGAATACATCACTGCTTTCAGCCATGGCCGGTGACTAAAATACCTTGATGCAGAAAATTGACTGTATCTCAAAAAGTTGAACGAAACAACCCAGACGAGTTCTGCTAGACCTATAGCAGACTTTGAGACGCTTAAACTGGCGAACAGAAACTGGTATATACCTTTGGCACAAAAGGACAAAATAGCCTGCACAAGCACTGCGATAGTGCGTTCGGAGCCCGAAACGACTCACCAAATTTCGTGTGAATCTGAGACTGCAAACGGAGGAGTGTCGACGGCGCCCTAGAAGAAGCGACGACCTGCTCTAATACCAATTGTTGGAGATAGACGTCTGCGGAAGCACGCGAACAGCACAAGGAAGAAGAAGAAGCTTGGAGCACAAACACACAATACTGAATGTATTCCTAGAGAATGTACAAAGATTAGTAGCCCATTAGGGCAATAGGCGTATATACAAGCCGGGGGAAAAAAACCTCCTAAAGAGGGAAAAAAGTACCCCGGCGGTCCTAGAGTGTTCACACACATCACTACCTAAATATATCAACACCACCCACCAGTAGAGAGTGAAGCTCAGTACTGTAGTATTGAACAGAAATACACGAATCATAGTACTGAAAATTGTTCGTACAATAGAAAACCTAGACCTATCCAACTGCCCCAATTCAGGCCATATGGATACCCAACTAGAGACCAGGGAAGGGAATTTCCTAGATATCCTTAGTATCAGAACCCACCTCCAATTCAACATCCTAACGAATACCCAAGATACAATCCACCATAGCCGGTGTTGGGACAGCAGCCACCTCACCCATAGAATGTGGTCCCAGTGAAATTTGCCCAAGCAGAAGAAAACCCAGAGAGAGCATTAGTGCCAACTACTTCATTAACTAGGCCGGACAGCCATAATCAATCCTCTGATCAACATTGGGGAGACTACTATTGTTGCCAGTATACGGGAAGAAGCAAATACGGGCATACATGCAGATCTAGCACTAAGGCGCCGGCTACCTTTCAAAGATTAATGTGTCACGTGTTTAAAGAGTTCTTGATGTGAAGAGAGATAGTGGATGCAATCCAAAGATGAGTAGGTGCTGCTACAACCAGCTTCACACCAGCCAACTGAGACTTCAGAGTTGATTAGTAGACCCTTTGAGCTTCCTAAATCCACCAAAATATCAGCCAAGTACTTTGGAACATGTATCCCAAAAGTTTAAGTCAAGACAGACTAGTTGCGAAATGACTACCTCCCAAGACTTGCTATTTTTGGACATACACCTGCTGGAAAAAATGAACAGTGCTCTCAACCTGGAAGGAATTAGAAAATTCCTTTTGGGCATAGCAAATAGACTTAGTAAGCTTCCTAATCCAAGTTAAAACACTTCAAATGATGGACTGAGCACGGAGAACAAGTTTCAACAATTTCTGGAACATTCCGACAATTCTCGGGGCTCTACAGAGATAGACTAATAAGTAGTAAAATGCAGATATCTCCCAAAATATTAATCCAATGACCATGAAACTTTATAGGTACAAACTAGACAGTACGAACTATTCAACGCACTTTAAAACACTGAAAAAGGTTCAGTAGAACTCATGATATGACCTTCTGAAGTTATTGCTCTGAGTGAGTATAGCAGAGAACAAAACAGAGAAGTAGATGATGATAAATGTATAGATTCACAAATGATTACAACCACATTGGAAATGAATCTTTGCACAATGGGAGTAGAATGATAGAGCTATGTAGTAAGCTCTTGAATCTCTACAAAATGACATGAAATGGTCACGTACAAGGCTTGCTAATTGCCTCTTCCTTCTTGCTCTTTTTATAGCTATTCTTGGAGGGAGTTTTGAATTCGAATTCGAATGGCTCCACCTAAAATTGATCCCCAAAGTTAGGAGAGATTCCCTCAGCTCAAAAATTCGTGATTTTGGTAGTTGGAGCCATGAGTTTGCTTTTACATCATGCATGAGGTAAGCCATTCTTTTCCTTTTTTCTTTTTCCATTTACAAGAGATAAAATGTACGCTTTTACAAGAGGTGTTCACATGACTACTCATGTGACTTACAAATGAGGATAATATCAAATATATCAAGCATGTAGGCTTGGGTAAAATGCACCAACAGCTCCCCCTCAAGCCTAACATGCTTGGCCTCCAAATAAGTCTTCAATTGTCCTTGATTTCCTGCAAGCCAATCATCAACTTGAATCTACTTAATTTTGTACCATCAAGAGCTTTAGTCAACATGTCGGCACATTGCATAACTGTAGAGACATAGGATAGTTGAATATCCTTGCTCATTAGCTTCTCCCTTACGTAATGGTAGTGGACTTCAATATGCTTGGTTCTAGCATGGTATACCGGATTAGCTGCTAGATGTAGTGAGCTTGTGTTGTCACCAAAAATGTGAGGTGTTGAAGAATGAAGTCCAAGATCTGTGTACAAAGACTTTAACCACATGATTTCTTGAGTTGCATTAGCCAAACCTCTATATTCAGCTTCGGTAGAAGATAATGCCACGGTTGGTTGCTTCTTCGATGACCAAGAAATGATTTTTGAACCTGCAAATGATATATACCCTGATGTGCTTCTTCTATCATCTTTAGATCCGGCCCAATCTGCATCTGAGTAGGCCTTTAGCTCAATATCTGAAGTATATGAATAGAACAAACCTTTATTCATGGTCCCCTTTAGGTACTTGAGGACTCGCTTGGCCGCTTCCATATGTGGTCTTCTCGGCTTATGCATAAACTGACTCAATATGCTAACACTATAGCATATATCCACCCTTGTGAGTGTTGCATAGTTCAAACTTCCAACCAAGCTTTGATAGCTTGTGATGTCTTCAATTGGCTCTCCTTCATAAGCACTAAGCTTATGATTTTGCTCCATAGGTGTACCTGCACACTTGGTATTTTCCATCTTGAACTTGACGAGCATGTCATGGACATACTTCCTTTGTGTGATGTATATACCTGAATCTGTGTAGATCAACTCCAATCCAAGAAAATAAGTGAGTGGTCCGAGGTCACTTATTTTGAACTCCTCCTTCATTTGACTCTTTACCTATTTGATTCCTTCAAGATAATTGCTTGTGATAATAATATCATCAACATACACACATAAATAGATCACTTCAGATCCATTCCTCTTTATGAACAAAGAGGTATCCGCCTTGCTAGCTTTGAATCCTTGGTCCTGCAAATAAGTCACCAATCTGAAATTCCAAGCTCTTGGAGCTTGCTTCAATCCATACAAAGCTTTCTTTAGTTTGCATACATAGTTAGGATGATGTGCATCCTCATATCCAGGAGGTTGTGCCATATACACTTCCTCAGAAATCCATCCATTCAAGAAAGCATTCTTTACATCAAGTTGATAGAGATTCCAATTTCTAGATGCAGCAAGACTTATGAGAACCCTAATTGTAGGCATTTTTGCAACAGGAGAGAAAGTCTCATCATAATCAATACCATGGGTTTGAGCAAACCCTTTAGCAACTAACCTTGCTTTGTGTCTATTTATACTTCCATCTGGATTCCTCTTGATTTTGTATATCCATCGAGATCCGATTATCTTCATAGATGGCTTGTTAGGTACAAGCTCCCAAGTGTCATTCTCCTTCAAGGCTTCCATTTCTTCATCCATTGCATCTCTCCAAGCTTTCTTGCTTTGTGCTTCTTCAAATGTGGTAGGTTCTTCATTGGTTGAATCCTTTGCAATGTAGATTGAGTGCTTGGTGACCAAAGAAGTATCATAACCAAACCTCTCTGGTTTCTTCTTCTCCCTCGAAGACCTTCTAAGTGGTTGATGTGAGCTCTCGGGTCCATATGTAGCATCCTGCATCTTTGCTTTACCTTTGTTCTTCCATAGCTTTAGTCTTTCCAAGTCTTCTAAGTCAATCTCTGAATCACTTTCTTCAATCTGCTTTGGCTCCTTTGGTTGAAGTGATGGAAAATCTTCATCCAAGTCATATGGCAGCTTCACTTTCCTGTCATCATCAAACCATGATTTGTTTTCATCAAAAATTACATCTCTACTCACAGAAAATCCTTTATTGGTTGGATTGTACAATCTATATCCTTTTTGGTTTTGATCATAACCAATGAATATGCACTTCTCTGCCTTGGGATCCAATTTCCCTCTTACTTGAGAAGGAATGTGAGCATAGGCTAAGCATCCAAAGATTTTGCAATGCTCTAGACTAGGTCTTCTTCCATTCCACACTTCATATGGAGTGGTTCCATCTAGTGACTTAGATGGAAGTCTATTTATGAGATATGTGGCTGTAGACACAGCCTCTGCCCATAGGTAGTTTGGCAATCCCTTTTCGTTGAGCATGGACCTTGCAGCTTCGACAATAGCTCTGTTCCTCCTCTCTGCTACACCATTGAGTTCGGGTGTATACCTTGTAGTGACTTCCCTTTTAATGCCTCTTTCATACAAGAAGGCATCAAATTCAGAAGAGAAGTATTCTCCTCCACCATCTGATCTGAGTCTTTTCAAAGTCCTACCTGTTTGATTTTCAACAAGAGCAATATACTTCTTAAAGCAATTAAACACTTCATCCTTGTGCTTCATGAAAAACAAAATGGTCCACCTGCTACAATCATCTATGAAAGACACATAATATCTTGAGCCTGATATAGATGGCTCCTTTCTTGGACCCCACACATCTGTGTGCACTAGATCCAAAGGATTTTGATACATATATCCTTTCTTATTGAAAGGTTGTCTATGAGCCTTGCCGAGTTGACAAGCTTCACACTTATAAATCATGTGTTGCCTTGTGATATTAGGCAAACCAAGTACACTTTGGTCCCTGCAAATCTGTTTGAGTGTCCTCTCACCAATGTGAGCAAGCCTTTTGTGCCATATCTCCAACTCTGTTAGAGTTTGAGATCCATAGCTAAACAAAGCTATGTTCTTTGTATCTTCCACTTCAAAAGTGAAAAGCCTTCCTGTCTTTTCTCCTTTGGCAATCCTTCGAAAGCCTTGCCTTGGGTCTTCAACATATGCTCCAAATCGATTGAATCTAACCTGCAATCCTTTTTCAACAATCTGTCCAACACTTATTAAAGTTTTGGTAATTGTAGGGACATACAAGACTTTGCTTAAGAGGTTCATATTCCCATCTGATGTCTTCACATTACCTATCTTCTCCACTGAGTGCTTTGTGTCATCTCCTGTCTGCACTTCATGCTTGTTATAAGGATATTCCAAATCAGAAAGTAAAGCCACATTTCCTGCTACATGGTTCGAGCATCCCGAATCAATGTAAAATATGTGATCATCATCCTTACCCTTCTTCGCTGATAGATTCATAATCAATAATGAATCTTCTTGACTTTGGTCCTCTGCATAGTTATTGTAATCTCTTCTTCCTCTATGGCCACTTTGATAGTTGTTGTTGTTGTTGTACTTGTTGTTGTAGTAGTTGTTGTTGTTGTAGCCTCCATTGTATCTACCTCTATTTGATCCATAGCCACCTCTATTGAATCCTCTTCCTCTTGAGTTCCTCGGGTTCCTGAAACATTCTTCAGTAGTATGGTTAGATAAGCCACATATGTTGCAAGGTTGAGATGATTGGAATCTCCCCCTGCCTTGCTTTCCACCTCTGCCTCTTCCTCTAGCTCTTCCTCTACCTGCAAAGTTTGTTTGGAAAGAGCTACCTTCATCTTCATTCTTCCTATTCTTTGACTTGTCCTTGACCTTAGCTTTATCATAATATAAGGCAGAAGTTTGATTACCTCTTGAGGACTCACCACCTTTGCTAATCTTTGCTTCATGAGTGAAGAGTTGGCCCATGAGTGTGTTGAGGTCGGGTACATGCATATCCATGTATAAATCCATGGCTGTTGTGAATGACTCCCACTTGTCGTCTGCTTTGATTCCATTCATGATTTGTCTAATGATTTGCTCCTCTTCAATTACCTCTCCAATGCTTCCAAGCTGGTCGAGTGACATAATCAGTCACATTTTGCTTCGGGCTTTTCTTCATTGTTGTGAACTCCATCCACAATTGGTTCTTCCTTGCTCGAGTGTTGGAAGAGAAGAAAGAAGCAAGTGCATTCGGGGTCTCTCTTGATGTCTTGCATCCCTTGACATGAGGTAAAAGAAAATCAGAGATTGAGTTTAGAATATAACACCTTGCAAGTGCATCCTTCGAACACCAATTTGAAAGTCCTTCCACTTCTTCATATGATGGTTGCCCTTTGTTCCTCATGGTTGGCATTGCTTCATCTCCGGATATGAATCCATCTAGACTCCTCCCTTGAAGGTAAGCCTCCATCCTTAGAGACCATGCCGGGTAGTTGTTTCGATCCAATTTGTCAATTGTTGATGGAAATCCATCTCCCATGTTGCTTGACTATGCTCTGATACCACTGTGAAGAGAGATGGTGGATGCAATCCAAAGATGAGTAGGTGCTGCTACAACCAGCTTCACACCAGCCAACTGAGACTTCAGAGTTGATTAGTAGACCCTTTGAGCTTCCTAAATCCACCAAAATATCAGCCAAGTACTTTGGAACATGTATCCCAAAAGTTTAAGTCAAGACAGACTAGTTGCGAAATGACTAGCTCCCAAGACTTGCTATTTTTGGACATACACTTGCTGGAAAAAATGAACAGTGCTCTCAACCTGGAAGGAATTAGAAAAATTCCTTTTGGGAATAGCAAATATACTTAGTAAGCTTCCCAATACAAGTTAAAACACTTCAAATGATGGACTGAGCACTGAGAACAAGTTTCAACAATTTCTGGAACATTCCCACAATTCTCGGGGCTCTGCAGAGATAGACTAGTAAGCAGTAAAATGCAGATATCTCCCAAAATATTAATTCAATGACCATGAAACTTTATAGGTACAAACTAAACAGTACGAGCTATCCAACGCACTTTAAAACACTGAAAAAGGTTCAGTAGAACTCGAGATATGACCTTCTGAAGTTACTGCTCTGAGCGAGTATAGCAGAGAACAAAACAGAGAAGTAGATGATGATAAATGTATAGATTCACATATGATTACAACCACATTGGCAATGAATCTTTGCACAATGGGAGTAGAATGATAGAGCTATGGAGTAAGCTCTTCAATCTCTACAAAATGACATGAAATGGTCACGTACAAGGCTTGCTAATTGCCTCTTCCTTCTTGCTCTTTTTATAGCTATTCTTGGAGGGAGTTTTGAATTCGAATTCGAATGGCTCCATCTAAAAGTGATCCCCAAAGTTAGGAGAGATTCCCTCAGCTCAAAAATTCGTGATTTTGGTAGTTGGAGCCATGATTTTGCTTTTACATCATGCATGAGGTAAGCCATTCTTTTCCTTTTTTCTTTTTCCATTTACAAGAGATAAAATGTACTCTTTTACAAGAGGTGTTCACATGACTACTCATGTGACTTACAAATGAGGATAATATCAAATATATCAAGCATGTAGGCTTGGGTAAAATGCACCAACACTTGAGGAAGAATTTGGAAGTCTATGTTGATGATCTTTGCGCTCATTCCAACATTAGACAGACCCATATACCCGAACTCAGACAGATCTTTGATAAATGCAGAGAATATCAAGTCTGCCTGAACCCAGAAAAGTGTGTTTTCATGGTTACGCAAGGCAAAATTCTAGGGCACATAGTGTCTAAGAACGGCATATCCACTGACAAAGAGAAAGTGAGAGCCATCGCAGAACTACCTAGGCCAAAGAACGTCAAGGAAGTACAGGCTTTCATGGGGCATTGTAGTTACTACCGCCGGTTTATACACATGTACGCCATCATAGCAAAGCCTCTGTATGGACTTTTGCTAACTTTGAGTGGACTGACGAATGTGAGAATTCCTTCAATGAGCTTAAACGAAGATTGTTTCAGCACCAATCTTGACCACACCGGATTGGAATAAGCCATTCCATGTCCACGTGGATGCATCCAATTATGCTATTGGGTGTGTACTCGCGCAACCTACCGGTGAAGGTAATATGGATCTTCCAATTGCCTATGCTAGTAGAAAATTGAATGCAGTTGAACGAAATTATACCACTACGGAGAGAGAAGGACTAGGCATGGTATATGCAGTTAAAAAGTTTAGACATTATTTGCTCGCAAATAAGTTCAAATTGTTTACTGATCACCAAGCTCTACTGTACCTGGTAAACAAGCCATGTAATACAGGCAGATTAGTAAGATGGTTTCTCTTACTAATGGAGTATGACTTTGAGGTAGTAGTTAGGAAAGGCAGAACTCACCTGAGAGCAGATCATCTCTCAAGGCTCACATCAGGAGAAGCCCCACAAGGAGTGTCAGATGACTTACCTGATGCTTACTTGTTTAACTTGGAAGTTGTACCGCAGTGGGCTAAGCCATTAGTGCCAGTATTAACCTACGGGCCTAACCACTCAGTAATGGCCACACAGGATAGAGAGGTAGTAAAAGCCCAAAAGTATCACATCATGGCAGGAAGTATGTACAAGCACACGGATCAAGGGATCTTGGCTTGTTGTGTGGAAGAGGACGAGCATGCGAAGTGGTTGCAATTAGCACATGTAGGTGCATTAGAGCAACACTACTCAAAACAACGAACCCTACAAACATTGAGGAGACTTAGAGTGTACTGGCCAACTATGGAAGCAGACGTCCATAGAATGTGCAAGGAATGCCCAAATTGTCGCACTAAGCCACCAGTGGAACATGCCACCCTTTATCGCGTGTCTCTAGTGCCAGACTGGAGCAAGCCACTAGTGGCGTTTCTGAGGACGAAAACATTCCCTCAAGATATGACCCTGACGAGACAAAGAAGTCTAGAACAAGAGGCCCTAGATTACTCACTCATTGGTGATAATCTATACAAACGCCGAAAAGATGGTTACCTGAGACTATGTGTTCCCTTGGAAACTGCTCACCAGGGTGTAGCAGGAGGACACTTTGGTCCAGATAGGGTGATCAAAGCAATTCTATTTGCAGGATTTTGGTGGCCCACCCTTCACATGGATGCACATACCTATGTGAAGAGGTGTGAGATTTGTCAGCGAACCCAGTATCCTATACGCAAAGATGAGATGCCACTGAAGCCTATGATGGGCGGACGTGCATTCTCTAAGTGGGGAATAGACTTTGTAGGTCCTATTAATCCCCCGACTAAGGGCTCACATGTTGAATATATCATCGTGGCCACAGACTATCTAACCAAGTGGGTAGAAGTGAAAGCTACTAAAAAAAATGATGCTCAAACAACAACAAAGTTCTTATTTGAAAATGTGTTCACAAGGTACGGATTGCCAATAGAGTTGGTGAGTGATAGAGGCACACACTTCTTGAATGAAGTCATAGAAAACCTTCTCCAAGAATTCTTGGTAGTACATAAGAAGTCTGCCCCCTATCACCCTCAAGCTAATGGCCAGGCTGAGTGTACAAATAAGATCTTATGCAATGTACTGACGAAATTAGTGAACAATAAACGCTCTGATTGGGACAAACAGCTACACCATGCTGTTTGGGCATACCGAGTGGCCTATAAAACGGTACTCCAAGCCACACCCTTTCAGATGGTGTTCGGTCAGAATGCGGTGCTACCCTTGGACTTTTTGATACCTACATTGAAGGTAGCACAAGAGCATGACTGGACAGGCCATGAACTCTCCTCTCGAATTTTTGATCTTGAACGTCTAGGCGAAACACGATTGAGAGCTGCAGCAGGAATCTATGCAGCGAAGAAGAGGCAAAAGGCATATTTTGATACACATGTGAAGGATAAAGGCTTGAAAGCAGGAGACCTAGTCCTAGTCTACACATTGAAGCAGCATGCACGAAAATTAGAGAAAAGAGGCTATGGACCTATGATCATAAATAGAATTTCAACTAGTGGGGCAGTACAACTAGCCACTTTGGAAGGCGATATTCTCCCTAGCTACATAAGGAGATGTAGAGTCAAGTTATACCAAGAACCCCTGACTGAAGAGATGTTAAATCGGCTCAACACGTCCAAGAAACGTAAAGAGGAGGAAAAACGAATTCGAGAAGAAGCACAAGCAGAGGCCTTAGAGCGCATCCGACGAATGAAATTGAGGAGGCAAGGGAGAGATCAGCCTATGATTGACACTCAAGAGTCTCCAGGCTATCACATGGCCATGTACGAGGCTTCAAGTGAACGTACCCATAAGATAGTGGATCGGCGACCTTTTGTAACCCTAGAAATAGGACAAAGATACAGCACAACAAGCGTGAGAGCTTTAATTGATTCAGGAGCAGCCACTGGTGCAGTTCGGCGTTCTTATTGCTAGCAGCTTCAATTGGAGGTAAAACCCCTAGAGGCATATTTGATAGGATTAGGAGGTGTTGAAACCCCTTGCATGGGAGAGGTGGATCTACCCCTCTACATTCAGGAGGTACTAATGCCAGTAAGAGTGCTAGTATGTGAAGACGAGGATCTTACTGAGCCTCTTGTCTTAGGCCAAGACTGGATCTATGATCACGCAGTCAACCTCAACCTAAGAAGTGGACTTCTTCAGGCTTGGGTAGGCCAAAGCCGTCTTATGATTGAATTAGAAAATCAAGCACTCAAACCAATAGAACAAGCACCAACTCCTGGTCCCTCCAAGAATCCACATAAAGATAATGATGCTCTTCTTGTCCAAACTTCTATGGTGCAGAGGATTGTCAATCTTACCAAAGGTACAGGAGTCAATGAGGAGTTCGCAGCGGGGTCAAAGGAGATTCTAAACATGAAAACCCACAACTCTAATAGCAGACTCTGGAGGAGGCCACAAACAAGTCACACCATCACGGACACAAGTGAAGGAGTCCCCTAGACAACCTCCTAGGCACACCACATCTATTTGGGTCCCTAAGCGATCAATGAAGGCTAGCCCCAATGCTAGACACATATGGGTGCCCAAGGCCTGTTTACGAGCCCAAATAGCTCCAACTCTAGTTATTGGCATAATTCAACACTCACACGTCCTCTCGACTAACAACGCAGGAACTCTACCTAAAGACCACCCTAACCCACACTCAACGAAATCGAGAAATGTCTGGAAATGGGTGCCCAAAAGGCCCCAACTCCATCACACTCTAGTTCATAAATCTCTACCTGTCTTTAGCTCTAAGAGCTACGAACCCTCTAGCAAAGTTTGGAGACTTAAACCATGTATCAAACCCCCAGACCCAATTTTTGTAAATCCATCCTCTCTGACATAGGTGCATTCTGAGTCCATTGCATAACCAAAGTAGACATCTAGGATGATACTGACCTCTAATCACCACCCACATCTATCACAAGCACTTCACCTCTGACCACTAACCTTCGGGATTGTCATGTTAGTATTGTGAAGGGAACACCATTACATCTTGTTTCCTATGCAACACTAATGTGCCTTTCTTCTTCTAGCAGATAAGCACCCGATTCCCATGGCAGCAGCAGCAGGCACGAGTTCTCAGGCAGGCACCAACACTCAAATCAATTGGGATACCATGCCTGTGGAGGTTCCACTGACAGCTAGGCCGGACGAGCTTTTGAACGTAAGAAGAATTCCCATTCCGGATCCACCAAGTGGCCTAACAGAAAGAGTAAAGGGGCATTCTCATTGGTTCAATGAGATGCCAGGGGATTTGGGAGACGCAGATCATATCTGGGAATCCAAGATGGAATGTGGAGGAGTGTGATGGACCTTTCAGTTCTTCTCACGAGAATTTGAAGCATTGCAAAATGCAGCTCCTCTTCAGGATATTTGGCAGAAAGCGGGATTGCAAGATTACTTTAGTGTAGCCTTGCCTAGACCGGATTTTCTTAGGTGCTACTACTTGATAGCCACACTGAAGCCGACAGGGGATAAAGATCATTCAGGCACATTCTGGGTGCCCTCTTGTCACTCTAGCACAATGGTGAGTACCAACGTGAGAAGATTCACCTCATAATTGTCCATCCGTGGAGACGTGAGGACTAGTATGAAGACTATGAGCAAGTGAAGGCACAAGTGCGTGAGTGAGAAACACACAAGCATGCACACACATACACACACATGCGCACACAAGGCAAGAACAAGGAGAGGAACAATGGAGTTCTTTGCATTAATCAAAAGGTCTCTTACATAAGCTCAATTCACAAACAATCTAACCCCAAAAATGAGCTCTCTAGCTCTTTTTATAGTTTTCTAGCTAGCTTTGGTCCTGTCCAGACCTAGTGTCCGGCCTAGTTAAAAATTAGGTTCTAGAGTCTATTTGAGGGCTCAAACAGAGTCTAAAAATTATGAAAATTGATATGTCGCTAGTTCTAATACTCCTCAAGCTCGAGGACTCCTTGGCTTGCACAAAATGGAGTCTATTCTACCAAAAACGGGATTTACAATGTTTGTGTAGTGATTAAAATCACTTGAGTTGTAAATAGTCCATGGAAAAAATGATTTGGCCTTGTTGCCGTATTGTGCATGACTCCTCTGTTGCTTTGTATGCCAACACGCCCCCCTTCCTAGCGTCTGTCGCCCCTGACAGACCTTTGTTCTCTCGGGTGGTCGATATAGTATTGGATGACATTGGTGGCCAGTTCATGTTCTCCTATCCTTAAGCCTCTTGCTAGATCAGCTTCCAATGCATCCCAATTTATTGCACCAGGGGCCTCTGGTTGCGGGGTGGTGTAGTACTCAGAGTACATTGCTTGTTCACAAGCAAAAAGATGGAGCAGATGTGTTGGCTTCGGTGCGAAAGTCTCCGAGTGATACTCCCAGAAACCTGATCTGAACATTTCTTCGAAGGTCTGTTTGTAACAGGCAGGGAGGTATTTGATGCGTGCATGCCAGGCGTAAGCCACACGAATACTGGGGGTGGTGCTCATGTCATACACCAAGTCATAAGTTCCATTGCTAAACCCCGGGAGACGTACCTGTGGTGCGGCTGCATTTCTAAAAGTTTTCAGGACTACCTGCATCATGTCTAAGATTTTAAGCATCATTTGCGCTGCTACATCTTGCATGGGCTTCAATCGCGGCATCCAGTGGCGAATTGTTCCCATCATGTATGCTACCGATGGTGGTCCCTGTGGTGGCGCAATGTACGGGTAGTTTAGCCATTCTTTGCATTGCGCATTGTTCTGCACTTTGATATTGAATGCCTTCCAAGACCTACGGCGTGGAACTGGACCGTAGCATGGATTGTATAGGAGGTGTAAAGGCGCGTTGTTCCATGTGCGTAGCATTTCTGGATATGTCTCTAGAAGTTTTTGCCGCCAGGTGGCTTGACGAATTTTGCCTTTTTGCACCTCTGGAGGAAGGTCTTCGGGTTGAAATTGGGTAGCAAAGGTAGGAATCTGACCCGTGACTCTCTGTATTTCTGCATTATAATCAGCCAAGATAATATAATAAGGCCAGTATTGGAGTTCAGATGAGAGGATGAGGCGTCTCGATGACAGGTTCTTGAAGTAAGCCGATTGTAGCACAGTTTCCTCTATGACCCTCATGGCCTGATTTTGCATACTGTGCGCTCTTCGCGCGAACTCCTGATTTCCTCCACTTGACGTAGCCATGGAGGCCGTGGTGCCTCGAATGTGTCCTGAGCTTCTTTTGTTTGTTGGCCTCCTGGGAATGGTTGTGGATCGTATTCTTCGTCAAACGTTTGTTCCACAGGAATTTGCACTACTTCTTCGTCCGTGGGAGCCTTTGGAGGGGATGGTGGTCTCTCATATTGTAGTAGACGTGTTTGCAATTCAGTGACCTGTTTCTGGAGATCTTTTATGGCCTCTGAGTCTGTGAGAAGTGAAGCTGCGGAGGGGGTGGTTGGAGAGGCTGCTGTTGGTCCTTTTTGGTGTTTCTGCTTCAATTGTCCCAGTTCCTCCGATAGCTGATCATGTGCTTCAAGCAGCATGGCATAGTCTTCCAATATGATCTTGATATTATCGGGGGTCACTGCTTGAAACTTTGATGGGCTGATGGGTGCCCCCGGTGTGCTCTCAATAGCTGCTTCCAGGTTCTCTTGATTTTGTACTTGCAGGCGTCGATTCTCTTCCTGAGCGGCCGCAAGATGGCGTTTGAGTAGAGCCATATTTCGCTGAAGCTTTGAGTTGCGTTCCAGCTGTGTCCGTAGGTGACCTTCTACCGCCTGTATCGCTTCCTGATCTGTGTTCTGTAACTGTACCTCCAATATGCCATGAGCTTCTTGGAGAGTTTGGAACTGTGTGTGGAGGCGAGCATTTTCCTCCTCTAGTGCCGCGAGGCGGTGCTGTAGTGTCTCTGAGTGCTCGTGCAGGCGTTCATTCTGTTGCTGGAGTTGAATGTAATCTGTCCTTAAGTTTGATATACAGGCTAGCATGGTGTCCAATGCATTTCCTATAGATGAGTGGGTGGTGTTTACAGCGGAAGATGCATGGGAAGGGAATTGGGGAAGGGGAAGAGTGAATGATGTGTCTATTGAAGTCGTGTGTGTGAGTGAAATTGGTGGAGGGGGAATGGGAGGAGGTGGAATCGTGGGCGGAGGTGCCGTGGGTGGTGAAATGTCCATACCTTCAGGAATGGGTGCGAGTGTGGGGTCTGCCATATACATTGGAATGGTAGGTGGTGTGTGTGTGGGAGTGGAGAATAGATGAGAAGTGGGGTGGGGAGCTGAAAAGAAGGGAAAGGGTTGAGACCTAGGTTGAAAAGTTCTAGCAAGGAGGTCATGAAGGGATTGTAGAAATGGAGAGATGGAGGTCGGGGGTTGAGATCGTAGATTTGAGGAGGGCATGAAGGGTTGCGTGGTAGCAGGGAAACCCATGAATGTGGATCTAGGGTCAGGTTGACCTATGGCTGAGGGCATGGGGGATGGTTGCCCTAGGGCAGGCTCTATGAGCGGTTCGGTGGATTGTGTAATGATGGGGGTTGCTTCAAAGATTGGGTTATCAGAGGTAGAGAATAGGGTGGAACTAGAGATGGGAGTACGGAAGATGAAGGTTGTTTCGGTGGGTTGAGGGGTCGAGGTGATTTCCTCTGTTTCTGCTCTAGGAGGCGATGGTGGGGGTGTGGGTGGTTGTGGCTCGGTGGACTCCTCATGGGTGGCTGGGTGCTCTTGGCTAGCCGTTTCGGTTGCTTGGGAGGTTGTCCTGATAGGTTCAGATGTAATAGTTGGCTCTTCTACAGTTGTAATGGGAATCTGGATATTCTTACCTGAGCGTGGTCGTGTCTGGAACCTTCGTGGATCATATTGAACTGGAGACCTCCGAATGGCAGTGCGCACTGCTTCCACTACCCCATATGTTTCTGCCATCAATAAGAGACCTTCCCTATACTCTGAGTCAACTCCTGCTTCTTCCAACAACTGAGTCATGAGTACTCTGCTACTCTGTTCGGTGAGCAGTTGTTGCGATCGCACTCTTTCCATAATTTGATACAGCCTTCGGAGTTCTGCTGTATAGGCTGGGGCTTCAGTGGTCTCCTCTTCATACGCTCCTTCTTCTTCTAGGTGTCTTTGTTGTTGACCTTGCTGAGCGTCACTCCAATGTACATGTCGGCCGTCTGTAGATTTTCTTCTTCTTTGTGAAGATGTGCCTTGTTCCTCTGCATCTGAATAAAACTCCACATCAGAGAATTGTGTACTTTGTAAGAATGCTTCGAAGTCCTGCGGGTCCATTCCTTCGACACTTCCAGTTGCAGCAAATTCAAATTCAGGTGGGGCAGGAGGAGCAGATGGGGTAGCTTGTGTCGTAGTTTCAGATCCCGACCTGGGTATCCTAATGGTAAAGGGAGGTACAGTGGTCTCCCTTCGTGGCAATACCTCAGGAGTAGTCAGAACTTCCCTTGTCTGGACACAAGGGATCGCACCCCTCATGCGCTTGGATTGATGTGTGGGCGTCTTGAGCTTCTTAAACATTTGTAATTGTGCCCAAGTTAAGGCACGTTCAACGGGAACATCGTATGCTAGGCACCGGTAAATAATGCGTGTGATTGCACAGCAACCGTTCACCACTAATTTCCTAGAAGACCTTTTATTTGCTTCATACAATTGATCTATAATCCATACCGGTAGCTTAATTGGTAACGCACCTGCTTCCGCTAAGTAGAGGGCGAACCAGATTCTCTTGTGTGGTTGTGTGAAGCGGTCTTGGCCGGGGAAAGCAAAATGTTGCATGCACATACGGAGAGGGATGGACACGTTTGGTGTGAGTGCTGCCATGTCTTTAAGCTTCAATAGTTTCCTATCCTTCATGTTAGTAGGAACGAGAGCATCCTTTTCGGAGGGTACATGTGTGCCGTGCATATTCAAAGCATCGCTCACCAACTCCACAGTAAGTTCGAATCTCTTCAACTCGTTGTTGCCCAGCAAGGAGGGAAGAACAAATGATCCGGGTTTGTCCTTTTCTTCATTCGCTTGTAATGTGGAGACCAAATAGTAGCATCGGAGGAGATCTGGTTTAGGTAGTGGGGCTTCAAAGTATTCTGCTAGCCCTGCTCGTTGCCATATGGTCTGGAGATCCTCAGTGTTCTGTAGAGTCTCGAACTCCTTGGAGAAGAATTGGAATCGAACCCATGATCTGTCATACTCGCACTTAGACTCCCATATATACTTGGCCTCTCCTAATGGACCTGGCATGCCATTGAACCAATGAGAATTGGCATGGACTCTTTCTGTGATCCCTGTGGGTGGATCCGGCACCGGGATTTGCTGAAGGTGTTGCAGCTCCACAGGTCGTTCAGTTGGTGGCACATCCACAGGTAGACTATCCACATCGATTCCTGCAGTAAGTATTCCTACTTGTGAGCTCGGACCTGTCGCTTCTGCCATGTTACTTCTTGCCCTCTGATTCTGTGAGAATATAGAACCACGTGTTAACATCGTAATGGACAGAATAAATCCGTTGTTGTCCCCGTTACAACATTAACATGAGGTAGATGGTGAGTTAGTGGTTAGTAAGTGCACGAAGACAGTGTGTGTAGTTAATGCTTGGGTAGTCCTAGGAGACTAATGCAGTTAGTAAGTGGGGATGAATTTACAAATTGGGGTCGGGGGGTTTATTACAGGTCTTAGGCTGCCAAATGCAGTGGATGGGTTTCGCTCTTGGTTTCGTAGAGACGCTAGAGAGCTTTATAGGTGTATCAGCTTGAACATGAGGCCTTTTAGGGACCCATTTACAAGTGATTCTGTTCGTGGTCATGGGCCTTAGTGTGTTCGTGAGTGTTGAAAACGAGTGGATGCCGGCTGTGCGAGTGAATGGATCGTGCGGTGTAGGGTGTGTTCCTGGCGTAGCTATTTGAGCCCGCAAACAAGCCTTAGGCACCCAAATTTGTCTTGAATGTGAGCTAGCCTTCATCGACTGCTTGGGCACCCAAATAAATTTCACGTTAGCAGAAGAATTTCTGAAAGACTTCTTATTAGTGTCGTGTTGTTGGTTACTAATAAGAGGCTTTGCCCGTGTGGTTGGCTTGAGTGCAACCGGGTGTTCGCCTTTCCGCACCCACACTTGTTTCACTTGCTGGGACATTTTGCTGCGCAGGTACTTTGGATCTCGGACATAGGTAGTACTCTGCTTCTTCTGCCTTTGATCCACCTTTGGTTGTTGCCTCCTTCTGGCCTTTGGAAAAGAAGGGAGTTCCTTTGCATCCCTGACTCCTTTTTTGCGAATATCATTCCTCTGCAACACATAGTTTTGGACAAGAACAACATGGTCATCTTCATGTGTATTCCTGGAAGGACCAGGAGTCTGTGCCTTTCCTAGTTCCTTGAGTGCTCCATTATCTAACTCTACTGTAATTCGACTATGATTGACCCAATCTGAAGAAGTCCACTTCTTAAGTTTAAGTTGACTGCTTGGTCATAGATCCAATCTTGACCCAAGACAAGAGGTTCAGTGAGATCCTCGTCGTGACACACTAGTACTTTAACTGTTATAGCCTCATCATGAATATAGAGGGGAAGTTCCACGTCGCCCATGCAAGGGGTTTCCATGCCTCCCAATCCTATGAGATACGCTTCCACAGGATTGACAGTTAACTGCAACTCTTGACAGTAAGACAATTTAACAGCACTAGTGGCTGCACCTGAGTCAATCAAGGCTCTTACGGTCCTTGCACTCTTTCCTTGTCCTATATCTAGGGTTATGAAAGGTCGTCGATCAATTATCCTATGCGAGCTTGTTCCTGCAACTTCACACATGGCCATAGGATATCCTTGATCTGCACAGTCACTTGTTCTAGGCTGATCTCTACCTTGCCTTCGTAATTTCATCCTTCTGATGCGTTCTAAAGCTTCTGCTTGAGCTTCTTCTCGAATTCGCTTTTCTTCCTCTTTGCGTTTTTTTTGCAGTGTTGAGTCGGCTGAGCATTTCCTCCGTGAGTGGTTCCTGATACAACTTGACTCTGCAACCGCTAATATAGTTTGGGAGAACATCACCCTCTAACGTGGCTAATTGTACTGCTCCACTCGTGGAGATCCTATTGATGATCATAGGTCCGTAGCCTCTCTTTTCTAGCTTCCTCGCGTGTTGTTTCAGTGTATAGACTAAGACTAGATCTCCTGCTTTCAAGCCTTTATCCTTCACATGGGCATCAAAGTATGCCTTCTGTCTCTTCTTAGCTGCATATATTCCTGCAGCTGCTCTCAATCTTGTTTCTCCTAATCGTTCAAGGTCAAAGATCCTAGAGGAGAGTTCATGACCTGTCCATTCGTGCTCTTGTGCTACTCTCAATGTAGGAATCAAGAAGTCCAAGGGTAGCACAGCGTTTTGGCCAAATACCATCTGAAAGGGGGTGGCTTGGAGTACCGTTTTGTAGGCAACTCGGTATGCCCAAACAGCATGGTGTAGCTGTTTGTCCCAATCAGAGCGTTTTGTGTTCACTAATTTTGTCAGTACATTGCATAAGATCTTATTAGTGCTCTCAGCTTGTCCATTAGCTTGAGGGTGATAGGGGGCAGACTTCTTGTGTATTACCAAGAATTCTTGGAGTAGATTTTCAATCACTTCGTTCAAGAAATGAGTGCCTCTATCACTTACAAGCTCTATAGGTAGCCCATATCTCGTGAATACATTCTCAAACAAGAATTTAGCAGTTGTTTGAGCATCGTTCTTTGTCGTAGCCTTTACCTCCACCCACTTGGTGAGATAATCTGTTGCAACAATGATGTATTCCGCATGAGAACCCTTAGCTGGGTGATTAATAGGACCTACGAAGTCTATTCCCCACTTAGAAAATGCACGTCCACCCATCATAGGTTTCAGTGGCATCTCATCTTTGCGTATAGGATACTGAGTTCTCTGACAGACATCACACCGTTTCACATAGGTATGTGCATCCATGTGAAGGGTAGGCCACCAGAAGCCCGCAAATAGTATTGCCTTGATCACCCGATCCGGTCCAAAGTGTCCTCCTGCTACACGCTGGTGAGCAGTTTCCAAGATCTTAAGATATTCACTTTCATGGACACATAGCCTCAGGTAACCATCTTTATCACGCTTGTATAGATTATCACCAATGAGTGCGTAATCCTGGGCTTCTTGTTCTAAACTCCTTTTCCTAGCCAGAGTCATGTCTGACGGGAATGTTTTCGTCCTCAGGAAGGATACTAGTGGTTCACTCCAATCTGGCACAATGGATACTTGATAAAGAGTGGCGTGTTCCACAGGTGGTTTAGTGCAACAGATTGGGCATTCCTTGCACAACTTTTGGACATCCGCTTCCATAGTCGGCCAATGCACTCCGAGTCTCTTTAGGGTCTGTAAAGTTCGTTGCTTTGAGTAGTGTTGCTCTAACGCACCTACATGTGCTAATTGCAACCATTTATTGTACTCGTCCTCTTCCACACAACAAGCCAAAATCCCTTGATCTGTGTGCTTGTACATACTTCCTGCCATGATGTGGTACTTTTGGCTTTTACAACCTCTCTATTCCGTGTGTTTACCACTGGATGGTTAGGCCCGTATGTCAATACTGGTACCAATGGCTTAGCCCACTGCGGTACAACTTCCAAATTAAACAAGTAAGCATCAGGAAGGTCATCTGACACTCCTTGTGGGGCTTCTCCTGATGTGAGCCTAGAGAGGTGATCTGCTCTCAAGTGAGTCCTCCCTTTTCTTACCACAACCTCAAAATCATATTCCATTAGCAAGAGAAACCATCTCACTAATCTTCCTGTATTGCAAGGCTTGTTTACGAGATATAACAATGCTTGATGATCAGTAAAAAATTTAAACTTATTTGCAAGCAAATAGTGTCTAAATTTCTTAACTGCATATACCATGCCTAAGCCTTCTCTCTCCGTAGTGGTGTAATTTCGTTTAGCTGCATTCAACTGTCTACTGGCATAGGCAATTGGAAGATCCATATTACCTTCACCAGTAGGTTGAGCAAGTACACAACCAATGGCATAATTGGATGCATCCACATGAACATGGAAAGGCTTATTCCAATCTGGTGTGGTCAAGATTGGTGCTGAACACAATCTTCGTTTAAGCTCCTGGAAGGAATTCTCACATTCATCCGTCCACTCAAAGTTTGTCAGAAGTCCGTACATGGGCTTTGCAATGACAGCATACATGTGTATAAATCGTCGGTAATAGCCACAATGCCCCATGAAAGCTTGTACTTCCTTGACATTCTTTGGCCTAGGTAGCTCTGCTATGGCTCTCACTTTTTCTTCGTCGGTAGATATGCCATTCTTTGACACTATGTGTCCTAGAATCTTGCCTTGCCTGACCATGAAAACACATTTTTCTGGGTTTAGGCAGACTTGATATTCTCTACATTTGTCAAAGATTTGTCTGAGCTCAGGGATATGGGTTTGTCTAATGTTGGAATGAGCACAAAGATCATCAACGTAGACTTCTAAACTCTTCCTCAGGAACTCCTTAAACACATGGCACATCAGCCTCTGGAAGGTAGCTGGTGCATTGGTAAGCCCAAATGGCATTACTCTAAAAGCAAAAATGCCCCATTCTGTGGCAAAGGCTGTCTTATGCTGATCCTCTGGAGCTATGGCTACTTGATTGTAGCCCGAAAATCCATCAAGGAAGCTGTACACTTCCTTGCCTGCCACTCTTTCTAAGAGATGTTCTGTGATGGGAAGCGGATAGTTATCTCGAATTGTGGCTGCATTAACCTTTTTCAAGTTAATGCACACACGCAGCTTGCCATTCTTCTTGGGCACCACTATGATGGGGGATACCCATTCAGTGTGCTCAATTTCATAGATAAATCCAGCTTCAACCAATCTATCTATCTCTTCTTTGATCTTAGCAGCGTAATTATCGTTATAAGTATAGGGCTTTTGCTTAGAGGGTTTAGCATCTGAGGTCATGGGGATAGTGTGTGAGCATATATCGGGGTCAACGCCTTTCAAATCCTTGTAACTCCAAGCGAATACATCTCTGTATTCTCTTAGCAAGGCTATCAACGCATGCTCTTCTTCCTCTGTTAGGTCATGGCCTATGTACGTGCATCTCTCCTCTCCTTCTTCTAGGGCCACTACTATTTTCTTGGTGGTTTCTTTGTTATCATAGGCCTCTCCTGATTGTGCCTCTCGTTTAGGCATTCTTATCATGACTCTCCTGTCATCTATCTCATACTTCTTAAAATTTTCTGGGACCTCAAACAAAGATTCTTCCTCTTCTGGTGAGGCTTCTCTCTTCTTTCGTTTCTTTCCTTCTTCCTTCGGGGTCACATGTGTTGCTAATCTTACATCATTTGTAACCTCTCCATGCCTCTGGGGTTGAAATTCTACTTCATGGAAGTATTCTTCCTCTGATGCAAATGGTGGGTCCATAATGATTGACTCTAGATCGGAGTCACTTGCATCCTCAAATGCATCAGGGCTAGGTTCGCATTCTTCTAGAACTGCCTCTCCCATGATTGGCTCTATGGAGAAGACTGAAATGTCATAGCCATCCTCATCACAGTGAGGTGTCCATTGTTCTTCATTGATGGCTACGTCCATTGTTGCTAAAATTTCTGCCCAGCCATGGGGTTCAAATTCCTCATCAGGAAAAACTACAGGTGCATAGGCTGGGTCTTGAATTGATCTATGTGTTTCTTTTGCACCTACCTCTCTGGCTTTCTCTCTCTTCTCTTCTTCTACTGCTACCTTGCACATCCATAAGTGAGTGTCTTCATGCATCCATGAGGATCCAGACCCTATGGAATGCACCAAATCTGTATCATCTTTGGCTCTATGGATGGGATTCCATTGGATAGGAGGGACATCTCTATGAGAATAATCCTTGAGATTGACTTTGGTCGTAACACCTAAGTGTTGCAGGTACAAAGAATTGGTTCCCCAGTCCTGTACCACTTGCAACTGTCGCATGAATGGTCTTCCCAAAATCATCTCATAGGCATGATTTTTGCTGAAGTCACATATAGCGAATGTATGCTCAAACTCGACACCACAAGTGGTGAGAGTTATTCCTTCTAGCAATCCTAGGGGTCTCTCTATGTGACCATCGGCCATCTGCAATTTCATTCTTGTTGGCCTGAGTGCCGGCTTGCCCCAACGCTTCCATAGGGAAGTGGTGGCAATTGCAACTCCTGCACCTGAGTCCAAAATTGCCTTGGTGGTGTACTCCTGGTAGGTGATGGGAAGATAGGTGTTCCCTTCTTCGCCTTCACACATATCTCCTATCTTATCCAAGGGAATTTCTGGCACTGTTCTATGGGATCCTACCTGGGAACGAGGTTTGGCTACTTCTGGTACTTGTTTGGCGACATGTTTCCATACTTCAGGTCTAACCTTGAGTAACTCTTCTAGCTTGAGATTGCACTGCATGTTAGTGTTCTTCACTACCTCTGTGTTCCTAGGTATGACTGAATCTTCGTTTCTTACCATGACTGTAGGTGCTCTCATACAAGTGGACTTTGCTTCCCATGGGCCTGTGAAGTGGGGTAGCTCTTGTATGGAATTAGACTCAAAGTCCAATCTCTCGTGAGACTGAGTACTCTCATGTTCCCCGTAAATAGATGGGATGTCTTGTGGGAATTGGTCGTGTGCATCATCCACAAGTTCAAAGGGAGGGGCGACTTCACTTTCGTTATCCCATTTGTCTTCTTGAATCTCTCGTAGGAAGTCTGGTGCAAACCGATTCATAGAAGAAGAAGTGTCTGGCTCCGTAGAATTAGGCACATAAGCAACCTGGGAAGGAGGGCTTATTCTATCGTTGGCTCTCTCCTTGTTCTCATAGATGGCTGGAGCACAAGCTTCCTGGGGAGGATTACTTATTCTATTACTTTTCCGAACAGGCTCATATGCTCCCTGAGAAGGAATGTAGGCAACCTGTGGAGGTACGCAAGCTTTTGAGGGAGGCTCATGTGCCTTTTGGGGGGGAAGATAAGCTTCTTGAGGAGGCACATGGGCTTCCTGAAGAGGCTTGCTTATCCGTTCTCTTGCCCTTTCCTTTCTTTGAGGGGCAGGTTCCTTTTCTGATTGTGCAATTAGCCTCTCTATTCTTTCTAAGGAGGGGAAGTTGTCTGGTTTAGTGGAATTGGCCACATAAACTTCCGATGGAGGATGGTTCATGTTTTTGCTTGCTTTATCTTTTTCTTGATTTTTTTCTTCCTTGGCAGATCTTGCAATTATTCCCTCTAACTTCTCTAGGAGTCCATCCAAGTGTAATTGCGTCTTGGCTGAGCCCGAGTAATTGAAAAGGCGACTGGCTTCAAACATAGTCTGAGCCAATGCGACCATTTTCGCGCACAGCTTGGTTCTTTCTATCTCTAGGTCAGCTCTAGGATAGCACTTGTCATGATCCGTGACATTTGGCCCTTCTTGGATTCTGGCCTGATATGCTTTAAGCATCATGTCTATGTCTTCAGGAGTGGGATCAGCTAATACTGATCCTGTTTGGGGTGGTGGGTGGGTTACGTGGGGTGTCTTAGAGGGTGGAGGGATGGAGGGTGATGGGGATGGTAGCGGTGGGAATGTGTGAGAGTGCGGTTGAGATGTGATCTCTATGATTTTAGCCTTGGTTTCTCGTAGACTTTCCTCAAGTTCACTCATCTTCTTTGCCCATTGCCTTTTCATGCGTTCGCGGCTATCTCTCCAAGCTCTTGATCTCTTTTTATTTTGGCTCTCAGTATCGCTAGCGTCTGGGCTCTTTTCCTTGCCTACCCCTTGGTTTTGCTGCACTGCTTGAGCTCTCGTGACTACCTGTACGGGTGCAGTGGAAGTGACACTTCCGCTGGAATCTACCACTAACCCAATAACATTGATAGGCGTGATTTTTGGCATATTATTGGGGTTCTTTGGGCAATCTCGTAAGAGATGCTCTTTTCCACAATCTTGGCAAAAGCCTTGGATTGTCACTGACTGGTTTTGTGTAGGTGGAGGTATGGGGCAATCACGAATGAGGTGATCTCCTTGGCATCTGTAGCACGGTCCTCTTGGGAATGGAGGTCTTACCTGCTTAGGTTGAGGCCTAGGGTTGGGGTTTGCATACATGACGTTTGTATAATCTGACTCCCAACTAGGTTCATTTGGCTCTTCGCTGTAATAGGACTCACCATGTTCTGGAGACTGCATGTAGTACGCCTGGGGACTATCAACATGTGTAGAATCAAAGCTATGGTCACTTGGGTCACTTTCAGAAAGCAAGGGTGTTACAGGGACTATAGCTCTATTCAGGTTTTCTTCTGCAACAGCATACTTTACCGGAATCACATTAGTTGGGGCAGGGGGTTGTTGAGCTAACACTGGCTGAGGCCTTTGTTGGTTTTGGTAGGGTTGCTGATACGGCTGTTGTGGCCTGCCATATGGTTGTGGAGGGTACGGGTTCTGGTATCTTCCTTGCTGCGGGTATGGCTGAGGGTAGGGTTGCCTAACTGCCTGCTTGTTGTATGGGCAATCTTGTGCGGTGTGATTGGTGTATCTCCGTTCTATGGTGCAGTACTGGCTACTAGGATTAACTTGGGGTTGAGCCATGATGGGACATACGTTCGCCATGTGGTCGCCACCACAAGTATAGCACCTCTTCGCTGGGGTAAACCTCGGAATTTGTTTGCTAGAGACGCCTAGTTTTTGGGCCACTTTCTCTGCGAGTTCCTCAATTGATGTGGATTGCGTGGAAGAGTGATTAGATGCACTATCTGAATCTTTGTAGATTTTGGAAAGCTCTAGTTCTTCCCCTAGGTTATCTTCAATGTCAATGCACATGCGTACACACTCTTCTATAGTCCTAGGGTCCTTCAGATACACATAGGATCTCAATTTCGTACTCAGCAATCCATCAAGGAATAAGGCTACTTGTTTGGCAGGTGTGGGTAGCTCCAAGACAGGGCATCTTTCTAAGTATTGCCTAAATCTTCTTCCTGCAAGTCTCACGGTTTCTTGAGGGTTTTGCTTGAAACTGTGAATCAGCGAGGAGGTATTATGCCTTATGCCACTCTTAGAGAATTCAATAATGAAAGCCTCTAGGAGTTGGTCTATGCTCCTGAACTGCCTCTCATTTAGTGGCTGAAACCATGTCAGGGCAGTGTTCCTAAGGGTTAGACCAAAGGCATTGTACCGTGTGAATAGATCCTCCACTTGTTCAGCTCTCAGGACTTGCCTAAACTCAGCCACGTGATCGTATGGATCTCCATTGCCATCGAAGTAGTTCTTCATGGACTTGACTAGCTGAGTCGGTCTCAAGGTTCTTGTGTGCTCTCTAGGTCGTGGTAGAGGGAACTCATCCGCGTTTCTTTGATTCCTGTGAGCTCTAAGTATCTCAGGTTCTACTCTATTTGTTTCCGTCCTCGTTCTCTCTCTGCCCACTGGGTTGGCAAAGCTTACTTCTGGTCTATCTCTACTTCTGTCTCTTTGAGTTCCATGAGCTTGGGATGTTCCAACTCCAGGGTGACCATAGGATACATTCGATCTTGGTTGGGGGAAAATGAATTCACCCTTCCAAGTGTAAGCATGCCTATCATTTTGGGTCACCACAAAGATCCTCTCCGAAGTGTGATCTAAGTAGGTCACTCTGTCTGGGCTATCAGGATCCTTAAACTCATAGATCATGATTGTTCCTATATCAGTTGGTTGATCAGGTTTATACCTCCAAAAGGCTTCGTCAGTTTCTCGATTGAGAAGCAAATCTATGCACTTGTTGTCTTGGGGAACCCAATCAGGTGTGATAATCCTAGTGAGAACAGATTTGCCTCGGGGTGTTCTAGGTTCTACTCCCATGTTTCCTTGTTCCAAGTCACCTAAGTCCGCTTCTGAGATTACATTTCCAAATTCATCTGTCCTATCCGGGTGATTGGTGACTACGTATATGGTTCCTTCTTTGTCCAGGTATGCACCATTTTCAAACTTGACTGCTGGGTGCTCTAGTCCTATGGATTGATCAGGATTCTTAATCTGTACCACGGATCTTCCTAGGCCGTCCTCATAGATGCTAGCACCTAATCGGTTGGTCCTAAGGTATTCCAACTGTGTTTTGTAAGGGCCTTCTACCCTGTGCAAGTAAGGCACTCCTGAACTTCCTGTAGGTCTATCCATGCCTTGAGACATCTCTGACTCACTTGTCTCAGAGCTAGGGTAGTACGAGTGGTGGCTCAACTGCTGGGCCCAAGACCTAGCAGTGTGGTTAACACTAGCCTCTGAAGATCTAAGGCTTTGTCTCTCCCTTACTAGATGTCGTCCTGATCTAAGGTTCATATGCCTATCTAAGTGGCCCAATTCTTTGCCCAGAGTACAACCTCGTTGCTGGTTACTTTAGATTAGTCGCTTGGTTCTTTTTAGTTATTTTATCGTGTTTAAGGTCTTGTCTGATATCACGTCATCAGGAATATTTGAATGTTGTTTCGCACTTACAGTTGATCGTTCCGCGTTAAGTTCTTTCCCTTTAAAATTCTCGACAGTACAAGGATTATGCCCTTAGCTTGAGCTTGAAAGTTTAGGTATGCTTCAACTTGATAGTGGCCTATCGTCGCCCTGACTTACTCCTACTTCTAATCGTTCTTAGCCTAAGCTAGGAATTGACGAAGAGGAGTTGAGAGTATTCCGACCTTTCTTGCCGAACCTTGCTCTTTAGTGCTCGAGAAGTTGATTCTCAAGCTTGCGCAAAACCCTTGCTTGGACGCTCTCAATTGCTTCTCAATAGACCTGCATAAGTCCCAAGATTAGCTCCAAGTAGACCTTTCAATTGACAGACAATTTATTTCAGACACTTTTTTAATGACCCTTGTTCCCCCTTTTGTATTGCTAGAAATTTCCTCTAGAGCTCCCTTGGTGTTCCTACCCCTCAGTGTGTCAACTTCCAAATATCCTTTTCGACAAGCCCTAGAGCTCAAAAAATGGATTTCGTATGAAAAAGTTATGACCGTTCAGGGTTTAGGGGTTAACTAGACAAACAGAACCTTTCAGGGGTTTTAATGCATTTTTCTAAGGCCTTTGTAAGTGCATGAGTATTTGAGAGTGCAAATATGCCCAAAATTTAGCCTAAATTTCCAAAAATTTACCCCTTAATTTTTGCCGAAAATGTTTGTCTGTCGGGATAGACGGTGTCTGTCGCGATAGACACAAACTATCGTGGGGGCTGTCTGTCGCGATAGACGGTGTCTGTCGCGATAGACGGTGTCTGTCGTGGAATTTTGGTCTGTCGCGATAGACGGTGTCTGTCGTGGAATTTTGGTCTGTCGCGATAGACGGTGTCTGTCGTGGAATTTTGGTCTGTCGCGATAGACGGTGTCTGTCGCGATAGACGGTGTCTATCGTGGAATTTTGGTCTGTCGCGATAGACGGTGTCTATCGTGGAATTTTGGTCTGTCGCGATAGACGCTGTCTGTCGTGGAATTTTGGTCTGTCGCGATAGACGGTGTCTGTCGCGATAGACGAGGTTTATCGTGGATTTCTGTCTGTCGCGATAGACGGTGTCTGTCGCGATAGACGCTGTCTGTCGTCTGTCGTGATTTGGTCTGTCGCGATAGACGCTGTCTGTCGTCTGTCGTGATTTGGTCTGTCGTGATTTGGTATATGCCACGAGCTTTCCGACAAGCCCTAGAGCTCAAAAAATGGATTTCGTATGAAAAAGTTATGACCGTTCAGGGTTTAGGGGTTAACTAGACAAACAGAACCTTTCAGGGGTTTTAATGCATTTTTCTAAGGCCTTTGTAAGTGCATGAGTATTTGAGAGTGCAAATATGCCCAAAATTTAACCTAAATTTCCAAAAATTTACCCCTTAATTTTTGCCGAAAATGTTTGTCTGTCGGGATAGACGGTGTCTATCGCGATAGACACAAACTATCGTGGGGGCTGTCTGTCGCGATAGACGGTGTCTGTCGCGATAGACGGTGTCTGTCGTGGAATTTTGGTCTGTCGCGATAGACGGTGTCTGTCGTGGAATTTTGGTCTGTCGCGATAGACGGTGTCTGTCGTGGAATTTTGGTCTGTCGCGATAGACGGTGTCTATCCTGGAATTTTGGTCTGTCGCGATAGACGCTGTCTGTCGTGGAATTTTGGTCTGTCGCCATGGACGGTGTCTGTCGCGATAGACGGGGTTTATCGTGGATTTCTGTCAGTCGCGATAGACGGTGTCTGTCACGATAAATGCTGTCTATCGTCTGTCGTGATTTGGTCTGTCGCGATAGACGCTGTCTGTCGTCTGTCGTGATTTGGTCTGTCGTGATTTGGTATATGCCACGAGCTTTCCGACAAGCCCTAGAGCTCAAAAAATGGATTTCGTATGAAAAAGTTATGACCGTTCAGGGTTTAGGGGTTAACTAGACAAACAGAACCTTTCAGGGGTTTTAATGCATTTTTCTAAGGCCTTTGTAAGTGCATGAGTATTTGAGAGTGCAAATATGCCCAAAATTTAGCCTAAATTTCCAAAAATTTACCCCTTAATTTTTGCCGAAAATGTTTGTCTGTCGGGATAGATGGTGTCTGTCGCGATAGACAGAAACTATCGTGGGGGCTGTCTGTCGCGATAGACGGTGTCTGTGGTGGAATTTTGGTCTGTCGCGATAGACGGTGTCTGTCGTGGAATTTTGGTCTGTCGCGATAGACGGTGTCTGTCGTGGAATTTTGGTCTGTCGCGATAGACGGTGTCTGTCGCGATAGACGGTGTCTATCGTGGAATTTTGGTCTGTCGCGATAGACGGTGTCTATCGTGGAATTTTGGTCTGTCGCGATAGACGCTGTCTGTCGTGGAATTTTGGTCTGTCGCGATAGACGGTGTCTGTCGCGATAGACGGGGTTTATCGTGGATTTCTATCTGTCGCGATAGACGGTGTGTGTCGCGATAGACGCTGTCTGTCGTCTGTCGTGATTTGGTCTGTCGCGATAGACGCTGTCTGTCGTCTGTCGTGATTTGGTCTGTCGTGATTTGGTATATGCCACGAGCTTTCCGACAAGCCCTAGAGCTCAAAAAATGGATTTCGTACGAAAAAGTTATGACCGTTTAGGGTTTAGGGGTTAACTAGACAAACAGAACCTTTCAGGGGTTTTAATGCATTTTTCTAAGGCCTTTGTAAGTGCATGAGTATTTGAGAGTGCAAATATGCCCAAAATTTAGCCTAAATTTCCAAAAATTTACCCCTTAATTTTTGCCGAAAATGTTTGTCTGTCGGGATAGACGGTGTCTATCGCGATAGACACAAACTATCGTGGGGGCTGTCTCTCGCGATAGACGGTGTCTGTCGCGATAGACGGTGTCTGTCGTGGAATTTTGGTCTGTCGCGATAGACGTTGTCTGTCGTGGAATTTTGGTCTGTCGCGATAGACGGTGTCTGTCGTGGAATTTTGGTCTGTCGCGATAGACGGTGTTTATCGTGGAATTTTGGTCTGTCGCGATAGACGGTGTCTATCGTGGAATTTTGGTCTGTCGCGATAGACGCTGTCTGTCGTGGAATTTTGGTCTGTCGCCATGGACGGTGTCTGTCGCGATAGACGGGGTTTATCGTGGATTTCTGTCTCTCGCGATAGACGGTGTCTGTCGCGATAAACGCTGTCTATCGTCTGTCGTGATTTGGTCTGTCGCGATAGACGCTGTCTGTCGTCTGTCGTGATTTGGTCTGTCGTGGTTTGGTATATGCCACGAGCTTTCCGACAAGCCCTACAGCTCAAAAAATGGATTTCGTATGAAAAAGTTATGACCGTTCAGGGTTTAGGGGTTAACTAGACAAACAGAACCTTTCAGGGGTTTTAATGCATTTTTCTAAGGCCTTTGTAAGTGCATGAGTATTTGAGAGTGCAAATATGCCCAAAATTTAGCCTAATTTTCCAAAAATTTACCCCTTAATTTTTGCCGAAAATGTTTGTCTGTCGGGATAGACGGTGTCTGTCGCGATAGACACAAACTATCGTGGGGGCTGTCTGTCGCGATAGACGGTGTCTGTCGTGGAATTTTGGTCTGTCGCGATAGACGGTGTCTGTCGTGGAATTTTGGTCTGTCGCGATAGACGGTGTCTGTCGTGGAATTTTGGTCTGTCGCGATAGACGGTGTCTGTCGCGATAGACGGTGTCTATCGTGGAATTTTGGTCTGTCGCGATAGACGGTGTCTATCGTGGAATTTTGGTCTGTCGCGATAGACGGTGTCTATCGTGGAATTTTGGTCTGTCGCGATAGACGCTGTCTGTCGTGGAATTTTGATCTGTCGCGATAGACGGTGTCTGTCGCGATAGACGGGGTTTATCGTGGATTGCTGTCTGTCGCGATAGACGGTGTCTATCGCGATAGACGGTGTCTGTCGTCTGTCGTGATTTGGTCTGTCGCGATAGACGCTGTCTGTCGTCTATCGTGATTTGGTCTGTCGTGATTTGGTATATGCCACGAGCTTTCCGACAAGCCCTAGAGCTCAAAAAATGGATTTCGTATGAAAAAGTTATGACCGTTCAGGGTTTAGGGGTTAACTAGATAAACAGAACCTTTCAGGGGTTTTAATGCATTTTTCTAAGGCCTTTGTAAGTGCATGAGTATTTGAGAGTGCAAATATGCCCAAAATTTAGCCTAAATTTCCAAAAATTTACCCCTTAATTTTTGCCGAAAATGTTTGTCTGTCGGGATAGACGGTGTCTGTCGCGATAGACACAAACTATCGTGGGGGCTGTCTGTCGCGATAGACGGTGTCTGTCGCGATAGACGGTGTCTGTCGCGATAGACGGTGTCTGTCGTGGAATTTTGGTCTGTCGCGATAGACGGTGTCTGTCGTGGAATTTTGGTCTGTCGCGATAGACGGTGTCTGTCGTGGAATTTTGGTCTGTCGCGATAGACGGTGTCTGTCGCGATAGACGGTGTCTATCGTGGAATTTTGGTCTGTCGCGATAGACGGTGTCTATCGTGGAATTTTGGTCTGTCGCGATAGACGCTGTCTGTCGTGGAATTTTGGTCTGTCGCGATAGACGGTGTCTATCGCGATAGACGGGGTTTATCGTGGATTTCTGTCTGTCGCGATAGACGGTGTCTGTCGCGATAGACGCTGTCTGTCGTCTGTCGTGATTTGGTCTGTCGCGATAGACGCTGTCTGTCGTCTGTCGTGATTTGGTCTGTCGTGATTTGGTCTCTCGTGATTTGGTATATGCCACGAGCTTTCCGACAAGCCCTAGAGCTCAAAAAATGGATTTCGTATGAAAAAGTTATGACCGTTCAGGGTTTAGGGGTTAACTAGACAAACAGAACCTTTCAGGGGTTTTAATGCATTTTTCTAAGGCCTTTGTAAGTGCATGAGTATTTGAGAGTGCAAATATGCCCAAAATTTAGCCTAAATTTCCAAAAATTTACCCCTTAATTTTTGCCGAAAATGTTTGTCTGTCGGGATGGACGGTGTCTATCGCGATAGACACAAACTATCGTGGGGGCTGTCTGTCGCGATAGACGGTGTCTGTCGCGATAGACGGTGTCTGTCGCGATAGACGGTGTCTGTCGTGGAATTTTGGTCAGTCGCGATAGACGGTGTCTGTCGTGGAATTTTGGTCTGTCGCGATAGACGGTGTCTGTCGTGGAATTTTGGTCTGTCGCGATAGACGGTGTCTATCGTGGAGTTTTGGTCTGTCGCGATAGACGGTGTCTATCGTGGAATTTTGGTCTGTCGCGATAGACGCTGTCTGTCGTGGAATTTTCGTCTGTCGCCATGGACGGTGTCTGTCGCGATAGACGGGGTTTATCGTGGATTTCTGTCTGTCGCGATAGACGGTGTCTGTCGCGATAGATGCTGTCTATCGTCTGTCGTGATTTGGTCTGTCGCGATAGACGCTGTCTGTCGTCTGTGGTGATTTGGTCTGTCGTGATTTGGTATATGCCACGAGCTTTCCGACAAGCCCTAGAGCTCAAAAAATGGATTTCGTATGAAAAAGTTATGACCGTTCAGGGTTTAGGGGTTAACTAGACAAACAGAACCTTTCAGGGGTTTTAATGCATTTTTCTAAGGCCTTTGTAAGTGCATGGGTATTTGAGAGTGCAAATATGCCCAAAATTTAGCCTAAATTTCCAAAAATTTACCCCTTAATTTTTGCCGAAAATATTTGTCTGTCGGGATAGACGGTGTCTATCGCGATAGACACAAACTATCGTGGGGGCTGTCTGTCGCGATAGACGGTGTCTGTCGCGATAGACGGTGTCTGTCGTGGAATTTTGGTCTGTCGCGATAGACGGTGTCTGTCGTGGAATTTTGGTCTGTCGCGATAGACGGTGTCTGTCGTGGAATTTTGGTCTGTCGCGATAGACGGTGTCTATCGTGGAATTTTGGTCTGTCGCGATAGACGCTGTCTATCGTGGAATTTTGGTCTGTCGCGATAGACGGTGTCTATCGTGGAATTTTGGTATGTCGCGATAGACGCTGTCTGTCGTGGAATTTTGGTCTGTCGCCATGGACGGTGTCTGTCGCGATAGACGGGGTTTATCGTGGATTTCTGTCTGTCGCGATAGACGGTGTCTGTCGCGATAGACGCTGTCTATCGTCTGTCGTGATTTGGTCTGTCGCGATAGACGCTGTCTGTCGTCTGTCGTGATTTGGTCTGTCGTGATTTGGTATATGCCACGAGCTTTCCGACAAGCCCTACAGCTCAAAAAATGGATTTCGTATGAAAAAGTTATGACCGTTCAGGGTTTAGGGGTTAACTAGACAAACAGAACCTTTCAGGGGTTTTAATGCATTTTTCTAAGGCCTTTGTAAGTGCATGAGTATTTGAGAGTGCAAATATGCCCAAAATTTAGCCTAAATTTCCAAAAATTTCCCCCTTAATTTTTGCCGAAAATGTTTGTCTGTCGGGATAGACGGTGTCTGTCGCGATAGACACAAACTATCGTGGGGGCTGTCTGTCGCGATAGATGGTGTCTGTCGCGATAGACGGTGTCTGTCGTGGAATTTTGGTCTGTCGCGATAGACGGTGTCTGTCGTGGAATTTTGGTCTGTCGCGATAGACGGTGTCTGTCGTGGAATTTTGGTCTGTCGCGATAGACGGTGTCTGTCGCGATAGACGGTGTCTATAGTGGAATTTTGGTCTGTCGCGATAGACGCTGTCTATCGTGGAATTTTGGTCTGTCGCGATAGACGCTGTCTGTCGTGGAATTTTGGTCTGTCGCGATAGACGGTGTCTGTCGCGATAGACGGGGTTTATCGTGGATTTCTGTCTGTCGCGATAGACGGTGTCTGTCGCGATAGACGCTGTCTGTCGTCTCTCGTGATTTGGTCTGTCGCGATAGACGCTGTCTGTCGTCTGTCGTGATTTGGTCTGTCGTGATTTGGTATGTGCCACGAGCTTTCCGACAAGCCCTACAGCTCAAAAAATGGATTTCGTATGAAAAAGTTATGACCGTTCAGGGTTTAGGGGTTAACTAGACAAACAGAACCTTTCAGGGGTTTTAATGCATTTTTCTAAGGCCTTTGTAAGTGCATGAGTATTTGAGAGTGCAAATATGCCCAAAATTTAGCCTAAATTTCCAAAAATTTACCCCTTAATTTTTGCCGAAAATGTTTGTCTGTCGGGATAGACGGTGTCTGTCGCGATAGACACAAACTATCGTGGGGGCTGTCTGTCGCGATAGACGGTGTCTGTCGCGATAGACGGTGTCTGTCGTGGAATTTTGGTCTGTCGCGATAGACGGTGTCTGTCGTGGAATTTTGGTCTGTCGCGATAGACGGTGTCTGTCGTGGAATTTTGGTCTGTCGCGATAGACGGTGTCTGTCGCGATATACGGTGTCTATCGTGGAATTTTGGTCTGTCCCGATAGACGGTGTCTATCGTGGAATTTTGGTCTGTCGCGATAGACGCTGTCTGTCGTGGAATTTTGGTCTGTCGCGATAGACGGTGTCTGTCGCGATAGACGGGGTTTATCGTGGATTTCTGTCTGTCGCGATAGACGGTGTCTGTCGCGATAGACGCTGTCTGTCGTCTGTCGTGATTTGGTCTGTCGCGATAGACGTTGTCTCTCGTCTGTCGTGATTTGGTTTGTCGTGATTTGGTATATGCCACGAGCTTTCCGACAAGCCCTAGAGCTCAAAAAATGGATTTCGTATGAAAAAGTTATGACCGTTCAGGGTTTAGGGGTTAACTAGACAAACAGAACCTTTCAGGGGTTTTAATGCATTTTTCTAAGGCCTTTGTAAGTGCATGAGTATTTGAGAGTGCAAATATGCCCAAAATTTAGCCTAAATTTCCAAAAATTTACCCCTTAATTTTTGCCGAAAATGTTTGTCTGTCGGGATAGACGGTGTCTGTCGCGATAGACACAAACTATCGTGGGGGCTGTCTGTCGCGATAGACGGTGTCTGTCGCGATAGACGGTGTCTGTCGTGGAATTTTGGTCTGTCGCGATAGACGGTGTCTGTCGTGGAATTTTGGTCTGTCGCGATAGACGGTGTCTGTCGTAGAATTTTGGTCTGTCGCGATAGACGGTGTCTATCGTGGAATTTTGGTCTGTCGCGATAGACGGTGTCTATCGTGGAATTTTGGTCTGTCGCGATAGACGCTGTCTGTCGTGGAATTTTGGTCTATCGCCATGGACGGTGTCTGTCGCGATAGACGGGGTTTATCGTGGATTTCTGTCTGTCGCGATAGACGGTGTCTGTCACGATAGACGCTGTCTATCGTCTGTCGTGATTTGGTCTGTCGCGATAGACGCTGTCTGTCGTCTGTCGTGATTTGGTCTGTCATGATTTGGTATGTGCCACGAGCTTTCCGACAAGCCCTACAGCTCAAAAAATGGATTTCGTATGAAAAAGTTATGACCGTTCAGGGTTTAGGGGTTAACTAGACAAACAGAACCTTTCAGGGGTTTTAATGCATTTTTCTAAGGCCTTTGTAAGTGCATGAGTATTTGAGAGTGCAAATATGCCCAAAATTTAGCTTAAATTTCCAAAAATTTACCCCTTAATTTTTGCCGAAAATGTTTGTCTGTCGGGATAGACGGTGTCTGTCGCGATAGACACAAACTATCGTGGGGGCTGTCTGTCGCGATAGACGGTGTCTGTCGCGATAGACGGTGTCTGTCGTGGAATTTTGGTCTGTCGCGATAGACGGTGTCTGTCGTGGAATTTTGGTCTGTCGCGATAGACGGTGTCTGTCGTGGAATTTTGGTCTGTCGCGATAGACGGTGTCTGTCGCGATAGACGGTGTCTATCGTGGAATTTTGGTCTGTCGCGATAGACGGTGTCTATCGTGGAATTTTGGTCTGTCGCGATAGACGCTGTCTGTCGTGGAATTTTGGTCTGTCGCGATAGACGGTGTCTGTCGCGATAGACGGGGTTTATCGTGGATTTCTGTCTGTCGCGATAGACGGTGTCTGTCGCGATAGACGCTGTCTGTCGTCTGTCGTGATTTGGTCTGTCGCGATAGACGCTGTCTGTCGTCTGTCGTGATTTGGTCTGTCGTGATTTGGTATATGCCACGAGCTTTCCGACAAGCCCTAGAGCTCAAAAAATGGATTTCGTATGAAAAAGTTATGACCGTTCAGGGTTTAGTGGTTAACTAGACAAACAGAACCTTTCAGGGGTTTTAATGCATTTTTCTAAGGCCTTTGTAAGTGCATGAGTATTTGAGAGTGCAAATATGCCCAAAATTTAGCCTAAATTTCCAAAAATTTACCCCTTAATTTTTGCCGAAAATGTTTGTCTGTCGGGATAGACGGTGTCTGTCGCGATAGACAGAAACTATCGTGGGGGCTGTCTGTCGCGATAGACGGTGTCTGTCGCGATAGACGGTGTCTGTCGTGGAATTTTGGTCTGTCGCGATAGACGGTGTCTGTCGTGGAATTTTGGTCTGTCGCGATAGACGGTGTCTGTCGTGGAATTTTGGTCTGTCGCGATAGACGGTGTCTATCGTGGAATTTTGGTCTGTCGCGATAGACGGTGTCTATCGTGGAATTTTGGTCTGTCGCGATAGACGCTGTCTGTCGTGGAATTTTGGTCTATCGCCATGGACGGTGTCTGTCGCGATAGACGGGGTTTATCGTGGATTTCTGTCTGTCCCGATAGACGGTGTCTGTCACGATAGACGCTGTCTATTTCTGTCGTGATTTGGTCTGTCGCGATAGACGCTGTCTGTCGTCTGTCGTGATTTGGTCTGTCGTGATTTGGTATATGCCACGAGCTTTCCGACAAGCCCTACAGCTCAAAAAATGGATTTCGTATGAAAAAGTTATGACCGTTCAGGGTTTAGGGGTTAACTAGACAAACAGAACCTTTCAGGGGTTTTAATGCATTTTTCTAAGGCCTTTGTAAGTGCATGAGTATTTGAGAGTGCAAATATGCCCAAAATTTAGCCTAAATTTCCAAAAATTTACCCCTTAATTTTTGCCGAAAATGTTTGTCTGTCGGGATAGACGGTGTCTGTCGCGATAGACACAAACTATCGTGGGGGCTGTCTGTCGCGATAGATGGTGTCTGTCGCGATAGACGGTGTCTGTCGTGGAATTTTGGTCTGTCGCGATAGACGGTGTCTGTCGTGGAATTTTCGTCTGTCGCGATAGACGGTGTCTGTCGTGGAATTTTGGTCTGTCGCGATAGACGGTGTCTGTCGCGATAGACGGTGTCTATCGTGGAATTTTGGTCTGTCGCGATAGACGCTGTCTATCGTGGAATTTTGGTCTGTCGCGATAGACGCTGTCTGTCGTGGAATTTTGGTCTGTCGCGATAGACGGGGTTTATCGTGGATTTCTGTCTGTCGCGATAGACGGTGTCTGTCGCGATAGACGCTGTCTGTCGTCTGTCGTGATTTGGTCTGTCGCGATAGACGCTGTCTGTCGTCTGTCGTGATTTGGTCTGTCGTGATTTGGTATGTGCCACGAGCTTTCCGACAAGCCCTAGAGCTCAAAAAATGGATTTCGTATGAAAAAGTTATGACCGTTCAGGGTTTAGGGGTTAACTAGACAAACAGAACCTTTCAGGGGTTTTAATGCATTTTTCTAAGGCCTTTGTAAGTGCATGAGTATTTGAGAGTGCAAATATGCCCAAAATTTAGCTTAAATTTCCAAAAATTTACCCCTTAATTTTTGCCGAAAATGTTTGTCTGTCGGGATAGACGGTGTCTGTCGCGATAGACACAAACTATCGTGGGGGCTGTCTGTCGCGATAGACGGTGTCTGTCGCGATAGACGGTGTCTGTCGTGGAATTTTGGTCTGTCGCGATAGACGGTGTCTGTCGTGGAATTTTGGTCTGTCGCGATAGACGGTGTCTGTCGTGGAATTTTGGTCTGTCGCGATAGACGGTGTCTGTCGCGATAGACGGTGTCTATCGTGGAATTTTGGTCTTTCGCGATAGACGGTGTCTATCGTGGAATTTTGGTCTGTCGCGATAGACGCTGTCTGTCGTGGAATTTTGGTCTGTCGCGATAGACGGTGTCTGTCGCGATAGACGGGGTTTATCGTGGATTTCTGTCTGTCGCGATAGACGGTGTCTGTCGCGATAGACGCTGTCTGTCGTCTGTCGTGATTTGGTCTGTCGCGATAGACGCTGTCTGTCGTCTGTCGTGATTTGGTCTGTCGTGATTTGGTATATGCCACGAGCTTTCCGACAAGCCCTAGAGCTCAAAAAATGGATTTCGTATGAAAAAGTTATGACCGTTCAGGGTTTAGGGGTTAACTAAACAAACAGAACCTTTCAGGGGTTTTAATGCATTTTTCTAAGGCCTTTGTAAGTTCATGGGTATTTGAGAGTGCAAATATGCCCAAAATTTAGCCTAAATTTCCAAAAATTTACCCCTTAATTTTTGCCGAAAATGTTTGTCTGTCGGGATAGACGGTGTCTGTCGCGATAGACACAAACTATCGTGGGGGTTGTCTGTCGCGATAGACGGTGTCTGTCGCGATAGACGGTGTCTGTCGTGGAATTTTGGTCTGTCGCGATAGACGGTGTCTGTCGTGGAATTTTGGTCTGTCGCGATAGACGGTGTCTGTCGTGGAATTTTGGTCTGTCGCGATAGACGGTGTCTGTCGCGATAGACGGTGTCTATCGTGGAATTTTGGTCTGTCGCGATAGACGGTGTCTATCGTGGAATTTTGGTCTGTCGCGATAGACGCTGTCTGTCGTGGAATTTTGGTCTGTCGCGATAGACGGGGTTTATCGTGGATTTCTGTCTGTCGCGATAGACGGTGTCTGTCGCGATAGACGCTGTCTGTCGTCTGTCGTGATTTGGTCTGTCGCGATAGACGCTGTCTGTCGTCTGTCGTGATTTGGTCTGTCGTGATTTGGTATATGCCACGAGCTTTCCGACAAGCCCTAGAGCTCAAAAAATGGATTTCGTATGAAAAAGTTATGACCGTTCAGGGTTTAGGGGTTACCTAGACAAACAGAACCTTTCAGGGGTTTTAATGCATTTTTCTAAGGCCTTTGTAAGTGCATGAGTATTTGAGAGTGCAAATATGCCCAAAATTTAGCCTAAATTTCCAAAAATTTACCCCTTAATTTTTGCCGAAAATGTTTGTCTGTCGGGAAAGACGGTGTCTATCGCGATAGACACAAACTATCGTGGGGGCTGTCTGTCGCGATAGACGGTGTCTGTCGCGATAGACGGTGTCTGTCGTGGAATTTTGGTCTGTCGCGATAGACGGTGTCTGTCGTGGAATTTTGGTCTGTCGCGATAGACGGTGTCTAACGTGGAATTTTGGTCTGTCGCGATAGACGGTGTCTATTGTGGAATTTTGGTCTGTCGCGATAGACGGTGTCTATCGTGGAATTTTGGTCTGTCGCGATAGACGCTGTCTGTCGTGGAATTTTGGTCTGTCGCCATGGACGGTGTCTGTCGCGATAGACGGGGTTTATCGTGGATTTCTGTCTGTCGCAATAGACGGTGTCTGTCGCGATAGACGCTGTCTATCGTCTGTCGTGATTTGGTCTGTCGCGATAGACGCTGTCTGTCGTCTGTCGTGATTTGGTCTGTCGTGATTTGGTATATGCCACGAGCTTTCTGACAAGCCCTACAGCTCAAAAAATGGATTTCGTATGAAAAAGTTATGACCGTTCAGGGTTTAGGGGTTAACTAGACAAACAGAACCTTTCAGGGGTTTTAATGCATTTTTCTAAAGCCTTTGTAAGTGCATGAGTATTTGAGAGTGCAAATATGCCCAAAATTTAGCCTAAATTTCCAAAAATTTACCCCTTAATTTTCGCCGAAAATGTTTGTCTGTCGGGATAGACGGTGTCTGTCGCGATAGACACAAACTATCGTGGGGGCTGTCTGTCGCGATAGACGGTGTCTGTCGCGATAGACGGTGTCTGTCGTGGAATTTTGGTCTGTCGCGATAGACGGTGTCTGTCGCGATAGACGGGGTTTATCGTGGATTTCTGTCTGTCGCGATAGACGGTGTCTGTCGCGATAGACGCTGTCTGTCGTCTGTCGTGATTTGGTCTGTCGCGATAGACGCTGTCTGTCGTCTGTCGTGATTTGGTCTGTCGTGATTTGGTATGTGCCACGAGCTTTCCGACAAGCCCTAGAGCTCAAAAAATGGATTTCGTATGAAAAAGTTATGACCGTTCAGGGTTTAGGGGTTAACTAGACAAACAGAACCTTTCAGGGGTTTTAATGCATTTTTCTAAGGCCTTTGTAAGTGCATGAGTATTTGAGAGTGCAAATATGCCCAAAATTTAGCTTAAATTTCCAAAAATTTACCCCTTAATTTTTGCCGAAAATGTTTGTCTGTCGGGATAGACGGTGTCTGTCGCGATAGACACAAACTATCGTGGGGGCTGTCTGTCGCGATAGACGGTGTCTGTCGCGATAGACGGTGTCTGTCGTGGAATTTTGGTCTGTCGCGATAGACGGTGTCTGTCGTGGAATTTTGGTCTGTCGCGATAGACGGTGTCTGTCGCGATAGACGGTGTCTATCGTGGAATTTTGGTCTTTCGCGATAGACGGTGTCTATAGTGGAATTTTGGTCTGTCGCGATAGACGCTGTCTGTCGTGGAATTTTGGTCTGTCGCGATAGACGGTGTCTGTCGCGATAGACGGGGTTTATCGTGGATTTCTGTCTGTCGCGATAGACGGTGTCTGTCGCGATAGACGCTGTCTGTCGTCTGTCGTGATTTGGTCTGTCGCGATAGACGCTGTCTGTCGTCTGTCGTGATTTGGTCTGTCGTGATTTGGTATATGCCACGAGCTTTCCGACAAGCCCTAGAGCTCAAAAAATGGATTTCGTATGAAAAAGTTATGACCGTTCAGGGTTTAGGGGTTAACTAGACAAACAGAACCTTTCAGGGGTTTTAATGCATTTTTCTAAGGCCTTTGTAAGTTCATGGGTATTTGAGAGTGCAAATATGCCCAAAATTTAGCCTAAATTTCCAAAAATTTACCCCTTAATTTTTGCCGAAAATGTTTGTCTGTCGGGATAGACGGTGTCTGTCGCGATAGACACAAACTATCGTGGGGGTTGTCTGTCGCGATAGACGGTGTCTGTCGCGATAGACGGTGTCTGTCGTGGAATTTTGGTCTGTCGCGATAGACGGTGTCTGTCGTGGAATTTTGGTCTGTCGCGATAGACGGTGTCTGTCGTGGAATTTTGGTCTGTCGCGATAGACGGTGTCTGTCGCGATAGACGGTGTCTATCGTGGAATTTTGGTCTGTCGCGATAGACGGTGTCTATCGTGGAATTTTGGTCTGTCGCGATAGACGCTGTCTGTCGTGGAATTTTGGTCTGTCGCGATAGACGGGGTTTATCGTGGATTTCTGTCTGTCGCGATAGACGGTGTGTGTCGCGATAGACGCTGTCTGTCGTCTGTCGTGATTTGGTCTGTCGCGATAGACGCTGTCTGTCGTCTGTCGTGATTTGGTCTGTCGTGATTTGGTATATGCCACGAGCTTTCCGACAAGCCCTAGAGCTCAAAAAATGGATTTCGTATGAAAAAGTTATGACCGTTCAGGGTTTAGGGGTTACCTAGACAAACAGAACCTTTCAGGGGTTTTAATGCATTTTTCTAAGGCCTTTGTAAGTGCATGAGTATTTGAGAGTGCAAATATGCCCAAAATTTAGCCTAAATTTCCAAAAATTTACCCCTTAATTTTTGCCGAAAATGTTTGTCTGTCGGGAAAGACGGTGTCTATCGCGATAGACACAAACTATCGTGGGGGCTGTCTGTCGCGATAGACGGTGTCTGTCGCGATAGACGGTGTCTGTCGTGGAATTTTGGTCTGTCGCGATAGACGGTGTCTGTCGTGGAATTTTGGTCTATCGCGATAGACGGTGTCTAACGTGGAATTTTGGTCTGTCGCGATAGACGGTGTCTATTGTGGAATTTTGGTCTGTCGCGATAGACGGTGTCTATCGTGGAATTTTGGTCTGTCGCGATAGACGCTGTCTGTCGTGGAATTTTGGTATGTCGCCATGGACGGTGTCTGTCGCGATAGACGGGGTTTATCGTGGATTTCTGTCTGTCGCAATAGACGGTGTCTGTCGCGATAGACGCTGTCTATCGTCTGTCGTGATTTGGTCTGTCGCGATAGACGCTGTCTGTCGTCTGTCGTGATTTGGTCTGTCGTGATTTGGTATATGCCACGAGCTTTCTGACAAGCCCTACAGCTCAAAAAATGGATTTCGTATGAAAAAGTTATGACCGTTCAGGGTTTAGGGGTTAACTAGACAAACAGAACCTTTCAGGGGTTTTAATGCATTTTTCTAAGGCCTTTGTAAGTGCATGAGTATTTGAGAGTGCAAATATGCCCAAAATTTAGCCTAAATTTCCAAAAATTTACCCCTTAATTTTCGCCGAAAATGTTTGTCTGTCGGGATAGACGGTGTCTGTCGCGATAGACACAAACTATCGTGGGGGCTGTCTGTCGCGATAGACGGTGTCTGTCGCGATAGACGGTGTCTGTCGTGGAATTTTGGTCTGTCGCGATAGACGGTGTCTGTCGCGATAGACGGGGTTTATCGTGGATTTCTGTCTGTCGCGATAGACGGTGTCTGTCGCGATAGACGCTGTCTGTCGTCTGTCGTGATTTGGTCTTTCGCGATAGACGCTGTCTGTCGTCTGTCGTGAT
The DNA here is from genome assembly GCA_020310875.1 of Ceratopteris richardii. Lineage (NCBI taxonomy): Eukaryota > Viridiplantae > Streptophyta > Polypodiopsida > Polypodiales > Pteridaceae > Ceratopteris > Ceratopteris richardii. Next base: position 151,627,952 of record CM035411.1, on the reverse strand, counting down.
TTGGTCTGTCGTGATTTGGTATATGCCACGAGCTTTCCGACAAGCCCTAGAGCTCAAAAAATGGATTTCGTATGAAAAAGTTATGACCGTTCAGGGTTTAGGGGTTAACTAGACAAACAGAACCTTTCAGGGGTTTTAATGCAATTTTCTAAGGCCTTTGTAAGTGCATGAGTATTTGAGAGTGCAAATATGCCCAAAATTTAACCTAAATTTCCAAACATTTACCCCTTAATTTTTGCCGAAAATGTTTGTCTGTCGGGATAGACGGTGTCTGTCGCGATAGACACAAACTATCGTGGGGGCTGTCTGTCGCGATAGACGGTGTCTGTCGCGATAGACGGTGTCTGTCGCGATAGACGGTGTCTGTCGTGGAATTTTGGTCTGTCGCGATAGACGGTGTCTGTCATGGAATTTTGGTCTGTCGCGATAGACGGTGTCTGTCGTGGAATTTTGGTCTGTCGCGATAGACGGTGTCTATCGTGGAATTTTGGTCTGTCGCGATAGACGGTGTCTATCGTGGAATTTTGGTCTGTCGCGATAGACGCTGTCTGTCGTGGAATTTTGGTCTGTCGCCATGGACGGTGTCTGTCGCGATAGACGGGGTTTATCGTGGATTTCTGTCTGTCGCGATAGACGGTGTCTGTCGCGATAGACGCTGTCTATCGTCTGTCGTGATTTGGTCTGTCGCGATAGACGCTGTCTGTCGTCTGTCGTGATTTGGTCTATCGTGATTTGGTATATGCCACGAGCTTTCCGACAAGCCCTAGAGCTCAAAAAATGGATTTGGTATGAAAAAGTTATGACCGTTCAGGGTTTAGGGGTTAACTAGACAAACAGAACCTTTCAGGGGTTTTAATGCATTTTTCTAAGGCCTTTGTAAGTGCATGAGTATTTGAGAGTGCAAATATGCCCAAAATTTAGCCTAAATTTCCAAAAATTTACCCCTTAATTTTTGCCGAAAATGTTTGTCTGTCGGGATAGACGGTGTCTGTCGCGATAGACACAAACTATCGTGGGGGCTGTCTGTCGCGATAGATGGTGTCTGTCGCGATAGACGGTGTCTGTCGTGGAATTTTGGTCTGTCGCGATAGACGGTGTCTGTCGTGGAATTTTGGTCTGTCGCGATAGACGGTGTCTGTCGTGGAATTTTGGTCTGTCGCGATAGACGGTGTCTGTCGCGATAGACGGTGTCTATCGTGGAATTTTGGTCTGTCGCGATAGACGCTGTCTATCGTGGAATTTTGGTCTGTCGCGATAGACGCTGTCTGTCGTGGAATTTTGGTCTGTCGCGATAAATGGTGTCTGTCGCGATAGACGGGGTTTATCGTGGATTTCTGTCTGTCGCGATAGACGATGTCTGTCGCGATAGACGCTGTCTGTCGTCTGTCGTGATTTGGTCTGTCGCGATAGACGCTGTCTGTCGTCTGTCGTGATTTGGTCTGTCGCGATTTGGTATGTGCCACGAGCTTTCCGACAAGCCCTAGAGCTCAAAAAATGGATTTCGTATGAAAAAGTTATGACCGTTCAGGGTTTAGGGGTTAACTAGACAAACAGAACCTTTCAGGGGTTTTAATGCATTTTTCTAAGGCCTTTGTAAGTGCATGAGTATTTGAGAGTGCAAATATGCCCAAAATTTAGCCTAAATTTCCAAAAATTTACCCCTTAATTTTTGCCGAAAATGTTTGTCTGTCGGGATAGACGGTGTCTGTCGCGATAGACACAAACTATCGTGGGGGCTGTCTGTCGCGATAGACGGGGTTTATCGTGGATTTCTGTCTGTCGCGATAGACGGTGTCTGTCGCGATAGACGCTGTCTGTCGTCTGTCGTGATTTGGTCTGTCGCGATAGACGTTGTCTCTCGTCTGTCGTGATTTGGTTTGTCGTGATTTGGTATATGCCACGAGCTTTCCGACAAGCCCTAGAGCTCAAAAAATGGATTTCGTATGAAAAAGTTATGACCGTTCAGGGTTTAGGGGTTAACTAGACAAACAGAACCTTTCAGGGGTTTTAATGCATTTTTCTAAGGCCTTTGTAAGTGCATGAGTATTTGAGAGTGCAAATATGCCCAAAATTTAGCCTAAATTTCCAAAAATTTACCCCTTAATTTTTGCCGAAAATGTTTGTCTGTCGGGATAGACGGTGTCTGTCGCGATAGACACAAACTATCGTGGGGGTTGTCTGTCGCGATAGACGGTGTCTGTCGCGATAGACGGTGTCTGTCGTGGAATTTTGGTCTGTCGCGATAGACGGTGTCTGTCGTGGAATTTTGGTCTGTCGCGATAGACGGTGTCTGTCGTGGAATTTTGGTCTGTCGCGGTAGACGGTGTCTATCGTGGAATTTTGGTCTGTCGCGATAGACGGTGTCTATCGTGGAATTTTGGTCTGTCGCGATAGATGCTGTCTGTCGTGGAATTTTGGTCTATCGCCATGGACGGTGTCTGTCGCGATAGACGGGGTTTATCGTGGATTTCTGTCTGTCGCGATAGACGGTGTCTGTCACGATAGACGCTGTCTATCGTCTGTCGTGATTTGGTCTGTCGCGATAGACGCTGTCTGTCGTCTGTCGTGATTTGGTCTGTCGTGATTTGGTATATGCCACGAGCTTTCCGACAAGCCCTACAGCTCAAAAAATGGATTTCGTATGAAAAAGTTATGACCGTTCAGGGTTTAGGGGTTAACTAGACAAACAGAACCTTTCAGGGGTTTTAATGCATTTTTCTAAGGCCTTTGTAAGTGCATGAGTATTTGAGAGTGCAAATATGCCCAAAATTTAGCCTAAATTTCCAAAAATTTACCCCTTAATTTTTGCCGAAAATGTTTGTCTGTCGGGATAGACGGTGTCTGTCGCGATAGACACAAACTATCGTGGGGGCTGTCTGTCGCGATAGACGGTGTCTGTCGCGATAGACGGTGTCTGTCGTGGAATTTTGGTCTGTCGCGATAGACGGTGTCTGTCGTGGAATTTTGGTCTGTCGCGATAGACGGTGTCTGTCGTGGAATTTTGGTCTGTCGCGATAGACGGTGTCTGTCGCGATAGACGATGTCTATCGTGGAATTTTGGTTTGTCGCGATAGACGGTGTCTATCGTGGAATTTTGGTCTCTCGCGATAGACGCTGTCTGTCGTGGAATTTTGGTCTGTCGCGATAGACGGTGTCTGTCGCGATAGACGGGGTTTATCGTGGATTTCTGTCTGTCGCGATAGACGGTGTCTGTCGCGATAGACGCTGTCTGTCGTCTGTCGTGATTTGGTCTGTCGCGATAGACGCTGTCTGTCGTCTGTCGTGATTTGGTCTGTCGTGATTTGGTATATGCCACGAGCTTTCCGACAAGCCCTAGAGCTCAAAAAATGGATTTCGTATGAAAAAGTTATGACCGTTCAGGGTTTAGGGGTTAACTATACAAACAGAACCTTTCAGGGGTTTTAATGCATTTTTCTAAGGCCTTTGTAAGTGCATGAGTATTTGAGAGTGCAAATATGCCCAAAATTTAGCCTAAATTTCCAAAAATTTACCCCTTAATTTTTGCCGAAAATGTTTGTCTGTCGGGATAGACGGTGTCTGTCGCGATAGACACAAACTATCGTGGGGGCTGTCTGTCGCGATAGACGGTGTCTGTCGTGGAATTTTGGTCTTTCGCGATAGACGGTGTCTGTCGTGGAATTTTGGTCTGTCGCGATAGACGGTGTCTGTCGTGGAATTTTGGTCTCTCGCGATAGACGGTGACTGTCGCGATAGACGGTGTCTATCGTGGAATTTTGGTCTGTCGCGATAGACGCTGTCTATCGTGGAATTTTGGTCTGTCGCGATAGACGCTGTCTGTCGTGGAATTTTGGTCTGCCACGAGCTTTCCGACAAGCCCTAGAGCTCAAAAAATGGATTTCGTATGAAAAAGTTATGACCGTTTAGGGTTTAGGGGTTAACTAGACAAACAGAACCTTTCAGGGGTTTTAATGCATTTTTCTAAGGCCTTTGTAAGTGCATGAGTATTTGAGAGTGCAAATATGCCCAAAATTTAGCCTAAATTTCCAAAAATTTACCCCTTAATTTTTGCCGAAAATGTTTGTTTGTCGGGATAGACGGTGTCTATCGCGATAGACACAAACTACCGTGGGGGCTGTCTGTCGCGATAGACGGTGTCTGTCGTGGAATTTTGGTCTGTCGCGATAGACGGTGTCTGTCGTGGAATTTTGGTCTGTTGCGATAGACGGTGTCTGTCGTGGAATTTTGGTCTGTCGCGATAGACGGTGTCTATCGTGGAATTTTGGTCTGTCGCGATAGACGGTGTCTATCGTGGAATTTTGGTCTGTCGCGATAGACGCTGTCTGTCGTGGAATTTTGGTCTGTCGCCATGGACGGTGTCTGTCGCGATAGACGGGGTTTATAGTGGATTTCTGTCTGTCGCGATAGACGGTGTCTGTCGCGATAGACGCTGTCTATCGTCTGTCGTGATTTGGTCTGTCGCGATAGACGCTGTCTGTCGTCTGTCGTGATTTGGTCTGTCGTGATTCGGTATATGCCACGAGCTTTCCGACAAGCCCTACAGCTCAAAAAAAGGATTTCGTATGAAAAAGTTATGACCGTTCAGGGTTTAGGGGTTACCTAGACAAACAGAACCTTTCAGGGGTTTTAATGCATTTTTCTAAGGCCTTTGTAAGTGCATGAGTATTTGAGAGTGCAAATATGCCCAAAATTTAGCCTAAATTTCCAAAAATTTACCCCTTAATTTTTGCCGAAAATGTTTGTCTGTCGGGATAGACGGTGTCTGTCGCGATAGACACAAACTATCGTGGGGGCTGTCTGTCGCGATAGACGGTGTCTGTCGCGATAGACCGTGTCTGTCGTGGAATTTTGGTCTGTCGCGATAGACGGTGTCTGTCGTGGAATTTTGGTCTGTCGCGATAGACGGTGTCTGTCGTGGAATTTTGGTCTGTCGCGATAGACGGTGTCTATCGTGGAATTTTGGTCTGTCGCGATAGACGCTGTCTATCGTGGAATTTTGGTCTGTCGCGATAGACGCTGTCTGTCGTGGAATTTTGGTCTGTCGCGATAGACGGTGTCTGTCGCGATAGACGGGGTTTATCGTGGATTTCTGTCTGTCGCGATAGACGGTGTCTGTCGCGATAGACGCTGTCTGTCGTCTGTCGTGATTTGGTCTGTCGCGATAGACGCTGTCTGTCGTCTGTCGTGATTTGGTCTGTCGTGATTTGGTATGTGCCACGAGCTTTCCGACAAGCCCTAGAGCTCAAAAAATGGATTTCGTATGAAAAAGTTATGACCGTTTAGGGTTTAGGGGTTAACTAGACAAACAGAACCTTTCAGGGGTTTTAATGCATTTTTCTAAGGCCTTTGTAAGTGCATGAGTATTTGAGAGTGCAAATATGCCCAAAATTTAGCCTAAATTTCCAAAAATTTACCACTTAATTTTTGTCGAAAATGTTTGTCTGTCGGGATAGACGGTGTCTGTCGCGATAGACACAAACTATCGTGGGGGCTGTCTGTCGCGATAGACGGTGTCTGTCGCGATAGACGGTGTCTGTCGTGGAATTTTGGTCTGTCGCGATAGACGGTGTCTGTCGTGGAATTTTGGTCTGTCGCGATAGACGGTGTCTGTCGTGGAATTTTGGTCTGTCGCGATATACGGTGTCTGTCGCGATAGACGGTGTCTATCGTGGAATTTTGGTCTGTCGCGATAGACGGTGTCTATCGTGGAATTTTGGTCTGTCGCGATAGACGCTGTCTGTCGTGGAATTTTGGTCTGTCGCGATAGACGGTGTCTGTCGCGATAGACGGGGTTTATCGTGGATTTCTATCTGTCGCGATAGACGGTGTCTGTCGCGATAGACGCTGTCTGTCGTCTGTCGTGATTTGGTCTGTCGCGATAGACGCTGTCTGTCGTCTGTCGTGATTTGGTCTGTCGTGATTTGGTATATGCCACGAGCTTTCCGACAAGCCCTAGAGCTCAAAAAATGGATTTCGTATGAAAAAGTTATGACCGTTCAGGGTTTAGGGGTTAACTAGACAAACAGAACCTTTCAGGGGTTTTAATGCATTTTTCTAAGGCCTTTGTAAGTGCATGAGTATTTGAGAGTGCAAATATGCCCAAAATTTAGCCTAAATTTCCAAAAATTTACCCCTTAATTTTTGCCGAAAATGTTTGTCTGTCGGGATAGACGGTGTCTGTCGCGATAGACACAAACTATCGTGGGGGCTGTCTGTCGCGATAGACGGTGTCTGTCGTGGAATTTTGGTCTGTCGCGATAGACGGTGTTTGTCGTGGAATTTTGGTCTGTCGCGATAGACGGTGTCTGTCGTGGAATTTTGGTCTGTCGCGATAGACGGTGTCTGTCGCGATAGACGGTGTCTATCGTGGAATTTTGGTCTGTCGCGATAGACGGTGTCTATCGTGGAATTTTGGTCTGTCGCGATAGACGCTGTCTATCGTGGAATTTTGGTCTGTCGTGATAGACGCTGTGTGTCGTGGAATTTTGGTCTGTCGCGATAGACGGGGTTTATCGTGGATTTCTGTCTGTCGCGATAGACGGTGTCTGTCGCGATAGACGCTGTCTGTCGTCTGTCGTGATTTGGTCTCTCGCGATAGACGCTGTCTGTCGTCTGTCGTGATTTGGTCTGTCGTGATTTGGTATATGCCACGAGCTTTCCGACAAGCCCTAGAGCTCAAAAAATGGATTTCGTATGAAAAAGTTATGACCGTTCAGGGTTTAGGGGTTAACTAAACAAATAGAACCTTTCAGGGGTTTTAATGCATTTTTCTAAGGCCTTTGTAAGTGCATGAGTATTTGAGAGTGCAAATATACCCAAAATTTAGCCTAAATTTCCAAAAATTTACCCCTTAATTTTTGCCGAAAATGTTTGTCTGTCGGGATAGACGGTGTCTGTCGCGATAGACACAAACTATCGTGGGGGCTGTCTGTCGCGATAGACGGTGTCTGTCGTGGAATTTTGATCTGTCGCGATAGACGGTGTCTGTCGTGGAATTTTGGTCTGTCGCGATAGACGGTGTCTGTCGTGGAATTTTGGTCTGTCGCGATAAACGGTGTCTGTCGCGATAGACGGTGTCTATCGTGGAATTTTGGTCTATCGCGATAGACGCTGTCTATCGTGGAATTTTGGTCTGTCGCGATAGACGCTGTCTGTCGTGGAATTTTGGTCTGTCGCGATAGACGGTGTCCGTCGCGATAGACGGGGTTTATCGTGGATTTCTGTCTGTCGCGATAGACGGTGTCTGTCGTGATAGACGCTGTCTGTCGTCTGTCGTGATTTGGTCTGTCGCGATAGACGCTGTCTGTCGTCTGTCGTGATTTGGTCTGTCGTGATTTGGTATATGCCACGAGCTTTCCGACAAGCCCTAGAGCTCAAAAAATGGATTTCGTATGAAAAAGTTATGACCGTTCATGGTTTAGGGGTTAACTAGACAAACAGAACCTTTCAGGGGTTTTAATGCATTTTTCTAAGGCCTTTGTAAGTGCATGAGTATTTGAGAGTGCAAATATGCCCAAAATTTAGCCTAAATTTCCAAAAATTTACCCCTTAATTTTTGCCGAAAATGTTTGTCTGTCGAGATAGACGGTGTCTGTCGCGATAGACACAAATTATCGTGGGGGCTGTCTGTCGCGATAGACGGTGTCTGTCGCGATAGACGGTGTCTGTCGTGGAATTTTGGTCTGTCGCGATAGACGGTGTCTGTCGTGGAATTTTGGTCTGTCGCGATAGACGGTGTCTGTCGTGGAATTTTGGTCTGTCGCGATAGACGGTGTCTGTCGCGATAGACGGTGTCTATCGTGGAATTTTGGTCTGTCGCGATAGACGCTGTTTATCGTGGAATTTTGGTCTGTCGCGATAGACGCTGTCTGTCGTGGAATTTTGGTCTGTCGCGATAGACGGTGTCTGTCGCGATAAACGGGGTTTATCGTGGATTTCTGTCTGTCGCGATAGACGGTGTCTGTCGCGATAGACGCTGTCTGTCGTCTGTCGTGATTTGGTCTGTCGCGATAGACGCTGTCTGTCGTCTGTCGTCATTTGGTCTGTCGTGATTTGGTATATGCCACGAGCTTTCCGACAAGCCCTAGAGCTCAAAAAATGGATTTCGTATGAAAAAGTTATGACCGTTCAGGGTTTAGGGGTTAACTAGACAAACAGAACCTTTCAGGGGTTTTAATGCATTTTTCTAAGGCCTTTGTAAGTGCATGAGTATTTGAGAGTGCAAATATGCCCAAAATTTAGACTAAATTTCCAAAAATTTACCCCTTAATTTTTGCCGAAAATGTTTGTCTGTCGGGATAGACGGTGTCTGTCGCGATAGACACAAACTATCGTGGGGGCTGTCTGTCGCGATAGACGGTGTCTGTCGCGATAGACGGTGTCTGTCACGATAGACGGTGTCTGTCGTGGAATTTTGGTCTGTCGCGATAGACGGTGTCTGTCGTGGAATTTTGATCTGTCGCGATAGACGGTGTCTGTCGTGGAATTTTGGTCTGTCGCGATAGACGGTGTCTGTCGCGATAGACGGTGTCTATCGTGGAATTTTGGTCTGTCGCGATAGACGCTGTCTATCGTGGAATTTTGGTCTGTCGCGATAGACGCTGTCTGTCGTGGAATTTTAGTCTGTCGCGATAGACGGTGTCTGTCGCCATAGACGGGGTTTATCGTGGATTTCTGTCTGTCGCGATAGACGGTGTCTGTCGCGATAGACGCTGTCTGTCGTCTGTCGTGATTTGGTCTGTCGCGATAGACGCTGTCTTTCGTCTGTCGTGATTTGGTCTGTGGTGATTTGGTATATGCCACGAGCTTTCCGACAAGCCCTAGAGCTCAAAAAATGGATTTCGTATGAAAAAGTTATGACCGTTCAGGGTTTAGGGGTTAACTAGACAAACAGAACCTTTCAGGGGTTTTAATGCATTTTTCTAAGGCCTTTGTAAGTGCATGAGTATTTGAGAGTGCAAATATGCCCAAAATTTAGCCTAAATTTCCAAAAATTTACCCCTTAATTTTTGCCGAAAATGTTTGTCTGTCGGGATAGACGGTGTCTGTCGCGATAGACACAAACTATCGTGGGGGCTGTCTGTCGCGATAGACGGTGTCTGTCGCGATAGACGGTGTCTGTCGTGGAATTTTGGTCTGTCGCGATAGACGCTGTTTATCGTGGAATTTTGGTCTGTCGCGATAGACGCTGTCTGTCGTGGAATTTTGGTCTGTCGCGATAGACGGTGTCTGTCGCGATAAACGGGGTTTATCGTGGATTTCTGTCTGTCGCGATAGACGGTGTCTGTCGCGATAGACGCTGTCTGTCGTCTGTCGTGATTTGGTCTGTCGCGATAGACGCTGTCTGTCGTCTGTCGTCATTTGGTCTGTCGTGATTTGGTATATGCCACGAGCTTTCCGACAAGCCCTAGAGCTCAAAAAATGGATTTCGTATGAAAAAGTTATGACCGTTCAGGGTTTAGGGGTTAACTAGACAAACAGAACCTTTCAGGGGTTTTAATGCATTTTTCTAAGGCCTTTGTAAGTGCATGAGTATTTGAGAGTGCAAATATGCCCAAAATTTAGCCTAAATTTCCAAAAATTTACCCCTTAATTTTTGCCGAAAATGTTTGTCTGTCGGGATAGACGGTGTCTGTCGCGATAGACACAAACTATCGTGGGGGCTGTCTGTCGCGATAGACGGTGTCTGTCGTGGAATTTTGGTCTTTCGCGATAGACGGTGTCTGTCGTGGAATTTTGGTCTGTCGCGATAGACGGTGTCTGTCGTGGAATTTTGGTCTCTCGCGATAGACGGTGTCTGTCGCGATAGACGGTGTCTATCGTGGAATTTTGGTCTGTCGCGATAGACGCTGTCTATCGTGGAATTTTGGTCTGTCGCGATAGACGCTGTCTGTCGTGGAATTTTGGTCTGTCGCGATAGACGGTGTCTGTCGCGATAGACAGGGTTTATCGTGGATTTCTGTCTGTCGCGATAGACGGTGTCTGTCGCGATAGACGCTGTCTGTCGTCTGTCGTGATTTGGTCTGTCGCGATAGACGCTGTCTGTCGTCTGTCGTGATTTGGTCTGTCGTGATTTGGTATATGCCACGAGCTTTCCGACAAGCCCTACAGCTCAAAAAATGGATTTCGTATGAAAAAGTTATGACCGTTCAGGGTTTAGGGGTTAACTAGACAAACAGAACCTTTCAGGGGTTTTAATGCATTTTTCTAAGGCCTTTGTAAGTGCATGAGTATTTGAGAGTGCAAATATGCCCAAAATTTAGCCTAAATTTCCAAAAATTTACCCCTTAATTTTTGCCGAAAATGTTTGTTTGTCGGGATAGACGGTGTCTATCGCGATAGACACAAACTACCGTGGGGGCTGTCTGTCGCGATAGACGGTGTCTGTCGTGGAATTTTGGTCTGTCGCGATAGACGGTGTCTGTCGTGGAATTTTGGTCTGTTGCGATAGACGGTGTCTGTCGTGGAATTTTGGTTTGTCGCGATAGACGGTGTCTATCGTGGAATTTTGGTCTGTCGTGATAGACGGTGTCTATCGTGGAATTTTGGTCTGTCGCGATAGACGCTGTCTGTCGTGGAATTTTGGTCTGTCGCCATGGACGGTGTCTGTCGCGATAGACGGGGTTTATAGTGGATTTCTGTCTGTCGCGATAGACGGTGTCTGTCGCGATAGACGCTGTCTATCGTCTGTCGTGATTTGGTCTGTCGCGATAGACGCTGTCTGTCCTCTGTCGTGATTTGGTCTGTCGTGATTTGGTATATGCCACGAGCTTTCCGACAAGCCCTACAGCTCAAAAAAAGGATTTCGTATGAAAAAGTTATGACCGTTCAGGGTTTAGGGGTTAACTAGACAAACAGAACCCTTCAGGGGTTTTAATGCATTTTTCTAAGGCCTTTGTAAGTGCATGAGTATTTGAGAGTGCAAATATGCCCAAAATTTAGCCTAAATTTCCAAAAATTTACCCCTTAATTTTTGCCGAAAATGTTTGTCTGTCGGGATAGACGGTGTCTGTCGCGATAGACACAAACTATCGTGGGGGCTGTCTGTCGCCATAGACGGTGTCTGTCGCGATAGACCGTGTCTCTCGTGGAATTTTGGTCTGTCGCGATAGACGGTGTCTGTCGTGGAATTTTGGTCTGTCGCGATAGACGGTGTCTGTCGTGGAATTTTGGTCTGTCGCGATAGACGGTGTCTATCGTGGAATTTTGGTCTGTCGCGATAGACGCTGTCTATCGTGGAATTTTGGTCTGTCGCGATAGACGCTGTCTGTCGTGGAATTTTGGTCTGTCGCGATAGACGGTGTCTGTCGTGGAATTTTGGTCTGTCGCGATAGACGGTGTCTGTCGCGATAGACGGGGTTTATCGTGGATTTCTGTCTGTCGCGATAGACGGTGTCTGTCGCGATAGACGCTGTCTGTCGTCTGTCGTGATTTGGTCTGTCGCGATAGACGCTGTCTGTCGTCTGTCGTGATTTGGTCTGTCGTGATTTGGTATGTGCCACGAGCTTTCCGACAAGCCCTAGAGCTCAAAAAATGGATTTCGTATGAAAAAGTTATGACCGTTTAGGGTTTAGGGGTTAACTAGACAAACAGAACCTTTCAGGGGTTTTAATGCATTTTTCTAAGGCCTTTGTAAGTGCATGAGTATTTGAGAGTGCAAATATGCCCAAAATTTAGCCTAAATTTCCAAAAATTTACCACTTAATTTTTGTCGAAAATGTTTGTCTGTCGGGATAGACGGTGTCTGTCGCGATAGACACAAACTATCGTGGGGGCTGTCTGTCGCGATAGACGGTGTCTGTCGCGATAGACGGTGTCTGTCGTGGAATTTTGGTCTGTCGCGATAGACGGTGTCTGTCGTGGAATTTTGGTCTGTCGCGATAGACGGTGTCTGTCGTGGAATTTTGGTCTGTCGCGATAGACGGTGTCTGTCGCGATAGACGGTGTCTATCGTGGAATTTTGGTCTGTCGCGATAGACGGTGTCTATCGTGGAATTTTGGTCTGTCGCGATAGACGCTGTCTGTCGTGGAATTTTGGTCTGTCGCGATAGACGGTGTCTGTCGCGATAGACGGGGTTTATCGTGGATTTCTATCTGTCGCGATAGACGGTGTCTGTCGCGATAGACGCTGTCTGTCGTCTGTCGTGATTTGGTCTGTCGCGATAGACGCTGTCTGTCGTCTGTCGTGATTTGGTCTGTCGTGATTTGGTATATGCCACGAGCTTTCCGACAAGCCCTAGAGCTCAAAAAATGGATTTCGTATGAAAAAGTTATGAACGTTCAGGGTTTAGGGGTTAACTAGACAAACAGAACCTTTCAGGGGTTTTAATGCATTTTTCTAAGGCCTTTGTAAGTGCATGAGTATTTGAGAGTGCAAATATGCCCAAAATTTAGCCTAAATTTCCAAAAATTTACCCCTTAATTTTTGCCGAAAATGTTTGTCTGTTGGGATAGACGGTGTCTATCGCGATAGACACAAACTATCGTGGGGGCTGTCTGTCGCGATAGACGGTGTCTGTCGCGATAGACGGTGTCTGTCGTGGAATTTTGGTCTGTCGCGATAGACGGTGTCTGTCGTGGAATTTTGGTCTGTCGCGATAGACGGTGTCTGTCGTGGAATTTTGGTCTATCGCGATAGACGGTGTCTATCGTGGAATTTTGGTCTGTCGGGATAGACGGTGTCTATCGTGGAATTTTGGTCTCTCGCGATAGACGCTGTCTGTCGTGGAATTTTGGTCTGTCGCCATGGACGGTGTCTGTCGCGATAAACGGGGTTTATCGTGGATTTCTGTCTGTCGCGATAGACGGTGTCTGTCGCGATAGACGCTGTCTATCGTCTGTCGTGATTTGTTCTGTCACGATAGACGCTGTCTGTCGTCTATCGTGATTTGGTCTGTCGTGATTTGGTATATGCCACGAGCTTTCCGACAATCCCTACAGCTCAAAAAATGGATTTCGTATGAAAAAGTTATGACCGTTCAGGGTTTAGGGGTTAACTAGACAAACAGAACCTTTCAGGGGTTTTAATGCATTTTTCTAAGGCCTTTGTAAGTGCATGAGTATTTGAGAGTGCAAATATGCCCAAAATTTAGCCTAAATTTCCAAAAATTTACCCCTTAATTTTTGCCGAAAATGTTTGTCTGTCGGGATAGACGGTGTCTGTCGCGATAGACACAAACTATCGTGGGGGCTCTCTGTCGCGATAGACGGTGTCTGTCACGATAGACGGTGTCTGTCACGATAGACGGTGTCTGTCGTGGAATTTTGGTCTGTCGCGATAGACGGTGTCTGTCGTGGAATTTTGATCTGTCGCGATAGACGGTGTCTGTCGTGGAATTTTGGTCTGTCGCGATAGACGGTGTCTGTCGCGATAGACGGTGTCTATCATGGAATTTTGGTATGTCGCGATAGACGGTGTCTATCGTGGAATTTTGGTCTGTCGCGATAGACGCTGTCTGTCGTGGAATTTTGGTCTGTCGCGATAGACGGTGTCTGTCGCGATAGACGGGGTTTATCGTGGATTTCTGTCTGTCGCGATAGACGGTGTCTGTCGCGATAGACGCTGTCTGTCGTCTGTCGTGATTTGGTCTGTCGCGATAGACGCTGTCTGTCGTCTGTCGTGATTTGGTCTGTCGTGATTTGGTATATGCCACGAGCTTTCCGACAAGCCCTAGAGCTCAAAAAATGGATTTCGTATGAAAAAGTTATGACCGTTCAGGGTTTAGGGGTTAACTAGACAAACAGAACCTTTCAGGGGTTTTAATGCATTTTTCTAAGGCCTTTGTAAGTGCATGAGTATTTGAGAGTGCAAATATGCCCAAAATTTAGCCTAAATTTCCAAAAATTTACCCCTTAATTTTTGCCGAAAATGTTTGTCTGTCGGGATAGACGGTGTCTGTCGCGATAGACACAAACTATCGTGGGGGCTGTCTGTCGCGATAGACGGTGTCTGTCGTGGAATTTTGGTCTGTCGCGATAGACGGTGTTTGTCGTGGAATTTTGGTCTGTCGCGATAGACGGTGTCTGTCGTGGAATTTTGGTCTGTCGCGATAGACGGTGTCTGTCGCGATAGACGGTGTCTATCGTGGAATTTTGGTCTGTCGCGATAGACGGTGTCTATCGTGGAATTTTGGTCTGTCGCGATAGACGCTGTCTATCGTGGAATTTTGGTCTGTCGTGATAGACGCTGTGTGTCGTGGAATTTTGGTCTGTCGCGATAGACGGTGTCTGTCGCGATAGACGGGGTTTATCGTGGATTTCTGTCTGTCGCGATAGACGGTGTCTGTCGCGATAGACGCTGTCTGTCGTCTGTCGTGATTTGGTCTCTCGCGATAGACGCTGTCTGTCGTCTGTCGTGATTTGGTCTGTCGTGATTTGGTATATGCCACGAGCTTTCCGACAAGCCCTAGAGCTCAAAAAATGGATTTCGTATGAAAAAGTTATGACCGTTCAGGGTTTAGGGGTTAACTAAACAAATAGAACCTTTCAGGGGTTTTAATGCATTTTTCTAAGGCCTTTGTAAGTGCATGAGTATTTGAGAGTGCAAATATACCCAAAATTTAGCCTAAATTTCCAAAAATTTACCCCTTAATTTTTGCCGAAAATATTTGTCTGTCGGGATAGACGGTGTCTGTCGCGATAGACACAAACTATCGTGGGGGCTGTCTGTCGCGATAGACGGTGTCTGTCGTGGAATTTTGATCTGTCGCGATAGACGGTGTCTGTCGTGGAATTTTGGTCTGTCGCGATAGACGGTGTCTGTCGTGGAATTTTGGTCTGTCGCGATAAACGGTGTCTGTCGCGATAGACGGTGTCTATCGTGGAATTTTGGTCTGTCGCGATAGACGCTGTCTATCGTGGAATTTTGGTCTGTCGCGATAGACGCTGTCTGTCGTGGAATTTTGGTCTGTCGCGATAGACGGTGTCCGTCGCGATAGACGGGGTTTATCGTGGATTTCTGACTGTCGCGATAGACGGTGTCTGTCGTGATAGACGCTGTCTGTCGTCTGTCGTGATTTGGTCTGTCGCGATAGACGCTGTCTGTCGTCTGTCGTGATTTGGTCTGTCGTGATTTGGTATATGCCACGAGCTTTCCGACAAGCCCTAGAGCTCAAAAAATGGATTTCGTATGAAAAAGTTATGACCGTTCAGGGTTTAGGGGTTAACTAGACAAACAGAACCTTTCAGGGGTTTTAATGCATTTTTCTAAGGCCTTTGTAAGTGCATGAGTATTTGAGAGTGCAAATATGCCCAAAATTTAGCCTAAATTTCCAAAAATTTACCCCTTAATTTTTGCCGAAAATGTTTGTCTGTCGAGATAGACGGTGTCTGTCGCGATAGACACAAATTATCGTGGGGGCTGTCTGTCGCGACAGACGGTGTCTGTCGCGATAGACGGTGTCTGTCGTGGAATTTTGGTCTGTCGCGATAGACGGTGTCTATCGTGGAATTTTGGTCTGTCGCGATAGACGGTGTCTGTCGTGGAATTTTGGTCTGTCGCGATAGACGGTGTCTGTCGCGATATACGGTGTCTATCGTGGAATTTTGGTCTATCGCGATAGACGCTGTTTATCGTGGAATTTTGGTCTGTCGCGATAGACGCTGTCTGTCGTGGAATTTTGGTCTGTCGCGATAGACGGTGTCTGTCGCGATAAACGGGGTTTATCGTGGATTTCTGTCTGTCGCGATAGACGGTGTCTGTCGCGATAGACGCTGTCTGTCGTCTGTCGTGATTTGGTCTGTCGCGATAGACGCTGTCTGTCGTCTGTCGTCATTTGGTCTGTCGTGATTTGGTATATGCCACGAGCTTTCCGACAAGCCCTAGAGCTCAAAAAATGGATTTCGTATGAAAAAGTTATGACCGTTCAGGGTTTAGGGGTTAACTAGACAAACAGAACCTTTCAGGGGTTTTAATGCATTTTTCTAAGGCCTTTGTAAGTGCATGAGTATTTGAGAGTGCAAATATGCCCAAAATTTAGACTAAATTTCCAAAAATTTACCCCTTAATTTTTGCCGAAAATGTTTGTCTGTCGGGATAGACGGTGTCTGTCGCGATAGACACAAACTATCGTGGGGGCTGTCTGTCGCGATAGACGGTGTCCGTCACGATAGACGGTGTCTGTCACGATAGACGGTGTCTGTCGTGGAATTTTGGTCTGTCGCGATAGACGGTGTCTGTCGTGGAATTTTGATCTGTCGCGATAGACGGTGTCTGTCGTGGAATTTTGGTCTGTCGCGATAGACGGTGTCTGTCGCGATAGACGGTGTCTATCGTGGAATTTTGGTCTGTCGCGATAGACGCTGTCTATCGTGGAATTTTGGTCTGTCGCGATAGACGCTGTCTGTCGTGGAATTTTAGTCTGTCGCGATAGACGGTGTCTGTCGCGATAGACGGGGTTTATCGTGGATTTCTGTCTGTCGCGATAGACGGTGTCTGTCGCGATAGACGCTGTCTGTCGTCTGTCGTGATTTGGTCTGTCGCGATAGACGCTGTCTGTCGTCTGTCGTGATTTGGTCTGTGGTGATTTGGTATATGCCACGAGCTTTCCGACAAGCCCTAGAGCTCAAAAAATGGATTTCGTATGAAAAAGTTATGACCGTTCAGGGTTTAGGGGTTAACTAGACAAACAGAACCTTTCAGGGGTTTTAATGCATTTTTCTAAGGCCTTTGTAAGTGCATGAGTATTTGAGAGTGCAAATATGCCCAAAATTTAGCCTAAATTTCCAAAAATTTACCCCTTAATTTTTGCCGAAAATGTTTGTCTGTCGGGATAGACGGTGTCTGTCGCGATAGACACAAACTATCGTGGGGGCTGTCTGTCGCGATAGACGGTGTCTGTCGTGGAATTTTGGTCTGTCGCGATAGACGGTGTCTGTCGTGGAATTTTGGTCTGTCGCGATAGACGGTGTCTGTCGTGGAATTTTGGTCTGTCGCGATAGACGGTGTCTATCGTGGAATTTTGGTCTGTCGCGATACACGCTGTCTATCGTGGAATTTTGGTCTGTCGCGATAGACGCTATCTGTCGTGGATTTTTGGTCTGTCGCGATAGACGGTGTCTGTCGTGATAAACGGGGTTTATCGTGGATTTCTGTCTGTCGCGATAGACGGTGTCTGTCACGATAGACGCTGTCTGTCGTCTATCGTGATTTGGTCAGACAGCGTCTATCCCGACAGACAAACATTTTCGGCAAAAATTAAAGGGTAAATTTTTGGAAATTTAGGCTAAATTTTGGGCATATTTGCACTCTCAAATACTCATGCACTTACAAAGGCCTTAGAAAAATGCATTAAAACCCCTGAAAGGTTCTGTTTGTCTAGTTAACCCCTAAACCCTGAACGGTCATAACTTTTTCATACGAAATCCATTTTTTGAGCTCTAGGGCTTGTCGGAAAGCTCGTGGCATATACCAAATCACGACAAACCAAATCACGACTGCGATAGACACAAACTATCGTGGGTGCTGTCTGTCGCGATAGACGGTGTCTGTCGCGATAGACGGTGTCTGTCGTGGAATTTTGGTCTGTCGCGATAGACGGTGTCTGTCGTGGAATTTTGGTCTGTCGCGATAGACGGTGTCTGTCGTGGAATTTTGGTCTGTCGCGATAGACGGTGTCTGTCGCGATAGACGGTGTCTGTCGCGATAGGCGGTGTCTGTCGTGGAATTTTGGTCTGTCGCGATAGACGCTGTCTATCGTGGAATTTTGGTCTGTCGCGATAGACGCTGTCTATCGTGGAATTTTGGTCTGTCGCGATAGACGGTGTCTGTCGCGATAGACGGGGTTTATCGTGGATTTTTGTCTGTCGCGATAGACGGTGTCTGTTGCGATAGACGCTGTCTGTCGTCTGTCGTGATTTGGTCTGTCGCGATAGACGCTGTCTGTCGTCTGTCGTGATTTGGTCTGTCGTGATTTGGTATATGCCACGAGCTTTCCGACAAGCCCTAGAGCTCAAAAAATGGATTTCGTATGAAAAAGTTATGACCGTTCAGGGTTTAGGGGTTAACTAGACAAACAGAACCTTTCAGGGGTTTTAATGCATTTTTCTAAGGCCTTTGTAAGTGCATGAGTATTTGAGAGTGCAAATATGCCCAAAATTTAGCCTAAATTTCCAAAAATTTACCCCTTAATTTTTGCCAAAAATGTTTGTCTGTCGGGATAGACGGTGTCTGTCGCGATAGACACAAACTATCGTGGGGGCTGTCTGTCGCGATAGACGGTGTCTGTCGCGATAGACGGTGTCTGTCGTGGAATTTTGGTCTGTCGCGATAGACGGTATCTGTCGTGGAATTTTGGTCTGTCGCGATAGACGGTGTCTGTCGTGGAATTTTTGTCTGTCGCGATAGACGGTGTCTGTCGCGATAGACGGTGTCTGTCGCGATAGACGGTGTCTGTCGCGATAGACGGTGTCTATCGTGGAATTTTGGTCTGTCGCGATAGACGCTGTCTATCGTGGAATTTTGGTCTGTCGCGATAGACGCTGTCTGTCGTGGAATTTTGGTCTGTCGCGATAGACGGTGTCTGTCGCGATAGACGGGGTTTATCGTGGATTTCTGTCTGTCGCGATAGACGGTGTCTGTCGCGATAGACGCTGTCTGTCGTCTGTCGTGATTTGGTCTGTCGCGATAGACGCTGTCTGTCGTCTGTCGTGATTTGGTCTGTCGTGATTTGGTATATGCCACGAGCTTTCCGACAAGCCCTAGAGCTCAAAAAATGGATTTCGTATGAAAAAGTTATGACCGTTCAGGGTTTAGGGGTTAACTAGACAAACAGAACCTTTCAGGGGTTTTAATGCATTTTTCTAAGGCCTTTGTAAGTGCATGAGTATTTGAGAGTGCAAATATGCCCAAAATTTAGCCTAAATTTCCAAAAATTTACCCCTTAATTTTTGCCGAAAATGTTTGTCTCTCGGGATAGACGGTGTCTGTCGCGATAGACACAAACTATCGTGGGGGCTGTCTGTCGCGATAGACGGTGTCTGTCGCGATAGACGGTTTCTGTCGTGGAATTTTGGTCTGTCGCGATAGACGGTGTCTGTCGTGGAATTTTGGTCTGTCGCGATATACGGTGTCTGTCGTGGAATTTTGGTCTGTCGCGATAGACGGTGTCTGTCGCGATAGACGGTGTCTATCGTGGAATTTTGGTCTGTCGCGATAGACGCTGTATATCGTGGAATTTTGGTCTATCGCGATAGACGCTGTCTGTCGTGGAATTTTGGTCTGTCGCGATAGACGGTGTGTGTCGCGATAGACGGGGTTTATCGTGGATTTCTGTCTGTCGCGATAGACGGTGTCTGTCGCGATAGACGCTGTCTGTCGTCTGTCGTGATTTGGTCTGTCGCGATAGACGCTGTCTGTCGTCTGTCGTGATTTGGTCTGTCGTTATTTGGTATATGCCACGAGCTTTCCGACAAGCCCTAGAGCTCAAAAAATGGATTTCGTATGAAAAAGTTATGACCGTTCAGGGTTTAGGGGTTAACTAGACAAACAGAACCTTTCAGGGGTTTTAATGCATTTTTCTAAGGCCTTTGTAAGTGCATGAGTATTTGAGAGTGCAAATATGCCCAAAATTTAGCCTAAATTTCCAAAAATTTACCCCTTAATTTTTGCCGAAAATGTTTGTCTGTCGGGATAGACGGTGCCTGTCGCGATAGACACAAACTATCGTGGGGGCTGTCTGTCGCGATAGACGGTGTCTGTCGTGGAATTTTGGTCTGTCGCGATAGACGGTGTCTGTCGTGGAATTTTGGTCTGTCGCGATAGACGGTGTCTGTCGTGGAATTTTGGTCTGTCGCGATAGACGGTGTCTGTCGCGATAGACGGTGTCTATCGTGGAATTTTGGTCTGTCGCGATAGACGCTGTCTATCTTGGAATTTTGGTCTGTCGCGATAGACGCTGTCTGTCGTGGAATTTTGGTCTGTCGCGATAGACGGTGTCTGTCGCGATAGACGGGGTTTATCGTGGATTTCTGTCTGTCGCGATAGACGGTGTCTGTCGCGATAGACGCTGTCTGTCGTCTGTCGTGATTTGGTCTGTCGCGATAGACGCTGTCTGTCGTCTGTCGTGATTTGGTCTGTGGTGATTTGGTATATACCACGAGCTTTCCGACAAGCCCTAGAGCTCAAAAAATGGATTTCGTATGAAAAAGTTATGACCGTTCAGGGTTTAGGGGTTAACTAGACAAACAGAACCTTTCAGGGGTTTTAATGCATTTTTCTAAGGCCTTTGTAAGTGCATGAGTATTTGAGAGTGCAAATATGCCCAAAATTTAGCCTAAATTTCCAAAAATTTACCCCTTAATTTTTGCCGAAAATGTTTGTCTGTCGGGATAGACGGTGTCTGTCGCGATAGACACAAACTATCGTGGGGGCTGTCTGTCGCGATAGACGGTGTCTGTCGCAATAGACGGTGTCTGTCGCGATAGACGGTGTCTGTCGTGGAATTTTGGTCTGTCGCGATAGACGGTGTCTGTCGTGGAATTTTGGTCTGTCGTGATAGACGGTGTCTGTCGTGGAATTTTGGTCTGTCGCGATAGACGGTGTCTGTCGCGATAGACGGTGTCTATCGTGGAATTTTGGTCTGTCGTGATAGACGCTGTCTATCGTGGAATTTTGGTCTGTCGCGATAGACGCTGTCTGTCGTGGAATTTTGGTCTGTCGCGATAGACGGTGTCTGTCGCGATAGACGGGGTTTATCGTGGATTTCTGTCTGTCGCGATAGACGGTGTCTGTCGCGATAGACGCTGTCTGTCGTCTGTCGTGATTTGGTCTGTCGCGATAGACGCTGTCTGTCGTCTGTCGTGATTTGGTCTGTGGTGATTTGGTATATGCCACGAGCTTTCCGACAAGCCCTAGAGCTCAAAAAATGGATTTCGTATGAAAAAGTTATGACCGTTCAGGGTTTAGGGGTTAACTAGACAAACAGAACCTTTCAGGGGTTTTAATGCATTTTTCTAAGGCCTTTGTAAGTGCATGAGTATTTGAGAGTGCAAATATGCCCAAAATTTAGCCTAAATTTCCAAAAATTTACCCCTTAATTTTTGCCGAAAATGTTTGTCTGTCGGGATAGACGGTGTCTGTCGCGATAGACACAAACTATCGTGGGGGCTGTCTGTCGCGATAGACGGTGTCTGTCGTGGAATTTTGGTCTGTCGCGATAGACGGCGTCTGTCGTGGAATTTTGGTCTGTCGCGATAGACGGTGTCTGTCGTGGAATTTTAGTCTGTCGCGATAGACGGTGTCTGTCGCGATAGACGGTGTCTATCGTGGAATTTTGGTCTGTCGCGATAGACGCTGTCTATCGTGGAATTTTGGTCTGTCGCGATAGACGTTGTCTGTCGTGGAATTTTGGTCTGTCGCGATAGACGGTGTCTGTCGCGATAGACGGGGTTTATCGTGGATTTCTGTCTGTCGCGATAGACGGTGTCTGTCGCGATAGACGCTGTCTGTCGTCTGTCGTGATTTGGTCTGTCGCGATAGACGCTGTCTGTCGTCTGTCGTGATTTGGTCTGTCGTGATTTGGTATATGCCACGAGCTTTCCGACAAGCCCTAGAGCTCAAAAAATGGATTTCGTATGAAAAAGTTATGACCGTTCAGGGTTTAGGGGTTAACTAGACAAACAGAACCTTTCAGGGGTTTTAATGCATTTTTCTAAGGCCTTTGTAAGTGCATGAGTATTTGAGAGTGCAAATATGCCCAAAATTTAGCCTAAATTTCCAAAAATTTACCCCTTAATTTTTGCCGAAAATGTTTGTCTGTCGGGATAGACGGTGTCTGTCGCGATAGACACAAACTATCGTGGGGGCTGTCTGTCGCGATAGACGGTGTCTGTCGCGATAGACGGTGTCTGTCGTGGAATTTTGGTCTGTCGCGATAGACGGTGTCTGTCGTGGAATTTTGGTCTGTCGCGATAGACGGTGTCTGTCGTGGAATTTTTGTCTGTCGCGATAGACGGTGTCTGTCGCGATAGACGGTGTCTGCCGCGATAGACGGTGTCTATCGTGGAATTTTGGTCTGTCGCGATAGACGCTGTCTATCGTGGAATTTTGGTCTGTCGCGATAGACGCTGTCTGTCGTGGAATTTTGGTCTGTCGCGATAGACGGTGTCTGTCGCGATAGACGGGGTTTATCGTGGATTTCTGTCTGTCGCGATAGACGGTGTCTGTCGCGATAGACGCTGTCTGTCGTCTGTCGTGATTTGGTCTGTCGCGATAGACGGTGCCTGTCGCGATAGACGCTGTCTGTCGCGATAGACGGTGTCTATCGTGGGTCTCTGTCTGTCGCGATAGACGGTGTCTGTCGCGATAGACAGTGTCTGTCGCGATAGACGGTGTCTGTCGCGATAGACTGAAAAAACGCAATTTTTTGAGAAACTTCTAGTGATTTAGAGTGCCCTAATGGTGTAGGTTACCGTGACAAACATGCATTCACAAAATTTTAAGTTTTTCTGTCTGTCGCGACAGACAGAGGTCGTCGTCTCGGGACCTGTGCAGAGTCTGTCGTACCTGCGCACACTGCTGGAGAAGGTGGTACAGCTAGTTCCTGCAACAAAAGCTCAAAAACACACCAAAAACAGATAGCATGCAAGCTCTCTCTCGCTCTCTCTCACAATGAAATGAGGGAAATGAGGTGGGGGGTGTAATATGACCAAAAAACTGAAATTTTTGTGGAGATGGAGATGGAGGTGGGAGATGGTGGAGATGATGATGGTGATGATGGTGATGCGAAAGTAAGGAAAAAATGAAGAAAAATTAAGAGAAAGAAGGATATTACCTATAACTCCAATGTCTCAACTCGACATCTTACCATCACACGCTCGTCCTCGAAGCTCTCTCCCCGGCAACGGTGCCAAATTTGGTGTCACTCTAGCACAATGGTGAGTACCAACGTGAGAAGATTCACCTCATAATTGTCAATCCGTGGAGACGTGAGGACTAGTATGAAGACTATGAGCAAGTGAAGGCACAAGTGCGTGAGTGAGAAGCACACAAGCATGCACACACATACACACACACGCGCACACAAGGCAAGAACAAGGAGAGGAACAATGGAGTTCTTTGCATTAATCAAAAGGTCTCTTACATAAGCTCAATTCACAAACAATCTAACCCCAAAAATGAGCTCTCTAGCTCTTTTTATAGTTTTCTAGCTAGCTTTGGTCCTGTCCAGACCTAGTGTCCGGCCTAGTTAAAAATTAGATTCTAGAGTCTATTTGAGGGCTCAAACAGAGTCTAAAAATTATGAAAATTGATATGTCGCTAGTTCTAATACTCCTCAAGCTCGAGGACTCCTCGGCTTGCACAAAATGGAGTCTATTCTACCAAAAACGGGATTTACAATGTTTGTGTAGTGATTAAAATCACTTGAGTTGTAAATAGTCCATGGAAAAAATGATTTGGCCTTGTTGCCGTATTGTGCATGACTCCTCTGTTGCTTTGTATGCCAACACCTCCCTATCAAACCAGGAGGAAATGAAGAAGTTTGAGTTGAATGTTACCTTAATCAGGGAAGCTCTTCAGATGTATGGCACCCACGTTCCCTCTGATAGAGATCCCTTGATACCAGAGTCAATGAAGAGCAACAAAATCAAGAAGTTGAAAGAAATGTGTGCCCTCACCCCGAACATCGCCATACCCCTGCGAATATGCCTTCAACACTTCGCATTTCCAGCTCAAGATCGTTTTACCCAGCCTCACAAGAAAATATGGTATGGATTATATCTAGCAGAGATAGGAAGCTTGCCAATTAAGATGCCTGTATGGATTCTGGACCAATTGTATGAAGCAGGCAAGCGGGGTGTGAGGAAGCATACGTTACATGGCTGCTGTGCGATCACCAGAATTATTTAAAGATGTCTTGCATATGACGTGCCAATAGCCAGGGCCCTTAAATACTCACAATTGGAGTTTTTCAAGGCAAACGGCTATACAAGACAATCAAGCAGGTACAGAGAAGACATAAGATGACAGAAGAGGTGAATAGAGCTCTAGTGAACCAAATGCTTCAAGCCGAGAATGTCGACTCACATTTTGTTGAATCATTGAATCTATTGCCAGAGACATGTGGGATCGGGGAAGCATTGAGGACAATGGTCTATCAGGAGAACCCTACCTATGATCAACGAAGGATTGATACACGGCCACGACGAGGAAAACTGATTCAAATGGAAGTCTCTACTGCCTTGCCTACCACAATTTCAGAGGATGTTCACATGACGAGCCCAAGTCCCACTGACGAACAAGATGTAATTACACAGGTACCATCTCCACCGTCACCTTCCATTCAACCCTCAGAACCCTTCTCCACTAGTCTTTCTGAACAACCGATATCCACCCATCATGAAACCATTGTACACACCTCTGTTTTTATATCCTTCCCTTTACCGACATCCATCACTTCCACCCAAATTTTTGAACCTCACACCGGTCATCCTGCCACCGATCAAACCATAATAGGTCACCCTTCCTATCTCCCCACCCTTGGACAACCACTTGCCACCAGCCAGACCTTATCCCATCCTTTTCCATTCACCCACACCCAAACCCTATCCACCACTTCCCTAGTAACTGCCTCATACTCAACCCAAGTCACACAACTGTCATTCTGGACAAACCTTGTAAATATACTCCAACAGGTCGAGAACTATAATAAAAAGTCCCTTTCCCAACCCCACTCCCCCACATTCACTGCCACCACTAACACACCACCTACTGTTCCCGTATTCACAATTCACACTCCACACACTCTCACATCCGATCCCATGGATATTTCACCATCCACAGGAGCACCCACCACCACCTCTGTTCCACCATCAGCACATCTCACTTCACTCATAGGCACATCATCCACTTTTCCCTTTCCCACCTCCCGACCCTATGCATGTTCCACCTCTACCCATGCATCCACATCATTTCGTAATGCACTAGACACCATGGTTGAAGCGGCCACTCAGCTTAAGCAAGAGTATAAGCTATTAGAAGAAAATAACACAGAGCTGTGCAATCTCTCGGCTCAACTCCAAGCACGAGTCGATGCCTTGGAACTAGGTAATACAGCACTACAACACCAGGTGACTGCCCTCCAACACTCGAAGACAGAACTCGAAGCTAAGTATGCAGAGACAGGCAAAGCTATGGAGGAACAACTCAGAGAACAAATGGGCCGCAATGCGAGACTTCAACGCAACATGGCCCTACTACGTCGCCATCTAGCAGCGGCTCAAGAAGAGAACCGAAGGCTACAACAACAAAACCAGGAGAACCTAGAAGCGGCCATGGAAAACACCCCGGGAGCACCTATAGACCCTGCAAAATTCCAGGCTGTCCCCTCAAAGCATATTCAACAGGTTTTAGAAGGTTATGCGACCCTCTTGGAAGCCCATGATCAGTTGGCAGACCAGATAAAGGAACTACAAGGATCCAAAGTACCGACAACACACCCACCCACACCTAAAGAGACGGTCGATGCCGCTACTTCGCTAGAACCTGAACCTTCAACCAACAGTGAGGTACTTGAGCTACGACAACAGGTTGCAGAACTAAAAATCAAGTTGTTACAGTATGAACGACCTCCCTCTCCACCTGATCAAACCATAGAAGAAGAAACAGTAGTCATTCCAGTGGAGGAGACATTTGAAGACAACTATGAGCCTCAACCCCTTCCAGGAGGCAGAATTACGGAGGAAGGCCAAGACACATATGAGGAGCCCCCATCGGCATGGATGAAGCAGGTAGAGGAGATGGGCCACACTCACGAAGAGCGCGTAGCAACTCAGATGCTGGCCATGAAAACCATTGAGGAGTCTATACTCAAGTCTGAATATTTCTCGAACTTGGCTCCTAGGCGGTTGATCACCAGTTCAGAGTTACAATATAAGCCCTATTTTGTACTGCTGGCTGACTATAATGCTGAGATCAAATGCATAACCAACCAGTACCCTACGTTCGCAACACAGTTCGAACCCAAGGACATTCCAGAGGCAGCCAGAAAGGGGGCCATATTCCAACCCATATGGAGGCAAAAGTTACTAGAGACCTATCCGGAGATGTTACGAACATGGGATCACGCTCCCATGCATTTGAAGTATAACCCTTGCTTTGGTCCAGTACAAAGAAGAAGATCATGGAAAGCATTTGCCATCAAGGTTCAGAACAATGCAAATTGTAAAGAATGGCTCAATTACCCCGCAATCGCACCCCCAACCGGCATACCTACAGTATCATACATGATAGCCACCATCAGACATTGGATGCCATGCCTCCACCCCATGCCGGATGTCGCCGCTCAAATGATGCTCAAAATTTTGGACATGATGCAAGTGGTGCTAAAGACCTTTTGAAATGTACGTAACATCTAGCCTTCAATTCCGGGCTTCATCAATGGTAATTATGATTTACTGTATGACATGAGCACGACCCCGAGCATTCAAGTAGCTTACGCATGGCATGCACGAATAAGATATCTCCCTGCCTGCTACAAGCAAACCTTTGATGATATGTTCACCACGGGATTTTGGGAGTCACACTCAGAAGTATTCGCACCACGCCCAACCCACCTGCTACAACTATTTGCGTGTGAACAAACCAGGCACTCGGAACTCTACACCACACCACACCCTGATCTGCCAGGAGCAGTCAATTGGGATGCCCTTCAGAGAGATTTGGTCCGGGGACTACGCATCAAGGAACAAGAAGTGGCAACCGACCTCCTGCAGAGGTACATTGATCAAACAATGGAGCAGAGGTCTGTCAGAGGCGACAGACGCTAGGGGGGGGAGAGTGTTGGCAGTATACGGGAAGAAGCAAATACGGGCATACATGCAGATCTAGCACTAAGGCAACCCTTTATTTTTTTCCAAACCCCTACACCATTTAAAAGTGATTCTTATCACTAAAAACCCTTGTAAATATCATTTCACCTTTTTGTAGCTCCATTTTGTACAAGCCGAGGAGTCCTCAAGCTTGGCGAGCCTTAGAAGTAGTTGCCTGCCAATTTTCATATTTTTTGGATCTCGTTTGAGCCCTCAAATAAACCCTGAAACCTAATTTTTAACTAGGCCGGACACTAGGTCTGGACAGGGCCAAAGCTACTCAAAAACTATAAATAGAGCTAGAGAGCTCATTTTTGGGGGAGCTTCTTGTAGTTTTGAGCTTGTATGAGAACTTTGTTGCAATAGAAGTGATTCCATTGTCTGACTCTCTTTGTTCTTGCTGTGTGTGCGCGTGTGTGTGTATGTGTGTGCATGTTAGTGTGCTTCGCACTCACACATTTGTGCCTTCACTTGCTCGAGGTCTTCATACCATCCTCATGTCTTCCCGGATTGACATTAAAGGAGGTGCTACTTATCACTGAGCTACAACTATACATACGAAACTGACTCTATGAACTATGAGTAGACCTATCAGCAATACCCTTATGGACAAGAGTTCTATGATCAATCATCTGGATACGGAACTGAATATGCTACTCTAATGTACATGAACCCTAGAGCCCAAGCACCTTCTAGACCTTTGATTAGACCTCCAGTCCCTTGAGGACCCTATTATCGCTATGGAGGAGACCATTTCATTAGGGAATGCACTTTGCCTTACCAACCACCACATAAGGCTTGGGAAGGATATTGTAGTGATTGTGGAAAGGAGCATTTGTTTAGGGATTGTTGTTGCTCTAGCACAATGGTAAGAATCCACGTTAAGAAGCTCCACCTCCTTAATGTCAATCCGCGGAAGAGATAGGAGTGATGTGAAGATCGTGAACGTGAGATGTAGTGAGAGTGAAGGTGAGAAGCATAGAGACGCACACACACATACACACACACAATGCAGAGACAAGAAAGACACAATGGGAGGTGAGAATTAGACTCTATTGCTCAAGAACACTCTTACAAGCTCAAGCTCACTCTAGCTCATATAAGTCTACACTAGCCAACCTCAAAAATGAGCTCTCTAGCTCTTTTTATAGATTTTAGACTAGTTTTGACCGGTTTCACATCTAGTGACCAGCATAGTTAAAAAATAGGTTCTAGGCACTATTTGAAAGGGTAAACGGTGTCTAAAAATAGCCAAAATTGGCAGGCTCATTCTACCTAAGCTCCTCAAGCTCAAGGACTCCTCGGTTTGCACAAAAAATGGAGCTATATTTTACAAAAAGGTTTTTGCTATGATACATATAGTACAAAAGTGATGAAAATCAGTGTTGACAGTTTATGAAAAGTATTTTGAAACATATTTGTTTGAAAAAAATGATCCGACTGGCTCCTTGCTTCTTCGTTATGCTCTGTCTTCACATGCTTTTGCATCGCCTATGCCTCTGGCTGCTGCCAACACCCCCCTCCCTCTCGCTTCTGTCGTCCTCGACAGAACCTTGTTGGGGGATCTGTCGGTAGTAAAAATTTCTTCGAAGGTCTCCTTATAGCATGCCGGTAAGTATTTGATGCGGCAATGCTAGGCATAATACACCTGGAGCGATGGCATCGTACTCATATCATATGCAAGATCTTGGTTACCATGCTCGAAGCCCAGGGTGTTTACATGAGGTGCCTTAACACAACAGAAGACTTTAAATACAATTTGCATCATGTCAAAGATCTTGACAGTCATATGCGCTACAATATCATCCATTCTACGTAAGCGGGGGAGCTAGTGGCGAATCGTTGCCATCATGTATCCAACGGTTGGGGGTCCTATGGGTGGAGTGAAGTACAAGTAATTGAGCCAATCCTCACATTTCTTGTTGTTCTGTACTTTAATCGCAAATGCCTTCCACGAGTGTCGACGTGGCATGGGTCCCCAACAGGGTTATACTTTAAGTGTAAAGGTGCTTTGGCCCAAGTACTCATCATCTCTGGATATTCTTGTAATAAATCCTTGCGCCAATCTGGTTGATAGATTTCTCCTCGGTGCGCATCTAGTGGCAAATCTTCAAGCTCAAACTGGGTCACGTGAGAGGGCTTTTTACCTGTTTCTTTTTCTATGGCCAGCTGATATTCTGCCATTAACATAAAATAAGGTTTGTATTGTAGCTCATGCCTAGATATGTATCTGCGAGGGGCCAAATGAGCAAAGTATGGGGACTGTAAAATGCATTCTTCAATCATTGCCATTGCATGTAACTGAGCTTCTACACGTGCTGAGTGGGTTCTTCCAAGTTCTTCAATCGTCTTCATCCATGCAGGAGTTGGAAGTTCGAAAGTCGTCTGGCCTTTGGCCGTGACTCATCCGCGTGGGATGGGTTGGGGTTCATATGCTTCTTCAAAAGTTTCTTCCACCGGAATAGTCACTGTTTCTTCCTCGGCTGGTAGTTCCGATGGGGAGCCTTGGCCTAGGGGGTGCTTCATATACTGCTATCCTTTCACTTGGGCCCGTAATGCATTGAATTCGTGATGTCAGGAGATGGGTCCGCAAGAGATGGGTCCGCAGGAGCTGGTAGTCCTTGCTGTACAGGTGCTCTTAATTGGAGCAATTTGTGATCTTCTTTCAGCTTCTAATATTCCTCGTTCATGTTGTCGTATTCGTCTAGGAATCTGACATGGTCATCTAGCAACATTTGCATAGATTTTGAGGGCACGGCCTTGAAACGGCTAGGACTTAACAGTTGGTCTGGTTGATCTAGAGCAGCTTCTAAATTCTCTTTGTTCTGTTCTTGTAAACGCTGGTTCTCTTCTTTCGCTGCTGCCAAGTGTCGTCTAAGTAAGCCCATGTTCTTGGTGAGCGTCGCATTGCGAATCGTCTGGGCTCTTAACAAGTTATCGATATTTGTGAAGGCCTCTTTGGTTTTTTCTTCACTTTCTAGTTCTAGTTTATGATAAGCCTCTCGTAGCTCTTGGTAGCGGGTGTTTAGTGAGGCATTCTCGATGGTCAGTGAATTGAGCTGCAACTGTAAATTGTTGGTTGTCTTCTGCAGCATCTGGTAACTGGTTCCAAGAGATGTAAACTCATCTCTTACTTGTGTCATGCATATGAACAACTAACGAAATGCGGTGTCTATAGTGGGTGATAATATTAATGACGGAGTGAATGCAGTTGCGGTGTGTGTGGGTGTCGATGCAAAGGGAAAGGGAAATGGGGGTGGGAGGTTGGATGCTGTGGTGACTGTGGAAAATTGTGATGTGCCTATTTGTGGTGGTGAAATGAATGAAGTGAGTGGTGGTGCGATGGGTGGTGAGATATCCATGTCACTCGATGTGGTGTCAAGTGCGGTGACCGTGAATAGTGGAGTGATAGTAGGTGGGTGCATGGGTGTAAATACAAGGTTTACAAAGGTCGAAGAGTAATTTACAGAGGGGGTCTCTTGTACTCCTTGGTGGAAAGGGGAAAGCGGAAATACGATGGGTCGGGGAGGTGATACAGGGGAGAAAGTCAACGGGGGTAGAAATAGAAAAAGGGGTCTTGGAGGTGCGGGGAAGGATGGGAAGGAAGGATGGAGAAATGGACTGGATAGAAGCATAGAAGTCCTTGGGGGTAGACTAGGTTAAGTGGGTGTGGACAGGGTGCGGGGAATGGATGCTACAAGGGCTTCTGCTATAGTGCTATCCAAAGATGTGGATGGTCTGGGAGATATCGTATGTACAGGGGAGATCAGAGAGATGGGAGGTGAAAGAGGAGTGGTTAGGGTGGCGGGTACTTCGGTCACAGCAGTGGTATGTACAGTAGTAGTGTGGGGCGGGGAGTTGACAAGGATAGCTTCTTCGGCCTCAGATCATTCAGGAATTAGGCGTGCTTCCCTGGCCTGTTGGGATGACTGAGCACCTATTGGTACACGAATGTATTCACCCAGTTTTTATAATAGTTATACTTCTCGGGGGTCAAATTGCGGAAGTGGTTTTCTCTCCAAATATCTTAATGCTTCGTTAGATCCCACTGATTTAACAAGTTCCCTAAAGCCTTTGATGTATACTTCTTCGAAACCGCTTTTGACGAGTTCTTATTCTATGAGTGCTTGGCTCTCTTCCTTAGTTAACTTCTTACGCGCCCAAAATATTTCCATGGTGTGATATAACTTTTTGATTGCCAGCGTATAAGCTGCTGCTTCGAAGGTTTCATCTTCATGCGTACTGGTATCACCCTGGGTGTCCGTTTACTGTTCTTGCTCATCTGTCTACACATTCTCTTGGGATTCATGAGTGCCCTGGCTGGCTTCATCATCGCCATCGTCTTCATCTATTTGTGTTCTTTCTCCGTCTGAGCTAGATACTACTTGTCCTTGCTATTGATCCGGGCAAATGGTAGGGTAGCTTGGATGTTCATATTCTTGAGAGAAAATTTGGCCTTTAGAAAACTAAAATTCATTTGAGCAAGCATCTGGCATTTCAAAATCAAACGCTGTATCTATGGGTTCCGCTTCCAGGTTAGGTATCGGACGGAAAACGCTTCCGCACCAATGGTGGTGGGAATTTTTGCTGCAGTGGTGGGAGGTCCGGGGGTTGAGGCTGCTTGAGGGGTGAATGTGCTGGTAGTGCCCTCTGTTATAACTGGTCTGGATAACCATATGCGAATGGGTTGTACACTTGTAGTGGCTTCCGTAGGAGATTGTTCTGGAGAGGGTTGCGGTGATGGTAATTCTGGAACTTGTAGGCATGGAATGGTTCCTCTCATGCGCTTTCCTGCTCATCCTTTGGTAGCCTTCCTAGCTTTCTTGGTGGTTCCTTTGAAGTCTTTCAACTCCTCACTGGTCATTGCATGTTCTATTGGTAAATTGTATGCCAAACACATATAAACAATGCGCGCAAGATGCAACATCCATGGATCACTTTCTTTCTCTCCCATCTGTGTTGTGCTAGATACAATTGATCAATAATCTAGCTTGCTAGATCGACCGTCTGAGGCCCAATACACGCTAAATATAAACCAAACCAGATGCGCTTGTGGGGCATAGTGAATCGATCCTGAGCGGGGAAAGCGAAGTGCTGCATACATATCCTTAATGGTTTAGAGAGCTCAGGTGTGATCACTGAAATATCTTCCCACTTAATGACGTCTCCACGTTTCATTGGCTCTGGAATCAGCCTCTCGCGCTCTGTAGGAGTATGCATCCCATGGATCTTGATGGCAGCTCCAATCAAATCTTTAGAAAGATAAAACCTCTTAAATGATGGATCGTTCACTAAGGATGGCAAAATAAAGGTGCTTGGCAAATCCTTGTTTTCAGACGTTGTCAATGTTGTTACCAAGTAGTAGCATCTGTAGAAATCCGGTTTAGGCAAAGGATCACTAAAATATTCTGTGAAGCCTGCTCTCGCCCAAACATGCTTTAAGCCTTCTGTATTCTGTAGTCCTTTGAATTCTCTTGAGAAAAATTGGTACTTGCCCCATGTACGGTTATCAAAAGTCAAATTGGCCTCAAAAATGAAATTTGCCTTTGCCAATGGTCCTACTAGCCCTTGAAACCAGTGAGAATTGCGATGAATCTTTCCAGTATATCCCCTAGGAGGGTCATCAATTGGCATAGGTCCTAGAAATCCTTGAAATTTTGGTGGTTGAGCCGTAGGATGTGGTTCAGCTAGTAATTCGCCTATATTTGCCATGGCTACACTCGGCCAGCTTCAGATGGTCTTTCTACCTGCATGATGAATGACGTGAGTGTGTGGCGGATCTGCTACAAAAGATTAACACATTAGTATGGAAATTAATCATGATCCCATTAAAGTGAGACCGCAATCCCTTTCCATAACCGATGTGTAACCCGTGTAGCAGAGTGTTGTGATGTGGTTTATGGAATGATTGTTGCGAAACTGTGCAGGTCTCTAGACACCTACATGCTTCAGATGATGCATACATTTCTTGATGACATGTTATTACAAGTGATGTTGGGTTATAGTGTGTGGATTTGTACAAGGTTCAGTTGTGAATGAGTTATTACAAGGGTAATGTTTAGTCGGGATGGGAGTAATGTTAGAGAAGGGGGTCGGAGAAGATGTCTGGATACATTTCGGTATCCATTTCCTAAGATTTTCTGAGCGGGTGATATGTTTCTGCTGAGGGACAAAAGGTGATCTTGGCTGTCGTGGTATTGAGGTGTGGACAGGTTGTTGAGGGGTATATAATACATGGCTTGAGTGTTGAGCTATGATACACTGTTTTGGTACCCAAATCTGTGTGGGTGTGGGTCGATTCATAAGGTACTTCTTGGCGATCCAAATCTGTCGATTGTTCCTACTCGTGGAAGAAGGTCGAAAAGGCTTTGGATACTGCTTCTGATTCTGCCATAACTTCTTCTTGTCATTGTTCGCATTGGTGAAATCTATCAGTGGTTTCTATCCCTTTGGCACCCATATTTGTCTCGTGCCGCTTGCTTTGTGATACTGATACTGCTTTCCTCCTTGTGTCATCTGAGATGGTCGTCAGTTTGGGTTCCTCCGTTGTGGTTGACTCTTTTGTGGTTGAGGTTGAGAGGTCGGATGGACACTCTGCTTTGGAAAAGAAGGGAGGTCCAACACTTGCAAAACCTACCCATTAGGAAGTGCTCCAATTTGTACTACTAATCTAGGCTAGTCTACAGTAAGCGTGGAAGGATGGGCACTACAGGGTGTTTTGCCCATGTGGCTGCTGATGCAGTCCACCTGACCGCTGATGTAACCCACCTAACCCATCTGTTGGGTGTTGACTCCTTCTAATTTGTAGGAGGACCAAGGGAAAATCTCATGACGTCCTTCTGATTGATAATTGTCGATCGCCAAGCCCGCGTGGGTTGGGGTAGACGTAGCGTGACTTATCTGACCAAAGATCTTCCGATCCTCCTTCGCATGCATTTCATAGGGTTTGGGGTTAAATACCTCAGGCGGGGTGTTTTTAGGAAAGTCAAGCGGTATCACTTGCAGTTGATCTAAGGTTCCAATCTACAAGGAGTCTTGTCTAAGATTCAGGTCCAGTGAGTGATCGTATAGCCAATCTTGGCCAAGGATTAGGGGTTCTATCAGGTCCTCGTCATGACACACTAGTAGCTTCGCTGTCATGATCACATTATGTATGAGGATAGGAAGGTCCACCTCACCCATGCAAGGGGTTCCAATGCCTCCTAGCCCTATGAGGTATGCCTCAATTGGCTGCAGTTCTATTCCTGAGTCCTTATAGTGGGACCATCTAATCACACTAGTCACAGCACCTGAATCAATAAAAGCCCTGAGCTCTTGGCAAGGGTTGACGTGCTCTAGCCCCACTCTAATGAATGGTCTCTGATCCACTATGCTAGGATGAGTACTTGACTTTGCTTGACACATGGCCATGGGATATCTGCGTGTTGTTTCCAGATGGTTATAATGTTCTCTCCCTAGTCCTTGTCTTCTTAACTTCATGCACGTAATGTGTTCTATAGCTTCTGCCTAAGCTTCAACACGTATTCTATTTTCTTCCTCCTTATGCTTCTTTGCCAACGTGAGTCGTCTAAGCATATGCTCAGTAAGAGGTTCTTGGTATAGCCTGAATCTACAGCCACTAATGTAATTAGGCATTATGTCTCCTTCTAAGGTGGCTAATTGTACTACTCCACTTGTTGAGAGTATGTTAATGATCATAGGTCCATAACCTTGCTTTTCTAACTTTCATGCGTGTTGTTTCAACGTGTATACTAGGACTAAATCTCCTTCTTTTAAGCCTTTATCTTTCACATGCGCATCAAAATATGCTTTCTGTTGCTTCTTTGTTGTGTATATTCCTACTACTTCTTTCAGCCTGGTTTCTCCTAATCGTTCCAAGTCCATTATTCTTGATGATAATTCATGGCCGGTCCACTGATGTTCTTGTGCAACCTTAAGGGTCGGTATCAAGAAGTCCAAAGGAAGCACAACATTTTGACCAAAAACCATCTGAAAAGGAGTTGCATTGAGTACGGTCTTGTAGGCCACTCGATATGCCCAAACAACATGGTGTAACTGTTTGTCCCAATCTGAACATTTGTTGTTCACGAGTTTTGTCAGTACGTTACAAAGGATCTTGTTAGTACTTTCAGCCTGACCATTGGCCTAAGGATGATATGGTGTGGATTTCTTGTGAATCACCATAAAATCCTGTGACAAATATTCAATGACTTGGTTTAGAAAATGAGTTCCTCAATCGCTCACTAACTCTATAATCAATCCATATCTTGTAAAGACATTTTCAAATAAGAATTTTGCAGGCGTGTGTGCATCATTCTTTTTGTGGCCTTGGCCTCTACCCATTTGGTAAGATAATCTATCGCAACAATAATGTATTCAGCATGTGTACCTTTTGCAGGGGGGTTAATGGGTCCTACAAAGTCTATACCCCACTTAGAAAATGCACGTCCTCCCATCATGGGTTTCAATGGCATTTCATCTCTACGAGTAGGAAATTGAGTTCTCTAGCACACATCACATCTCTTAACATAGGTATGTGCATCCATGTGAAGAGTGGGCCACCATAATCCTGCAAAGAGGATGGCTTTGATTATTCTATCGGGGCCAAAATGACCTCCTGCAACACCTTCGTGTGCAGTCTCTAGTACGCTCAAATAATCGCTCTCATGAACACATTGTCTTAGGTATCCGTCTCGTCCTCATTTGTATAGATTGTCGCCGATAAGTGAATAGTCTTGAGCTTCCTGCTCTAGACTTCGTTGTCGTGCTAAGGTCATTCCTTGAGGGAATGTCTTCGTCCTCAAGTATGTCACTTAAGGTTCACTCCATTCTGGTGTGAGAGACACGTGATATAATGTAGCATGTTCTACTGGTGGTCTTTCACAACAAACAGGGCATTATTTACACAATTTGTAGACATATGCTTCCATTGAAGGCCAATAGACTCCTAGTCTATGCAGAGTCTGCAATGTACAATGTTTTGAATGATGTTGCTTTAATGCACCTACATGTGCTCATTGCACCAATTCGCATGTTCTGATTCATCAAGACAACAAGCAAGAATCTTTTGATTATTCTGTTTATATATACTTCCTGCTATGATTTGATATCTCTGAGATTTGGTAATTTCTCCTTCCTTGATCCTTATCCTAGGATTCTTGGGTCCATATGTGAGAATAGGAACTATAGACTTAACCCATTCTGGTGCTATCTCAAGGTTAAACAAATATGCATCGGGTAATTCATCCGCTATCCCTTGAGGAGCTTCTCCTGAGGTTAGTCTCGAGAGGTGCTCCACTCTAAGATGTGTCTTTCCTTTCCTGACTACTACTTCAAAATCATACTCCATGAGTAATAGAAACCAACGTATCAGTCTTCCGGTGTTACATGGCTTATTGACTAAGTACAATAATGCTTGATGATCTGTAAAGAACTTGAACTTGTTTGCCAACAAATAATGCGTGAATTTCTTTACTGCGTAGATCATTCCTAATCCTTCTCACTCCGTAGTGGTGTAATTTCTTTCTGATGCATTTAACTGTCTGCTCGCATAAGCTATGGGGAGATCTATATTACCTTCATTCGTGGTACACTCTAAGATAAAGCCTTTATCTTTCTCGAGAGGTGCTCCACTCTAAGATGTGTCTTTCCTTTCCTGACTACTACTTCAAAATCATACTCCATGAGTAATAGAAACCAACGTATCAGTCTTCCGGTGTTACATGGCTTATTGACTAAGTACAATAATGCTTGATGATCTGTAAAGAACTTGAACTTGTTTGCCAACAAATAATGCTCTATATCGTGTCTTTACAAATAACGCGAATATAGAACTAAGTACAATAATGCTTGATGATCTGTAAAGAACTTGAACTTGTTTGCCAACAAATAATAGATGTGTCTTTTAAGCCTTTATCTTTCACCTTTATCTTTCACAACGTGTATCTAACCTCACCTCATTTGTGATTTCTTCGTGTTTTTGAGGGTGAGCTTCTACTTCGTAGAAATATTCTTCCTCTGATGCAAAGGGTGGGTCCATAATAATTGACTCTAAATCGAAATCACTCGCATACTCAAATGCATCAGTGCTAGGTTCACATTCTTCTATAAGGAAATTACCTATGATTGGCTCTATTGTGAAGGTTCTTCATTGATGGCTACATCCATGGTTGCTAATATTTCTGCCCAACCATGAGGCTCAAATTCCTCGTCTCGAAATACTACAAGTACGTAAGTTGGGTCTTGAAGGGTTCGTGGATGTTGTTCTGAACCTAAAGTCCTAGCTTCTAACCATTCTTCCCCTCGTTTTGCTACTTTACACATCCATAAATGAGTGTCCTCGTGCAACCATGAGGGGTCTGAATCTAATGAGTGTACTGATTCTGTTTCTACCTGTGTCTTATGGATGGTATTCCATTGTATCGGGGGTACATCTCGATGTGAATAGTCTTTAAGATTGACTTTCTTAGTCAATCCTAAATGTTGCAAGTACAAAGAATTAGTTCCCCAATCTTGTAAGATTTGCAACTAACACATGAATGGTCGTCCTAAAATCATCTCGTAGACGTGATTTTTCCCGAAGTCACAAATGGCAAAAGTATGCTCAAACTCTACACCACAAGTGGTGAGAGATATGCCCTCTAGTAAGCCTAATGGTTTTTCTATATGTCCATTAGCCATTTGTAGCTTCATCCTGGTAGGTCTTAATGCTGGCTTACCCCAACGTTTCCATAAAGCAGTTGTAGCGATGGCTACTCCCGCTCCTGAATATAAGATGGCTTTGGTGGTATAGCCTTGATGGGTTATTGGAAGATAAGTGTTACCTTCCTCTCCTTCGCTTACATCTCCGATTCTTTCTATTGGTATCTCTGGTACCTTCTTGTGTGATCCTATTTGTGAGGGAGTAGTAGCAAGCTCTGGGAATTGATTTGCTATATGTTTCCACAGTTCTGGTTTAACCTTCAACAATTCCTCTAGAGTGAGGTGACATTGTACTTTGGTGTTCTTGATCACTTCCATATTCCTAGGCATCACTAATTCTTCATTCCTCATTATTATCGTGGGTGCTCTCATGCTAATAGATTTGGCTTCCCAAGGTCCTGTGAACTGAGGTAATTCTTGCAAGGAATTGGATTCAAAACCTATGTGTTCACTCAGTTGATCTTCCTCTACATCGTCGTAAATAGAGGGAATGTCTTGGGGAAATTGCTCTTGCAAGTTGTCTATTTCTTGAATAGGAGGATGAGTTCCTTTTTCTTTTCTCCACTTCTCTTCTTGGATTTCTCTTAGAAATTCATGTGAGTACCTATGTATGGAAGACAGGTTGTCTTCTACGTCTGTATTGGGTCCTTGAGACAGGGATGGTGTATTTCTTTCCTGTGTCTTTGAGGCAATAGGGTTCCTATGCTGATTCTTTTTCTCCTTGCTAAATAACTCTCACACCTTTTACAAACATGGTTGCATTCATTTCAGGAATTTTCACATTTAAGGTGAACATCCTACCCACTTTGTTTCCTTTGGCAATCAATCGTCCACCTTGTTTGTACTCTTATACATATAACCCATCACCATTGAACCTGACTTGTAATCCCTGGTCAACCATTTTTCCAAAAAAAAACCAGATTCTTTGTTATGTTTGGAACATGTAACACATCAGCAAGATGTTTTACCTTCCCATCCTCCATAGACAATGCTATGTTTCTTGTATGCTCAATAGGATGCGATGTATCATCACCTATTTCAACATATCCAAGAACTCGCAATTTTTGCAAACTACTAAACCATTCTGCATGACCCATCATGTGATTTGATGCACCTGAATCAACATACCAAACATTATCATTTGATTTTGAAACACCAGAAGACATCGTATTCATCATGTGATGTTGAACCATGCACAACTTCTCAGAATCATCCGCACTTATGGATGCATAGTTATTATGTTTCCTTCTGTTATTTTGATTCTTCAACCTGCAATCACGTTCAAAGTGTCCAGGTTTACCACAATTCCAGCATCCTTTATTGTCATTACCTGAATCATTTCTTTGGAAATTTTTGTGGCCTTTTTGGCTCCCCCTACCTCAAAACTGTCCTCTTCCTCCTGCATGATTTTGTTGTTGACTTTCATCTTGGTTACTATTTCCTCTTCCACTTTCAAAACCTCTACCTTTGCCTCTTCCTTTGCCATAGTAGAATACCTGTTTAGAACTAGATTTTCCTTGGGAGTTTGAATCCTCACCAAGATTCTTTTCTTTAATAATCAGCATAGATACCAGCAAAATTTAGAATATTTTTCCTGGTCTATATAGAAGTTATGAACTGCTTATATGCAGCTCCTAAACCACGAAGGCACACTTCCACCTTATCATCATCATCATCTACATTCACGCTAATATATGCAAATGACT
Organism: Ceratopteris richardii; assembly: GCA_020310875.1. NCBI lineage: Eukaryota > Viridiplantae > Streptophyta > Polypodiopsida > Polypodiales > Pteridaceae > Ceratopteris > Ceratopteris richardii. The sequence continues at coordinate 151,588,740 of CM035411.1, read as the reverse complement.
CACATATGCTTTTGATTTTCAAGGTGTAGTCACTTACCGACATGCTCTTCTTCTCAAATGTATGCAACTCGTTCTTGAGTTGCACTTTCCCTACCTTTGTATTGGTCTCAGACAATTTGACCAAACTATTTCAAGCCTCTTTCGGACTCTTGGCATCCTCTATGTGTCCAATCATGCTATCTTGTATGCCAACAGATAGCCAATACATTACCTTTCATGCTCCTTGATTCCATTCCTCATATGATCTTAACTAATCTGGAGTCCGATTCCTTTCTAGTAATTGCGGAGCATTTTCATTCTCTCCTTTGATGTACTTCCTATAGCCTTTTCCCATCAAGAAATTCATCATTCTGAATCTCCAAGCATGGAAATTTTTCTTGTCCAACTTATTGCTCATAAGCTGACTCATTCCATCTGCATTTTTCATTTCTACAACAATTCTCAACACTGCAAAACACTACAAGCAACACTTCTGCTTGAACACTGTTGCACTTTGATGTTGATAGTTTGATCTCAGAAAAACACAATTTTCGTGTATCAACAGTACATGAAATCAATTGAAATTCTAGATCTAGAATATATGAGTGTGGCCAAACACAACGCAAGTTACAGTTTTCAAAATTGACTTGGTCTTTTGTGGGCTCCACTTGCGAGCTCGAAACGGAGATTGAGATGACTCCGAAACTTCGATCTGACAAAAACAAGTGACTCTAAAGGGATAACTCTCGAAAATATTTTGAGGTCTTCTACCTTCATGCCGATTTTCGTAGCAAATGGAGGTCATTTGTGAATTGTATTTTCTCCATGCCTTATTGGGTACTCTTCACCGTCGCCTTCTCCATGAGCTCTCCACAGCCAACCTGGCTATGATACCATGTCACGAGGAAGGAGATAAGGAAGAGAGCTCACACACACACTCTCACTCTCAAGGAGAAGCACACACATAGATTGAGGCAACAAAGAATGATCTTCTTCTTCTTCTTCTTCTATTACATAAAAAGGAATGTATAAGAATGACCTAAAAAACAAGAATACATCAAGTGCAATATATAAAGATTAGTACATAAGGAAAAATCTAATGTCCGTGAATGAGTGAGCTGGTAAGTAACAAATGTGCCATCACTCTTGGTAGATAAATCTAATAAAGCTCAATGAAGTATCCCCGACATATACTGGCGTGACCACTATACATGTGAGAGAAACAAGAAATTGATACGTGTCATCGTGGATCATCACATGTTGAGCTTGATATCTCAACAAATTTATGGTTGAGTTCCATAGGAGTACCTGCAATTTTAGTGTTCTCCATCTTAAATTTACCAACATATCATGTATGTACTTTTTTTGAGTGATAAATATACCAGAATTTGTATACACAACTAGGTTAAGAAACCAAGATCAGTGATTTTGAATTCCTTCATTAGTTGAGCCTTGATGTGCTTGCTGCCATTAGCATCATTCCATGTAATAATGATGTCATCTACATAGACACATAAGTAGATGACTTCTGATTTGTTGTTCTTCACAAACAAAGATGAATCTATCTTGCTTGCCACAAACCTTTGATCCTGCAAATAAGTTACTAACCTATGGTTCCAAGCTCTAGGGGCTTGCTTGAGACCATAGAGTGCCTTCCTAAGCTTGCATACATAACCTGTTTTATGTTCATCTTCAAAACCTGGTGGTTGTGCCATATACACTTCTTTTGATATTCATCCATTTAAAAATGCATTCTTGACATCTAACTGATATAAATTCCAATTTTTAGAAGTAGCAAGACTTATCAAAACTCTAATTTTTGGCATCTTTGCCACAGGTGAAAATGTTTCTTCATAGTCTAGTCCATGTGTTTGTGAAAATCTTTTTGCCTTGTACCCGTTTATAGAGCCATCAGAGTTCTTCTTTATTTTGTATATCCACCTTGAACCAATTACCTTCATATCTGGCTTCTTGGGGACTAGATCCCAATTGTGATTTTTGTGTAATGCTTCCACTTCTTCCCGCATAGATTCTCTCCATTCTTTCTTCTTCCTAGCCTCTTCAAATGAAGAAGGCTCATTTACCATAGTGTCTTTAGTGATATATATAGAATGTTATGTGATTAAAGATGTATCATATCCATACCTTATGGGCTTCTTACTTTCTCTTTGTGATCTCCTTAATGCTTGATTTGAAGGCTGTGGTATGTCTTCTAGTTGATTGAGTTTGACCATGCCTCTTGACTTCCAAGCCTTGAAGTCAATTTGCTCTTCATCTTCTGAGTTGATATCTTCTACCAATGGTTGATCTTCTTGTGTGAGGGTTGGAAAATCATTTTTCAAATCATATGGTAACTTGACTTTCCTGCAATCATCTTCAAACCATGGATTATTTTCATCAAATATTACATCCCTACTAACCATAAATGCCTTGTTAGTGGGTTTGTACAACCTATAGCCTTTTTTATTTTGATCATACCCAATAAATATACATTTGTCAGCCTTACGGTCAAGCTTTCCTCTGATTTGTGAGGGGATGTGTGCATAATCAATGCACCCAAATATTTTGCAATGGTCCAATGAGGGTCTCTTGCCATTCCATGCTTCATAGGGTGTCATACCATCCAATGATTTGGATGGAAGCCTATTGACCAAGTAGGTGGCTGTGGAAATAGCCTCTGCCCATAGATAATTAGGTAACTTCTTCTCATTTAACATAGACCTAGCAGCTTCAATAATTAACATGTTCCTTCTCTCTGCCACTCCATTCAATTCAAGAGTGTATATGGTTGTTACTTCCCTCTTTATGCCTCTGTCTTGTAGAAATGAATCAAACTCATTTGAAAAATACTCACCACCTCCATCAGATCTGATCCTCTTCAAGCTCCTTCTTGTTTGGTTTTCAAGTAGTGCCAAGTACTTCTTGAAACATGTAAATACCTCATCCTTATGCTTCATGAAATAAAGGATTGTCCATCTACTGTAATCATCAATAAATGAGACATAGTACCTTGAACCTGAGATGGATGGATCTTTGCTAGGACCCCACACATCAGTGTGTACAAGCTCCAAATAGTCTTCATTGATGTATCCTCTCCTGTTGAATGGTTGCATGTGAGCTTTGCCAAATTGGCATGCTCCACATTTGTATATCATATGTTGCTTGGTCACATTGGGAATACCATGCACACTTTGATCCCTGCATACTTGCTTCAGAGTTCTTTCTCCTATGTGTCCTAGCCTTTTGTCCCATATTTCTAGTTCAGATAAGGTTTGATATCTATAATTGAATAGTGCTATGCTCCTTGTGTCTTTAATTTCAAATGTGAATAATCTACTTGACTTCTCACCCTTGGCAATCCTTTTGAAGCCTTGTTGGGGGTCTTCCACATATGCTCCATGCTTAGTGAATCTGATCTGTAAACCTTTCTCAACAATCTACCCAACACTAATTAGGTTTTTGGTTATAGTTGGCACATACAAAACTTTGCTCGAAAGGTTCATAATACCATCAAATGTTTTGACATTTCCAATTTGTTTGACTGAGTGTTTAGTGTCATCACATGTTTGTACTTCATGCTTCCCCTTTGGGTTCTTCAAGATCAAATAATAGAGCTACATTTCTAGTCACATGATTGGAACAACCTGAATCAATGTAGAAAAGATGCTCATCATCTTTACCTTGCTTGGATGTCATGTTCATGATGAGTAGAGAGTCTTCTTGATCTTCAGTATAGTTTTTGTAGTCCCTTCTTCCTCTTAAGCCTCCTTGATAACTGTTGTTGTAGCCTTGATTGTAGTTATGATTGTAGTTGCCTCCACCATTATTGTATTTGCCTCTTGATTTTCCATAGCTACCTCTATGGAAACCTCTTCCCCTTTGGTTCCTTGTATTCTTGAAGCATTCTTCTGTAGTGTGGTTGTTAAAACCACAAATGTTGCATGGTGAGTTGTTGTAGGGTCTCCCCCTGCCTTTCTTTCCTCCTCTACCTTCCTCTAGCACCTCTTCCTCTTCTTGCATAATTAGCTTGAGAGGTACTAGCCTCTTCTTCACTCTTCTTGCTTTTACCTTTATCCTTAGCTTTTGAGGTTGTTGTTAGTTTATGATTGAACCTATGAGATAGAGCTAGAAGAGCTATTGTAACTACTTGATGATGAATATGAGTACGAGTTCTTTCCTTGCCTTCCATTGATCTCCATCACGACTTTCCTAGTGTGTGTGTGTGTATGCTCTTTGCATTTCTCACCATCTTCTTCATGCACATCATTTGCTCTTGATCTTCATATTGGCCTAACCTCTCTGTGGATTGACAATTACAAGGTGAAGCTCCTCATGTTGGTACTTTCCATTGTGCTAGAGTGACACCAAATTTGGCACCATTGCCAGGGAAGAGCTCTAGGTTGAGCATGTGATGGTAAGTGTGTTGGAGAAAATTGTTGGAAGGTAAAATTTCTTTGTTGTTTTGTAGTTTGTAGTTAGTTTTTATACACTTTTACTCCTTTATTCTTCTAGTATCAATCCATATCATTATCTCAAACTCTAAAAAACACCATAAATCAGTCATATTTCCCCTTTCTCTTCTCTTTCCCTCATTTGTGTGTGTGTGGGAGAGTGAGAGAGAGATTTTACAGGTGTATGTTCATGTCTTCTAGTGCACTAATCTTGCAGGGCAGCCTCTAGACACCACAGATTTGCTAGAAACACAGGTAAAAGCTCCATTTTTTCTCAAAAACTACTGTTGAAGCTGACCATCACAATTGTCAAGCAAGGTATGAATTTGAGCAAACTTTTTGCATGAAGTTGGAGCCTAGGTAAGCGCTTGCATAGATCCATGCTTGATTTTGTGAAATTGCATAATTTTCTGACCATCATGATGATGACACATCATCGTGACTGCATCTAACCTTTGTGATGGTCACTGACCATCATGGCGATTGGCTCACACCATCCCGATCGCATCTCACCATTATGACTATGTCTCACCATCGTGATGGTGCTTGACAATCGTGATCCTAACTCACCATCGTGGTTTTATCGTCGCGATTCTGCTTGACCATCATGACCTTGACCGTCGTCGTTTGACCATCGTGAACTGACCATCGCAATCCTTAGTGATCATCATAGCTTGACCCTCATGACTTGATCATCGTGATCTTGAGTGATCGTTGTGACTTGACAATCGTGATTGTGACTCATCATCGTAAGGCCTGACCATCGTGACCTCTGACCATCATGGGTGTCACACCATCGCGACGGTGACACACCATCGCAATTGTGTCTGACCATCACGACTATCAGACAAAACGGAAAATTAGGGTTTTTGCATAAATTTTCAAATTTATTTTGGGTCAATTTTTGGACATTAATTGTGAACTCTTGTGTGTGGCATAGAGCAAAGGAAGAAGCAGACAAGTACCTTGAGTTCTAGGACAAAGCCAAAATAGTTGCTTCTTAAGTCCAAGAGAACTTTGTAACTGGACTTTCCATTTCTTTAATTGTTGACAAATTCTTTGACTAAAGTTATATTGTGATCGACGGAGTGCCATAGGACTCCTAATGTAGCCAGGATTCGCCCTAGCTCGGTGATTGATAAGTAGACGATGAGAGAAGACGTAAGTGGGTGAAGGGATCAAGCATAAAGGAATCTTGTGAATTGAATATGCAATGCTCAAATGAATCAAAGTCCAACATATCAAAACAATTCCTTGTGACAAATGTAAACAAGACAAGAAGCTCTAAAGAAAATGCACAAAGAACTAAGTGGTTGACCTAATTAAATGGGTGAGCACGATAAGGTGAGATTAGGATTAATGAACCGGAGATCTGGAAAATACTTAGGGAAAAGTGATAAATGGAGTGTTCGATCTTCCGAGGCTAGCATAATAGGAACTACAGCACGATCGTGGGCACAACAGCTAAGCAGTTATCCATATGAGGTTAGTTCAGACACGAGTGACTCAGATGTGTCTTTCAACATGGGTAGACTAGGGGTATCGTTTGATGTGGCCCAGCTAGAGAAGACGGAAGGACCCTACAAGAATTAATTGGAGTATATTCGCACAAATAGATTGGGTGCCCAGGTATATGAGGATGGCCTTCATAGGTCAGTGATTCAACTACATAATCCTAATCAACCTATGGGATTAGAACATCCTACCGTTAATTTTGAAAACGAGGCTTACATAGACAAAGAAGGGACCATGTATATTGTCGCAATTAGGGCCGAGTCAACAAATGAACTAGGTGAGATGGTAGAAAATGCAGACATAGATGTGGAAGGACATGGTAAACAAATTGAGGAACCCAGAACACTAAGAGGAAAGTCTGTATTAATGAGGGTGATAACACCTAAGTGGATGCCCCAAGACAATAGAAGTATAGAGTGGTTCTGGAATAAGAAGACTGACGAAGCCTTTTCGAGATATAGGCCAGAGCATCCTACTGTGGCAGGAGCAAACACAATTTATGAACCAAAGGACCCAGAGATTCCAAGAAAGGTAGTATACTTAGATGACACCTCAGAACGAATGTATAAGGTCACAGAACATGGACGACATGCATATACATGGGGAGCAGAACTAGTTTTTCCTCTAGTAAGCTCGCAAGCACTTAAGGATATTTTTGGTTTTGGCACATCTCAAGGACATAGAGAGAAAAACAAGGAAAGTGCAGAGAGTAGTTTCATCCATTGTGGAGGAAGGGAGAGGGAGCCCACCAAAAGTGGGAGGGTTGAAAGAGAACCTCTGAGGGATCATAGGGCTCATAGGGGTGGGGACAATTTTGCCCTACCTAGACCAAGCGACCACCCTAGAACTTTGAGGCCTACTCAATTAGTGAAGGCTATGAAGAATTGTTTTGACAGATTGGGAGATCCCTACGAGCACGTAGTAGAATTCAAGCAGGTGCTACAGGCTGAACAATTTGAAGACATGTTTACATAATTTAATGCCTTTGAACTCACTCTAAAGGGTGATGCCTTGGATTGGTTCTGACCATTGCACCAACATCAATTTAGAGGCATCCAACACATGATGAAGTCCTTCATTATGGATTTTTCCAAGAGTGGAATCAGACACAACACGTCTTCCTTGATACACACATTCAAACAAACCCCTCAAGAGATAGTGAGGATGGTCGGTCGAAGATTTAGATGGTGCATAGAAAGGTGTCCCCCATTGGAAGTACCCACTCAAGCTAAATTGATAGCTTTGTTCATAGATGGCCTACTGAGTGCCAAGCTGAGATCATAAGTCTTCTTGAAGGAGCCAAGAACTTTGGATCAATGTTTGCATATCTGTGTAGACATAGAAGGTAACTTAGGAGACAAGCTAGAACTTCCTAAGGTTCATAAAGACTCGGATAGCACTACAGACTTCATCCAGATGTTCCAATTCAATAGAGGGCTTAGCGGAACAAGTGTCCAAACAATTGGGAGTTTCTAGAAAACTAGGCATCAAATTAGCCCCCCTCAAAGGTGTTATACTTATGGAGGTGACATATGGCGAACATGTGTCCACATGCCATGCAACCCATAGGAAACTCCAACGGAATGTATTATACCATAGAGCGAAGATACACAAACCACACTACTCAGGATTTCCCATATAATAAACAGGTGGTTAGGTAGAGTTACCCTCAGCAATATCAGCCAAGTAGATACCAAGGGCAGTACCAGCCACAAAAATATTATCGAGCCCCCCCTCAATATCAAGCGCCATACCAACCACAACCTAAACCGCAACCTATCCTAGGACAACAACCTCCACCCCCTGCTAATGTAGTTTCCATAAAGTATGCTACACCAGAGGAGAATTCCAACATGGCATTAGTATCCACGACCCCTTTGATAAAAAATAATGACCATAATGCAAACAGTTTTGACTCCACTCATGTGGATAGCCCACCAACGTACTACACGGAGTCACTGGAAAACTCAGACCCTTATTATGAGAACCCCAACCCGAGACCGTGGGCCAGACAACTAAGACCAAAAGCACCCAAAGGACCATGTTATAAATGCCAAGGAGACCACTTCATATGAGATTGTCCACACGCAGCAACTACAGTGCAGTTGCAATACTGAAGGTTCCATACCCCAGTACATACCCATCTAGGTAGTTAATAGAGCCCAAGGAGAAAGGAAAATGCAACTAGAAAACCCAAGAAAAATAGTTGAAGCCAGCGAAGTAGGAAATCAACAGGAAAGAAAACTAGAACTTGGAAAGAGTCACAAGAGAAACACAAGAGAAAATGGGGTAAAAAGATCAACGAGTTAGAGGAAAGCCTAAGGGAAACCAGAGCTAAAATCTTAGAAATGGCATCACAGGAGGTTGGACCACGAGTAGTCACCTCTAAACTAGGATCATTAATAGCAGACCTCACCCTTGAAAACCTTGATATGATGTTCAAACCCTATCAAGCAAGAATACAAGAAGGACCACATGTAGGAGAATCTAGCAAGAATTACCCAAGGGGCTGACTTAGAAATTGAGAGAACCAAACTGTGCATGAAAATGGTGGAATTAGCCCAGGCAATGTTTGAGGCATCACAATACCTCAATTGGGAAATTATGGCCAGGCCTGAGTTACATTTTCAAGGAATCCTAGAGAAACTAGGGCAAGTCATATTTAACCCTGCAAAAGTCAGCTCTAGCACACAAACTAGCCTAACGGAACCCTTGAAGACCACTCTACTCGAATAGGTTGGGTCAAATTTAGAAATTGATTCAAGAAGAAAGATGGAACAAGAATCTCAACCACCTATACTCGAGATTGATGACTCAGGAGAACAGTTCCCTATAGACATCCCATCTATCTATGGAGATCAAGTGGATGACTGGCCAAGTGATCACACTAGTTTTGTATCTAAATCTTTGCAAAAGTTACCTCACTTTATGGGCACTTGAGAAGACTGTTCAATTCAAGTGAAAGCCCCGACTATTCGAGTAAGGGGAGAGAACTCAGTTCTCCACCTGAACTATGGAGGCATGTAGCAAACCAGTTCCCACGTATGGCCATGACCCCTTCTAGACCAAGTGCACGAGGAAAGGTACCTGAAACACCCCTAGATAAAGTGTGAACCTCACTGACTATTCACATAGGGATGTACCACCTTTGCAATGGAATATGATACATAGGAACCAAGAGGAAAAGGAATCGGTGCACTCCTTAACATCATATCCATCATTGTTGCATGAGGATACACACCTGTGGATGTGTAAAATCACAGCCATAGAAGAGGAGTGAGCTATAGCAAGGACGTCAGGATTAGGACACACTTCTAGACCCATTGAGGATCCAACATATGTTCCCGTAGCATTTCTAGACAATGAATTGGAACCCCATGGTTGGGAAGAGATCTTAGGGACTATGGATATTGCAATTAACGAAGAACAATGGACCCCCCATTGTGATGAAGACGGTTATGATATATCCATCTTCATTGTAGGCCTAGTAAGAGAAGAAATAAAAGAGGATAATCTTAAAGAAGACATCTCGTAACGTAATAAGCCAGTGAACGACAAGGAATGGGAAGTAGATTCGGACATACCTGAATGTTCATTGGAAGAGGAATTTCTAGGTTGGGTAGAATCCATGTCCCTAGGTCTCACCACCCATAGGAAGGAAAAGGAAAATTCAAGTTCGAGTCAACGAGATCAAAAGGTGAGGAAGAAAAAGAGTGTGAAAATCGAGGAAGAAGAACCAATTATGGAAGTGCCAGAAAACTTTAGGAAATACGCATTGGAAGACCGAAAAATCATGATCAGAATGCCCAAAAGAGACAAAAGTTCAGGAGAAGCCGATGACAATAAGGAAACCACGAAGAAAGTCATAGTGGCAATCGAGGAAGGAGAAGAACGATGCATGTACATAGGGCATTATTTGACTGATGAGGAGGAAGAAAGTTTGATTGCTCTATTGAAGAGGTATAGGGATGTGTTTGCATGGAGTTACAAAGATTTGAAAGGGGTAGATCCTAACATATGTTCCCATAGGATACCCATGACCACCGAGGCAAGACCCACTAAGCAAAAGCCATATATGTATAATGACAATTATGGATTGAAAATCAAGGAGGAAATAGACAGACTCGTAGAAGCCGGATTCATCTACGAAATAGAACACATCGAATGGGTCTCACCCATTGTAGTCCTGTCTAAGAAGAATGATAAGATGCGAGTGTGCATTAACTTAAAGAAGGTCAATGCTGCCACCATTAGGGATAGTTACCCTCTACCCATCACAGAACACCTATTGGAAAGAGTCACAAGCAAGGAAGTGTACAGCTTCCTTGATGGATTCTCAGGCTATAATCAAGTTGCTATTGCCCCAAAGGACCAACACAAGATGGCATTTGCCACTGAGTGGGGTATCTTTGCATTTCGCGTAATGCCTTTTGGGCTAATGAACACACCTACAACTTTCCAAAGGTTGATGTGCCATGTGTTCAAAGAGTTTTTAAGAAAGAACCTAGAAGTGTATGTGGATGACCTGTGTGCTCACTCAGTGCTTAGACCACAGCATATCCCTGAGCTCGAACACATCTTCAAAAAGTTTAGGGAATATCAAGTCTGTTTAAACCCAGAGAAGTGTGTTTTTATGGTCAGACAAGGAAAGATACTCAGTCATATAGTTTCAAAAAATGGAATCTCCACAAAAGAAGATAAGGTACCAGTAATCAATGAATTACCGAGGCCAAAGAACATCAAAGAAGTACAAGCATTTATGGGCCATTGCGGTTATTACCGACGATTCATACATATGTATGCAATCATTGCTAAACCACTCTACAACCTGCTAACCAACTTTGAGTGGATAGAAGAGAGTTCCTTTAGTGAACTTAAACGATGATTATGTTTTGCACCTATTCTAGCAGTGCCTGATTGGAACAAACCTTTTTGCATACATGTAGATGCTTCTAATCATGCCATAGGATGTGTGTTGGCACAACCCATAGAGGAGGGAAATATAGATTTACCAATTGCATATGCCAGCAGGCAGTTGAACGCTGCAGAGAGAAACTACACCACTACTGAGTGAGAGGGACTAGGAATGGTCTATGCAGTGAAGAAGTTTTGCCATTATTTATTGGCAAATAAGTTTAAAATTCTTTACCGATCACGAAGCTCTTTTGTATTTGGTCAACAAACCATGCAATAGCAGTAGATTAATATGTTGGTTTTTACTCTTGATGGAGTATGAATTTGAAGTTGTAGTCAAAAAGGGGAAAACACACTTAAGGGCAGACCACCTCTCTAGGATAAGTTAAGGAGAAGCAACTACTGGGGTAGCAGATGAGCTACCAGATGCTTATCTCTTCAATGTTGAGATTGTCCCTGAATGGGCCAAGTCATTAGTTCCAGTATTGAGATACGGACTTAAGAACCCTCAAGTAAGAACCCAAGAGAAAGAGGTAGTCAGAGCACAGAGATATCAACTTCTCACATGAAGTATCTTTAGGCAAGACCATCACAATATCTTTGCCTGTTGTGTAGAAGAACAGGAGTATAACAATCGATTGCAAATAGCACATGTAGGTGCATTGGAGCAACACCATTCTAGACAAGTGATGCTATCAAACTTAAAGAGGTTAGGTGTGTAAGTGGGGAATAGATTTTGTATGACCTATTAATCCCCCTGCAAGGAATTCCCATGCTGCGTACATCATAGTTGCCATTGACTATCTTACTAAATGGATAGAAGCTAAGGCCACCAGGAAAAACAATGCACGCACCACTGCTAAGTTCTTATTCGAGAATGTCTTCACAAGATATGGACTTCCTATCGAGCTTGTAAGTGATAGGTGTACTCACTTCTTAAACGAGGCTATTGAATATCTATTACAAGTCTTTATGGTTGTACACAAGAAATCCACACCGTATCATCCACAAGCTAATGAACAGGCTGAGAGTACTAATAAGATTTTGTGCAACATTCTCACCAAAATTGTGAACAATCAACGTTCGGATTGGGATCAACAATTACACCACGCCTTGTGGGCTTATCACATAGCCTATAAAATAGTGCTTAATGCTACACCATTCCAAATGGTTTTTGGTCAAAATGTTGTGTTGCCTTTAGACTTTTTGATACCCATACTCAAGATCGCTCAGGAGTACGAGTGGATTGGTCATGAGCTTTCCTCAAGATACTTGACTTAGACTGATTAGGAGAGACAAAACTACGAGCATCAGTAGGAACTTATGCTGCTAAGAAGAGATAGAGAGCCTACTTTGATGCTCATATTCAGGACAAAGGATTAGAGTAGGATATTTGATACTAGTTTACACCTTGAAACAACATGCCCGCAAGTTAGAGAAATGAGGTTACAGACCCATGATCATCAATAGGATATCGACTAGTGGTGCAATTCAGCTAACAAATCTTGAAGGTGAAGTATTGCCTAATTATATTAGCGGATGCCAAGTTAAGCTATAACAAGAACCCTTAACTACAGACATGCTTAAACGACTAACTCTTGCAAAGAAGCAAAAGGAAAAAGATGAACAAATTAGAGCTCAAGCCCAACCAGAAGTGTTGGAATGCATTAAGCGAATGAGATTACGAAGGAGTGGACTAAATAGAGAACCTCAATTGGTGGATGCCCCGCGATATCTTGTAGCTATGTGCCAACTTGGAGGAAGAGATATTCCTAGTATAATTGATAGGAGACCATTCATTAATATCACTCTAGGACAAGAACCCATGCGCACACAATGTAAGGCTTTAATTGACTCTAGTGCAACAACAAATGCAATTCGACTCTCTCTTTGTAGGAAGTATGAAATTAAGCCTCTTGAAGCCTATCTCATAGGACTAGGTGGCCTAGAAACCCCTTGCATAGGTGAAGTTGAGCTAAACAATCTTCATAGAGAACGTGACCGTGCCAATAAAATTGTTGGTTTTCCATGATGATGATCTTATAGAACTTATGATCCTAGGCCAAGAATGGTTATATCATTACTTGGTGAATTTAAATCTTCACAAAAGTGTGCTTCAGTTGGAACTTGCAAGATAGTATCATGAACTACCCCTCCAAACTCGACACAGAGAGGTGTTGGATGTGATAGAAGTTCCGCCAACCTTGTGCGAGTCAGCACACCCTACCGAACACACACAGGAATTACCACCCATCCAGGAGAGGAAATTGGGTAGACAGACAGGAATCCAACAAGTAGGGCGACATAAGGCTCAATCTTCAGATGAATGTAAACAATCACCATTCCCGGAAAGCTTGTAGTGGATCTCCCTTCTTTTCCGAAATAGCGTGTGGATGCGATATCTCACCCTCGCCAAGCCACATGGTCACAACATCCACATACTCATCGGTGCAGCACATCAGAGTGGTTCGTTCGACAGTCCACTCAGGCATTCCCTTAATCGAGGTGGATACACAAGGCGACCGTACCCAGTGAGTCAAACATTACAGATCTTTGATAGCCCTCTCAATCTCGATCAAGGAAAAAAATTTGGCTAATTTGGGTCCCCAAGTCCTTGGTTGGGAGATGTAGAGTTCATATATGCAACTAATCTGACTTACGGTGCAAATGTGTGGAATGCTACCAATTCTTCTCACAAGAATTTGAGAACCTCCATAATAGTGAATAACTTCAACCTATATGGCAGAGGGCAGGATAAGCAAATTACTTCAGTGCACCCCTCCCAAAGTTGGATTTTTATCGATGTTATTATTTAGTGGCTTCTACTAAAGAGCAGGAACACAAGGACTTGGACCTTGGCTTTATTTCCTTTTGCTAGAAGAATATAATTTTCAAATTGAGAGCGTTACTCAGAAGCACCCCATGCACGCTACGCAATTCGAGCCCAAAGATGTTCCACCAAAAGTAGAGTGTGGCCACATATATCAACCCACATGGTGTGTAGACTTACTACAAAAGTACCCAGAAATGATACACATGGATGCATGCACCGATGCATTTGAAGCACAACCCGTGTTATGGACCGATTCCACGCAGACGTACTTGGAAGCCATTTGCTATTAAGGTTTAGAATAATCATCAATGTAGAGATTGGTTCAACTATCCATATCTCATGCCTCCCATGAATAATACTCTGACTGTCGGCTATATGATGGCCACTATTTGTCATTGGTTACCACGTCTACACAAGATGATTGACATTGTTGCTCAAATGAATGTGAAGATTTTTTATATGATGCAGATAGTATTCAAGACCTTCCGACGTGTCAAGGCTCCCACTGTAAATACACCAGGATTTGAGTATGGGAATTTGGACTTAGTTTACGACATGAGCATGACACCTCCTCTCAATGTATGCTATGCTTGGCAGTGTAGATGGAAGTACATGCCCGCCTACTACAAGTAGACGTTTGAAGATATGTTCACCACCGGCTTCTGGGAATACCACTCAGAAGTGTTTATCCATTGTCCGCCGCATTTGCTTCACCTGTTTGCCTGTGAACGCATCATGTATTCAAAACATTATATGCACAAACCTCCAGACAAAGCATTACAGAATATACCTTGGCAACGAACCTCCTCACTAACTACATTACTCACGTGAAATCAGGTTCTATCAGGGATGATAGAAATGAGGAGGAGGGGAGGCAAAGGATCGGGTACTGGTTCTCGTCATAGAAGAAGAGGAAGCACATAAACCTACTCAAAACATTTCATCATGGCAACAGTGATTTTTATCACTAAAACAATGTAATATATGTACATATATCCAATTATCGCGAGTGTGACCCCATTTTGTGCAAGGCAAGGAGTCCTCCAGCTGGAGGAGTCTAAGTAGGAAGCTCACACCAATTTTTGTAATTTTTGGAAGTTGTTAGATAGTTCAAATTAGAGGTAGAACCTATTTTTTAACTATGTCGGTCACTAGATGTGAAATGGATCAAAACTAGGCAAAAACTATAAATAGAGCTAGAGAGCTCATTTTGAGGTTGTTAGTTTATGATTGGACCTATGAGCTAGAGCTAGAAGAGCTATTGCAACTAGTTGATGATGAATATGAGTACGAGTTCTTTCCTTGCCTTCCATTGATCTCCATCGTGGCTTTCCTAGTGTGTGTGTGTGTGTGTATGCATGTTTGTGTGTGTGTGTGTGCTCTTTGCATTTCTCACCATCTTCTTCATGCACATCATTTTCTCTTGATCTTCATATCGGCCTAACCTCTCCACGGATTGAAAATTACGAGGTGGAGCTCCTCACGTTGGTACTTTCCATTGTGCTAGAGTGACATTGAGCTTTGTCTCATGGGCGAAGAGTTGCCCCATCAAGGTGTTGAGATCAAGTATTTGCATATCCATGTAGAGATCCATTGTTGTGGTGAAGGACTCCCACTTATCATTTTGGTTACATAATCAGCGACTCCTTGCTTTGGTTGTTTCTTTAGAGTTGTAGACTCCATCCACAACTCATTCTTCCTAGCTCTTGTGTTTGATGAGAAATATGATGAAAGCACTTCCCAAGTCTCTTGGGAGGTCTTGCAATCCCTAACATGTGGTAACAAGAAATCAGAGATTGAGTTTAGTAGATATGACCTAGAAAGAGCATCCTTTGCACACCATGTGGTCAACTTCTCTTTCTCCTCCCTTGTAGGTTGTTGCGTGCTCCTGAAGATTGGCATCTCTTCATCTCCTGAGATGTATCCATATAGACTTCTCCCTTGAAGGTAGGCTTGCATACTTAGTGACCATGCTAAGTAGTTGTTCTTGTCCAATTTGTCAATGAAGAATGGAAATCCATCTCCCATCTTGCTTGTTGTTGCTCTGATACCATTGTTGGAGGAGATGGTGGATAGTCACAAGAGATGAAGTGGTGTAGCTAAATCTTGCTTCAAAAATGTTGAGAATGATGATTGCAGAGTGTAGTGGGCCTCTTTAGCTTGCTAATGAACACAAATAATCATATATGTTGCTTGGAAGATGATCCACTAATGGAAGGATCAAAACAGATAGATTGGAAGATAATCCAAGATAAAAAACTTGCTAAGCACAATAGCAATCGGCTTAATTCATTTTGGGGAACTTTAATTAACTTAGTAAGCTAACAATTATGAGTGATTTCATCAAAAATGATGGACTACATGCAGAGAAAGAAGTTTAGCAAGTCATGGCTTCATCCCGACATTCGCAGGTTGCTAGAGTCATCATACCAGTGAGCAATGTTATGCTAATATCTAACGATTCCAAGAAGCAATGCTAATGAAACTTTTTAGGCTTGTAATAGATAGTATTTTGATTCTATCAGTCTTTAGATCATTGCAAATGATCAACTACACAGTGAGAACAAGCTCTGAGACAATCATTGTTCTGATGGAGTTATGACAAAGAAATGAGATGAGAATGTAATGATCATATATGTATTAAAACATGTAAAATACAATGTCATTGGCAATCATACATTGCTCAATGTGTAAGAGGTGAGTGAGCTATGAGATGAAATCCCAGTTCACAATGAGTGTACATCAAAAATGATCTTTGAGGGTCAGGATACTCGCAGGTCTTTTAGATCCTCTTTTTCTAGTCAAGTTTGGAGCCAATGTTTGAATTCATTCTCTAACGTTGAGTACTTAGGTTTGATAAGAAGCTTCTTCTAGCCACTATTTGTACGTGAGAGCTTGGAAGATTTGGAAGGCATGTGATTTCCTAATCTTGGGAACCATGTGATTTCCTTGGGAACCATGTGATTTCCTTGGGAACCCATGTTTCCTCCTTGGGAACCCATGTGATGTCCTTGGGAACCCATGTGATGGAAGATACACATGTACCCTTAAGAGGGACTTACCCGCTTGATGTTGTAGCTAAATATTGGAGGGGTTTTCCTTTGCATCAGATTTCTATACAATGGTTATCTCTAATCTTTATGATGAGAATGAGACTGTTTCTTTTGATCAAGCAAAAAATTCAAAAATTTGAATGGTACTTGTCCTTTGTGTGAATGGAGAAAAGGCCATTAACACTTAACGGGTATACATGCGAAAATGTAAGCCTGATGGAATAGTTGACATGTATAAGTCCATGCATGTTGCCAAAGATTATGCTCAAGAGAGAGGCATTGTTTTTTATGAGACCTTTGCCCTCACATGCCAAATGATCACTATTCATAGCATTTGGAATGACCACTGTTCATAGCATTTGTGCACTTGTAGCTCATCATGGTTGGAATGTACATTAATTGGACATTAAAACTGCATTTTTGAGCTATGATTTACTTAAAAAATTATGTGATTTTTATCCCAATGGTTATTTGCAAAAAGGGCATGAAAACAAAGTATATAAGTTGAAAAAAGGCATTATATGGTTTCAAGCAAGAAACATGTGCTTGGTATGAGAAGATACATGCCTACTTGATTGCACATGGTTTTGAGAATAGTCCAACTAAGAGCACCTTATATGTTAAGCATGCATATTATGTACTTCTAAACATTGTTGTATATGTTAATGATATGCTTCTCATTGATCCTAATGAGAAGCATGTTACTAAATTTAAAGCCGACTTGCATGCCTCTTCTCAAATGTCCAGATCCCGATTTGATTATTTTTAGATTATAAGGTATAGGTACTTGGGGACGTTCTCCCCTCCTTAAGAGTTTTCATCCTCAAAAGCTACCTGAGGGTTTGTTTGAAAATTGAACTCTTTCTATTTAGAATTTGAAAGAGTTTATTTTCAATCTATTATTTTTCCCCTCATTCAAAAGAACTATTTATAGCTTTTTGCATTCGTTCCTCCAAGCTAGTTGAAAAAATGTCCCAAAGCTCAACCTTAGATTACCCATAAATTCAGTGTCCCATTCCATTAAATCTACTTTCAGTAGTAGTGTAAATGTAGGTGTCCCATATAATCCAGCTTACACTTGCAGTTTATTGAATGTAACTTTAGCTTTGAACTTAGGATCAAACCTACTTTTAGTCTAGTCAAGTGGGTTCTATTACTTCTTAGACTTGTAAGTGTTATTTACATTGTAGAGCATATCTAGTGCTTATGTTACAATGGTCTTTTAACTTATCAAGTCTTAGTTGTAATTGTAACTTGAAAAGACTTAATCTTTGGCTTTTGAGTGATTCCTTAGTTTAGATGCACTATTAACATCACTTTTAAGTCACATTTTATAATAGATCTAGTTTATATCTCAACTAGATATTATCTATTGACATAATATGTAATCTGAAAAGAATGACTATCTAATAAGTCATTGCATCTTCTTCAATTATCCTTTTAAAGGGAAGAATAATTATTCCAACATGATACTAAAGCTTTTATCTCTCGATAAACTTCAATGGGAGTTAGAAATAAAGAGAGGATCAACCTCTTGGAGTTTGAAGGTAAACTCCAAAGTTTGAAGCTCTAAAAGCTTCATTTGAAAGGTATGACTTGGAATTCAAGGAACATACAAATGATCTTAGGCCAAGTTTGAAAGAAAGCTTAGAAACAAAATCTTTTGGATACTTGCTAATTTAAATCAATTAGAAGAATAAGAAAGATTTGGTTAGGATGTCAACATAGGACATCTCAAAACAACTTTAAAACATAAAAAAGAGAGAATTCTAGAAGGATCAAGAAGACCTTTAAAGTTTTGAGACCCATCTAAATATCCATAAGGAATAAGTATTGAAGAATTTGTTGGAATAATCTATTTCTACTTGTGACCTTAAAGATAACACAATTTTTTACACTATGCGTTCCCATCTTGGAACGTAGTTATAAATATCTTAATCTTTTTGAAAGAACAAGTAAAATAGATTAGAGTCTTCAATAGTTAATATGATCATAGTTGTTGGTGCATTTTACCTAATCCTACATGCTTGATATAACTTGATATGATGTACATTTGTAGTCATATGTGTAGACATATGAACACCTCTTGTAAAAGAGTACATTTTATCTCTTGTAATTGTAAAAGAAAGAATGGCTTAAGTCATCCATGATGTAAAAAGCAAATTTGCAGCTTTAACTACCTAAAACCATGAATACGTTAGCTAAGGGAATATTTCCTAATTCCTAGAATCACTTTTAGGTAAAGTCATTTGAATTCAAATTCAAAACTATCTCCAAAAGTAGCTAAAAAGGGAGCAAGAAGGAAGTTGCCAAAGGAATGCTTGATTCGTGCCCATTTCATGCCCATTTGTAGAGATTGAAGAGCTTACTCCATAGCTCTATCATTCTTATCGCATCGTTCAAGTATTCATTGCCAATGAGGTTGTAATTATATGTGAATCTATACATTCATCATTTACTTCTTCTCTAATTTGTTCTCTGTTATACTCACTCAGAATAGTAAACTTCAGAAGCTCATATCGCGGGCTACACGTAACATTTTTAAACTTGGATTGGGAAGCTTTATAAGTCTATTTGCTATTTCTAAAAGGAATGTTTCTAATTCCTACCAAGTTGAGAGCATTGTTCATTTTTTCTAGTAGGTGTATGTACAAAAATAGCAAGTTTTGGGATCTAGTCATTTTGCAACTGGTCTGTCTTGACTCAAACCTTTGAGATACTTGTTCCAAAGAACTTGGGTGATTTTTTTGTGGACTTAGGAAGCTCAAAGGGTTTACTAACCAACTCTAAAGTCTTAGTTGGCTGGTGTGAATCTGGTTGTAGCAGCACCAATTCATCTTCAGGTTGCATCCACAATCTCTCTCCACAGTGGTATCAGAGCATAGTCAATCAACATGGGAGATGGATTTCCTTCAACAATTGACAAATTGGATAGAAACAACTACACATCATGGTCTCTAAGGATGGAGGCCTATCTTCAAGGGAGGAATCTATTTGGATACACATCTGGAGATGAAGCTATGCCAACCATGAGGAACAAAGGTAAACCATCACATGAAGAAGTGGAAAACTTTCAAATTGGTGTTCAAAGGATGCACTTGCAAGGTCCTATATTCTAAACTCAATCTCTTATTTTCTTTTACCTCATGTCAAGGGATGCAAGACATCAAGAGACTTGGAATGCATTTGCTTCTTTCTTCTCCTCCAACACTGGAGCAAGGAAGAACCAGTTGTGGATGGAGTTCAGAACAATGAAGAAAAGCCCTAAGCAAAGTGTGACTGATTATGTCACAAAGATGAAGGAGATTTCAGATCAACTTCAAAGTATTGGAGAGGTAATTGAAGAGGAACAAATCATTAGATGAATCATAAATGGAATCAAATCAGATGACAAGTGGGAGTCCTTCACAACAGCCATGGATTTGTACATGGATATGCATGTACTCGACCTCAACACACTAATGGGCCAACTCTTCACTCATGAAGCAAAGATTAGCAAAGGTGGTAAGTCCTTGTTGCATAAAAAAGAGGCACAAAAGAGGAGCCCCAAAATTTTCAAATTAATGGGCATGAATTTCTTCTCCAAAATTCTAGGAGATTCCCTCAAAATTATGTAAGTGCACTAGAGGAGTCCTCTAGATGCATGCGTCCAAATCCTTGTAACATAATTCTTGCAAAATAGTAGGAAATTAGAGATTAGTCAATAAAGTGCCACTCTCATGTGTGAAAGGACCATTTCTAGGGCACATGTATATAAGTCACTTTGTGACTCTTTGTAAGGAATTTTTGCCATTGTGAAGAAGAAGAACTAAAATTTCGAATCTGCTTCTTCCCTGCTGATTTGCATCTTCTCTATGATCTTTTGTGTGTGTGTGATGCTGGAAATGTGTGTGTGGGATTGTTCTCTATCCCTCCCCATCACTTTTGAACGATTGTAGTGTGTGTGTGAGCCAATACGAGCTGTGGAGCGAGTGTAGGTGTTTCCCACCATTCATTATTTTGGCCATAACTTGAAGTGTGGTTGTTAGATTTGAGTGAAAATATGACCAATAGATGCATCTCACTGAGAGCTTTGAAATGAACCCACTATTGCCATATTCGGAGTTTGAAGCTGGGAGAAACATTCGAATTTGTGCTTACTACTTTAAGTGGTATTGCGGTAGACATTTCCAGAGATTTAGTGAGTTGGAGAGGTAGTTTAGTCTTTTCATATGCATTGTAGCTGAGCCACTTCACTTTCCATCACGTGTGCACACGTCCTCATACACTTGGTTCATGTGGTTCTTTGGATTGATAATTAAACATGTATCGATCCACCGTAATTGAATCGTCAGGAAGTGACAAGGAATACACAGTACCATTGAAGGCCATCACACGAGCACAAGTGAAAGGATAAGAAAGAAAACGAGTAGACTCGGAGCAAGAAAAGAGTAAAACCCTAGAACCCAGAGTACAAGTAGTGGAAGACTCAGAAGACCCACTTGAGAATATCCAAACAATGAAAAGCCAAAAATGGAAGGATAGAAGGGAAAAACTCAGAGAAAAATGGATGAAAAATAAAAATAAGGAAGACAAGGACACAAGAGGTAATAAGAAACCTAAGGAACCTGAAATTCAGGAAAAAATTCCCATTACACTGCAGAAACTAGAACCAGAAAAGCCAGGATCAATTCTAGTAGACCCAAGACCAGACGATTTAGACATGTGGTTGAAAGCTTACCAAGCTAGAATCACGAATGGGCCAAACGTAGAGCAGCACGAAAAACTTTACCCACAAGGGGAGTTAAAAAAGGAGAGACTAGTGATATGTAGAAAACTCATAGAGGTAGCTCATGCCACTCTAGAGAAGACTATCCCAGTCCTCCCTGAGACGAGAATATCCGAGAATCAATATAATGATTGTCTTAAAACCAAGGGCTAGAAACCAAAAGAGAGAGATGATAAGGAAGAACTACTAAATACCCAGGAAAAATCCATGTCCACAGTCCGTGATTTAGAGGCTGATTGGCCAAGAGAGTTGTGGACTAGAATTCGAGAAGATCAATGGAAAAAGAATGGAGTTGCAAAACTGCCTTTTGAGGAATTAGATGTGGAAGACTATCAACCAATGCCAAATTTGGAGGAAATATATGAAGAAGTCTCTATGCTAAACCGAAATAGGGAGGAAGCACATAGCATCTCCACCCTACCAAACTACATGGGAGAATACGATAAGGAATCCATAATCTTCCTTGCTCCCACTGTACGAGGAAACAAAAAGGAGTCTTCAGACAAGACCTCACACAATCTAGCAGAACTCAAAAAGACAAAAGTACAATGTCACTTGACTGTGCAAGAATTACTTCGTGTCAAACCACAATTATGGAAACAATTAGCAGGAGAGTTGAAGTTAGAGCATGAGAAGGACAAAAAGGAAAGCAAGAAAGCTAAAAACCCTTCTACTATACAAATTCCGGTGGATAAGGTTGGAGAATTTAGCAAAGGAGATGAGAGCAACAGATGTTTACCCATTATGTACAATGAATACATGACCAAGGCCATACTAGACACAGGGGTGGGAGTGGGCATCACCACCAAAGAGGTTTGGGAGAAATGGGGAAAGCCAGCCCTGTGACCAACGTGTATGAAGCTTCAATTAGCAGATGGTCATGTAGCGAAACCCTTGGGAATATTGGAAAAAATTAGATTAACCACCTGTGGAGTCGATTTTGAGCATACATTAGCTATATGTCGATTTGGAAAGGCAAATAATAATGAAATGATATTAGGATGACCTTTCATGAGACAACTCAAGGTAGTGCAAGGCTGGGGAAGAGACTCATTATACCTTCAACATCAAGGAACCACTACCAAGATAAATTTGCATACCTTTGCATACAGGGATGTACCCCCATTATAATGGAATCCCATACACAAGGAAGAAGATGATTTTTCTATCCATAGTGTCGGCTCAAGTGATCAGTCATGGATGCACGAGGATGCCCAAATATGGATGTGTAAGGAAGCAAAGAGAGAGGACAAAAAACTTCAGCTATGGCCCCTAGGACATCAAATTATCGACCCGTA
Organism: Ceratopteris richardii; assembly: GCA_020310875.1. Lineage (NCBI taxonomy): Eukaryota > Viridiplantae > Streptophyta > Polypodiopsida > Polypodiales > Pteridaceae > Ceratopteris > Ceratopteris richardii. The sequence goes on along the minus strand of CM035411.1, from coordinate 151,565,929 downwards.
GAGGACCCAATGTATATGCCCCAAGTTTTTCTTGATGAAGCATTCAAACTGCATGGTTGGATGGAGATTCTAGAAACCTTGGACGTATGTGTAAATGAAGAAGTATTGACCATGAATGAATGTGTGGATGAAGAAGGCTATGACGTAAACTTTTACATTGTAGTCCTACAGGAGGTAGAAGTGGGAGAAGTATTAGAAAAGGAATGGAAAGAAGAATATGAAAGCATAGAGATGGAACCAGATTTTGACTCAGAGGAACACTATTTAGAAGCCATTCAAGCCGAGGAAAAGGGTGGAACGCCCAAATTGTTAGCAATAGAAGCAGCCCCTATAGTACCAAACCATGAGGAAACCACGAGTAAGACGGAACCAACCTTAGATCTATTTGAAGTTCCAGGACACTTCAAAAGATACGAAGTAGAGGAAAGGAAAATAGCCATTCAGATGCCGAAGAGAGAGGCAAGAGAAGGAGAAGCTTATGACAACAAGCAGCAAATGAAAAAAGTCATAGTGACCATAGAAAATGGAGAAGACAGATGCACGTATATAGGAAAGGATGTGTCACCTGAGCAGGAAGAAGAATTGATAAGACTGATTCGAGAATATCGAGATGTGTTTGCATGGACCTACAAGGACCTCAAAGGTGTGGAACCCTCCATTTGTTCTCATCAAATACCAATGGCACTGGATGCTAAACCATCGAAGCAATGCCCATACACATATAATGATGTTTATGCAGCAAAAATTAAAGAAGAAATAGACAAACTATTAGCAATCGGATTCATTTACGAGATAGAACATATCGAATGGGTGTCATCATTAGTACTTGTGTCCAAAAAGAACGGGAAACTGAGAGTGTGCATTAATTTAAAGAAAGTCAACGCAGCCACGATCCGTGATAGCTACCCATTACCTATCACTGATCACCTCTTAGAAAGAGTTGCAGGAAAGGAAGTCTATAGCTTCTTGGATGGATTCTTTGGATACAACCAAGTAGCTATTTCTACTGAGGACCAACATAAGACCGCATTCACAACTGAATGGGGAGTCTATGCTTTTAGGGTGATGCCCTTTGGACTCACTAACACCCTTGCTACCTTCCAACGATTGATGTGTCACGTTTTCAAAGAATTCCTAAGGAAGAGCATGGAAGTATACGTAGACAACTTATGTACATACTCAGATCGGAGACAGGAACACATTCCGGAATTGTGAAGAATATTTGAAAAATGTCGGCAATATAGAGTATGCTTGAATCTTGAAAAGTGTGTTTTTATGGTGAGACAAGGAAAAATCCTAGGGCACATCGTATCTAGAAATGGAATATCTACTGATGAAGAGAAGATCAAAGTAATTCTAGAACTTCCGAGACCAAAATATGCAAAAGAAGTGCAGGCGTTATGGGTCATTGCGGATACTATCGCTGATTTATCCACATGTATGTTATAATTGCCAAGCCATTGTATGGATCGTTGAATCAATTCAGATGGATGGACGAATGCGAGAAAGCATTTAATGAGCTAAAAAAGCGACTTAGAACAGCACCAATTCTGAAAATAGCAAACTGGAACAAGCCCTTTCATATTCATGTGGATGCTTCCAATTATGCAATAGGATGCATTTTAGCTCAACCGACAGATGAAGGAAAAGTGGTCCAATCCTATTGCCTATGCAAGTATACAACTTAATCAAGTGGAAAGAAACTATACCACTACGGAGCGAGAAGGTTTAGGGATGGTGTACGCTGTAAAGAAATTCAGACACTACCTTTTAGCCAACAAGTTCAAATTCTTCATAGATCATCAAGCCTTGTTGTACTTAGTCAATAAGCCTTGTAACACGGGAAGACTAGTGAGATGGTTTCTCTTGTTAATGGAGTTTGATTTTGAAGTGATTGTAAAAAAAGGAAATACCCACGTAAGGGACGATCATCTCTCTAGGTTAACACTTGAACCACCTAGCGGAGTATTTGATGATTTGCCAGACACTTACCTGCTCAATTTGGAAGTATGTCCTAAGTGGGTAGAAAAGCTAATTCCAATACTCACTCATGGACCACAACACTCAATTAACAAGGAGATTCAAAAGGAAATTCTACAATCTCATAACTTACACATTGTAGCAGGAAGTGTGCATCATAAAGATTCCAATGGTGTATTGTCTAGATGTGTAGAAGAAGACGAACAAAAGAACTTGATTGAACAAGCGCACATAAACAAATGGAGAATGCACAAGGGAACTCATGGAACTCTAAGAGAATTGAAACGGTTAGGAGTCTATTGGCCTGATATACCTAAGGATGTTCATGAGTATGTCAGAAGTTGCACGGATGTCAAGAAACCACTATAGATGATCATACATCTTTACCTTTCTCTACAATAGCACCCAACTGGAGTAAGACGTTAGTGAAATTCCTAAAGACACGAGAGCATGAGGACGAAATCAGTTTAGCAAGGAAACAATCCCTAGAAGAAATGATTAAGGACTATGCCATCATGGGGAGACAATTGTTCAAGAGAGGGAAAGACAATCAACTCTGACTATGTGTACATGAAGGAGAGTACTTACCCATATTAGAAATGGCACATGCAAGTGCTGTAGGAGGACATTTCTCAGCCGAAAGAACTATAAAAATGATCCTCTTTGTAGGCTTGTGGTGGCCAACTCTACAAATGGATGCAGACACCTACGTACAAAGTTGTGAGGCATGCCAAAGAGCTAAATATCCTATCAGATGAGTTGACATGCCATTGAGACCTATGGTTTGCACGAGAGCCTTTTCAAAATGGGGTATTGATTTCATAGGACCCATTAATCCACCAGCCAAAGGATCACACGTGGAATACATAATAATAGCAACTGATTATCTGACTAAATGGGTAGAGGCAAAAGCAACTAGAAAAAATGATGCTCAGACCACAGCTAAGTTTCTTTTAGAGCATATCTTTACTAGCTTTGGACTACCTATAGAGATAGTGAGTGATCAAGGAACGCATTTCACTAATGAAGTAATAGAGGCCTTGATGAATGAGTTCTTAGTGATTCATAAAAGATCAGTCCCTTATCATCCTCAAGCCAATGGTCAAGCAAAAAGTTCCAATAAGGTGTTGTGCACTGTATTGACAAAGATAGTCAATAGTGGAAGATCAGATTGGGACAAGCAATTGCATCATGCAATGTGGGCCTTCCGTGTGGCTTACAAAACAGCCATTGGAAACAACCATTTAACCTAGTGTATGGACAAAATGCAATCTTGCCAATCGATTTTTTAGTGCCTACTTTGAGAGTAGCCCAGTAGTATGAATGGACGGGGCATGAATTGTCCAAGCAACTCGAACAAATTGAGAAGCTACATGAGACTAGAATACAATCTGTTGCGGGAATTTATGCAGCAAAAAGAAGACAGAAAGCATATTATGATGCACACATCAAAGATAAAGGACTAAAAGAAGGAGATTTAGTCTTGGTGTATACTTTGAAGCAACACGCCAGGAAGCTACAGAAATGAGGATATGGACCTCTAATAATCAATAGGATTTCAACAAGTGGAGCTGTTAACCTAGCCACTCTGGATGGAGATATACTTCCTAATTACATAAGTGGTTGTCGAGTAAAACGCTACATGGAACCATTGACGGATCAAATATTAGCAGGACTTGTAGGGGCACAAAATAGAAAAAAAAGAAGAAGATAGAATTAGAGAAGAGGCTAGGCAGGAAGCCCTAAAGCATATCAAGAAATGAAAAGAATGGATAAGGCAAAGAGATGAACGATATTTACAAGGAGAGGAGCCTATTCCCATGGCCAACTATCAAGTTCACTAGGCCAACACAAACAACCTCAGCATATCCCAACCATATTTAAACCTAGGGATTGGAACTACAGAATACCAGCTAATAGATGCATTGATAGACTCGGGAGCAGCACTCAGTTGCATTAGAATGACGGTCATCGCACATTTTCAAATGACCATAACATCGACTAAAGTACACATGATAGGCATTGGGGGCCAAGTCATAGAATGCATTGGAGAAGCCATGATATCTCTCCATCTAGGAAATTCCACTATGGAGCAACGAGTTTTGGTCTGTAAAGATGAGGATTTAATAGAAAACCTGATCCTAGGGCAAGATTGGATTATTGAAAATGAAGTCATCATTCATCTAGCTCAAGGGTACATCTCAGCCAAAATAGGGCATAAGGAAATATTTAGCCTGTTAGAAGAAAGACTCTCTCACATGCATGAAGCCATCAAGCATGAGAAAGAAACCCTAGAAGAGGACTTAGCAAATGAATCAATCAAAAGTGTATCAGAGGAGTGTCCTAAGAAAGGATTGACTACCAATACCAATGCATTAGTTGATGAGGTGGATTCATCCCCCATGAACGGTGAATCCAAGAGAAACTATGAAGACAATGCTCCTAAAGTTGCCTACAACAAAGGAAGACCATCCATGTGGAAGTCCACTATCCGATTATCACAACCAGGAAGTGCTAATCTACATTGGGTTCACAAGGATTGAATGAGGGAAACAGAAAAGTCTACACTGATACAGGTCACTCACCCTATGAAGGCAAGAGGAAACAACAAATTCTCTTCATTACAAGCAGAAGCAAAAAGACTTCTGAGAGTATGGCTTCCAAAGTCATTAGTAGAAGCCCAGACGACACGGTAGCACATATGGATTCCAAAGAAAGTCAGACAGATTGCAAGTCAAGAGATAGACAAGCAAAAAGAAATATTACACCGACAAAGCAAGACCATGAAGCCAAACAAAATTCACCAAAGGTACCAGAGGAACATGATATCAACCAATCAGACTACAAAAAAGAAAGAGGAAAAACCTAGAGCATGACAAAACCAAGAGAAGACGAAGCCTCACACATCAACTACAAAATGGATTTGGAGACCAAAGAGGCAGCAAGGACAGGAACAACAGATTAAATAGGATTCCGATTGCACTCATGAAAAGTTGAATGCACCTAAAGTATGCATGCTAGGGCCACACTACAAGGCCATGCGTTCGGCAGATGATGTGTCTAACAAAACTAGTGGTGCACATTTCCCACTTGGGAATAGATCATAGATTCTAATTCCCTAGGAATGAACCTACTATGTAAATAAATAAATGCTTCAGCTAAACTAGGATGCAATAAAAAACATGTCACTATGACACACATCACTAATGACATGTCTTCTATAAAAAGCTGATGCTCTCCTTATTACAAGTGTAGATGGCTTTTGAGGACTCTGAAGCGACCATTCAAGAGGAGATGCTCAAATTTCCCCTACAGAGCATGACAAAGGCAAAAGGTCACTGGTTTCGAGAGGAACACCAGTCGGGGATTATCTATTCTTGGTAACAATTAAAATTATGGACACGGACCATCAGTTTCGAGTAATGTCTCAAGATTTCAAAGTAGTACATGAACTTTCATCAACTATGGACATTATGAAGAAAGCTGGTATTCAGAAGTACTTTGAACTCTCGATCTACAAACCGGATTTCTAGCATTGCACGCAAGTGATGAACACCTTACAACCGGCTTTGCATGATCCATTAGTACCTGAAGCAAGAGTCCTAGATGCAGTAGGCGAGTGGGTCATCATTGTCACTCTAGCACAATGGTGAGTACCAACGTGAGAAGATCCACCTCATAATTGTCAATCCGTGGAGACGTGAGGACTAGTATGAAGACTATGAGCAAGTGAAGGCACAAGTGCGTGAGTGAGAGGCACACAAGCATGCACACATATACACACACACGCGCACACAAGGCAAGAACAAGGAGAGGAACAATGGAGTTCTTTGCATTAGTCAAAAAAGTCTCTTACATAAGCTCAATTCACAAACAATCTAACCTCAAAAATGAGCTCTCTAGCTCTTTTTATAGTTTTCTGACTAGCTTTGGCCTTGTCCAGACCTAGTGTCTGGCCTAGTTAAAAAGTAGGTTCTAGAGCCATTTTGAGGGCTCAAACGGAATCTAAAAATTATGAAAATTGGTATGTTGCTAATTCTAACACTCCTCAAGCTCAAGGACTCCTCGGCTTGAACAAAAGGGAGTTTATTCTACCAAAAACGGGATTTATGGTATGTGTGTAGTGATGAAAATCACTTGAATTGGAAATACTTTATGGAAAAAAATGATTGGGCCTTGTTGCCGTATTGTGCATGACTGCTCCGTTGTGCTTGCATGCTCTTCTTATGACTTGTATGCCAACACTCCCCCCTTCCTAGCGTCTGTCGCCCCTGACAGACCTTTGTTCTATCGGGTGGTCGATATAGTATTGGATGATGTTGGTGGCTAGTTCGTGTTCTCCTATCCTTAAGCCTCTTGCTAGGTCAGCTTCCAATGCATCCCAATTTATTGCACCTGGGACCTCTGGTTGCGTTGTGGTGTAGTACTCGGAGTACATGGCTTGTTCACAAGCAAAGAGATGAAGCAGGTGTGTTGGCTTAGGTGCAAAACTTCTGAGTGGTACTCCCAAAATCCTGATCAGAACATCTCTTCAAATGTTTGTTTATAGCATGCGGGAAGATACTTAATTTGTGCATGCCAAGCATAAGCTACCCAAATGCTAGGGGTGGTGCTCATGTCATACACCAAATCATAATTTCCATTAGTAAACCCCGGTAGCCGTACCTGTGGTGCTGCTCCATTTCTAAAGGTTTTCAGTACTACTTGCATCATATCTAAAATCTTAAGCATCATTTGGGCCGCCACATCTGGCATGGGTTTCAACCGAGGCATCCAATGTCAAATTGTGGCCATCATGTATGCTATCGATGATGGTCCCTGCGGTGGCGCTATGTATGGATAATTGAGCCATTCCTTACATTGAGCATTGTTCTGTACCTTTATGTTGAATGCTTTCCATGATCGGCGTCGTGGAACAGGGCCATAGCATGGATTATAAAGTAGATGTAATGGCGCATTGTTCCAGGTGCGTGACATTTCTGGATATGTTTCAAGAAGTTTTTGTCGCCATGTCGGTTGATGGATTTTGCCTTTTTGCACCTCTGGAGGAAGGTCTTCGGGCTGAAATTGGGTTGCAAAGGAAGGTATTTTTCCTGTGACTCTCTGTATTTCTGCGTTATAATCTGCCAAAATGATATAGTACGGCCTGTGTTGGAGTTCTGATGAGAGGATAAGGCGTCTAGATGACAAGTTCTTGAAGTAATCAGATTGTAACACAGTTTCTTCTATGACCCTCATGGCCCGATTTTGCATGACTGTTCCCTCTTCATGTGAACTCCCGATTTCCTCCACTTGTCGAAGCCATGGAGGTCGTGGTGCTTCGAATGTATCCTGACCTTCTTCTGTTTGCTGACCTCCTGCGAAGGGTTGTGGGTCATATTCATCTTCAAACGTTTGTTCCACAGGAATTTGTACTGTTTCTTCGTCAGTGGGAGCCTCAGGTGGGGAAGGTGGTCTTTCATTTTGGAGCAGGCGTGTTTGCAATTATGTCACCTGTTTCTGGAGATCTTTTAGGGCCTCTGAGTCCGTGAGAATTGAAGCACTAGAGGCAGTGGTTTGAGGGGCAGTTACCGTGTGTTCCTGTCGTTTCTGCTTTAGTTGATCCAGTTCCTCTGATAACTGGTCGTGTGCCTCAAGAACTGTAGCATAGTCTTCCGAGATGATCTTGATATTGTCTGGGGTCACGGCTTGAAACTTTGAGGGACTGATGGATGCCCCTGGTGTGCTTTCGATGGCTGCTTCTAGGTTTTCCTGATTCTATGGTTGCAGGCATCTATTCTCTTCATGAGCAGCTGCAAGGTGTCTTCTAAGAAGTGCCATATTTCGCTGAAGTTTTGAATTGCATTCTAGTTGTGTTTGTAGATGGCCTTCTACTACTTGTATTGCTTCTTGGTCTATATTTTGTAACTGTACTTCCAATATGCTATGAGCCTCTTATAAAGTTTGGAATTGGGCCTGGAGGCGAGCATTCTCCTCTTCTACTACAGCAAGACGATTTTGTAGCACCTCTGTGCGTCATGTTGCTGGAGCTGATTGTACTCTATCCTTGTTGACAGGATGCGGGAAGAAGCAAGTATGGACACACATGAAGATCTAGCACTGAGGCAACTTATTTTTTTTCAAAACCCCCACATCATTCTAAAGTGATTCTCATCACTACGAACCCTTGTAAATATCATTTCACCTTTTTGTAGCTCCATTTTGTACAAGCCGAGGAGTCCTCGAGCTTGGGGAGCCTTAGATGTAGTTGCCTGTCAATTTTCATAATTTTTAGATCTCGTTTGGGCCCTCAAATAAGCCCCGGAACCTAATTTTTAACTAGGCCGGACACTAGGTCTGAACAGGGCCAAAGCTAGTCAAGAACTATAAATAGAGCTAGAGAGCTCATTTTAGAGGTTAGCTTCTTGTAGTTTGAGCTTGTATGAGAACTTTCTTGCAATAGAAGTGATTCCATTGTCTTACTCTCTTTGTTCTTACGGTGTGTGCGCGTGTGTGTGTATGTGTGTGCATGCTTGTGTGCTTCTCACTCACGCACTTGTGCTTCCACTTGCTCGTGGTCTTCATACCATCCTCATGTCTTCCCGGATTGACATTAAAGGAGGTGCTACTCATCACTGAGCTACACCAAATTTTGGCGCCGTTGCCGGGGATCGAGCTTTGAGGACGAGCGTGTGATGGTAAGACGTAGAGAGGACGCGTTGGAATGGTAAGTAGTAGGTAAATTTCTGATTTTCCTCCATCTCCATCTTCACCTTCACCTCCTTCTCCATCTCCACCTCCACCTCCTTCCCCACTACATATCCCCTCTTCCCTTTCTTTCCCTCATTTGTTGTGTGCGAGTTTGAGAGAGAGCGATTGTGTGTGTTTGCATTTGTGTGTTTTTTGCATGTTTCTTGCAGGTACCAGCTCCATCATCATCTCCAGCAAGCTCAGCAGGTACAGAAACTGCCTGCACAGTCCCCGAGGCGTTGAGCTCGAGCTATCGCGACACTCCGAAAAGTTTGACTTCTCACGATTCTGAGTGCACCACGGCATTGCGCAGGCCTAGAGCTCCTAGGAACCCTAGATAGAACAGGAAAATTCGCCATATCTCGAGCTATCGCGACACCTCAAGGTATCGCGACACTTCACGAGCTATCACGACACTTCGGGGTATCGCGACACTTCACGAGCTATCGCAACACTTCGGGGTATCGCGACACTTCACGAGCTATCGCGACACTTCGGGGTATCGCGACACTTCACGAGCTATCGCGACACTTGGGGTTATCGCGACACTTCACGAGCTATCGCGACACTTTGGGGTATCGCGACACTTCCAGCCGACCTATCGCGACACTTCGGGGTATCGCGACACTTCACGAGCTATCGCGACACTTGGGGGTATCGCGACACTTCACGAGCTATCGCGACACTTCGGGGTATCGCGACACTTCACGAGCTATCGCGACACTTCGGGGTATCGCGACACTTCACGAGCTATCGCGACACTTGGGGGTATCGCGACACTTCGACCCGAGCTATCGCGATACATGGCCTTAACGCACGAAATTTTAGGGTGAATTTTTGGAGTAAAATTGAGGTACAATTGAGCTTAGTTTTGGTCACATTGGAGTAACATTAGAGCCTTAGAAGGGGGACAAGACCTAGGAACCTGTGAGCAAATCCCTGAACCCTGAGAGCCTGTTTGACCCCTATTTGCCTGAATGGTCACAACTTGACCATACGAACTCCGATTGAGGAGATTTTGGTCTCGTTGGAAAGCTCGTTGAGAATCCTACGTGGACCTCGACTGGTTTTTGTAAGAATCATACGTGGAGTTTCAGAACATGCATTTTTAAGTTGACCTTTAGGTGGAACTAAGTGGTTCTCAGATTCAGGGGGTACCGTGAGTTACTCCAGGGGGACTAAAAATATTGATGTGTGTCTTCCGATTACTTGTGGTAATAAAGCTATACTAACTGGTGAGTTTTTGCAGGAACTTGGTGTGCGCTCAAGGCAATCCAAAGCAAGCTAGCAAGGGTGAGTACCAGGCTTGGGAGAAGGCTTCCTGGGCTTGCATAGCTGTCGGGTCAACCAGCTGATTGAGGTTGGAAGATCTCATAACCCTCCTTTGTCAATTCCTAGCCTAGGCTAAGTACGACTTAGGTGTGGTAATTAACCAGGGCAACGTTAGGCACGAATTAAGTCCAAGAGAATTAATCAACCAAGTGCAAGAAAATAAATAGGTCTTAAGTGCGAAAACACTAAGGGACAAAAAGGTAAACGGGAATCGATCACTCATCAAGTGCGGAAATTCATTTAAGTACTCCTGACGACGCAATTTCAGACAAGACCATAAACATAATAATCAACTAAAAAGAACAAAGTGATTGGGGCAAAATCAACCTGCAACGAGAGTGTGCTTGGGTTCCAGGGGGTGAATAAATCAGGCATATGAACCTTAGATCAGGCAGACACTTAGGCCGAGACAGACAAAGCCTCAGATCTTCTGAAGCTAGTGTCAATCACACTGCCAGGTCTTGGGCCCAGCAGTTGAGTGATTACCCATACACTGCCAGATCAGAGACAAGTGATTCTGAGATGTCCTATCACATGGAGAGATCAGTAGGTAGTTCAGGGTTGGCATATCTAGAAAAGCCAGAGGGGCCTTATAAGACTCAATTGGAATATATCAGGACGAATCGTCTAGGTGCTCGCATCTACGAAGACGGACTGAGAAGATCAGTGGTCCAGATTAAGAACCCCGACCAACCCCATGGAATAGACCACCCGGTAGTCAAGTTTGAGAATGGAGCATACCTAGATAAAGAGGGGACTATATATGTAGTCACCACTCTTCCCGATAGAACTGATGAGTTTGGAAATGTGATTGCAGAGACCGACATGGGAGATATAGAGCAAGGGAATTTAGAGAGAGAGCCAAGAACTCCCCGTGGTAAGTCTGTCTTGACCAGAATCATGACTCCTGAGTGGATTCCACAAGATAATAAAAGCATAGATCTGCTTTTAAATCGGGAAACCGATGAGGCTTTTTGGAGATATAGAACCTCTCAACCTCAGGAGGGGAACACCCTCACAATCTACGAGTTTAAAGACCCTGATAGTCCAGGCCAAGTAACCTACCTAGACACTGCATCAGAGAGAATCTTCGTGGTCACTGAGCAGGGCAGACATGCCTACACTTGGAAGGGTGAATTAGTTTTTCCCCAACCAAGGTCTAATGTGTCCTTTGGTCATCAAGGAGCTGGGACCTCCCACGCTCATGGCGCTCAAAGAGATAGAGGTAGAGACAAACCTGAGGTAAGTTTTGCCAACGCCCTGGGAAGAGAAAGAACGGGAACAGAAAGGAATAGAGTAGAAACTGAGAGACATAGAACCCCATGGAATCACCGGGACATTGATGATTTTCCTTTGCCAAGGCCGAGAGAACACACTAGGACCCTGCGTCCAACCCAACTTGTGAAGTCCATGAAGAATTACTTCGATGGCACGGGAGACCCGTATGACCATGTGGCAGAATTTCGACAAGTGTTGAAAGCTGAACAAGTGGAGGACCTATTCACGCAATATAATGCTTTCGGTCTAACCCTTAGGAACACTGCCCTTACGTGGTTCCAACCACTGAATGAGAGGCATTTCAGAAACATAGACCAACTCTTAGAGGCATTTATTGTTGAGTTTTCTAAGAGTGGAATCAGGCACAACACCTCCTCACTAATTCATAGCTTCAAACAAACACCTCAAGAGACGGTCAGACTAGCTGGAAGAAGATTTAGACAGTACCTGGAGAGATGCCCTATGCCGGAGTTGCCCACACCAGCCAAACAGATGGCCTTGTTCCTAGATGGATTGTTGAGCACTAAGCTCAGGTCATATGTGTACCTGAAGGACCCTAGAACGATAGAGGAGTGCGTGCGCATGTGCATAGACATTGAGGACAATCTCGGTGAGGAATTAGGACTATCAAAAATCTATAAGGATTCTGATAACGCTAGCACACAGACATCTGGTCAATCCGCATCCATCGAGGAACTTGCAGAGAAGGTAGCCCAAAAACTAGGCGTCTCTAGCAAGCAAATTCCGAGATTTGCCCCAGTTAAGCGGTGTTACAATTGTGGCGGCGAACATATGGCAAGTGTATGCCCCATTATGGCTCAACCTCAGGCGAACCTTAGTGGACAGTACTGCACCATAGAGCGCAGGTACACCAATCACATGGCACAAGACTGCCCATATAACAAACAAACTGTTAGGCAAAATTATCCTCAGCCATATCCACAACAGGGTAGATACCAGAATCAGTACCCATCACCACAATACAACAGACCGCAACAAACTTATCAGCCACCTTATCAAGGGCAGCAGAGACCTCAACCAGTCCTAGTGCAGCAACCCCCTACTCCAACCAATGTGATCCCAGTGAAGCATGCATCTACTGAAGAAAATCCGAACAGAGCCATAGTCCCAGTCACCCCATTGCTATCAGACAGTGACCCCAGTGACCATAGTTTTGACTCCGCACATATTGATAGCCCACAGGCTTACTACATGCAGTCACCCGAGCATAACGAGTCATACTACTATGAGGACCCAAGTGAAAATAGTGGGGAACCGGAGTATTCTAATGTCATGTACACAAACCCCAACTCTAGACCTCAACCTAGGCAGGTACGACCCCCATTTCCTAGAGGGCCATGTTTCAGATGTCAGGGAGATCACCTTGTACGTGATTGTCCACTACCTATCCCTACACTACCTCAGCCAGTAACCATTCAGGGCTTTTGTCAAGACTGCGGGAAAGAACATCTCCTACGAGATTGCCCAAAAAACCCCAATAACATGCCTAAGATCACTCCTATCAATGTTGTGGGGTTAGTTGTAGACTCCATAGGAAGCGGGACTTGCACTGCACCTGTGCAGGTGATCACAAGAGCCCAGGCACTTCAACAACACCAAGGTGTTGGTCCCGAAAAGAGCCCCGAGGTGAGTAAAACAGAGAGCATACCCAAAAAGAGGACTAGCACCTGGAAGGATAGTCGTGAAAGAATGAAGAGACAATGGGCAAAAAAGATAAACGAACTTGAAGAAAGCGTGAGAGAAACCAAGGCAAAAATCACTGAAATCACATCTCAACCGCACTCCCACACACTTCCTCCACTACCATCCCCATCACCCTCCAATTCTCCACCCTCTAACACACCCCTCGTAACCCACCCACCACCCCGAGTAGGATCAGTATTAGCTGACCCCACTCCTGAAGGTTTGGACATGATGTTTAAAGCCTACCAGGCTCGACTTCAAGAAGGGCCAACAGCTGCAAACCTAGACAGGAGTTACCCTAGAGCCGACTTAGAGATTGAACGGATGAAGATGTGCATGAAAATGGTAGAACAAGCTCAAGCTATACTTGAGACTAGCCAAAAGTTCAATCAGACGAACGCTGTCAAGCCGGATTTGCATTTCCAAGGCTTACTAGAAAGATTAGAGCAATTGGTAAACAAATCACAAGTTTCTTTACCTCCACACGCTCAACCAGTTGTTGAAAGAGGAAGCCCACCACAAATGGTAGCTTATGTTCCTAATTCCACGGATGCTGGAATACCTCCTTCAATACAACAGTACTCTCCAGAGTTCTTGCGGGAAATACAAGAAGAGAAATGGGCCAAGGAGAAGGGTGATTCCCCTCCGATTCCTGAGATTGATGATCTTCGTGATCAATTTCCCCAAGACATTCCCTCTATCTATGGAGATCAAGCAGAGCAACAAGAGGATGAGAGATTAGATTTTGAATCTAATTCTTTACAAGAGTTGCCTCATTTCACAGGCCCATGGGAATCTGAATCTCTCCAGATCAGAGCGCCCACGATATTGGTAAGAAATGAAGACTCAGTGATTCCCAGGAACACTGATGTGGTGAAGAACACTAAGGTTCAATGTCACCTCACTGTAGAGGAACTCCTCAAGGCAAAACCGGAGCTCTGGAATCATGTGAAAGATCAGGTTCCAGAACTTGAATCCAATATACCAAAAGTAGGCTCTAAGCAGAAAGTTCCCGAGATACCTCTTGACAAGATAGGAGACATGAGCGAAGGTGAAGAAGGTAACACTTATCTTCCGATCACCTATCAAGGTTACACAACCAAAGCAATTGTGGATTCGGGTGCCGGTGTTGCTATCGCGACCATCTCCCTGTGGAAGCGATGGGGCAAACCCACCTTAAGACCAACGAGAATGAAACTTCAAATGGCAGATGGTCATTTTGAAAGACCTCTCGGATTGCTTGAAGGGATAACTCTAACCACTTGTGGTGTAGAGTTTGAACATACGTTTGCCATATGTGACTTTGAGAAGAATAATGTTTACGAGATGATCCTAGGAAGACCCTTCCTACGACAATTACAAATAGTACAAGATTGGGGAACCAACTCCTTGTACTTACAGCACTTAGGGGTCACCACCAAGGTCAATCTGAAGGATCACACCTTCAGAGATGTACCACCCCTACAGTGGAATCCTATCCACAAAGCGAAAGAAGACTCTATCTCCGTGCATTCTGGAAGTTCACCTGAACCATCCTGGTTGCACGAAGATACTCACTTGTGGATGTGCAAGGTCGCGGAGGAAGAGGAAAAGCGCCGAAAAGCGAGAGAAGAAGGAGCTCCCCCAGGAGATAGACCAATAAAAGACCCAGCCTATACTCCGATGATATTTCCTGATGAGGAATTTGAGCCTCATGGTTGGGCAGAAATCTTAGCTACCATGGACATTGCAGTCAATGAGGAACAATGGACACCCCATTGCGATGAGGAGGGTTACGATATTTCAGTGTTCATGTGTCAGCCCTTGTTGGAAGAGTGTGATCCTAGTGAGTCCATGGAAGAAGAAGAGAGTGACGATGATCTAGAATCCATTGTGATGGATACTTACTTTGACTCAGAGGAACACTACTTAGAAGACATAGGAGTGTTAACCCAAAAAGAAGAAGAACCCCTTGCGAGTATTAAAACGATAAATTCAAAGAAAGGAAGTGAAGGAAGTCAAAAGAAAAAGAAAAGGAAAGCAGTGAGACAAGAAGAGGAAGAATCATTGTTTGAAGTACCAGAAAATTTCAAGAAATATGAAGTGGAAGACCGGAAAATATTGGTACGAATGCCTAAGAGAGAGGCCATTATAGGAGAAGCATATGACAATAAAGAAAAGACCAAAAAAATTGTAGTGACCCTTGAAGGGATCGAAGAGAGATGTACGTACATAGGTGACGACCTAAGTGCAGAAGAAGAAGCAGAGCTTGTAGCTCTATTAAGAGAATATAGGGATGTGTTTGCATGGCATTATAGAGACTTGAAAGGAGTAGATCCAGAGATCTGCTCTCATACGATTCCGATGACCGCTGATGCTAAGCCCACCAAACAAAAACCCTACACATATAATGACAATTATGCGGCCAAAATAAAAGAGGAAATTGACAGGCTGATTGAAGCCGGATTCATCTATGAGATTGAGCACACTGAATGGGTGTCCCCTATTGTAGTGGTGCCCAAGAAGAATGGGAAATTGCGAGTGTGCATTAACCTTAAAAAAGTTAATGCCGCTACGATTAGAGATAGTTATCCACTGCCCATCACCGAACATCTTTTGGAGCGTGTTGCAGGCAAGGAGGTTTACAGCTTCCTTGATGGATTTTCAGGTTACAACCAAGTAGCCATTGCCCCCGAAGATCAACACAAAACGGCCTTTGCCACAGAATGGGGAATCTTTGCATTCCGTGTGATGCCATTTGGGCTCACCAATGCACCTGCAACATTCCAAAGACTCATGTGTCATGTCTTCAAAGAGTTCTTGCGAAAGAGCTTAGAAGTATATGTGGATGATTTGTGCGCTCATTCCCAAGAGAGAAGTTACCACATCCCTGAACTCAGGCAAATCTTCAACAAGTGTAGAGATTATCGAGTGTGTCTGAATCCAAAAAAGTGTGTGTTTATGGTACGACAAGGTAAGATCTTAGGCCACATCGTTTCTAAGAATGGAATTTCAACAGATGAAGACAAAGTAAGAGCAATAGCAGAGTTGCCCAGACCAAGGAATGTTAAAGAGGTACAAGCCTTTATGGGCCATTGCGGATATTACCGTAGGTTTATCCACATGTATGCCATCATAGCTAAACCTCTTTATGGGTTGTTAACAAACTTTGAATGGAACGAGGAATGCGAGAATTCCTTCAATGAGCTGAAGAGACGTTTGTGCACAGCACCAATACTGACTACTCCGGATTGGAGCAAACCCTTTCATGTCCATGTAGATGCCTCCAATCATGCTATAGGATGTGTGCTAGCACAACCCACAGGTGAAGGAAACCTAGATTTGCCGATAGCATATGCTAGTAGGCAATTAAATGCAGCTGAACGAAATTACACCACAACGGAGAGAGAAGGCTTGGGCATGATATATGCTGTGAAGAAGTTTAGACACTATCTATTGGCCAATAAGTTCAAGTTTTTCACTGATCATCAAGCGCTACTATATTTGGTCAATAAACCTTGCAATACAGGTCGCTTAGTAAGATGGTTTCTCTTACTAATGGAATACGACTTTGAAGTTGTTGTCAGGAAAGGTAGAACCCATCTTAGGGCAGACCATCTTTCTCGCATCACTTCAGGAGAGCCACCGCAAGGAGTGTCTGATGAATTGCCCGATGCGTATCTGTTCAATTTAGAAGTTGTTCCTAAATGGGCAAATAAGTTGGTACCAGTCCTAACCTTCGGGCCTGCAAATAAGAATGTGAAAACCAGCAAAGAAGAAGTTGTAAAATCATTAAAGTATCAAATCTTGGCTGGAAGTATGTACAAGCAAGATACAGAAGGGGTGTTAGCTTGTTGTGTCGAGGAGGATGAACATGCTAGTTGGCTGCAGCAAGCCCATGAGGGACCGCTAGGGAATCACTACTCTAAACAACGAACCTTGCAGAATCTAAAACGCTTAGGAGTGTATTGGCCTAGCATGGACAAAGAAGTACAAGAGTGGATCCAGAGCTGTCCAGAGTGCCAGGAGAGACCCCCAGTGGAGCATGCCACTCTTTATCACATGTCATTAATCCCAGATTGGAGTGCTCCACTGGTCGAGTTCATGAGAACAGGAACATTAACCAATCAGGCTAGCATTGCAAGAAAACGGAGCATGGAGCAAGAGGCTCAAGACTATGCTTTAGTAGGAAACAACCTGTATCGAAGAGGCAAGGATGGTTACCTAAGACTGTGCGTACATGAATCAGACTACTTGAGAGTCTTAGAAACGGCACATAGCGGTGCTGCAGGTGGGCACTTTGGGCCTGACAGAGTGATTAAGACTATTCTATTCTCAGGACTATGGTGGCCCACTCTTCATATGGATGCACATACTTATGTGAAGAGTTGCGACACATGCCAACGTGCCCAATATCCGACAAGAAAAGATGAAATGCCCTTGAGGCCAATGATGGGAGGACGTGCATTTTCAAAGTGGGGTATAGACTTTGTAGGTCCCATCAACCCCCCAGCTAGGAACTCCCATGCAGAATACATTATTGTAGCCACAGATTACCTTACAAAGTGGGTGGAAGTAAAAGCCACGACAAAGAATGATGCTCAAACGACGGCTAAATTCTTATTCGAAAATGTGTTCACTAGATATGGGTTACCAATAGAGTTGGTTAGTGATAGAGGTACGCACTTCTTGAATGAGGTCATTGAAAATCTCCTTCAAGAATTCTTGGTGATACATAAGAAATCTGCACCCTATCACCCACAGGCTAACGGACAAGCCGAGAGCACGAATAAGATCCTGTGTAATGTATTGACGAAACTTGTAAATAATAAACGCTCGAATTGGGACAAACAACTTCATCATGCTGTTTGGGCATACCGAGTTGCTTACAAAACGGTACTCAATGCCACCCCATTTCAGATGGTCTTCGGACAAAATGCGGTGTTACCCTTAGATTTCCTAATTCCAGCTTTAAGAGTAGCACAAGAGCATGAGTGGAATGGACACGAGTTGTCCTCGAGGATCTTTGATCTAGAGCGCTTGGGTGAGACGAGGCTACGAGCAGCAGCAGGTATCTATGCTGCAAAGAAACGGCAAAAGGCATACTTTGATGCCCATGTGAAGGATAAGGGCTTGAAGGCAGGAGATCTAGTGTTAGTCTACACATTGAAACAACACGCAAGAAAGCTAGAAAAGAGAGGCTACGGACCTATGATCATTAATAGGATCTCCACGAGTGGAGCAGTACGACTAGCCACTTTAGAAGGGGATGTCCTCCCAAACTATATTAGCGGATGCAGAGTCAAGCTGTATCAGGAACCCCTCACGGAGGAGATGCTAAGCCGACTCAATATTGCTAAGCAACGTAAAGAGGAGGAAAAACGAATTCGAGAAGAAGCACAGGCAGAGGCCTTAGAACGTATCAAACGAATGAAGTTGAGAAGACAAGGAAGAGATCAGCCTATGACTAACACTGAAGAGTCCCCAGGCTATCCCATGGCCATGTGTGAGGCTTCAGGTGGACACACCCATAAGATAGTAGACCGACGACCTTTTGTGACCCTAGAAATAGGACAAAAGGACAGCACAACAAGCGTGAGGGCTTTAATTGATTCAGGAGCAGCCACAAGTGCAGTTCGGCTTTCTTACTGCCAGCAGCTGCAGTTGAAGGTAAAACCCATAGAAGCATATCTGATAGGATTAGGAGGTGTTGAAACCCCTTGTATGGGAGAGGTGGATCTTCCCCTCTACATACGAGAGGTCCTCATGCCAGTAAAAGTGCTAGTGTGTGAAGACGAGGATCTGACCGAACCGCTTATCTTGGGCCAAGACTGGATCTATGATCACGCAGTCAACCTGAACCTAAGAAGTGGACTTCTTCAGGCTTGGGTAGGCCAAAGTCGTCTCACGATTGAATTAGAAAATCAAGCACTCAAACCAATAGAACAGGCAACAACTCCTGGTCCCTCCAGGAATCCACGCGGAGATAACCACGTTGTGCTTGTCCAAACTTCTATGGTGCAGAGGAATGTCAATCTTACTGAAGGTTCAGGAGCCAAGAAGGAGTTCCTAATTGATCCAAGGAAGATTCTAAACGAACGGACCGAACACCACTCGATACGAAGGAGACCGCTGATCAAGAGGAAGGAGCGCCAACCCGCGCAACATGGAGCATCTCGTGGTGTGAAGCAGATCTGGATACGCAAGGATGGGAGACCCACAGCCCCAATCGCAGATTCTCAAGGAGACAAGACACAAGCCTCACAATCAAGGATCAAAGCTAAGAAGCCCCCTAGGATCACCCCTAGGCACACCATCTCTATTTGGGTCCCTAAGCGGTCAATGAAGGCCATCCCTAATGCTAGACAGATATGGGTGCCCAAGGCTAGCTTACAAGCCCAAATTACTTCAACTACAGACACAAGGATGAAGCAGCTCTCACAAGCACTCTTGGCCAACAACTCAGGAAGTGACAAGATACCTACACCTCTCACTGTCCACACTCCCATCAACCCCAGGAATGTCTGGAAATGGGTACCCACAAGGTCCCAACCACATCACACACTCAGACCAAAGTCTTCACCTGTCCTTAGCTCTAAAAGCTACGACTCCTGTATCAAAGTGTGGAGAGTTAAACTGTGTACTAAACCCCCTGACCATCTTCTGTAAATCTGTCCACACTAACACAGAAGCATTTCGAGTCCATTGCATAACCAAAGTACGCATCTAGGATGACACTGACCTTTAATCACCACTCACACATATCATAAACACCTCACCACTAACTACTGACCTCCGGGATTGTCATGTTAGTATTGTGAAGGGAACACCATTACATCTTGTTTCCTATGCAACACTAATGTGCCTTTCGTCTTCCAGCAGATAAGCGACCTACTCTCATGGCAACCGCGGCAGGCACAAGCTCTCAGGCAGGATCTGGTGCCCCCATCAACTGGGATGCCATGCCAGTGGAAGCTCCACCAACGGCTAGACCTGAAGAATTCTTGAATGTGCGAAGAATCCCTATTCCAGATCCACCCAGTGGACTAACCGAAAGAGTAAAAGGGCACTCCCATTGGTTCAATGAAATGCCAGGGGATTTGGGAGACGCGGACCACATCTGGGAGTCCAAGATGGAGTGTGGAGGGGTTTGGTGGACCTTCCAATTCTTTTCAAGAGAATTTGAGGCCTTACAAAATGCAGCTCCCCTTCAAGAGATCTGGCGAAAGGCAGGACTGCAAACTTACTTCAGTGCAGCTCTACCAAAACCTGACTTCCTCAGGTGTTACTACTTGATTGCCACGATGAAACCTACCGGGGATAAAGATCATTCAGGCACATTCTGGGTGCCCTCCTTATCTAATCTGGAGGAGATGAGGAAGTTTGAACTAAATGTAACGTTAATCAGGGAAGCCCTTCAAATGTATGGCACTCATGTGCCTTCAGATCGCGACCCCCTGATACCAGAATCAATGAAGAGCAATAGAGTCAAGAAGCTCAAAGACATGTGCGCCCTCACCCCTAACATCGCCATACCCCTGCGGATGTGCCTCCAGCACTTCGCATTTCCAGCTCAAGACCGTTTCACTCAGCCTCACAAGAAGATATGGTACGGACTGTATTTAGCAGAGACCGGAAGCTTGCCCATTAAGATGCCAGTATGGATCTTAGATCAGGTATATGAGGCAGGCAAGCGGGGGGTGAGGAAGCCCACTCTACATGGTTGCTGTGCGTTGACTAGAATCATCTACAGATGTCTGGCGTATGACGTGCCAGTTGCTCGAGCCCTAAAGTATGCACATCTAGAATTGTTTAAAGGGCGAAAGTCAGGGAGTCAGCCTGCAAAAAGAATGCGTGGATCCCTTTCACAAGTCCTGATCCCTCCAGCAACCACTACCGAAGTCTCCCCTAGAGAGGAAGCCCCGGTGGCACCAATCACAATCCATCTCCAGGAGTCTCAACCAAGAGAGGTGGTACAGCCCACTCCCTCTGCCCCTCCGCTACCTACCGATGCAGAATTCGCAGCGATGGCCACTTTCACCGAAGACCAAAATTTTGATTTTGAAACATTTCTGCAGACGGCTCATCTATCAGACAGTGAAGGTTGCCCTGACAATATCGATCCGGGGACATCAACCCAAAGAGAACAGGCACGAGGTGAGACAAGCAGCGTACAGGAGCTAGGAGTGACGCAACCTCCTCAAAGTCCAAACACACAAGCTCAGGAGCAGGCACCAAGGAATAACCCAGAAGAGAGTGAAGACGAAACCCCTGCCTATACGGCACAGCTCAAACGATTATACCAGACAATCAAGCAGGTACAAAGACGCCATAAAATGTCAGAAGAAGCAAATAGGGCCCTAGTAAACCAGATGTTACAGTCAGAGCATATCGACCCCCATTTTGTAGAATCGCTAAATCTTTTGGCAGACACCTGTGGCATCAGTGAAGCATTGAGAACCTTGGTCTATCAAGAGAATCCTGCTTATGATCAAAGAAGAATTGATACGCGGCCGCGACAAGGAAAGATGATTCAGATGGAAGTATCTACCGCGCTAGCTACGTCCACATCAGAAGATGTTCACATGATTAGCCCTAGGCATAATGATGAACTGGAGGAAGTTACGCATGCCCCATCCCCCCCATCATCTCCTATCCCACCCTCAGAGCCTCTCTCCACTTATCTTTCTACACAACCATTCTCCTCCTATAGTGAGACCATTGTACACACCCCCGTTTCTACTCTCCTTCCTTCACCCTCATCCATCTCTGTCACTCAGATTTTTGAACCCCAACTAGGTCACCCTTCCTTCCTCCATGCCTTTGGACAACCATCTGTCACGAGTCAGACTCTTTCCCTTCCCTTACCCTCCACCCTTCCATTTCCTCCCTCCCAAACTATACCTACTCCATCCCTTGTAACTGCCTCGGGCACCACACTAATCACCCAACCCTCCTTGTGGACCCAATTTGTAAACATTCTTCGACAGGTTGAGGAACATAAGAAAAAGTCCCTTCCCCAAAGTCACTTCCCCACATTCACAGCCACCACCATCACACCACCCACCATCCCGGTGTTCACATTTCACGAATCACACTCACTCATGTCCGATCCCATGGACATCTCACCATCCGCTGGATCACCCACCACCACTGTTCTCACAACACCATCACAGGTTATTACACTCACATCACCACTTCCACACACAGTAGGCACAACATCCACTTTTCCCACTCCCACTTCCCAACCCCCTGCATCTTCCACCTCATTTAGTCTTGCACTTGACACGATGCTTGAAGCTGCCACTCAGCTTAAGCAAGAATATACATTATTGGAAGAAAATAACAAAGGGCTTTGCACCCTCACAGCAACACTCCAAGAGCGTGTCAATGCCTTGGAGTTCATTCATACGGAGTCACAAAGCAAGATATTCGCCCTCGAACAGGTAAATGCGCAACTCAAAGCGGAGCATATGGAAGAGAGCAAAGCCATGGAGGAACAGCTGCGCGATCAAATGGGCCGCAATGCACGGCTTCAACGAAACATGGCTTTGCTACGACGACATCTGGCAGCAGCGCAAGAAGAGAATAGACGGCTTCAACAACAAAACCAAGAAAACCTCGAGGCTGCCATGGAGAACACCCCGGGAGCACCCATAGACCCGGTCAAATTTCAAGCGGTCCCCTCAGAAAGCATACAACAAATATTGGAAACGTATGCCAATCTATTAGAAGCACATGATCAGCTTGCCGATCAGCTAAAGGACTTACAGAGACCCCAAGAGTCTACACCACACCGACAGGAACATAAAGAAATGACAGACGCTACTACTTCAACCGAACCTGAACATTCAACGCCCAACGACGTGCTGGACTTACGGCAGCAGATCGCAGAATTAAAACTGAAGTTGATGCAGTACGAACGACCCCCTTCCCCACCAGAGCAACCGTCAGAAGAAGAAGCTGTTACCATCCCAGTGGAGGAAGCATTCGACGACGACTACGAGCCTCAACCACTTCCAGGAGGACGCGTAACAGAAGAAGGTCACGATACCTATGAGGAACCCCCATCGGCATGGATGAAACAAGTAGAGGAGATGGGGAAAACTCATCAGGAGCGGATATCCACTCAGATGCTGGCAATGAAGGCCATTGAGGACACCATCCTTCACTCAGAATACTTCAGGCACCTCGCTCCTAGACGCCTGATCACTAGTTCTGAACTGCAATACAAGCCCTATTTTGTATTGTTGGCTGACTACAATGCAGAAATCAAACGAGTCATCAACAAGTGCCCAACATTTGCCACACAGTTCGAACCAGAAGACATACCAGAAGCGGCACGAAAAGGGGCCATATTCCAACCAACGTGGAGGCAAAAGTTACTCGAAACTTACCCAGAAATGCTTCGAACATGGGATCATGCCCCCATGCATTTGAAGTACAATCCGTGTTTTGGGCCAGTGCAAAGACGCAGATCATGGAAAGCTTTTGCCATCAAGGTTCAGAATAACGCAAACTGTAAAGAATGGCTCAACTACCCCGCTATCGCCCCCCCAACCGGTACTCCTACAGTGTCATACATGATTGCAACCATCAGACATTGGATACCACGCCTCCACCCTATGCCAGATGTCGCTGCACAGGTGATGCTCAAGATCCTCGACATGATGCAGGTCGTACTCAAAACTTTTCGCAATGTATGTCGTATTCAACCTCCTATTCCAGGGTTTATCAATGGTAACTACGACCTGCTATATGATATGAGCACAACCCCGAGCATACGAGTGGCTTACGCATGGCATGCACGCATAAGATATCTCCCTGCCTGCTACAAGCAAACATTTGACGACATGTTCACCACGGGGTTTTGGGAAGCACATTCAGAGGTATTTGCGCCACGGCCTACGCATCTACTCCATCTCTTTGCATGTGAGCAAACGATGCACTCCGAGCTTTACACGATGCCACAACCTGACATGCCTGGTACAGTGGATTGGGAGGCTTTGCAACGAGATCTAATCAGAGGTTTAAAAATCAAAGAACAAGAATTGGCAACCGACCTCCTGCAACAATACATTGATCAAACGACGGAAAAGAGGTCTGTCAGAGGCGACAGACCCTAGGGGGGGGAGAGTGTTGACAGGATGCGGGAAGAAGCAAGTATGGACACACATGAAGATCTAGCACTGAGGCAACTTATTTTTTTTCAAAACCCCCACATCATTCTAAAGTGATTCTCATCACTACGAACCCTTGTAAATATCATTTCACCTTTTTGTAGCTCCATTTTGTACAAGCCGAGGAGTCCTCGAGCTTGGGGAGCCTTAGATGTAGTTGCCTGTCAATTTTCATAATTTTTAGATCTCGTTTGGGCCCTCAAATAAGCCCCGGAACCTAATTTTTAACTAGGCCGGACACTAGGTCTGAACAGGGCCAAAGCTAGTCAAGAACTATAAATAGAGCTAGAGAGCTCATTTTAGAGGTTAGCTTCTTGTAGTTTGAGCTTGTATGAGAACTTTCTTGCAATAGAAGTGATTCCATTGTCTTACTCTCTTTGTTCTTACGGTGTGTGCGCGTGTGTGTGTATGTGTGTGCATGCTTGTGTGCTTCTCACTCACGCACTTGTGCTTCCACTTGCTCGTGGTCTTCATACCATCCTCATGTCTTCCCGGATTGACATTAAAGGAGGTGCTACTCATCACTGAGCTACAATCCTTAACTGTGATATACATGCGAGCATGGTGTCCAATGCATTGCCTATGGATGAGGGTGTGGTTTGTACAATGGAAGATGCAATGGGAGGGGATTGGGGAAGGGAAAGAGTGAATGATGTGTCTATTGGAGATGTGCGTGTGAGTGAAATTGGTGGAGGGGGAATGGGAGAAGGTGGAAGTGTGGGGGGACGGGGAGGTGTTGTGGGTGGCAAAATGTCCATACTTTCGGGGGTGGATGCAAGTGTGGTGTCTACCATATACATTGGAACGGTAGGTGGTGTGTGAGTGATTGTGGTGAATAGATGAGAAGTGGGTGCGGGAACTGAAAATAAAGGAAAAGGTGGAGACATGTGTTGGAACGTTCTGGACAGAAAGGTATGGAGGGATTGGAGTGGCGGGACGGGGGTTTGGAGGTGAGCTCCTAGAGGTGGAAAGGCCATGAAAGGTGGTGTGGTGGTCAGAAATCTAAAGAATATGGATCTAGAGTCAGGATGGCCTATGGCTGAGGTTATGGGGGCTGGTTGTCCTATGGCTGTTTCCATGAGCGATTTGGTGGATTGGGTTGTGATGGTGGTGGCTTCATAGAGTGGATTTTCACAGGTGGAGAACAAGGTTGAACTCGAGGTGGGAGTGCGGAAGATGAAGGTTTGCTCGGTGGGTTGAGTGGTCGAGGTGATCTCCATGGCTTCTGTTCTAGAAGGCGATGGTGGGGGTGTGGGTGGTAGCGGCTCGGTTGATTCGTCATGGGTGACTGAGTGCTCTTGGCCAGAAGTTACAGCTGCTTGGGAGGTTGTCTCAAAGGGTTCAGATGTAATAATAGGTCCTTCCCCTGTAGTAATTGGAATCTGGATATTTTTGCCAGACTGTGGTCGTGTTTGGAATCATTGCGGATCGTATTGAACGGGGGGTTTTTGTATAGTTGTTCGAACTACTTCTACTACAGCATAAGTTTCTGCCACCAATAAGAAACTCTCACTGAATTCTGAGTCAACTCTAGCTTCTTCCAAGAGCTGAGCCATGAGCAACCTACTACTCTGTTCAGTGAGCAGTTGTTGCGATCGCACTCGTTCCATGATTTGATACAACCTTCGGAGTTCTGCTGTATATGTGGGGGTTCCGGTGGTTTCTTCTTCTTCTGCTTCTTCTTCTTCTTCTAGGTGTCCTTGTTGTTGACCTTGCTGATCGTCTCCCCAATGTACATGGCGGCCTTCTGTGGATTTCCTCCGTCTTTGTGAAGAGGTGCCATGTTCTTCTATGTCCGAGAAGAATTCAACATCGGAGAGTTGGGTATTCTGCAAGAATGATTCGAAGTCGAAGGTGCTCATCCCTTGAACGTCTCCAATCGTGGCAAATTCAAATTCAAATGGGACAGGAGGAGCCAAAGGGGCAGCTTGTGATGTACCTTCAGATCCAGACCTGGGTATTCTAATGGTAAAGGGAGGTACAGTGGCCTCCCCTCGTGGCGAGACTTCTGGAGTGGTCAGAACTTCACGTGTCTGGACACAAGGAATCAAGCCCCTCATGCGCTTGGATTGATGTGTGGCAGTTTTTAGCCTCTTAAACATTTGTAGTTGTGCCCAAGTTATGCTAAGCATCTATAGATAATGCGTGTGATTGCACAACAGCGATTCACCACTAGTTTTCTAGATGACCTTTTATTTGCTTCATACAACTGCTCCACAATCCATATAGGAACCATATTCTTTTGTGAGGTTGTGTGAATCGATCTTGACCAGGAAAAGCAAAATGTTGCATGCACATACGGAGAGGGATGGACACGTTTGGTGTGAGTGCTGCCATATCTTTCAACTTCAGTAGTTTCAGATCCTTCATGTTGGTGGGAATGAAAGCATCCTTCTCAGAAGGTACATGTGTGCCGTGCATATTCAAAGCAGAGCTCACCAATTCCAAGGTAAGTTCAAACCTCTTCAACTTGTTGTTGCCCAGCAAGGAAGGAAGAACGAATGTTCTTGGTTTGTCCTTTTCTGCATTAGCCTGTAATGTTGAGACCAGATAGTAGCATCGGAGGAGATCTGGTTTGGGTAAGGGTGCCTCGAAGTACTCGGCTAGCCCTGCTCATTGCCATATGGTCTGAAGATCTTGTGTGTTCTGTAGAGTCTCAAACTCCTTGGAGAAGAATTGGAATCGGATCCATGATCTGTCATACTCGCACTTGGACTCCCATATATACTTGGCCTCTCCTAATGGACCTGGCATGCCATTGAACCAATGAGAATTGGCATGGACTCTCTGTGTGATCCCTGTGGGCGGATCTGGTACAGGTATCTGCTGGAGGTGTTGCAGCTCCACAGGTCATTCAGTTGGTGGCACATCAATAGGTAGACTATCCACATCAATCCCTGCAGTACTTACTCCTGCCTGTGAGCTTGAGCCTCCTACTTCTGCCATGAGATTACGTGTAGATGTTGATGCTTATCTGCTAGAAGAAGAGAGGCACATTAGCATTGCATAGGAAACAGAAGGTTCTGGTGTTCCCTCCACAATACTAACATGACAATTCAAGTGGTTAGGGGTGGAGTGTTTTGTGATGTGTGAGAATGTTAGTTAGTAGGTTAGTGTGCGTCCTAAACGCATACTTTTGGGTGTGTAATGTACTCAGAATGCTCCTTCATCAGAGTGGATGGATTTACAAGAGTGGGTCAAGGGGTTTGACACGGGTTTTAAGTCTCCAAACTTTGATGGTGGAATCGTAGCTTTTATTGGTGATGATGTGTGAAGGTTTGTGGACTGGAGTGTGTTGGATTTGGGACCTTTTGGGTACCCATCACCTGACATTCTTGGGTGTGACCGAAGAGTTAGAGGTGTGGGGTGTGGATGTTTGCACTGGGATATGTGCCAGGGGTTCTTGTGAGTATTGATTCAATCTTGGGAATGGAGGTGATGCTAATTGAGCTCGAACGCAGGTCTTGGGCACCCATATCTGTCTAGCATTTGGGATTGCCTTCATTGACCACTTTGGAACCCAAATAGAAATGGTTTGTCTAGATTGATTCCTCGGATACTCCTTCGTTGTGATCCTAGACGGTGTAGCGCGTTTGGTGCATCTTTGAGATTCTATCTCCAAAGCACAGGGTTGTTCACCCTTGCGTACCCAGATCTGGTTCATGCCATGAGGTACTCTAGATTGTACAGGTGGGTGCTCACGCCTCTTGATCATTGGCCTCCCCTATGTCGTGTGTTGCCCGACTTGCTTTCCTCGAATCCTCTTTGGAAAAGAAGGGAACTCCTCTTTGACTGCTGCACTTTTGACAAGAGTGACAATCTTCTGCACCATAGAACTCTGGACAAGAATAGCATCTTTATCATTATGTGTGTTCCTGGAGGGACCAGGATTTGGTGCCTCTTCTAGTGGCCTAAGTGCTTGATTTTCTAATTCAATAGTGATGCAGTTTTGGCCTACCCAAGCCTGAAGAAGTCCACTTCTCAGGTTGAGGTTGACTGCGTGATCATAGATACAGTCTCGGCCCAAGACAAGAGGTTCGGTAAGATCCTCGTCTTCACATACTAGCACTTTAAGTGCCATTTGAACCTCTCGAATGTAGAGGGGCAATTCCACCTCACCCATGCAAGGGGTTTCCACACCTCCCAATCCTATGAGATATGCCTCTATAGGATTGACCTTCAATTGCAATTCTTGGTAGTAAGAAAGTCGAACTGCACTAGTCGCTGCTCCGGAGTCAATTAAGGCTCTCACGGTTCTTGCACTCTCTCCTTGTCCTACCTCTAGGGTCATAAAAGGTCGTCGATCGACTATCCTATGGGAACGTTCACCTGAAGCCTCGCACATGGCCATGTGATAACCTAGAGCTTCTTGAGTGTCAGGCATAGGTTGATCTCTACCTTGTCTCCTCAATTTCATTCGTCGAATGTGTTCTAAAGCTTTTGCCTGTGCTTCTTCTCAAATTCGTATTTCCTCTTCTTTACGTTTCTTGGCAGTGTTGAGTCGATTGAGCATCTCCTCAGTGAGAGGTTCTTGATATAGTTTGACTCTGCATCCACTAATGTAACTAGGGAGGACATCACCTTCTAGTCTAACTAGCTGAACTGCTCCACTCGTTGAGATCCTATTTATGATCATAGGTCCATAACCTCTCTTCTCTAGCTTCCGTGCATGTTGCTTCAGGGTGTAGACTAAAACTAGATCTCCTGCTTTCAAGCCTTTATCCTTCACATGGGCATCAAAATACACCTTCTGTCTTTTCTTAGCTGCATATATTCCTGCTACTGCTCGTAGTCTTGTTTCACCTAGTCGTTCAAGGTCAAAGATCCTCGAAGAGAGGTCATGACCCGTCCACTCATGCTCCTGTGCTACCCTTAGTGTTGGTATCAAGAAGTCTAATGGAAACACTGCATTTTGGCCAAATATCATCTGAAAGGGTGTGGCTTGGAGTACCGTTTTATAAGCAACTCTATATGCCCAAACAGCATGGTGTAGTTGTTTGTCCTAATCAAAGCGTTTATTATTTACTAATTTCGTCAGTACATGGCATAGAATCTTATTTGTGCTTTCGGCTTGGCCATTAGCTTGTGGGTGTGTAGCTCAGTGATGAGTAGCACCTCCTTTAATGTCAATCCGGGAAGACCTGAGGATGGTATGAAGACCTCGAGCAAGTGGAGGCACAAGTGCGTGAGTGAGAAGCACACAAGCATGCACACACATACACACACACGCGCACACACGGCAAGACAAAGAGTGAGAAGCAATGGAGTTCTTAGATTACTTTCAAAAAACTCTTACAAGTTCGTTTCAATTACAATCTAACCCCAAAAATGAGCTCTCTAGCTCTTTTTATAGTTTTTGACTAGGTTTTAGCCCTGTCCAGACCTAGTGTCTGGCCTAGTTAAAAATTAGGTTCCAAGGCCAATTTGAGGGCTTAAACGGAGTCTAAAAAATACGAAAATTGATATGTAGGTACTTCTAAGGCTCCTCAAGCTCAAGGACTCCTTGGCTTGCACAAAATGGAGCTACAAAAATATGAAATGGTATTTACAATGATTGTTAGTGATAAGAATCACTGTTATAAAGATGTTGATTTGGAAAAATTTGAAGGGCCTATCTGCCAGATTTGCATCGACTGCTTTGTCTACTTACTCCTTCACCTCGCTCTGACTCTCTCCGCTGGCTTCCTTGTCTAGTCAGTCCTTGGGTGCCCATACTACTCTCAACACCCCCCCCTCTCTCGCGTTTGTCGTCCTTGACAGACCCTTGTTGCTGGGAGTGTTGGATGTAATATTCCACAACCTGAGTGGCAAGCTGATGTTCTTGTATGCGTAGTCCTCTGGCCAAGTCTGTCATCATACGATCCCAATCAATTGGTCCTGGAATGTCTGGGTGTGGCAGCCGTAACTGATCAGCATGGATCGCTTGTTCGACTGCGAATAGATGTAGCAAATGTGTGGGTCTGGGAATGAAAATTTCAGAATGATATTCTCAGAATCCCGTAGAGAACATTTCCTCAAATGTCTGCTTGAAGCATGCGGGTAAGTACTTTATTCGTGCATGCCAGGCAAAGATTATAGTAACCGAGGGAGTCTGGCTCATGTCGTAGACTAAATCCTTGTTACCTTGAGAGAATCCAGGGGCAGAGATGTATGGAGCCTGTACATTCCGAAAGGTTTTGAAGACAATGGTCATGAGCTCGAATATCTTCATACACATTTTCGCTGCTATGTTGGGTACATTATTTAGACGTGTAGACCAGTGCCGAATTGTTGATATCATGTAGGCTACGGTTGGGGTCCCTCGAGGTGGAGCAAGATATGGATAGTTAACCCAAGCCGAGCATTCTTTATTGGTAATCGGTTAGTAGACGTGCACGCCAATTAGGTTGGAAGATCGAGCGAGCACGTGCATCTGTCGGTAAATCCCCTAGCTCAAATTGAGTGGCGAATGTGGGCTCCTTCCCTGTATGTCTTTTGACTTCTGCATTATAATCATGTAGCAAGACAAAATAAGGCATGTATTGCGACTCTGATGTTGTGATTAACCGTTGATGGGATAGATTTTGAAAGTAAGAAGACCTAAGGACAGTTTCTTCCAGATTTGTGAGAGATTGCATTTGCACAGCCACACGATCATCATGTGTCTTACCCACTTTCTCGACCCTTTTGACCCAATCTGGAACTTGAATTTCTAAAGTGTCTTGTCCTTCCTCTGTAGTGCGACCACCGGGTGTCGGCATCGGCTCGTATGGCTCTTCATAGCTATCATCGACGGGGATTTCCACTACTGTTTCAGGTTCTGGTTCTTCAATGGGCGAGGGTGGCCTTTCATATGGTATGAGGCGTGCTTGGAGTTCTGCCACCTGTTTCCGAAGGGTCTCTACTTCTTCTGTAGAGTGTTGCAAGATTACCGGCTCCTGTTGAGCTGTGGGGGCACTGGCTATCTGTTTCTTTAGGTCTGCACATTCAGTCTCTAACTTTTCATATGACTCCAAAAAATTTGCATGCTCCTCAAGTAAGATGCGAATGTCTTCCGATGGGACTGATCTATATCTGGTAGGGCTAATGGTTGCTCCTACAGTTCCTTCCATTGCCGCTTCAAAGTTGTCTTGGTTTTGTTGTTGAAGTCTCTTGTTCTCTTCTAGTGCTGCTGCCATATGCTTCCTTAATAGCCCAATGTTGCGTCTGAGTGTAGCATTAGATATCATTTGCGCTTGGAGCACTGTTTCTAGTTCCTTGACTGCTTGATCATCTACTGTTGGTGTCTTTGATTCCAATTCGGAGTGAGCCTGTTGTAAGGTGGTATGCTCGGTTAGGAGCGTTTGGTAATCAGCTTCAAGAGTGGTGACTCTAGCTTGCAGACGTTGAGATTCTGCCTGGAGGGCAGCAGTGCGTTCTTCCAATTGCTGGTATTCTTGTTGTAGTTGATGTGTACACTGAAGTAATGTGTTGAACGTGCTATTTACATTATGAGATGCAAGGGAAAAAGTTTGAATTGCAGGGGAGGTGGGATTGGGTAGGGGGGTAGTGAATGCTGTGTGTGCCAATGATGTGAGTGGTGAGGTGGGGGGTAAGGGAGGGGAAGATGGTGGAATCGTGGGGAGAGGTGCTGTGGTTGGTGAAATGTCCATTGGGTCAGACAAGGTGGTATGTACAGGGGCTACCATGTAGGTGGGTATGGTAGGTGAAGTGAGTGTGGTGTTCGTGTAAATTGATGTCGTTGCAAACATCGGAGAAATGTGCCTCTGAAACATTGGAGAGCGGATGAACTGCTCCACAAAGGACGGGTATTGGGGTGGTGCAGTCAGCTTGAAAGAGGTGTAGGGGCCAGATGGGAAGTGAGGGAGATTCTGACACTAATTTGAGGGTGTCGATGAAATGTTGGTCCACCCCCTCATCTGATAGCATTTCTTGCATCAAAGCTTGACCTGATACAAGAGAGAGTTGATGCCTTTCTTGTACTGCTTTGATTGTGTCGTATAACCTTTGTAGTTGAGCTGTATATGCTGGTGCACCTACAAGTTCTGGCACTTCTTGTTGCTCCTCTTGATGCTCTTCATCATAATCCTCCTCATCTTCCTCCTGTTCTTCATCTCCGTCATCCTCTTCATCCACTTCAACTGGGGTGACAGGTGCTTGGGAGGTTGTGGCCTGCGTTTGCACGTTTTCCGCTTGTTGTGCCTCTTCTGCCTCCAGCTCTACATCTTGTAATAATTGTTCGAAATCTTCATTAATGAGTTCTTCCAAAGGTGCACCACTGGGAAATTCAAGATCGGTTGGGATAGGAGGGAATATCAAGGTGGAACCATCGGTGCTGCGTCTTGGAAGTCGGAGTGTGAATGGTCGGACTCTTCGGGGTGGAGGGGTGACGTCTGGTGTTAGGGTGGCTCCACGTGGTTGAGCACATGGGACTTGGACAGTGCCTCTCATTTTCTTAGAAGGGGGTCCTGTGGATGTCCTGCCTCTAAACTGCTCTACACGATTCCACATTAAGGCCCGTTGAATAGGGATGTCATAAGCCAAACACCTATAAATGATTCTCGTCAGAGCACAGCAACCATATAAAACCTGTTTCCGCGGCCATCGTTTGTGAGCTAGGTGTATCTGATCAATTATCCAGTGGGGTAAGTTGATGGTGAGGCTCTGTGTCTCTACCAGATACAAACTAAACCAAATCTTTTTGGGCGGCATGGTGAATCTATCTTGTGCCGGGAAAGCAAAGTGTTGCATGCACATGCGAAGGTGTATTGCAATATTAGGTGTCATGGACACCATGTCCTTGAGTTTGGTGAGACTTCGATTCTTCATGTAATCCGGTACTAGGGTTTCCTTCTCTGTAGGAATATGCATTCCGCGCATATCTAGAGCCTCTCTCACCAAGTTGTTTGATAGCCTGAATCTCTTGAGCTCATTCCCCTTTGTCAGAGATGGAATCACAAATGAGCTTGCACCTTTTGGGTTCTGGTTTGGAGTCAAGGTGTTGATGAGATAGTAGCATCACATGAAGTCAGGCTTTGGGATCCGTGCACTGAAATATGCATCCAATCCTGCCTTTGCCCATATCGAACGTAGACCTTCTGCATTTTGTAACTTCTTGAATTCTCTTGTAAAGAAATGGTATCTGCCTTGCTTCCCATTGAAGTCCAACTCTGATTCCCATAGGTACGTTCCCTCACCCAAGGGTCCTGCCACCTCAGTAAACCAGTGGGAAGTCTTTCCTACGGGCATGGTGTGGCCACGCGGAGGGTCCGCAATAGGTATGATTTTGATTGCCCGCAATTCTTCTGGTCTTTCATTTGTCTCAGGCAAAACGGGTAAACTGTCTAAGTCCACCACTTGCGGGCTTGTTTCTGTGTGAGAGCTAGTTCCTACTGCCTCAGCCATGTTGAAAACTTCGCAGCTGGTTCTGTGAGAATATATGAATAAATGTTAACATTGCAATGAACACAAAAATGACACGGTGTCCCCTGTTACAACATTAACCTAAAGTTCGGGAGAGATTAGGGGTTAATAAGTGCTCGGTGCTAGCGTGTGTAGTTAGAAATTGGGTAGACCTACGAGCTAAGCGGAATGATGTAATGTGAGAGTGAAGTGGTTAGTAGGTGGGCATGGATTTACATTTGGGGTCCGGGGGTTTATTACAAGTTTTAGGTTGCCAAATGCAACGAATAGGTTTTGAGTTTGACTTTGTGGAGGCTCTGGAGAGTGTGATAGGGTATTTACTTGAAAAAGGGGGTTGTTTAGGGACCCATCTACGGGTGAGTCTGTGCGTGCTTCTAGGTTGCAGTGTGTTTGAGTGTATCAGACAAGAGTGGGTGGCGGTTGCTTGAGCGAGTGAACCCTGTCGTGTATGATGTGAATTGTGTGGGGTCATTTGAGCCTGCAAGCAAGCCTTAGGCACCCAAATTTGTCTTGATTGTGGGCTGGCCTTCATCGACTTCTTGGGCACCCAAATAGACTTCACGTTAGCAGAAGAACTTCTGAAAGACGCCTTATTAGTGTCGTGTTGTTGGTTACTAATAAGAGGCTTTGACCGTGTGGTTGGCTTGAGTGCAACCGGGTGTTCGCCTTTCCGCACCCACACTTGTTTCAATAGCTGAGACATTTTGCTGCGCAGGTACTTTTGATCTCCGACATAGGTAGTACTCTGCTTCTTCTGCTTTTGATCCACCTTTGGTTGCTGCCTCCCTCTAGCCTTTGGAAAAGAAGGGAATTCCGTTGCATCCCTGACTCCTTTTTTGCAACCATCATTCCTCTGCAACACATAGTTTTGGACAAGAACAACATGGTCATCTTCATGTGTACTCCTGGAAGGACCAGGAGTGTGTGTCTTTTCTAGTTCCTTGAGTGCTCCATTATTTAACTCAATTGTAATTCTAGTCTGATTCACCCATACCTGAAGAAGTCCACTTCTTAGGTTTAAGTTGACTGCTTGGTCATAGATCCAGTCTTGACCCAAGACAAGGGGTTCAGTGAGGTCCTCATCTTGACATACTAGTACTTTAACTGTCATTGCCTCATCGTGAATATAGAGGGGAAGTTCCACCTCGCCCATGCAAGGGGTTTCCACGCCTCCCAATCCTATGAGATATGCTTCCACAGGATTGACAGTTAATTGCAACTCTTGACAGTAAGACAATTTAACAGCACTAGTGGCTGCACCTGAGTCAATCAAGGCTCTTACAGTCCTTGCACTCTTTCCTTGTCCTATATCTAAGGTTATGAAAGGACGTCGATCAGTTATCCTATGTGAGCTAACACCTGAGACTTCACACATAGCCACGTCATATCCTTGGTCTGCATATGCATCTTGCCTAGGGTGCTCTCTACCTTGTCTTCTTAATTTCATTCTCCGTATGCGCTCTAGGGCTTCTGCTTGAGCTTCTTCTCGAATTCGCTTTTCTTCCTCTTTGCGTTTCTTAGCAGTATTGAGTCGACTTAGCATTTCCTCTGTGAGAGGTTCCTGATACAACTTGACTCTGCATCCGCTAATATAGTTTGGGGGAACATCACCCTCTAAAGTGGCTAGTTGTACTGCTCCACTCGTGGAGATCCTATTGATGATCATAGGTCCGTAGCCTCTCTTCTCCAGTTTCCTCGCCTGTTGCTTCAATGTGTAGACTAAAACTAAGTCGCCTGCCTTTAAACCTTTATCCTTAACGTGGGCATCAAAGTATGCCTTCTGTCGTTTCTTTGCTGCATATATCCCTGCAGCTGCTTTCAGTCTTGTTTCTCCTAATCATTCAAGGTCAAACAGTCTGGAGGAGAGTTCATGACCCGTCCATTCGTGCTCTTGTGCTACTTTCAATGTAGGTATTAAGAAGTCCAAAGGTAGCACGGCGTTTTGGCCAAATACCATCTGAAAGGGGGTGGCTTGGAGTACCGTCTTGTAGGCGACTCGGTATGCCCAAACAGCATGGTGTAGATGTTTGTCCCAATCAGAGCGTTTAGTGTTCACTAATTTTGTCAGCACATTGCATAAGATCTTGTTGGTGCTTTCGGCTTGTCCATTAGCTTGAGGGTGATAAGGGGCAGACTTCTTATGAACTACCAAGAACTCTTGGAGTAGATTTTCAATCACTTCGTTCAAGAAGTGAGTGCCTCTATCACTTACTAGTTCTATAGGTAGCCCGTATCTTGTGAATACATTCTCAAACAAGAATTTAGCAGTTGTTTGAGCATCGTTCTTCGTCGTGGCTTTTACCTCTACCCACTTTGTTAGATAGTCTGTCGCAACAATGATATATTCTGCATGGGAGCCCTTAGCTGGGGGATTAATAGGACCTACGAAGTCTATTCCCCACTTAGAGAATGCACGTCCACCCATCATTGGTTTCAGTGGCATCTCATCTTTACGTATAGGATACTGAGTTCGCTGATAGACATCACACCGTTTCACATAGGTATGTGCATCCATGTGAAGGGTCGGCCACCAGAAGCCCGCAAATAGTATTCCCTTGATCACCCGATCTGGTCCAAAGTGTCCTCCTACTACCCCTTGGTGAGCAGTTTCCAAGATCTTGAGATATTCACTTTCATGGACACATAGTCTCAAGTAACCGTCTTTACCACGTTTGTATAGATTATCGCCAATGAGAGAGTAATCCTGGGCCTCTTGTTCTAAACTCCTTTTCGTAGCCAGAGTCATGTCTGGAGGGGATGTTTTCGTCCTCAGGAAGGATACTAGTGGTTCACTCCAATCTGGCACTATGGACACTTGATAAAGAGTGGCATGTTCCACAGGTGGTTTAGTGCGACAGATTGGGCATTCGTTGCACAACTTTTGGACATCCGCTTCCATAGTTGGCCAATGCACTCCGAGTCTCCTTAGGGTCTGTAAGGTTCGTTGCTTTGAGTAGTGTTGCTCTAATGCACCTACATGTGCTAATTGCAACCACTTCGCATACTCGTCCTCTTCTACAC
This sequence comes from Ceratopteris richardii, assembly GCA_020310875.1. Taxonomy (NCBI): domain Eukaryota; kingdom Viridiplantae; phylum Streptophyta; class Polypodiopsida; order Polypodiales; family Pteridaceae; genus Ceratopteris; species Ceratopteris richardii. The sequence continues at coordinate 151,529,324 of CM035411.1, read as the reverse complement.
AACAAGCCAAGATCCCTTGATCTGTGTGCTTGTACATACTTCCTGCCATGATGTGATACTTTTGGGCTTTTACTACCTCTCTGTCCTGTGTGGCTATTACTGGGTGGTTAGGCCCGTACGTCAACACTGGCACTAATGGCTTAGCCCACTGCGATACCACTTCCAAGTTAAACAAGTAAGCATCAGGAAGGTCATCTGATACTCCTTGTGGGGCTTCTCCAGATGTGAGCCTAGAAAGATGATCAGCTCTCAAATGAGTCCTCCCTTTCCTTACCACAACCTCGAAATCATATTCCATTAGTAAGAGAAACCATCTTACTAATCTTCCTGTATTGCATGGCTTGTTTACGAGGTATAGCAATGCCTGATGGTCAGTAAAAAATTTAAACTTATTTGCAAGCAAATAATGTCTAAACTTTTTAACTGCATATATCATGCCTAAGCCTTCTCTCTCAGTAGTGGTATAATTTCGTTCAGCTGCATTCAATTGTCTACTCGCATAGGCAATTGGAAGATCCATATTACCTTCACCCGTAGGTTGTGAGAGTACACATCCAATAGCATAATTGGATGCATCCACGTGAACATGGAATGGCTTGTTCCAATCTGGTGTGGTCAAGATTGGTGCTGAACATAATCTTCGTTTAAGCTCCTGGAAGGAGTTCTCACATTCATCAGTCCACTCAAAGTTAGTCAGAAGTCCGTACATGGGCTTTGCAATGACGGCATACATGTGAATGAACCGGCGGTAGTAACCACAATGCCCCATGAAAGCTTGTACTTCCTTGACATTCCTTGGCCTAGGTAGCTCTGCTATGGCTCTCACTTTCTCTTCGTCGGTGGATATGCCATTTTTTGACACTATGTGTCCTAGAATCTTGCCTTGCCTGACCATAAAAACGCATTTTTCTGCGTTTAGGCAGACTTGATATTCTCTACATTTGTCAAAGATTTGTCAGAGTTCAGGAATGTGGGTTTGTCTAATGTTGGAATGAGCACAAAGATCATCAACATAGACTTCCAAGTTCTTCCTCAGGAACTCCTTAAATACATGGCACATTAGTCTCTGAAAGGTAGCTGGTGCATTGGTAAGCCCAAATGGCATTACACGAAAGGCAAATATACCCCACTCTGTGGCAAAAGCCGTCTTATGCTGATCTTCTGGAGCTATGGCTACTTGATTGTAGCCCAAAAATCCATCAAGGAAGCTATACACTTCCTTGCCTGCCACTCTTTCTAAGAGATGTTCTGTGATGGGAAGCGGATAGTTATCTCGGATTGTGGCTGCATTGACCTTCTTTAAGTTAATGCATACACGTAATTTACCATTCTTTTTGGGCACCACTACAATGGGGGATACCCATTTAGTGTGCTCAATTTCATAGATAAATCCAGCTTCAACCAGTCTATCTATCTCCTCTTTAATCTTGGCAGCGTAATTATCGTTATATGTATAGGGCTTTTGCTTAGAAGGTTTGGCATCCGAGGTCATGGGGATAGTGTGTGAGCATATGTCTGGATCAATACCTTTCAAATCCTTGTAACTCCAAGCGAATACATCTCTGTATTCTCTTAGCAAGGCTATTAACGCATGCTCTTCTTCCTCTGTTAGGTCATGGCCTATGTACGTGCATCTCTCCTCTCCTTCTTCTAGGGCCACTACTATTTTCTTGGTGGTTTCTTTGTTATCATAGGCCTCTCCTGATTGTGCCTCTCGTTTAGGCATTCTTATCATGACTCTCCTGTCGTTTATCTCATACTTCTTAAAATTTTCTGGGACCTCAAACAAAGATTCTTCCTCTTCTGGTGAGACTTCTCTCTTCTTTCGTTTCTTTCCTTCTTCCTTCAGGGTCACATTTGTTGCTAATCCTACATCATTTGTAAGCTCTCCATGCCTCTGGGGTTGAAATTCTACTTCATGGAAGTATTCTTCATCTGATGCAAATGGTGGGTCCATAATGATTGACTCTAGATCGGAGTCACTTGCATCCTCAAATGCATCAGGGCTAGGTTCGCATTCTTCTAGAACTGCCTCTCCCATGATTGGCTCTATGGAGAAGACTAAAATGTCATAGCCATCCTCATCACAGTGAGGTGTCCATTGTTCCTCATTGATGGCTACATCCATGGTTGCTAGAATTTCTGCCCAGCCGTGAGGTTCGAATTCCTCATCAGGAAAGACTACAGGTGCATAGGCTAGGTCTTGAATCGATCTATGGTTTTCTTTTGCACCTACCTCTCTGGCTTTTTCTCTCTTCTCTTCCTCTACTGCTACTTTGCACATCCATAAGTGAGTGTCTTCATGCATCCATGAGGATCCTGATCCTATGGAATGCACCGATTCCGTATCATCTTTGGCTCTATGGACGGGATTCCATTGGATGGGAGGTACATCTCTATGAGAGTAATCTTTGAGATTTACTTTGGTTGTAACACCTAAGTGTTGCAAATACAAGGAGTTGGTTCCCCAGTCCTGTACCACTTGCAACTGTCGCATAAATGGTCTTCCCAAAATCATCTCATAGGCATGATTTTTGCTGAAGTCACATATAGCAAATGTATGCTCAAACTCGACACCACAGGTGGTGAGAGTTATTCCTTCTAGCAATCCTAAGGGTCTCTCAATATGACCATCGGCCGGGAAGGTAGGTGTTCCCTTCTTCACCTTCACACATATCTCCTATCTTATCCAAGGGTATTTCTGGCACTGTCCTTTGGGATCCTACCTGGGAACGAGGTTTTGCTATCTCTGGTACTTGTTTGGCGACATGTTTCCATAATTCAGGTCTAACCTTGAGTAGCTCTTCTAACTTGAGATTGCACTGCACTTTAGTGTTTCTCACTACCTCTGTGTTCCTAGGTAAGACTGAGTCCTCATTTCGTACCATGACCGTGGGTGCTCTCATACAAGTAGACTTAGCTTCCCATGGGCCTGTGAAGTGGGGTAATTCTTGTAGAGAGTTAGACTCAAAGTCTAGTCTGTTCTGAGAGTGGGTGCTCTCCTGCTCCTCATAAATGGATGGGATGTCTTGTGGGAATTGGTCGCGTGCATCATCCACCAGTTCAATAGGAGGAGGGACTTCACTCTCTTTAGCCCATTTGTCTTCTTGAATCTCGCGTAGGAATTCTGGTGTGAACCGATTCATAGAAGATGATGTGTCTAGCTCCGTAGAGTTAGGCACATAGGCTTCAGGCACATAGGCTTCCTGAGCAGGAATGCTTAATCTTTCACTTGCCTTGTCCTTGTGTTGAGAGGCGGGTTCCTTTTCTGATTGTGCAATCAGCTTCTCTATTCTTTCTAACAGTCCATCAAAGTGCAACTGTGTCTTCGCTGAACTAGAGATGTTAAATAGGCGACTGGCCTCAAACATGGTCTGAGCCAATTCCACCATCTTAGCACAAATTTGGTTCGTTCTAACTCTAGTTCTACTCTTGGGTAACACTTTTCATGATCAGTTATGTTTGGCCCTTCTTGGATTCTGTCCTAATATGCTTTAAGCATCATATTAAGGTCTTCGGGAGTGGGATCTGCTAGGACTGATCCTACTCTAGGGGGTGGTGGAATTAGTTGAGGCGGGTCGGAAGGTGGCAGGTCGGATGGAGTTGGGAATGGTGGAAGTGGGGTAATGTGAGAGGGAGTTTGAGATGTGAGTTCAGTTATCCTGGCCTTTGTTTCTCTGAGGCTTTCCTCGAGTTCACTCATCTTTTTTGCCCATTGCCGTTTCATTCATTCACGGCTATCTCTCCAAGCTCTAGTCCTCTTTTTTGTCATGCTCTCTGTTTCACTAACATCTGGGCTCTTCTCCTGGTTTACCCCTGGGTTTTGCTGCAATGCTTGAGCTCTAGTGATCACTTGCACGGGTGTAGTGGAAGTGACACTTCCTGTGGAATCTACCACTAACTCAATAACGTTAATAGGAGTAATTTTTGGCATATTATTAGGATTCCTAGGGCAGTCTCGTAAGAGATGTTCCTTTCCACAGTCTTGGCAAAAACCCTGGATCGTTACTGACTGGGGTTGTGTAGGTGGAGGCAAGGGACAATCACGAATGAGATGATCACCTTGACATCGGTAGCATGGTCCTCTAGGGAATGGAGGTCTTACCTGCCTAGGTTGAGGCCGAGGATTGGGGTTTGTATACATGAGGTTTGTGTGATCTGACTCCCAACTAGGTTCACTCGGTTCTTCACTATAGTAGGACTCACCATGTTCAGGAGATTGCACGTAGTAAGCATGGGGACTATCGACATGTGTAGAATCAAAGCTATGGTCACTAGGGTCACTTTCAGAAAGCACTGGTGTTACAGGGACTATAGCTCTATTCAGGTTTTCATCTGCAGCAGCATACTTTACCGGAATCACATTAGCTGGAGCTGGGGGTTGTTGTGCTAGCACAGGCTGAGGCCTTTGTTGGTTTTGGTAGGGTTGGTAGGTTTGTTGAGGCCTCACATACTGCTGAGGTGGGTACTGGTTCTGGTATCTTCCTTGTTGAGGGTATGGTTGTGGGTACGTCTGCCTAACAGTTTGCTTATTGTAGGGGCAATCTTGCGCGGTGTGATTGGTGTACCTTCGTTCTATGGTGCAGTACTGGCTACTAGGATTAACTTGGGGTTGAGCCATAATGGGACATACATTCGCCATGTGGTCACCGCCACAAGTATAGCACCTTTTCACAGGGGAAAACCTTGGGATTTGTTTATTAGTGACACCTAATTTCTCAGCTACTTTCTCTGCAAGTTCCTCAATCGATGTGGATTGCGTGGAAGAGAGGCTAGAGGCACTATCTGAATCTTTGTATATCTTGGAAAGCTCTAACTCCTCCCCTAGGTTATCCTCAATGTCAATACACATGCGTACACACTCTTCTATGGTCCTAGGGTCCTTCAAGTACACATAAGATCTCAATTTAGTACTTAGCAATCCATCCAGGAATAAAGCCACTTGCTTAGCTGGTGTGGGTAGCTCCGAAACAGGGCATCTTTCAAGATATTGCCTAAATCTCCTTCCTGCAAGTCTCACAGTCTCTTGAGGGGTTTGCTTGAAGCTGTGAATCAGCGAGGAGGCATTATGCCTTATGCCACTCTTAGAGAATTCGATAATGAACGCCTCCAGGAGTTGGTCTATGCTCCTGAACTGCCTCTCATTTAGTGGCTGAAACCATGTCAGGGCAGTGTTCCTAAGGGTCAGACCAAAGGCATTGTACTGCGTGAATAGATCCTCCACTTGTTCAGCTCTCAGGACTTGCCTAAACTCAGCCACATGATCGTATGGATCTCCAGTGCCATCGAAGTAGTTCTTCATGGACTTAACTAGCTGAGTCGGTCTCAAAGTCCTTGTGTGCTCTCTAGGTCGTGGTAGAGGGAACTCATCCGCATTTCTTTGATTCCTGTGAGCTCTAAGTATCTCAGGTTCTACTCTATTTGTTTCCGTCCTCGTTCTTTCTCTGCCCACTGGGTTGGCAAAGCTTACTTCTGGTCTATCTCTGCTTCTGTCTCTTTGCATTCCATGAGCTTGGGATGTTCCAGCTCCAGGGTGACCATAGGATACATTCGATCTTGGTTGGGGAAAAACGAATTCACCCTTCCAAGTGTAAGCATGCCTATCATTTTTTGTCACCACAAAGATCCTCTCCGAAGCGTGATCTAAGTAGGTCACCCTACCTGGGCTATCAGGATCCTTAAACTCATAGATCATGATCGTTCCTATATCAATTGGCCGATCAGGTTTGTACCTCCAAAAGGCTTCGTCAGTCTCTCGATTGAGGAGCAAATCTATGCTCTTATTATCCTGGGGAATCCACTCCGGTGTGATAATCCTACTGAGAACCGATTTACCTCGAGGGGTTCTAGGTTCTGCGCCCATGTTTCCTTGCTCCAGGTCACCTATGTCTGCTTCGGGGATCACATTTCCAAATTCATCCGTCCTATCTGGGTGACTGGTGACTACGTATATGGTTCCTTCTTTGTCCAAGTATGCTCCATTTTCAAACTTGACAGCTGGGTGCTCTAATCCAATGGATTGATCAGGATTCTTAATCTGTACCACAGATCTTCCTAGGCCGTCCTCATAGATGCTGGCACCTAATCGGTTGGTCCTAAGGTATTCCAACTGCGTTTTGTAAGGGCCTTCTACCCTATGCAAGTATGGCACTCCTGAACTTCCTGTAGGTCTCTCCATACCCTGAGACATCTCGGATTCACTAGTCTCAGAACTTGGGTAGTATGAGTGGTGGCTCAACTGCTGGGCCCACGACCTAGCAGTGTGGTTGACACTAGCCTCTGAAGATCTAAGGCTTTGTCTATCCCTTACTAGATGTCGCCCTGATCTAAGGTTCATAAGCCTAGTTGAATAGCCCAACTTTGCCCAAGTACAGCCTCGTTGCAGAGTCCTTTTGTATTAGTTACTTAATTCTTTTTAGTTGATTCCCGTGTTAAAATTCTTGTCTGATACCACATCGTAAGGTATATTTGAGTGTAGTTCCGCACTTAAAGCTGATCGTTCCACGTTAAGTTCTTTTCCTTTAAAGTTCTCGATAGTACAAAGATTATGTCCTTGGCTTGAACTTGAGAGTTTAGGTCTGCTTCAACTTGATAATTGCCTATCGTCGCCCTGACTTACTCCTACCTCTAGTCGTTCTTAGCCTAAACTAGGAATTGACAGAGGGGGTTGAAAGTTTCCAACCTTTTGTTTCCTGCTTGGTTTCCCTTGAATGCCCAGGAAGTGTGTTCCCAAGCTTGCACTTACACTTGCTTCGAACGCCTTTCGATGCTCTCAATAGATCTGTAGAGTTCCAAAGTTAGCTTTAATATTTAAATTCCAAAGACAGAACCAATGATTCTCATTCCTGTAGCACAAATACTAATTTGCATAGTGAATTTTAGGAAAAACAATTCTTAAGACCCCTGACTTTGATCCCCCTGGGTATGGTCAACTTCAAAATACCCTTGCTGAAAATCAATGCATTCCACAAGCTTTCCAACAAGCCCTAGAGCTCAAAAAATGGATTTCGTATGAAAAAGTTATGACCGTTCAGGGTTCTAGGGTTAAGACAGGGTTCAAACAGGATCACTGTGCAACAGGTTTTCCCTAAGTTGTTTTCCTAAGGCCTCCTTATGTGCTCTAGAGTCAAATGTTTATGCCCAAAATTAGCCCAACTCTTCAATTTTAAAAACCCTAAAAAATTGGCTAAAATTGGCTGTCAATCGCGATGGACAGGGCTGTCAATCGCGATGGACAGGGCTGTCAATCGCGATGGACAGGAGGTCAGTCAATCGCGATGGACAGAGTATCAATCGCGATGGACAGGCAGGTCAGTCAATTGCGATGGACAGGGTATCAATCGCGATGGACAGGAGGTCAGTCAATCGCGATGGACAGGAGTCAATCGCGATGGACAGGAGGTCAGTCAATCGCGATGGACAGGCAGGCTATCAATCGCGATGGACAGGAGGTCAGTCAATCACGATGGACAGAGTATCAATCGTGATGGACAAGCAGGTCAGTCAATCGCGATGGACAGGGTATCAATCGCGATGGACAGGCAGGTCAGTCAATCGCGATGGACGGGAGTCAATCGCGATGGACAGGCAGGCTGTCAATCGCGATGGACAGGCAGTCGGTCGCGATGGACAGGAGGTCAGTCAATCGCGATGGACAGAGCTGTCAATCGTGATGGACTGAAATTTTGCAAGATTTTCAAAAATTTTGGTGGAAATGTGGTGTGCAGGGTCTCTAGTCCACTGTGCTGCACTCAGATTTACCAAATGGTGAAAATTTCTGTCAATCGCGATCGACAGGAGTCGGCGACTGCGAGACAGTTCTGCACATTTCCATACCTGCGCGACGTGCTGGAGGGGATGATGATGCTGAAACCTGCAAGAAACTCCAAAAGCATGCAGAAAATAGCACACAACAGTTCGCTCTCTCGCTCTCTCTCACAAGTGAAATGAGGGAAATGAGGTGGAGAAGGTGATATAATCAAAAAACTGAAATTTTCGCGATGATGGAAGTGGAGGTGGAAGATGGTGATGATGATGATGGTGATGATGGTGGTAAGGTAAGAAAGAGAAAAATAGGAAAAGTAAAGAAATTACCTACAACGCCAACGTCTCCAATCTACGTCTTACCATCACACGCTCGTCCTCAAAGCTCGATCCCCGGCAACGGCGCCAAAATTTGGTGTAGCTCAGTGATGAGTAGCACCTCCTTTAATGTCAATCCTGGAAGACGTGAGGATGGTATGAAGACCTCGAGCAAGTGGAGGCACAAGTGCGTGAGTGAGAAGCACACAAGCATGCACACACATACACACACACGCGCACACACGGCAAGACAAAGAGTGAGAAGCAATGGAGTTCTTAGATTACTTTCAAAAAACTCTTACAAGTTCGTTTCAATTACAATCTAACCCCAAAAATGAGCTCTCTAGCTCTTTTTATAGTTTTTTACTAGGTTTTGGCCCTGTCCAGACCTAGTGTCCGGCCTAGTTAAAAATTAGGTTCCAGGGCCAATTTCAGGGCTTAAACGGAGTCTAAAAAAATACGAAAATTGATATGTAGGTACTTCTAAGGCTCCTCAAGCTCAAGGACTCCTTGGCTTGCAAAAAATGGAGCTACAAAAATATGAAATGGTATTTACAATGATTGTTAGTGATAAGAATCACTGTTATAAAGATGTTGATTTGGAAAAATTTGAAGGGCCTATCTGCCAGATTTGCGTCGACTGCTTTGTCTACTTACTCCTTCACCTCGCTCTGACTCTCTCCGCTGGCTTCCTTGTCTAGTCAGTCCTTGGGTGCCCATACTGCTCTCAACAGGGTGATAGGGGGCAGACTTCTTGTGTATCACCAAGAACTCTTGAAGAACATTTACAATGACTTCATTCAAGAAGTGAGTCCCTCTATCACTAACTAACTCTATAGGTAGCCCGTATCGGGTGAACACATTCTCAAATAAGAACTTTGGAGTCGTTTGACCATCATTCTTCGTGGTGGCTTTTACTTCTACCCACTTGGTTAGATAGTCTGTGGCCACAATGATATACTCAGCATGTGAACCCTTAGCTGGGGGGATTAATAGGACCAACAAAGCCTATTCCCCACTTAGAGAATGCACGTCCACCCATCATAGGTTTCAATGGCATCTCATATTTGCATGTAGGATACTGAGTTCTCTGACAAACCTCACACCTCTTCACATAGGTATGTGCATCCATGTGAAGGCTGGGCCACCATCTTTACCACGCTTGTATAGATTATCACCAGTGAGTGAGTAATCTAGGGCTTCTTGTTCTAGACTTCTTTGTCTCGCTAATGTCATCTCTTGAGGGAATGTTTTTGTCCTCAGGAAGGCTACCAAGGTTTCACTCCAATCCGGTATTAGAGACACTTGGTACAGTGTAGCATGCTCCACAGGTGGTCTAATACGACAGACTGGGCATTCCTTACACAACTTATAGACATCTGCTTCCATAGTTGGTCAATGCACCCCGAGTCTCCTTAGTGTTTGCAGGGTTCGTTGCCTTGAATAATGTTGCTCTAATGCACCTACATGTGCTAATTGCAACCACTTTGCGTACTCGTCCTCTTCCACACAACAGGCTAATATTCCATGATCCTTCTACTTGTACATACTTCGTGCCATGATATGGTACGTTTGGGCCTTTATTACCTCCCTATCTTGAGTGTTGACTATTGGATGTTTTAGCCCATATGTTAGTACTGGCACTAAATTCTTGGCCCATTGTGGTACAACTTCCAAATTAAACAAGTAAGCATCCGGAAGTTCATCTAATACTCCTTGTGGGGCTTCTCCGGTTGTGAGCCTTGAGAGATGATTTGCTCTCAAATGAGTCTTGCCTTTTCTCACCACCACCTCAAAGTCATATTCCATTAGTAAGAGGAACCATCTTACTAATCTACCCATATTGCATGGCTTGTTTACCAAGTACAAGAGTGCTTGATGATCAGTAAAAAATTTAACCTTCTTTGCCAGCAAATTTCTTAACCACATATACCATGCCTAATCCTTCTCTTTCAGTAGTGGTATAATTTCATTTAGCTGCATTCAACTGTTGACTAGCATAGGCAATAGGAAGATCCATATTACCCTCACCAGTAGGTTGTGCAAGCACACATCCAATAGCATAGTTGGATGCGTCCACATGCACATGGAAGGGCTTATTCCAATCCCATGTAGTCAAGATTGGTGTTGAACACAATCGCCGCTTAAGCTCATCGAAGGATTTCTCGCACTCATCAGTCCACTCAAAATTGGTCAAGAGTCCGTACAGAGGCTTTGCAATGATGGCATACATGTGAATGAAACGTCGGTAATAACCACAATGCCCCATGAAAGCTTGCGCTTCCTTGACATTCTTAGGCCTAGGTAGTTTTGCAATAGCCCTCACCTTCTCTTTGTCAGTGGAGATGTCGTTCTTTGACACTATGTGTCCTAGAATCTTGCCTTGCCTAACCATGAAAAAACACTTTTCTGGGTTCAGACAAACTTGATATTCTCTACATTTGTCAAAGATTTGCCTGAGTTCAGGTATATGTTTTTGTCTAATGTTGGAATGGGCACAGAGATCATCAACATAGACTTCCAAATTCTTTCTCAGGAACTCTTTAAACACATGGCACATCAATCTCTAGAAGGTTGCAGGAGCATTGGTAAGCCCAAATGGCATTACCCTAAAAGCAAATATACCCCACTGTCTGGCAAAAGCCGTTTTATGTTGATCTTCCGGTGCAATGGCTACTTGATTGTAACCAGAGAACCCATCCAGGAAACTGTATACTTCCTTTCCTGCTACCCTTTCTAATAGATGCTCAGTGATAGGAAGCAGATAACTATCTCTGATAGTGGCTGCGTTAACCTTCTTCAAGTTAATGCATACACGTAATTTTCCATTCTTTTTGGGCACCACTACAATGGGGGATACCCATTCAGTGTGCTCAATTTCATAGATAAATCCACCTTCAACCAAGCAATCTATCTCTTCTTTGATCTTGGCAGCATAGTTGTCATTGTATGTGTATGGCTTTTGTTTAGAGGGTCTGGCCTCTGAGGTCATGGGGATTGTATGTGAGCATATGTCCGGGTCTGCACCTTTCAGGTCCTTGTAGCTCCATGCAAAAACATCTCTATATTCTCTCAGCAAGGCTATCAACTCTTGCTCTTCTTCTTCTGTCAGGTCATGCCCTATGTATGTGCATTTTTCTTCTCCCTCTTCTAGGGCTACAAATACTTTCTTGGTAGTTTCCTTGCTATCATAGGCCTCTCCTGCTTGTGCCTCGCGTTTAGGCATTCTTATCATGACTCTCCTATTGTCTATCTCATATTTTTTAAAGTTTTCAGGGACCTCAAACAAGGATTCTTCTTCCTCCGGAGTGACTTCCTTCTTCTTTCTTTTCTTTCCTTCACTCTTAGTGGTCACTTGTGTGGTTAATCTCATATCATTAATGATCTCTCCATGTCTTTGAGGGTGAGCTTCTACCTCATAGAAGTATTCTTCATCTGATGCAAAAGGTGGGTCCATAATGATTGACTCTAGATCGGAGTCACTTGCATCCTCAAATGCATCAGGGCTAGGTTCGCATTCTTCTAAAATTGAGTCTCCCATGATTGGCTCTATGGAGAAGACTCAAATGTCATAGCCATCCTCATCACAGTGGGGTGTCCATTGTTCTTCATTGATGGCTACATCCATTGTTGCTAAAATTTCTGCCCAACCGTGAGGTTCAAATTCTTTGTCAGGAAAAACTACAGGTGCATAGGCCGGGTCTTGAATTGATCTATGGGTATCTTTTGCACCTACCTCTCTGGCCTTTTCCCTCTTCTCTTCTTCTACTACTACTTTACACATCCATAAGTGGGTGTCTTCATGCATCCATGAGAATCTTGATCCTATGGAATGCACTAACTCAGTCTCATCTTTAGCTGTATGGACAGGATTCCATTGAATAGGGGGCACATCTCTATGAGAGAAATCTTTGAGATTCACTTTGGTAGTGACACCCAAGTGTTGCAAATACAAAGAATTGGTTCCCCAATCTTGTACCACTTGCAATTGCCTCAAGAAGGGTCTTCCCAGAATCATCTCATAGGCTTGATTTTTGCTAAAGTCACAGATAGAAAATGTGTGCTCAAACTCCACACAAGTAGTAAGAGTTATCCCTTCTAGTAGCCCTAAGGGTCTTTCTATGTGACCGTCAGCCATTTGTAACTTCATTCTTGTTGGCCTGAGTGCTGGCTTGCCCCAACGTTTCCATAAGGAAGTGGTAGAAACTGCGACTCATGCTCTTGAGTCCAAAATGGCCTTGGTTGTGTAACCCTGATGAGTGATAGGGAGATAGGTGTTTCCTTCTTCTCCTTCGCTCATGTCTCCTATCTTGTCCAAGGGTATTTCTGGTACTGTTCTATGAGATCCAACCTGGGAACGAGGTTTTGACATGTCTGGCACTTGCTTGGCTACATGTTTCCACAATTCAGGTTTGACCTTGAGTAGCTCTTCTAAAGTGAGATTGCACTGCACTTTAGTATTCTTTACTACCTCTGTGTTCCTAGGTATGATTGAGTCTTTGTTTCTTATCATGACCGTCAGTGCTCTCATACAAGTGGACTTTGCTTCCCATGGGCCAGTGAAATGGGGTAGTTCCTGTAAAGAATTAGACTCGAAGTCTAATCTCTCTTGAGATTGGGCACTCTCCTGCTCTCCATAAATGGAAGGAAGGTCTTGTGGGAATTGATCGTGTGTGTCATCCACAAGTTCGATGGGAGGAGAAACTTCACTCTCTTTAGCCCATTTCTCTTCTTGAATCTCTCGCAAGAATTCTGGTGAGTATCCATTCATAGAAGAAGAGGTGTCTGGTTCAATGGAGTTAGGTACATAAGCTTCCTTGGGAGGAATGCTTATTCTATCACTTGCCTTCTCCTTAGCCTGGGAGTTGGCTCCTTTTCTAGACTTTGCAATTATCGTCTCCAATCTATCCAATAGACCATCAAAATGCAATGGTGTCCTAGTGGATCTAGAGCAATTGAAGAGGCGACTGGCCTCAAACATGGCTTGAGCCAATTCCAGCATCTTGGCACACAACTTGGTTCGTTCAAGCTCTAGGTCAGCTCTAGGGTAACATCTTTCATGATCCGTTACATTTGGCCCTTCCTGGATCCTGGCCTAATATGCTCTAAGCATCATATTTATGTCTTCGGGAGTGGGATCTGCTAAGACTGATCCTACTCGCGGTGGTGGGTGGGTTACGTGTGGTGGATTAGAAGGTTGAGGAATGGAAGGTGATGGGGATGGTAGTGGAGGTGGGGTGTGAGAGTGCGTTTGAGATGTGATTTCTATTATTTTGGTCTCTAGCAGACTTTCCTCAAGTTCACTCATCTTCTTTGCCCATTGCCTTCTCATATGTTCACGACTATCTCTCCACGCTCTTGTTCTCTTCTTAGTCAGGCTCTCAGTCTCACTAACCTCCGCATTCTTTTCCTGGCCTAAGTCTTGGTTTTGCTTAAGTGCCTAAGCTCTCGTGATGACTTGTACTGGAGTCGTGGAAGTCACACTTCCCGTGGAGTCTACCACTAGCCCAATGAAATTGATAGGAGCGCTTTTTGGCATATTTGAGGGATTCTTGGGACACTCTCGTAACAAATGCTCCTTTCCACAATCTGGACAAAAGCCTTGAATTGTCACAGGTTGGGTTTGTGTGGGTGCAGGTAGAGGGCAATCACAAATGAGGTGATCTCCCTGACATTGGAAGCATGGTCCTCTAGGAAATGAAGGTCTTATCTGCCTAGGTTGAGGTCTAGAGTTGGGGTTGGTGTACATGACATTTGCATATTCTCGCTCCCAACTAGACTCACTCAGTTCTTGATAATAGTATGACTCATTATGCTCGGGTGATTGCATGTAGTAAGCCTGTGGGCTTCCAATATGGGTAAAGTCAAAACTATGATCACTTGAATCACTTTCTGAAAGCGACGGTGTCACTGGCACTAAAGCTCTATTTAGATTTTCTTCTATAGTTGCATACTTCACTGAAATCACATTGATGGGGGCAGGGGGTTGCTGCGCTAGGACTGGTTGTGGCCTTTGTTGCCCTTGATAGGGTGGTTGATAGGTTTGCTGGGGCCTAGCATATTGTTGTTGTGGGTATTGATTAGGGTACTTTCCTTGTTGTGGGTATGGCTGAGGATAATTTTGTCTAACAGCTTGTTTGTTATATGGGCGGTCTTATGCTGTGTGATTGGTGTACCTTCTTTCTATGGTACAGTATTGGCTGTTAAGGTTCACTTGGGGTTGAGCCATGATGGGGCACACATTAGCCATATGGTCTCCTCCACAGGTATAGCATCATTTTCCTGGGGCAAATCTAGGAATCTGCTTGCTAGAGACTTCTAATTTCTGAGCTACCTTTTCTGTCACATCCTCAATTGATGTGGATTGTGAGGAAATGAGGCTACTAGAACTATCTGAATCTTTATAGATCTTTGAGAGCTCTAATTCATCCCCTAGATTATCCTCAATGTCTATGCACATGCGTACACATTCTTCTATGGATCTAGGGTCCTTCAAGTACACATATGATCTGAGTTTGGTACTTAACAATCCATCTAGAAATAAGGCCACTTGCTTGGTAACTCTGGGGCAGGGCATCTCTCTAGGTATTCACTGAACCTTCTTCCTGCGAGCCTCACAGTCTCTTGTGGTGTTTGCTTGAAGCTATATATCAAGGAAGATGTGTTATGCCTAATGCCACTTTTGGAAAACTTTGTGATGAATGCTTCAAGAAGTTGGTCTATACTTCTGTACTGATCTTGGTGAAGTGGTTGAAACCAAGTCAGTGCAGTGTTCTTGAGTGTTAGGCCAAAAGCATTGTATTGAGTGAACAAGTCTTCCACTTGTTCGGCTCTCAAAACTTGCCTAAACTCTGCTACATGGTCATACGGGTCTCCTGTGCCATCGAAGCAATTCTTCATGGACTTAACCAATTGTGTGGGTCTTAAGGTTCTAGCGTGTTCTCTAGGCCTTGGCAAAGGGAATTCATCTGTATTTCTTGTATTCCTTAGATCCCTATGTGTAACATAATCCTGGTAGGAGATGGTTGAACCACACCCTAAGAGAGAGGATTAGGAAGTAATCCTCAACCATGGCTTTTGGGGCAGGTGGTTAGCCCATCACATTCCTAACCAAGAGGTTGTGAGTTCAATTCCTTGCATTGGTATCAGAGCTCAAGGTTGAGCTTCCGTGGAGACCTTGATAGGCTCACCATCATCTTCTGTAGAGCTTTCTTGGAAATCTTGTTGAGACCTTTCATCATTCGATTTTCATACGCGGCGCATCTCTCTCCACCTGAGTCTGTAGCTTTGTATCTTCTTTGTTTACAGTCCTGAATTATTCTGAGTAGCAAAAGGCTCGTATTTATATCTGTGTCAGCCAGCAGCGTAATCGAACCCACAACCTCTGATTTGGAGCGTTTCAGCCTATCCACAAGCCCGAAGGCGCTCACGGAACAAGTTGGCGTGGCTGTTGAAGTGTTCTGAGTTTCCGCCTGAAGAAGGATCTCATCCAGGATGCAAAACAGAAAAGTCACCTCCGCTGTGAGCGACGGGGGGTTGAACCCAAGACCTCCTCCTTCACATCCTTGAGACTTAACCACTAAGCTAAGTGGATCACTTGTTCACAAGTGCGCAAGACCTCCTAGTAAGTCTAAAACTCGAGATCTTTGGTCATACACACGGATGACCAAACGGTGTCCGATTTCAGATCTGTCTGAACCGGCTAGACCCTTGGATCATAGACTTACTTTATTACACTATGTCTCTCCTTGTCCATCCTATCAGTCTCTGTCCTCGTTCTTTCTCTTCCAAGTGGATTAGCAAAGCTCACCTCGGGTTTATCTCTACTCCTCTCTCTCTCTGAGTTCCATGAGCCTGAGATGTTCCAGCTCCTTGTTGACCATAAGACACAGTGGATCGAGGTTGAGGAAAAACAAATTCTCCCTTCCAAGTGTATGCATGTCTTCCATGCTCTGAGACCACAAAGATCCTCTCAGAAGCATCATCTAAGTACGCCACTTTGCTTGGGATATCGGGATCTTTGAATTCATAGATGGTAAGTGCTCCCACTTCATTAGTCTTCTCAAGCTTATACCTCCAAAAAGCCTCATCCGTCTCTCAATTCACAAGCATATCTATGCTCCTATTGTCCTGGGAAACCAACTCGGGAGTGATTATCCTTGTCAGAACCGACTTGCCGCGAGGGGTTTTTGGCTCCTTTCCTAAGTTCCCTTGCTCTATGTCTCCTATTTCAACCTCTAGGATTATGTTGCCAAATTCATTTGTCCTTTCAGGTTGGCTTGTGACCACATACATTGTTCCTTCTTTATCTATATAGGAACCATTTTTGAACTTGACTACAAGGTGTTCTAGACCAATGGGTTGATCCGGGTTTTTAATTAGGACAACAGATCTTCTCAGTCCATCCTCATAGATGCGTGCACCTAAGCGGTTGGTTCTGATGTATTCCAATTGAGTTTTGTAGGGACCCTCAGGTCTTTCTAGGTATGCCACTCCTGAGCTACCTACAGGTCTTTCCATGTTGTATGACATCTCCGAGTCACTAGTTTCTGAGTCCAAAGCATAGGGGTAACCACTCAACTGCTGGGCCTAGGATCTGGCGGTATGGTTGACACTAGCCTCGGATGATCTAATACTTTGACGGTCTCTCCCTAGGTGTCTTCTTGATCTAAGGTTCATGTGCCCTTCCAATTAACCCAATGATCCTTGTACAAGCACGTTGCTGATTTGTGTATACCAATCACTTGTTCCTTTTGAGTTCCTTTGTATGTGTGTTCTTGTCTTTAATTAAGCGTCGTCAGGAGCACTTAAGTGTGTTGTACTTGATGTTTTGCGTCTACTTAGTTTAAGTTCTTTTCCTTTAGGTTATCCCTTGACTGCAATTTAGTCTATTCTTGGACTTGAGAAGTTAAATGCTCTTCAAACTTGAGTATTCCTATCGTACCCCTAGTCAATCAAGCCAACTACTCGCACTTAGCCTAAGCTAAGAATGAACTGAGGGGGTTGAGAGTTGTTCCAACCTCAAGTCACTCCTTCTTGCTATGCTCGTCTGCCCAGGAAGTGCGTTCCCAAGCTTGCACACAATGGCACTTGCTTTGCTATCTCCAAAAGCTCTTAATGATCCTGTAAAAACTCCAAGTTCAGCTCCACTTTTCACCCTCAATTGACAGACAATTTAGTTCAGACACTTTTAATGACCCTTTTTTCCCCCTTTTCTATTGCCAGAAAATTTTCTCTAGAGCTCCCTTGGTGTACCTACCCCACAGAGGGTTAACTTCAAAATACCCTATCTGAAAATCAATGCACTAGAGCTCAAAAAATGGATTTCATATGAAAAAGTTCTGATAGTTCAGGGTTTGGGGGGTTAAACAGACAAACAGATCCTTTCAGGAGTTGGGTGCATTTCTTTAAGGCCTTTGTGAGTGTGGGAGTAGTTGAGGATGCAAATATGCCCAAAATTTAGCCTAAATTTTCAAAAATTTACCTCTCTATTTTTTTTGCCGAAATTGTCTGTCTATCGCGATAGAGGGTGTCTGTCGCGATAGACACTGACTGTCGTGTGGGCTTGTCTATCGCGATAGACGGGTGTCTGTCACGATAGACGGGTGTCTACCATGGGTTCTTTCTGTCACGATAGACGGGTGTCTGTCGCAATAGACACTATCTGTCGTCTGTCGTGGTTTGGTCTGTCACAATAGATGGTGTCTATCGTGGGTCTCTATCTTTCGCGATAGACGGGTGTCTGTCGTGATAGTCGGGTGTCTGTCGCGATAGATGGGTGTCTGTCACGATAGACGAGGTCTATCGTCCATCGTGGTTTTGTCTGTCGTGATAGACGGGTGTCTGTCGTGATAGACGGGTGTCTGTCGTGATAGACGGGTGTCTGTCGTGATAGACGGGTGTCTGTCGTGATAGATGGGTGTCTGTCACGATAGATGGAGTCTATCGTCCGTCGTAGTTTTATTTGTCGCGATAGACGGGTGTCTGTCGCGATAGACGTTGTCTGTCGTCTGTCGTGGTTTGGTCTGTCGCGATAGACGGTGTCTGTCGCAATATAGTGGGTCTATCGCGGGTCTCTATCTGTCGCGATAGACGCTGTTTGTCGTCTGTCGTCGGCCTATCTGTTGCGATAGACGGTGTCTGTCGCGATAGACGCTGTCTGTCGTGATAGATTGAAAAAATGCAAATTTTTTCGAATTTTTTAGTGATTTGGAGTGCTCTCATGGTGTAGGTTATCATGCCAAACATGCATTCAAAAAATGTTAAGTTTCTCTATCTGTCGCGATAGACAGAGGTCGTCGTCCCGGGACCTGTGTAGAGTCTGTCGTACCTGCGCAAGCTGCTAGAGATGGTCGTACAGCAAGATCCTACAGTAAAAGCTCAAAAAACACACAAAAACTAATAGCATGCAAGCTCTCTCTCGCTCTCTCTCACAAGTGAAATGAGGGAAATGAGGTGGGCAGTGGAATATGACCAAAAAACTGAATTTTTTTGTGAAGATGGAGATGGAAGTGGAAGATGCTGAGGATGATGATGGTGATGATGGTGATCCAAAGAGAAGCAAAAATGAAGAAAAATAAGGAGAAGAAAGGATATCACCTATGACTCCAATGTCTCAACTCTACGTCTTACCATCACACGCTCGTCCTCGAAGCTCTCTCCCCGGCAACGGTGCCAAATTTGGTGTCACTCTAGCACAATGGTGAGTACCAATGTGAGAAGATCCACCTCATAATTGTCAATCCGTGGAGACGTGAGGACTAGTATGAAGACTATGAGCAAGTGAAGGCACAAGTGCATGAGTGAGAGGCACACAAGCATGCACACATATACACACACACTTGCACACAAGGCAAGAACAAGGAGAGGAACAATGGAGTTCTTTGCATTAGTCAAAAAAGTCTCTTACATAAGCTCAATTCACAAACAATCTAACCTCAAAAATGAGCTCTCTAGCTCTTTTTATAGTTTTCTGACTAGCTTTGGCCTTGTCCAGACTTAGTGTCCGGCCTAGTTAAAAATTAGGTTCTAGAGCCATTTTGAGGGCTCAAACGGAATCTAAAAATTATGAAAATTGGTATGTTGCTAATTCTAACACTCCTCAAGCTTGAGGACTCCTCGGCTTGAACAAAAGGGAGTCGATTCTACCAAAAATGGGATTTACAATATGTGTGTAGTGATGAAAATCACTTGAATTGGAAATACTTTATGGAAAAAAATGATTCGGCCTTGTTGCTGTATTGTGCATGACTGCTCCGTTGTGCCTGCATGCTCTTCTTATGACTTGTATGCCAACAATCATACAATTCACCCAAGACTTAATTAAAGAAGCCTTCGGATGGGAAAAGGACAGAAATACAATTTTGAGAGAGGAAAGCCGGGGGGCTAAGACCCGAACTGTTGCTCTAGCACAATGGTGAGAACCACGTTAAGAAGCTCCACCTCCTTAATGTCAATCCGCGGAAGAGATAGGAGTGATATGAAGATCGTGAACGTGAGATGAAGTGAGAGTGAAGGTGAGAAGCATAGAAATGCACACACACATACACACACACAACGAAGAGACAAGCAAGACACAATGGAAGGTGTGAAATTCGCTCTATTACTCAAGAACACTATTACAAGCTCAAAATAGCTCTAGGCTCACACTAGCCAACCTCAAAAATGAGCTCTCTAGCTCTTTTTATAGTTTCTAGACTAGTTTTGACCGGTTTCACATCTACTGACCGGCATAGTTAAAAATTAGGTCCTAGATGCTATTTGGAAGGGTAAACAGTATCTAAAAATAACAAAAATTGGTACGCGCATTCTACCTAAGCTCCTCAAGCTCGAGGACTCCTCGGCTTGCACAAAATGGAGCTATGGATTACAAAATGGGGTTTTCTATGTTACATATGTTACAATAGTGATAAAAATCACTGTTGGAGGTTTTTGGAAAGTATTTGGAAACATAATTCTTTGAAAAACGATTCGACTGGCTCCCTGCTCCGTCGTTACATGCTTCCGTGTCGTCTGTGCCTCTGGCTGCTTCCAACACCCCCTCCCTCTCGCTTCTGTCGTCCCTCACAGAACCTTGCTGTGAGGTCTGCCGGATATAGTTCTGTAGGAGGTCTTGAGCGAGGGTGTGCTCGGAGATACGAATGCCTCGAGCCAGGTCGGCCTCGAGTTTCTCCCAGTCGATTGGTTGCGGTTCTTCCGGTGGCGGGAGCTGATAGTGTGTGGAATAGACCATTCGTTCACAGGCAAATAATTGTAATAAATGTGTAGGCCTGCTTATGAATACCTCTGAATGGTATTCCCAGAAGCCGGTTGTGAACATCTCTTCGAACGTCTGCTTGTAGCACGCCGGTAGGTACTTTATTCTGCAGTGCCAGGCATAACACACTTGTAGCGATGGCGTTGTACTCATATCATATACCAGGTCAAAATTGCCATGCTCAAAGCCCGGGGTGTTGACATGTGGTGCCTTGACGCGTCAGAAGACTTTAAAAATCATTTGCATCATGTCAAAGATTTTGACAGTCATATGCGCTGCTATATCATCCATATGCTTTAATCTAGGGAGCCAGTGGCGAATTGTAGCCATCATGTAGCCAACAGTTGGTAACTCAATGGGTGGCTTAAAATAGGGGTAGTTCAACCAGTCTTGGCACTGCTTATTGTTTTGTACCTTAATAGCAAAGGCAGTCCAGGAGCGGCGTCGTGGCACTGGTCCCCAACACGGATTGTACTTCAAATGCAAAGGTGCCTTTACCCATGTACTCATCATCTCTGGATACTTCTGTAGTAAATCTTTTCGCCACTCTGGTTGATAGATCTCTCCTTGCTACGCATCTAGTGGCAAATCGTCCTCCTCGAATTGAGTTGCATGCGATGGTTTCTTACCTGTCTCTTTCTCAATGGCTAACTGGTATTCAGCCATTAACATAAAATACGGTTTATACTGTAACTCATGCCCAGATATGTATCGTCAAGGGGCCAAATGAGCAAAGAATGGAGACTGTAATATGCGTTCTTCTATCATCGCCATGGCGTGTAATTGTGCCTCTACTCTAGCCGAGTGCGTTGTTCCAAGTTCCTCAATAGTCTTCATCCATGCGGGGGTCGGAAGTTCGTACGTCATCTGGCCTTCGGCCGTGACGCGTCCGCCTGGGATGGGTTGTGGCTCGTACGCTTCTTCAAACGTTTCCTCCACCGGGATGGTGACTGTTTCTTCCTCAGCTGGAAGCTCAGGTGGGGAATCTGGCCTTGGTGGCGCTTCATATACTGCAATTCTTGATTCAAGGGTCGATACCTGGGCCCGTAATGAGTTGAGTTCCTCTAGGAGGTCAGGAGAGGGGTCCACAGGTGCTGGTATGTCTTGGTGTGCCGGTTCTCGTAACTGGAGTAATTTGTGATCTTCTTTGAGTTTCTGTAACTCCTCGTTCATGCGGTCATATTCATCTAGTAATCTTACATGATCGTCTAGCAGCATCCTCATCGAGTCTGAAGGAATGGCTTTGAACCTGCTAGGACTGAGTGGTTGGTCTGGGTGGTCGAGCGCTGCTTCTAAGTTTTCTCGGTTCTGATCCTGTAAGCGCTGGTTTTCTTCCTTGGCGGCTGCTAGGTGTCTTCGTAGTAAGCCCATGTTTCGTGTTAGCGTTGCATTGCGGACTGTCTGGGCTCTTAATAAATTATCCAGGTCAGCAGTGGCTTCCTTGGTCTTCTCTTCGCTTTCTAGTTCCAATTTGTGATAAGCCTCACGTAATTCCTGGTAGCGGGTGTTCAGAGAGGCATTCTCAATAGACAATAAATTAAGCTGCGACTGTAAGTCATTCGTTGTCCTATGCAGCTGCTGATAATTATCACCAAGAGATGTGAACTCATCTCTTACTTGCGTCATACACATGAACATCTGTCGGAATGCATTATCTACAGTGGGTGACAGTATTAATGGGGTGCTAAATGAAGATGCAGTTGGTATAGATGCAACGGGAATGGGGAATGGGGATGGGAAGGTGGATGATGTAGTGATTGTTGAAAATTGTGATGTGCCTAAAAATGTTTGTGCCGGGAGTGAAGTGAGTGATGGTGCAGCGGGTGGTGAGATGTCCATGTCAGTGGACGTATCTAGTGCGGTGACCGTGAATATGGGTGTGATCGTGGGTGCTCGTGCTGGTGTAAATATGGGATTTACAAAGGTTGAGGGGTAATTTACAGGGGGGCTGGCTGGAGCAGCTTGGTGGAAAGGGGAAAGAGGGGTTACAGTGGGTCGGGGAGGTGAGACGGGGGAGAAGGTTAACGGCGGGGGGAATGGGAAGAGGGGTCTTGGAGTTGTGGGGAAAGATGGAAAAGATTGATGAAGGAATGGGTTGGGTAGAAAGGTGGGTGTGGGAGGGGTTAGACTAGGGTTAATGGGTGCGGGAATTGTGGGGTTAGTGGTCGTAAAGACAATGTCTGCAACACCACTGGCGAATGAAGATGTGGGTCTGGGGGAAGAAGGGTGAAGAGGGGAGGTTGGATGGACGGGTGGTGAGAGAGGAGCGGTTGGGGTGGTCGGTACTTCAGTGACTACTGAGGTTTGTACAGCTGTAGCGCGGGGTGGGGAATCTACAAAGATGGTTTCTACAGCCAACGAACTTTCGGGGACGAGGCGTGCCTCCCTGGCTTGTTCTGAAGATTGTGCTCCGGTTGGTACACGAATGTATTCGCCGGGCTTTGAAAGTAGTCGTACTCTACGGGGGTCAAACTGTGGTAGTGGCTTTCTTTGCAAGTACCTGAGTGCCTCGTTGGAGCCTACTGATTTGACTAATTCTTTGAATCCTTTGATGTATGCGTCTTCGAATCCGCCTGTGACAAGTTCTTGTTCTATTATTTTTTTGCTCTCTTCCTCTGTCAGCTTTTTGCGTGCCCAAACTTTTTCCATAGTTCTATACAGCTTCTTGATAGCCAGTGTGTAAGCTGCTGCCTCATAAGTTTCATCTTCATGGGTACTTGTATCGCCATGTGTGTCTGTTTGTTGGCCTTGGCCATCTGTCTGTTCATGCTCTTGGGATTCATGTGTTCCCTGGCTAGCTTCGTCGTCTCCTTCGTCGTCATCGGTTGCTGTTCTTTCGTCATCAGAGCTGGACACGACCTGTCCTTGTGGCTGATCCCTGGGTGTGGTAGGGTAACTAGGCCTTTCAAATTCTTGAGAAAACATTTGTCCTTCTGAAAAGTGGAACTCGTTGGAGAATGCATCGGGCATCTCAAAATCAAACGTTTGGTCCAGTGGCTCTGCTTGTCCTAGTTCTAAATGCGGTATTGGAAAAGAGAAAGCTTCCGCACCAATAGTGGTGGGAAGTTCAGCTGCTGTGGTGATAGGTTCTGTGGTTGTGGCTGCTTGGGGTGCGACAGTACTGGTGGTGCCCTCTGTTACCACTGGTCTAGATAACCTTATGCGAATAGGTTGTACTGTGGGAGTGGCTGCTGTTGGTGACTGCTCTGGAGATGGTTGTGGCGAGGGTGATTCTGGGACTTGTAGGCACGGGATAGTACCTCTCATCCGCTTTCCGGCTCTGCCTTTGCTAGACTTTCTAGCCTTCCTAGTGGTCCCTTTGAATGCTTTCAGTTCCTCACTGGTCATGGCACGCTCTATGGGTAAATCATATGCCAAGCACATATATATAATCCTTGTGAGGGCGTAGCATCCATTGATTACCTTCTTTCGCTCCCACCTATGTTGTGCCAAATAGAGCTGATCAATTATCCAGCTAGCTAGATCAACCGTTTGAGGTCCAGTACATGCTAAGTACAATCCAAACCAGATTCTCTTGTGGGGCATGGTAAAACGATCCTGAGCTGGGAAAGCAAAGTGCTGCATGCATATCCGTAATGGCTTAGAGAGTTCAGGTGTTATAGCAGAAATATCCTCCCACTTAGTTACGTCACCACGCTTCATCTGCTCTGGGACTAGCCGTTCTTTCTCCGTTGGAGTGTGTGTTCCATGAATCTTGATGGCAGCTCTGATTAAATCCTTCGAAAGATAAAATCTTTTGTAAGGTGGATCATCCACTAAAGAAGGCAAAATAAAGGTTCCTAGGATGTCCTTATTCTCTGAGGCCAGCAAAGTGGTGATTAAGTAATAACACCTATAAAAGTCAGGTTTGGGCAGAGGATCACTGAAATACTCCGTGAAGCCGGCTATGGCCCAAACATGAGTTAAGTCCTGGGTGTTCTGTAGGCCTTCGAATTCTCTTGAGAAGAATTGATACTTGCCCCATGTGCGGTCATCAAATGTCATATTTGCTTCAAAAATGAAGTCAGCATCAGCTAATGGTCCTGCTAGGCCTTGGAACCAATGAGAGTTACGGTGTATCTTCTCTGTGTATCCCATAGGTGGGTTATCGATTGGCATGGGTCCCAGAAATCCTTGGAACTCTGGCGGTGGAGCGGTCGGGTGGGATTCTGCTCGTAAAACATTGAGGGGCACCGCAGCTACGCTCGGGCCTGCTTCCGATGGTCCTGCTTCGGTTTGCATGATGACTGATGAGCTAATGGAAAAGATCTGCTACAAAAGATTAACACATTAGTATCGTAATTAATTATGATCCCATTAAGGTGAGACCGCAATCCCTTTCCATAACCGATGTGTAACCCGTGTAGCCAAGTGTCGTGAAGTGATTGATGCAATGATTTTTTTTGCAAACTACTGCAGGTCTCTAGACGCCTACATGCTTCAGATTATGCATACATTTCTTGATGAGCTTTTATTATGCAAAATGTGGGGTTTGGGTGTATGAATCTATACAAGGTTTGGTTGAGGGTGAATTAGTACAAGGGTGGAGTTTAAACGGGGTGGGAGAATTGTTAGATACGATGGTACAAGAAGACATCTGGATACGTTTCGGTATCCATTTCCTAAGAGTCTTGGAGTGGGTGGTATGTGTCTGCTGAGGGACAAAAAGTGGTATCGGGTTTGGTGGTATTGAAGGATGAAAAGATTTCAGAGGGGTATATATTACATGGCTAGAGGGTTGGGCTATAATACATTGTTTGGGTACCCAAATCTGCATGGGTGTGGGTCTATGGGTAAGGTATTTCTTGGCGATCCAAATCTGTCGAGTACTTGTAGAAGAAGATCGAGGGGACTTTGGATGCTGACTCTGCTTCTTTTGAAACTTTGTCCTGTTCTTGTCTATAGTGTTGCCAATAACCTGTGGTTGCTGTCCTTTTGGCACCCATATTTGTCTCGTGCCACTTGTTCTGTGATGTTGATACTTCTGCTTTCCTTGCCTTGCCTGGTGGTGTTGTCGGTCTGGGTTCCTCTGTTGTGGTTGACTCCTTCGGGGTTGAGTTTGAGAGGTCCATTGGACGCTCTGCTTTGGAAAAGAAGGGAGATCCAACACTTGCGTGACCTGCCCATTAGGAAGTGATTCGTTATTTATCTTTAATCTAGGTCAGTCCGCAGCAAGTTTGGAAGGATGAGCACTGCAGGGTGTTGTGCTCATTTGGCCGCTGATGCAACCCACCTGACCGCTGATTGTGTTCAACTGCCCTAGCGGTTGGGTAGCTGCCCCTTCTAGTTTGCAGGAAGCCCCAGGGAAAATCTCCTGTCGTCCTTCTGATTGACCATTGTCCCTAGTCAAGCTCGAGTGGGTTGGTGTAGACGTAACATGACTGGTCTGACCCAAGATCTTCCGGTCTTCCGTCGCATGTGTTTCATAGGGTCTAGGGTTACAAACCTCAATCGCAATGCCGTTAGGGAAGTCAAGCGGTATCACTCGCTTCTGTTTTAAGGTTTCAATCTGTAAGGAGCCTTGTCTGAGATTTAGGTCCACTGAGTGATCGTATAGCCAATCTTGACCAAGGATTAGGGGTTCTATCAGGTCGTCATCATGGCACACTAGTAGCTTCGCTGTCATGGTCACATCCTTAATGAGGATAGGAAGGTCCACCTCACCCATGCAAGGGGTTTCCATGCCTCCTAGGCCTATGAGGTATGCCTCAATTGGCCGCATTTCTATTCCTGAATCCTTATAGTGGGACCATCTAATAGCACTAGTCGCAGCACCTGAGTCAATTAAAGCCCTGAGCTCTTGGCAAGGGTTGCCGTGCTCTAGCCTGACTGTAATGAATGGTCTCCTGTCCACTATGCTAGGATGAGTGGTTGACTTTACTTGACACATGGCCATGGGATATCTGGGTGTAGTTTCCAGATGGTTATAATGTTCTCTCCCTAGTCCTTGTCTTCTTAACTTCATGCGTTTAATGCGTTCTATTGCTTCTGCCTGAGCTTCCGCTCGTATTCTATTTTCTTCCTCCTTACGCTTCTTTGCCAACGTGAGTCGTCTAAGCATATCCTCAGTAAGAGGTTCCTGATATAGCCTGACTCTACAGCCACTAATATAATTAGGCATTATATCTCCTTCTAAGGTAGCTAACTGTATTGCTCCACTTGTTGAGAGTCTGTTAATGATCATAGGTCCATAACCTCGCTTTTCTAACTTACGTGCGTGTTGTTTCAGCGTATATACTAGAACTAAATCTCCTTCTTTTAGGCCTTTATCTTTCACATGTGCATCAAAATATGCTTTCTGTCGCTTCTTCGCTGCATATATTCCTGCAGCTGCCTTAAGCTTGGTTTCTCCTAATCGTTCCAAGTCCATTATTCTCGCTGATAATTCATGGCCGGTCCACTGATGTTCTTGTGCAACCTTAAGGGTCGGTATCAAGAAGTCCAAAGGAAGCACAGCATTCTGACCAAAAACCATCTGAAAGGGAGTTGCATTGAGTACGGTCTTGTAGGCCACTCGATATGCCCAAACAGCGTGGTGTAACTGTTTGTCCCAATCTGAACGTTTGTTGTTCACGAGTTTCGTCAGTACGTTACAAAGGATCTTATTAGTGCTTTCAGCCTGACCATTGGCCTGAGGATGATATGGTGCGGATTTCTTGTGAATCACCATAAAATCCTGTAACAAATGTTCAATGACTTGGTTTAGAAAGTGAGTGCCTCGATCGCTCACTAACTCTATAGGCAATCCATATCTTGTAAAGACATTTTCAAATAAGAATTTTGCAGTTGTGTGTGCATCATTCTTTTTTGTGGTTTTTGCCTCTACCCATTTCGTCAGATAATCTGTGGCAACAATAATGTATTCCGCATGTGTACCTTTTGCAGGGGGGTTAATGGGTCCTACAAAGTCTATACCCCACTTAGAAAATGCACGTCCGCCCATCATGGGTTTCAATGGCATTTCATCTCTGCGAGTAGGAAACTGAGTTCTTTGGCACACATCACATCTCTTTACATAGGTATAAGCATCCATGTGAAGAGTGGGCCACCATAATCCTGCAAAGAGGATGGTTTTGATTATCCTATCGGGTCCAAAATGACCTCCTGCAACACCTTGGTGTGCAGTCTCTAGTATGCTCAGATAATCGCTTTCATGAACACATTGTCTTAGATATCCATCTCGTCCTCTTTTGTATAGGTTATCGCCAATAAGTGAATAGTTGTGAGCTTCTTGCTCTAGACTGCATTGTCGAGCTAAGGTCATACCTTGAGGGAATGTGTTCGTCCTCAAGTATGTCACTAATTGTTCACTCCAGTCTGGTGTGAGAGACACGTGATACAATGTAGCATGCTCTACTGGTGGTCTTTCACAACAAACATGGCATTCCTTACACAACCTGTAGACATCTGCTTCCATCGTAGGCCAATATACTCCTAATCTATGCAGAGTCTGTAATGTTCGATGTTTTGAATGATGTTCCTTTAGTGCACCTACGTGTGCTAATTGCAACCAATTCGCATGTTCTGATTCATCTACACAACAAGCAAGAATCTTTTGATTATCCTGTTTATATATGCTTCCTGCCATTATTTGGTATCTCTGAGACTTGGTAATCTCTCCCTCTTTGATCTTTATCCTAGGATTCTTGGGTCCATATGTGAGAACGGGGACTATAGGCTTAGCCAATTCTGGTGCTATCTCAAGATTAAACAAGTATGCATCTGGTAGATCATCCGCTACTCCTTGAGGAGCTTCTCCTGAGGCTAATCTTGAAAGGTGGTCAGCTCTAAGATGTGTCTTTCCTTTCCTGACTACGACTTCAAAATCATACTCCATGAGTAATAGAAACCAACGTATCAATCGTCCTGTGTTACATGGTTTGTTGACTAAGTACAATAGGGCTTGATGATCTGTAAAGAACTTGAACTTATTGGCCAACAAGTAGTGCCTAAACTTCTTTACTGCGTAGATCATCCCTAATCCTTCTCGTTCCGTCGTGGTGTAATTTCTTTCTGCTGCGTTCAATTGTCTGCTCGCGTAAGCTATGGGGAGATCTATGTTACCTTCATTCGTGGGTTGTGCTAACACACATCCTATGGCATAATTGGATGCATCCACATGTACATGGAATGGCTTACTCCAATCTGGGGTAGTCAATATAGGTGCTGAGCACAAGCGTCGTTTAAGTTCATTGAATGAATTTTCACATTCATCTGTCCATTCAAAGTTGGTTAAAAGAGAGTACAAAGGCTTGGCTATGATTGCATACATGTGTATGAATCTCCTATAATAACCGCAATGGCCCATAAATGCCTGTACCTCTTTCACATTAGTTGGTCTAGGTAATTCTGCAATTACTTTCACCTTTTCTTCATCCGTAGAGATTCCATTTTTTGACACAATGTGTCCTAGAATTTTGCCTTGTCTGACCATGAAAATGCATTTTTCTGGGTTCAAACAAACCTGATATTCTCGACATTTGTCAAATATTTGCCTTAACTCTGGGATATGTGTCTGTCTTACATCTGAATGTGCACACAAGTCATCGACATAAACTTCTAAACTCTTGCATAAGAATTCCTTAAAAACATGACACATGAGTCGCTGGAAAGTGGCGGGTGCATTTGTTAAGCCAAATGGCATCACACGAAATGCAAATATGCCCCATTCAGTGGCAAAAGCCGTCTTGTGTTGGTCCTCTGGAGCAATGGCTACTTGATTATAGCCTGAAAAACCATCAAGAAAGCTGTAAACTTCCTTGCCCGCAACTCTTTCCAATAGATGTTCCGTGATAGGAAGAGGATAACTGTCTCTAATCGTGGCGGCATTAACTTTTTTAAGGTTAATACACACACGCAATTTTCCATTCTTCTTGGGCACAACCACAATGGGGGATACCCATTCGGTATGCTCAATTTCGTAAATGAATCTTGCTTCTATCAATCGATCTATCTCCTCTTTAATCTTCGCAGCGTAGTTATCATTGTACGTGTAAGGTTTCTGTTTCGTAGGTTTTGCATCTGGAGTCATAGGGATTCTATGAGAGCATATATCTGGATCTACTCCTTTCAGGTCTTTGTAACTCCAAGCAAAAACATCTCTATATTCGCGCAATAGGGCAACTAGCTCTTCTTCTTCTTCAGTTGTCAAATCATGCCCTATGTATGTACATTTTTCTTCTTCTCCTTCGATAGCAACTATTATTTTCTTGGTTTTCTCTCGGTTATCATATACTTGTCCGTCATTCGCCTTTCTATTAGGCATCCGTACCATGATTCTTCTATCTTCGATTTCATATTTCTTGAAGTTCTCGGGTACTTCAAATAAAGATTCTTCTTTTTCTGACATGGTTTCTTTCTTCTTTCTTTTCTTGCCTTCACTCTTGTTAGTCACTTGAGTGGCTAACCTTACCTCATTCGTAATTTCCTCGTGTCTCTGAGTGTGAGTCTCTACTTCGAAAAAATATTCTTCCTCTGATGCAAAGGGTGGGTCCATGATAATTGATTCTAAATCAAAATCGCTTGCGTCCTCAAATGCATCAGTGCTAGGTTCACACTCTTCTAAAATTGCATCGCACATGATTGGCTCTATCGTGAAAACTGAGATATCATAGCCATCCTCGTCACAGTGGGGTGTCCATTGTTCTTCATTGATGGCTACATCCATGGTTGCTAGGATTTCTGCCCAACCCTGGGGTTCAAACTCTTCGTCAGGGAATACTACAGGTGCATAAGCTGGATCTTGAAGGGTTCGTGGATGTTGTTCTGCACCTAAGGTCCTGGCTTCTAACCTTTCTTCCTCTTGTTTGGCTACTTTACACATCCATAAATGAGTATCCTCATGCAACCAAGAAGGATCTGATTCTAATGAGTGCACAGATTCCGTCTCTACTGGTGTCTTATGGATGGTATTCCATTGTATTGGGGGTACGTCTCGATGTGAATAGTGTTTAAGATTGACTTTGGTAGTCACTCCTAAATGTTGCAAGTACAACGAATTAGTTCCCCAATCTTGTACAATTTGCAACTGACGCATGAATGGTCGTCCCAATATCATCTCATAAGCATGGTTTTTTGCAAAGTCACAAATGGCAAAGGTATGCTCAAATTCTACCCCACAAGTGGTGAGTGATATGCCTTTTAGTAAGCCTAATGGTTTTTCTATGTGTCCATCAGCCATTTGTAGCTTCATTCTGGTGGGTCTTAATGCTGGCTTACCCCAACGTTTCCATAAAGCGGTGGTAGCTATGGCTACTCCGGCTCCTGAATCTAAGATGGCTTTCATGGTGTAGCCCTGATGGGTTATCGGAAGATAAGTGTTACCTTCCTCTCCTTCGCTTACATCTCCAATCTTTTCTACGGGTATTTCTGGTACCTTATTTTGTGATCCTATTTGTGAGGGAGTAGTAGCAAGCTCGGGGAATTGATTTGCTACATGTTTCCACAGTTCTGGTTTTATCTTCAATAACTCCTCTAGAGTGAGGTTACATTGTACTTTAGTATTCTTGATCACTTCCGTGTTTCTAGGGATTACTGATTCTTCATTCCTCACTATTATCGTGGGTGCTCTCATACTAATAGACTTTGCTTCCCAAGGTCCTGTGAACTGAGGCAATTCTTGTAAAGAATTAGATTCAAAGCCTGTGTGTTCGCTCAGTTGTTCCTCCTCTACCTCATCGTAAATAGAGGGAATGTCTTGGGGAAATTGTTCCTGCAAGTCTTCTATTTCTTGAATAGGAGGATGGGTTCCTTGTTCCTTTCTCCATTTCTCTTCTTGTATTTCTCTCAAAAAATCATGTGAGTACCTATGTATGGAAGACACATCGTCTTGACTTTCTGAGTTGGGTACTTGAGACAGGGATGGTGCATTCCTTTCCTGTGTCTCTGGGACAATAGGGTTCCTAGGCTGATCCTTTTTCTATTTGCTCTCTATCAAATATTCTAGCCTCTCCATTAGTCCTTGAAAGTGTAATTCCGGTTTTGCCATGTTATTCCAATTAATATATCTAGAGGCTTCGAACAAAGCTTGTGCTAATTCTACCATCTTCATGCAAAGTTTAGTTCTCTCAATTTCTAGATCAGCTCGAGGGTAGTTTTTGCTCATTTCAGCTACCTGAGGTCCCTCTTTTAATCTAGCCTGATATGCACGAAACATCATGTCTAGATTTTCTGGTATGGGTTCCGCTAAAACTGATCCTGATTTTTGAGCTGGATTCTCTTGATTCAATTCCTGTGAAGTCAATTCTTGGATTTTGGCTCTAGATTCCTTCAAACTTCCTTCCAACTCACTTATCTTTTTACTCCATTTTCTCTTAATTCTTTCTCTAGAATCTTTCCAAGATTTTGTCTTTTTACTGCTAGATTCTGCAACTTCACTACTTCCAGCTACTTTCTCCTGATTAAGCTGTTGGTTCTGTAAGAGCGCCTGGGCTCTTGTGATAGCTTGGATAGGCACGTATGTAGGGTTGGATCCATCTGCGTTATTTACAATACCTATCACGTTGATCGGTGTCACATTCGAAGCATTAACTGGATTTTTAGGACAATCTTTGATTATGTGCTCTTTGCCACAATCAGCACAAAAGCCTTGGATATTATAGTACTGTGATTGTCCTGCCATCGGGGGATGTGGACAATCCTTTATGAAATGATCTCCTTGGCACCTAAAGCATGGTCCTCTAGGGCCCTGTGGTCTTTGTTGTCTCAATTGGGGCCGTGGATTTGGGTTTGTGTACATCACATTAGCATAGTCGGGCTCCCAACTAGGTTCCACTGGTGGACTATCATAATGATATGTCTCCACATGTTCTGGTGACTCTATGTAATAAGCGGGTGGACTATCTACATGCGTAGAGTCAAAACTGTTTAAGTTCGGGTCACCCTCTGTGATCAAAGGTGAAGAAGGCACTAAGGCCCTACTTAGGTTCTCTTCTGCAGCAGTGTATTTGACAGAGATGACATTCGCTGGTGGGGGTGGCTGCTGAGCTAAGACAGGTTGAGGTCTCTGTTGAGCCTGGTATGGGTAGTTCTGAGGAGGTCTATAGTAATAAGGCTGAGCATTGTAATGGCCTTGATACCTACCTGGCTGCGGGTATGCTTGCGGATAGTTCTGTCTCACGGTTTGTTTGTTGTATGGGCAGTCCTGAGCCGTATGATTTGTGTATCTTCTCTCAATTGTACAGTATTGGCCACTAGGGTTGGCTTGTGGTTGTGGTGCATTGGGACACGCATTTGCCATATGGTCACCACCACAGGTGTAACAACGCTTGTTTGTTAGCACCCTAGGTTTACTAGAAACTCCTAATTTCTGGGCCACTTTTTCTGCAAGGTCTTCTATTGAGCTAGACAATTTTGTGGATGCTAGAGATGAACAGTCTGAGTCCTTATAGACCTTTGAGAGTTCCAACTCATCTCCTAAGTTGTCCTCAATGTCTATACAAATTCTTACACATTGCTCTAGCGTTCTGGGTTCTTTTAGGTACACGTAGGAGCGTAGTTTAGAGCTCAACAAGCCATCTAGAAACAATGACACTTGCTTGGTTTGTGAGGGTAGCTCTTGCATTGGACATCGTTCAACATATTGTCTAAACCTACGTCCTGCCAGTCTTACTGTTTCTTGAGGGGTCTGTTTAAAGCTATGAATCAACGAAGACGTGTCATGTCTAATCCCACTTTTAGAGAATTCGGTGATGAATGACTCTAAAAAGTGATGGATGTCTCTAAATTGCCTTTGTTGCAGAGGTTGGAACCAAGTTAAAGCGGTATTCTTTAACGTTAGTCCAAATGCGTTGTATTGCGTGAACATGTCTTCAACTTGTTCGGCTCTTAGCACTTGCTTGAATTCTGCGACGTGGTCATAGGGATCTCCTGTCCCATCAAAATAATTCTTCATTGATTTTACTAACTGTGTGGGTCTCAATGTTCTTGCATGTTCGCGTGGTCTAGGTAGAGGAAAATCATCTCTACCACCTAGTACTCCATGATCTCTTTGTCTATCCGCTCTATTAGTGTTCGTGGTTGTTCTATCTCTCCCTATGGGGTGATTAAAGCTTACTTCGGGTCTCTCTTTATTTCCCTCTCTTTGATTTCCATGGGTTGCTGATGTTCCTGCCCCTTGTTGACTTGTATCCATGTTCGTTCTAGATAGAGGGAATACCAATTCACCTCTCCATGTGTATGTGTTTTTAGCGCGGTCAGGCACCACAAAGACTCTTTCTGAAGTCTCATCCAGGTATACAACCTTTCCAGGTGTATCCGGGTCCTTGAACTCGTATATAGTGATGATACCTACCTCACTAAGTATTTTTGTCTTGTATCTCCAAAAGGCTTCATCAGTTTCTTTATTTACAAACAACTCTATGCTTCTGTTGTCCTGAGGGATCCAATCCGGGATTAGTACTCGTGTCAGTACAGATTTCCCTCTAGGTGTCCTAGGCTCTTCTAATGGTTCTTTTCCTTGAGATTGTGCTTCCGTCTCTGGTTGAACCATGCCAAACTCGTTGGTATTGTTTGGCTGCGTACTTAAGATGTACATCGTTCCTTCCTTGTCTATGTACGCGTCTCTCTCGAATTTCACCATTGGATGTTCCAATCCAATGGGTTGATCGGGGTTGTGCATTTGCACCACTTGCCTTTGCAAACCATCCTCATAGATGCGAGCACCTAATCGGTTGGTTCGGAGAAACTCTAGTTGTGTTCTATAGGGTCCTTCTGGTTTTTCTAAGTATGCTACATTTGACCCTACTTCTGGTCTTTCTGCGCTAAATGCCATTTCTGATTCGCTAGTATTTGAGCTCTCGTAGGGGTAATTACTATTCAATTGTTGAGCCCACGATCGTGCAGTAGTTCTTACACTTGCCTCTGATGATCTAAGGCTTCGCCGGTCTGACTTACCTATATGTTTGCCCGATCTAAGGTTCATTAATTTTCTTCCTTGCACACTCAGTACTCGCTCAGATCGTCAATGATTCTTTGTTATTACTGTCTTGATCCTTTTTAGATTTCTTTAGATTCTTGTCTTAATGTATGCGTCAGGAATTCGACTTTCCGTTATAATTTTGAGTTCTCGTTCCGTCAGACTTAGGTTCTTTCCTTTAGGTTTTCGTCACACACACCTTTACTTGTAGTCTTAGACTTGAAAGAATTAAATATCTTGAACTTGAGGCGTTCCTATCGTCGTTAATCCACAACACTACCGTTTAGCCTAAGCTAATAATTGACTGAGGGGGTTGAGTAATCTTCCAACCTCGAGTCAGCTTTTCTGGTTGCTCTGATGCCCAAGAAGCCGCGCTTCCCAAGCTTTATGCCCTTCACTGCCTTGCCTTGGTTGCCTTTGATTGCCCTTGCTAGACCTGGAAAAATTCAATATTAGACCAATTCACAGTTGGATGATCAAGCACTTGAGTATATACACCTTTTAAGTCCCTTCCCTTTTGCCCAACTTTTCAATGTTTGCCCCCTGGCTTCCTAGTCCCAAACTAGGTCAACCTCAAAATAGCTTGTCTAAAAATAGACGTATCCTTTAAGAAAAAAACAGTTGAGGTCACGTAGTACTCGTCAAGAGCTTTCTAATGAGCTATTAAGCTCAAAAAACGGACTTCGGATGAAAAAGTTATGACCGTTCAGGCCCTGGGGGGTAAAAACTGACAAACAAGTTTTTCTCCAAATATGAGCTAAGGGGTCTCCTATGAGTCTAATCACCCAAAAATTTCCCAAAAATAGCCCCAAAATTGGCCAAAAAATGAAACCCTAAAATTTGCGGTGGGGGTGCACAATCGCGATGGTCTGAGATGATCGCAATGGTCTGGGACCGTCGCGATGGCGTGAAAGTGCACAATCGCGATGGCGTGAATTTGCACCGTTGCGATGGCGTGAAAGTGCACAATCGCGATGGCGTGAATTTGCACCGTCGCGATGGCGTCAGTCAACGGTCAACGTGGACAATCGCGATGGTCCAAAGTGAACCGTCGCGATGGTCTGAGCGCGATGGCGTGAGCCAATCGCGATGGTCTGGGCGCGATGGCGTGAGCCAATCGCGATGGTCTGAATTTTTGAAGTGTCGCGATGGTGTAAGGGTGTCGTCGCGATGGTCTGAAATGCACCGTCGCGATGGTCTGAAGTGCACCGTCGCGATGGTCTAGCTTGCCACGTGGCACCGTCGGCGCGATGGCGTGAGCCAATCGCGATGGCGTGACACAATCGCGATGGTCAGAGACCGTCGCGATGGTCCGGCCAAGCCGTCGCGATGGCGTGAGCCAATCGCGATGGTGTGACACAATCGCGATGGTCAGAGACCGTCGCGATGGTCCACCAAAATGCAAATTTTGTGAATGCAGCTATGGATTCCTGTAGGCGCAGGTGTGCTCTTCACGCTGGTGTGGTCGCCTTCTCCAAATTCCGAACTTTGCAGACCATCGCGATGGTTTGACACAGACGGAAATTTCTGACAGAAACTGAAGTTTTTACCTTTTTGCAGCCTTCCTGATGCACTGGAGCTCTGTACCTGCAAGAAAACTCAAGAAAGCAAAAGCACACACAAGCATAAAAGCTCTCTCTCACTCTCTCGCATGCACAAATGAGGGGAAATGAGGAGAATGGGTGGATATGGTGAATTTTTTGATTTTTTTGGAGATGAAGATGATGATGCGGTGATGAAGATGGAGTGTGGGGGAGGTGAAAAACACTAAAAACTAAGTAAAAACAACAACAAAAACTGAAATTTTTACCTTCCAACGCCACTTCTTGCTATACTCTTACCATCACACATTCGTCCTAGACTCGATCCCCGGCAACGGCGCCAAATTTGGTGTTGCTCTAGCACAATGGTGAGAACCACGTTAAGAAGCTCCACCTCCTTAATGTCAATCCGCGGAAGAGATAGGAGTGATATGAAGATCGTGAACGTGAGATGAAGTGAGAGTGAAGGTGAGAAGCATAGAAATGCACACACACATACACACACACAACGAAGAGACAAGCAAGACACAATGGAAGGTGTGAAATTCGCTCTATTACTCAAGAACACTATTACAAGCTCAAAATAGCTCTAGGCTCACACTAGCCAACCTCAAAAATGAGCTATCTAAAAATAACAAAAATTGGTACGCGCATTCTACCTAAGGTCCTCAAGCTCGAGGACTCCTCGGCTTGCACAAAATGGAGCTATGGATTACAAAATGGGGTTTTCTATGTTACATATGTTAAAATAGTGATAAAAATCACTGTTGGAGGTTTTTGGAAAGTATTTGGAAACATAATTCTTTGAAAAACGATTCGACTGGCTCCCTGCTCCGTCGTTACATGCTTCCGTATCATCTGTGCCTCTGGCTGCTTCCAACACGAACGTAGGAAGTCCGACTCATTCACCAACATTTTTTCTTCCCAAACATGCACATATATATATTGCTCCACAGAAGATCATCGTGTGAATGCTGTCCCATGCCATCAAACAAATACGGAATCAAGTTAACATGACTCCATACGTTCAAGAACGACTCTTCGAAGCAAAGAAACAGTCAAATCCTAAGAAGTTCTTGAATGGAAGCATTACCGTAATAGTACTGATCTATCATGCTTTAGGCATTCAGGAACATTTGAAAGAGATGTCTTCATCTGAAGAAATGGCTAAGTATGCAAAGATTGCCACGGTTCCAAGGAAGAAGAAAGGAGTCAAAATTGTAGAAGAAGCTGAAACGAGCTCCAAACCAAGAATGAGAGGTACCAAAAGATTACGGGAGATGATGCAAGCAGAAGCAAAAGCTCCAGCTACAAAGAGGACACATGTACTTCCAAGAACCAGGCTTGAAGACAATCCACCCATTATGGAGGAGGAATTAACAAAGGCAATAGAAGCCACTCACTAGTATTTGGAAGGTCAAGTAAACCTACCAGTTCAAGGATATCATTACCAACAGACGGTTGGAGACAACGAACAACAAAAATGCCTAACCAAAGTTCATAGATATAGAGAATTGGGATTGATGAATTCTAGCTCATCATCCAACACACTAGAAGAACAAGAAACATCTGTGATGAATGTGGATATTAGAAGTGATTCAAGGGATGATGGTCAATGGGAAGAATTGAATCAAGTACCCGATGACTTTGGTGTGGAAGGCACCAAGATCGATCAGATGCCTGATAACACTATCAAGGGTGCTACAAGGCAGGAAGCACCTCAAGAAGGCATTCATATAATCAAATTGAATGAAACATCAAACATCCAAATCAAAGAGACTCCTTTAGCAGGAGAGGTCTTGGTAAAGAACCCCAAGGAAAAAAAAGCGGGAGATACAATCAAAGAGTTCGAACCCTTCACACCAATAAGGGTAGTAGCAGAACCCTCTTTGTTGGATG
Organism: Ceratopteris richardii; assembly: GCA_020310875.1. NCBI lineage: Eukaryota > Viridiplantae > Streptophyta > Polypodiopsida > Polypodiales > Pteridaceae > Ceratopteris > Ceratopteris richardii. Next base: position 151,491,631 of record CM035411.1, on the reverse strand, counting down.
TCACATTTCAAGGGAGTGCTACCAAATTGACCAATAATGAAGAAGAAAGAAGAGACCAAGAAGTACATCTCCAAATAAGGCAACAGCACAACGAGACGATACATGTGGAACAAGGAAGAGATGTACGGATAGGGGAAGAACCAAGCATTGCCAAAACTTGGTTGAATATGGATGTAGCTCAGCTCAAGCCAGTAGTACAACAAATGATACAAACTACTACGGATACTCAATAGCTAATGCTTGAAGCTGATGCAGACTACGACAAGGCAATGCGGGAGAAAAATCAATTCCAAGAAATAGGTGAAAACATATCTGCCAAATTAATTCAAGCGCAAGGAATAATTTTAGGAAAAGACTAAAAAAACAATGAGGCCAAGAATAAATGTACCACATTGGAAACGGAAAACAAGAAGCTGCAAGAACAACTAAGAGAACTACAAAGCAAATATGAGGCTGGAGAAGCAGAAAAAATACGAATGAATGCTAGAAGTAAACTCCTTGAATCTCAAGTCAAGGTATACATGGATGAAGCCAACAATCTAAGGAACAGGAACAAAGAACATGGCTCTACTATGCAACCAACCTATAGAAGCTCCGAAAATGATAGAAAGCAACACAAAAGCATTGGAGGATCGAATAGCAAAGTATGAATATCAATGGAGGAAAGAGCAAGCCATCTGTTGCTCTAGCACAATGGTGAGAACCACGTTAAGAAGCTCCACCTCCTTAATGTCAATCCGCGGAAGAGATAGGAGTGATATGAAGATCGTGAATGTGAGATGAAGTGAGAGTGAAGGTGAGAAGCATAGAGATGCACACACACATACACATACACAATGAAGAGACAAGCAAGACACAATGGAAGGTAGGAAATCAACTCTATTGCTCAAGATCTCAATTACAAACTCAAAATAGCTCTAAGATCACACTAACCAACCTCAAAAATGAGCTCTCTAGCTCTTTTTATAGATTCTAGACTAGTTTTGACCGGTTTCACATCTAGTGACTGGCATAGTTAGAAAATAGGTTCAAGGCGCTATTTGAAAGGGTAAACGGTGTCTAAAAATAACCAAAAATGGTATGATGTAGCTCAAGCGTAAGCACCACCTCCTTTACTTGTCAATCCGCGGAGACGTGAGGACCGGTATGAAGACCACGAGCAAGTGAAGGCACAAGTGCGTGAGTGAAAGCACATAAACATGCACACACATACACACACGCGCGCACAAAGTAAGATCAAAGAGAGGAACAATGGAAAGCTTAGATTGCAAAAGAGTTCTCTTACAAAAGTTCTATTCTCTAACAAGCTAACCCCAAAAATGAGCTCTCTAGCTCTTTTTATAGTTTTTTGACTAGTTTTGGCCCTGTCCAGACCTAGTGTCCGGCCTAGTTAAAAATTAGGTTCCAGGGCTTATTTGAGGGCTCAAACGAAGTCTAAAAATTATGAAAATTGGTACGATGGTACTTCTAATACTCCTCAAGCTCGAGGACTCCTTGGCTTGAACAAAATGGAGTTACTAAAAATAGATAATGGTATTTACAATGGTTTTTAGTGATGAAAATCACTATTTTTGTAGGGGATTCTTCTGAAAATTTGACATACACTTCTTGGAGCTCCCTACTTGCTCCCTTTCCTTGTGTGTCCACCTTTTGATGTGCTTCCATGCTTTGTCCTTGACTTTGAGCTTCAACACTCCCCCCCCTCTCGAGTCTGTCGTCCCTGACAGACCCTTGTTGGAAGGGCTGTTCTATGTAGTGCTTTGAGAGGTGGTGTCCATCCGTTGTATGAGCTGGTTCCTTGGATTCCAGCAAGAATGTGTCGTTGTGAGCTTTCAAAACTGCAAGTTGCTCAAAAGAGGTTGTCAAGAGTGATTTGGAGCAACTACTGGCTTCAATTTGCTTCCGAGATATGGATGTTGTTCCCATGACGTCCGCTAGCTCTTCCAAAGATGATGTTGAGAGCAGTCATGCCAACTACTCATAACCCATAATGAATGATGGGTAAGTGTGTTCGTGCCTGGGTTGAAAAAATTATGTGCCTTGTGCACGGCCTTGTAATGTAGGCCTACGCATGCTTACTTGGAAAATGCCTTGGAAGAAGTATGGTGCAAAAATTGCGGGTCTTGAGCTAAGTGCTCAAGGGTATGCTGACGAAGAGGTTTCTTAAACTATCATGGTTATGGTGTTTCCAGAGTAAAGATACTTACCATGGAGAAGGTTGATGGATGTTTGTCTCTTCGTGTTGTACACTCGGCCTTTGGGATGGAACATTGTTGATGAATGTCCATGTTGATTGTCCACTGATGAGATCTTTTGAGTGGTGGATCCTCTCTCCTCTTTTCAAAGCAACATTTGTCAAATACTGAGAATTGAATTGCTTTATATTCCTTGGCAAGCAACACCGGGTAACTACACCAAGCTGAGTTTCACATATTCTCTTTAGCTCACCATATGCAGGAGTCTTCTCCTCCAGAACTACCTTTTGCAGATATCTCCTTAGATGCTTGTTGGCAGCAGTCAAGGAACCGAAGGAGCCACAAGACAAAGAGAGTCAGAGCGAAGGGACAGCACAAGCAGACATGGCAGTCAAAGAAGATCTGGCAAGTAGGCCAATAATTTTCTTCATGAAGAAGCAAGTACGAGCACTCACGCAGATCTAGCACTAAGGCAACCTTTAATTTTTCAAAACCTCTACACCAACTAAAAGTGATTCTCATCACTAAACACCATTGTAAATACCATTTCATCTTTTTGTAGCTCCATTTTGTGCAAGCCAAGGAGTCCTTGAGCTTGAGGAGCTTTAGAAGTATCTACCTGCCAATTTTCATATTTTTTAGACCTCGTTTGAGCCCTCTAATAAGCCCTGGAACCTAATTTTTAACTAGGCCGGACACTAGGTCTGAACAGGGCCAAAGCTAGTCAAAAACTATAAAAGGAGCTAGAGAGCTCATTTTTGAGGTTAGATTGTAATTGAAACAAACTTGTAAGAGCTTCTTGAAAAGTAATCTAAGAACTCCATTGATTCTCACTCTTTGTCTTGCCGTGTGTGTGCGTGTGTGTGTATGTGTGTGTATGTGTGTGCATGTTGGTGTGCTTCTCACTCACGCACTTGTGCCGTCACTTGCTCGAGGTCTTCATACCATCCTCACATCTTCCCGGATTGACATTAAAGGAGGTGCTACTCATCACTGAGCTACACCAAATTTTGATGAGTAGCACCTCCTTTAATGTCAATCCGGGAAGATGTGAGGATGGTATGAAGACCTCGAGCAAGTGACGGCACAAGTGCGTGAGTGAGAAGCACACCAACATGCACACACATACACACACACGCACACACACGGCAAGACAAAGAGTGAGAATCAATGGAGTTCTTAGATTACTTTTCAAGAAGCTCTTACAAGTTTGTTTCAATTACAATCTAACCTCAAAAATGAGCTCTCTAGCTCCTTTTATAGTTTTTGACTAGCTTTGGCCCTGTTCAGACCTAGTGTCCGGCCTAGTTAAAAATTAGGTTCCAGGGCTTATTAGAGGGCTCAAACGAGATCTAAAAAATATGAAAATTGGCAGGTAGATACTTCTAAAGCTCCTCAAGCTCAAGGACTCCTTGGCTTGCACAAAATGGAGCTACAAAAAGATGAAATGGTATTTACAATGGTGTTTAGTGATGAGAATCACTTTTAGTTGGTGTAGAGGTTTTGAAAAATTAAAGGTTGCCTTAGTGCTAGATCTGCGTGAGTGCTCGTACTTGCTTCTTCATGAGGAAAATTATTGGCCTACTTGCCAGATCTTCTTTGACTGCCATGTCTGCTTGTGCTGTCCCTTCGCTCTGACTCTCTTCATCTTGTGGCTCCTTCGGTTCCCTGACTGCTGCCAACACCCCCCCCCACTCTCGCGTCTGTCGCCCCTGACAGACCCTTGTCTAGAGGATTTTTGAACATAGTATTGGACGACATCGGAGGCTAGGTGGTGTTCTTCGAGTCGCAAGCCACGTGCTAGATCTGTGAGCAAATCATCCCAATTCACAGGTCCGGGAACATCTGAATGAGGCACCCTCAATTGTTCTGAGTAAATAGTTCTCTCCACAGCAAATAATTGGAGGAGATGTGATGGTCTGGGTATAAAGATTTCGGAGTGATATTCCCAGAATCCTGTGATGAACATCTCCTCAAATGTCTGTTTAAAGCAGGCTGGGAGGTACTTGATTCTGGCGTGCCAAGCGTATATTACTTCAATTGACGGGGTGGTACTCATATCGTACACTAGATCTTGGTTTCCTATCACAAAGCCTGCACCTGAGAAGTGAGGGTCCTTAATGTTTTTAAACGTCCTGAAAGTGATCAGCATTAATTCAAATATTTTCATACACATCTGGCCATCACATCAGGATTATTGCGTAGCCGAGTACTCCAGTGACGGATTGTAGAAATCATGTAGTTGACTGTGGGGGGTCCTCGTGGAGGTGCTAGATAAACATAATTCAACCATTTTGCACAGGCTTTGATGTCTCTGACGGCAATAGTGAATTCAGGCTAGGTGCGTCGTCGAAGAACTGGAATGTAACAAGGGTTATACTTAATAAACAACGGCATATTATTCCAGGTTCGGACCATTTCTGGATACGTTTCCAAAAGCCTGATTCTCCAGGTGGGTTGATGGATGGACCCACGCTGAGCACTTTCCGGTATATCATCTGGACCAAGTTGTGTAGAAAATGTGGGAGGCTTGCCACATTGTCGTTGAATCTCCGCGTTGTAATCGGCCAAAAGTATACAGAATGGCACATATTGGTCATTATTGGTGCCTATCCATCTATGATGAGACATGCTTCTGAAATATTCAGACTTTATGACAGCTTCTTCTAAGTTCGCTAGTGATTGGATCTGAATGGCCACCCGTTCTTCGTGGGTGTTCGCTGTCCTTTTCAGTGTCTGAAGCCACTCGGGTGCTTCCACTTCCAATGTGTCTAGTCCCTCTGAGGTTCGTCGCCCGCGTGGCATTAGCATAGGAACATACGGTTCCTCGTACGAATCATCTACCTCAATAGGGACCAACTCTTCTTGCTCTGGTTCTACCACTGGAGATGGCTGCCTCTCGTATGTCAGTAACCTCTTTTGTAATTCTGCTACCTGCTCTATTAAGGCCTTTACTTCGTTTGAGGTAGAGGTGGATGGGACACTCTTCGGTTGTTCTTCTTGTTCCTTAAGTCTGCTCTGTAGTGTGTCACGTTCTCTTTCCAAGTCATCATGGGCTTCCAGGAGATCTGCATAACTTTCCAAAATGGTTTTCATCGTCTCCGTGGGGACTGCTTTGAACTGCTCTGGATCTATCTCGTGGGGAGAGCCTTCCATTGCTGCTTCCAGATTCTCTTCATTTTGTTTTTGCAGTCTTTTGTTCTCTTCCAGTGCTGTGGCCATATGTTTCCTGAGTAGCGCCAAGTTGCGTCTGACTCGTAAGTTATCGGCCTGGTATACTTCGAGCAAGGCTTCTAGTTGTTTGACACCTGATTCTGTCGATGGTTGTGGTGCCTCCAATAGTGTTTGGTGAGCCTGCTCAAGCGTTGTATAGCGTTGATTCACTTCTGCATTTCCTCTTGTAGAATGTGAAATTGCCTTTGTAAGTTCTGGTGGTGTGTTGTCAGTTGTTGATACCGGCCGTCCAGAGCTCTGTACTCATTCTGAAGCTGATATACACATTGATTTAATGCCAAAAATATGCTATTTACATTAAACGATGCTGGGAGGGGTGAAGATGCAGGGGGAATGGAGGCGGGAAAGGGAATTGTGAATGATGTGGATGCAAGTGGAGATGTGGGTGGAGGGGGTATGGGAGATGAAGGTGGCATGGGGGGAGGGAGCGGTGCTGTGGCAGGAGATGTTTCCATAGTGTCAATTGTTTGAGTGACAGTGTAGATGGGGATCGTGGGTGGAGTGGATGTGACGTCAGTGAAAAGAGTGGTGAAAGTGGGCATGGTGACTCCCCCGAATTGGATTCCCGGAGAGAGTGGGATACCTATGACAATGGTGGTGGTAGTGGACGTGGTGGTGCTAGTGTCATGTGGTGGAGTGAATTGTGTAGTGCGAGGTGGGGATGGTGGTGACAGTGGTGCTTCCTGATGTTCTTCTGCTTGTGTTGTCTCTCCTGGTGCTGATACATTGATGTGAATTTGTCTCCCGGACCTCCTGGGACGAACGGGAACTCTCTTCTCAAATCTGTGAATGTAAGCCATTGCCTCATGGATGGCCTCATCCACTCCTACGGCGTCGGCATGAAGGTTTATGGACTCAATGAACAAATCATCCACACCTTCCTCAGCTAACAACTGGTTCATGAGTTTCTTGCCCGATTCCAGTGACATCTTATGCTGTTCTTGAACTAGTTGCATGGTTCGATATAGTCTTTTGATTTGTGCCGAATAGGCGGGGGCACTTGCCAGCTCTGAAAGCTCGTCATATTCTTGTTCCTCGTAGGCTTCTTCTTCTTGTTCTGTCTCTTGTTCCTCGACGTCGACTTCTACCACTTCTGGTCGGGTGGGGGCTGCTGTTGTTGTCTGGGGTTGTGGTTCCTGAGCATGTTCTGTTTCCGTCTCGAGATTAGAATCATAGATCAGTCGGGCTACTTCTTCATCCGTGAGATCATTTAGAGTAAAACCCTGTGGGAATTCCAGATCTGATGGGACGGGTGGAAATACCAGATTAGGTCCATCTGTGCTTGGTCTTGGTAGCCGGATTGTGAATGGCCTAACGCGTCGTGTCTGGGGAGGGGTAATTTCTGGTGTAGTGGTGGCTCCCCTAGGTTGAGCACAGGGTAATTATACTCCCCCCCTCATCTTCTTGGATGGGGGACCTGCTGCTGATAGTCTTCTCTGGAATTCCTGGGCGCGGGGCCATATGAGTGCCCGCTGAATAGGCACGTCATAGGCCAGACATCGGTAGATTATCTTTGTTAGAACGCAACATCCATGAAGCACATTTTTCTGCTTCTTGTTCCACCTTTGATGGGCTAGGTGGATCTCATCTATGATCCAATGTGGCACATTGATGGGAAGGCCTTCCGTCTCTGCCAGATACAAGCTGAACCATATTTTCTTTGGGGGCATTGTGAATCTTTCCTGGGCGAGGAAAGCAAAATGTTGCATGACGGTCCGCAGGTGAAGTGCAATGGTAGGTGTCATCGCTACCATATCCTTCAGCTTATTAAGATCTTTGTGTTTCATTCGTCCTGGAACCATGGTTTCCTTTTCAGTGGGGATGTGCATGCCATACATGCCCAACGCTTCTCGTACCAGATTAAGGATCAGCTTGAATCTTTTAAGCTCATGACCCGGTAGCAGTGAGGGTAACACAAAGGTGCTATCGCCTCCCTTGGCCCTGCTTGGCGTGATGGTACTGATAAGATATGAACATCGTAAGAAATCCGACTTTGGTAAGTGGGCCCTGAAATAACTGTCCACACCGGCTTTGGTCCAAACTGATCGCATGACTTCGGCGTTTTGATAGCTTTCAAACTCGCGCGTGAAAAAGTGGTAACGTCCCCATTTACCATTAAATTCCAATTCAGCTTCCCAGAAATAGGTTCCATCGCCCAATGGTCCAGCGACATCACTGAACCAGTGAGCGTGTTTACCTACTTGAGAAGTGTGCCCTTGAGGAGGATCCTGAATGGGGAGCACATGCACGGCTTGAAGTTCTTGCGGCCTTGCGGTGAGATGTGGCTCGAGGAGGAGTGTTTTTATGTCCACAATCTGTGCACCGGATCCGGCTTGAGAATTGGCACCTCCTGCTTCTGCCATGGCCCTGCTTGCTGGTTGGTTCTGTGAGAATATAGAACCACGTGTTAACATCGTAATGGACAGAATAAATCCGTTGTTGTCCCCGTTACAACATTAACATGAGGTATATGGTGAGTTAGTGGTTAGTAAGTGCACGAGGACAGTGTGTGTAGTTAATGCTTGGGTAGTCCTAGGAGACTAATGCAGTTAGTAAGTGGGGATGAATTTACACATTGGGGTCGGGGGGTTTATTACAGGTCTTAGGCTGCCAAATGCAGTGGATGGATTTTGTTCTTGGTTTCGTAGAGACTCTAGAGAGCTTTATAGGTGTATCGACTTGAAAATGAGACCTTTTAGGGACCCATTTACAAGCGATTATGTTCGTGCTCATGGGCCTTGGTGTGTTCCTGAGTGTTGGAAACGAGTGAATGCTGGCTGCGCGAGTGAATGGGTTACGCTGTATCGGTTGTGTCTTCGGCGTAGCTATTTGCGCCCGCAAGCAAGCCTTAGGCACCCAAATTTGTCTTGCTTGTGGGCTAGCCTTCATCGACTTCTTGGGCACCCAGATAGTTTTCACGTTAGCAGAAGAATTTCTGAAAGACTTCTTATTAGTGTCGTGTTGTTGGTTACTAATAAGAGGCTTTGCCCGTGTGGTTGGTGTGAGTGCAACCGGGTGTTCGCCTTTCCGCACCCACACTTGGTTCACTTGCTGAGACATTTTGCTGCGCAGGTACTTTTGATTTCCGGCATAGGTAGTACTCTGCTTCTTCTGCCTTTGATCCACCTTTGGTTGCTGCCTCCTTCTGGCCTTTGGAAAAGAAGGGAGTTCCGTTGCATCCCTGACTCCTTTTTTGAGAATATCATTCCTCTGCAACACATAGTTTTGGACAAGAACAGCATGGTCAACTTCACGTGCACCCCTGGAGGGACCAGGAGTCTGTGCCTTTCCTAGTTCCTTGAGTGCTCCATTATCTAACTCTACTGTAATTTGACTATGATTGACCCATACCTGAAGAAGTCCACTTCTTAGGTTTAAGTTTACTGCTTGGTCATAGATCCAGTCTTGACCCAAGACAAGAGGTTCAGTGAGATCCTCATCTTCACACACTAGTACTTTAACTGTCATTGCCTCATCATGAATGTAGAGGGGAAATTCCACCTCGCCCATGCAAGGGGTTTCCACGCCTCCCAATCCTATGAGATATGCTTCCACAGGATTGACAGTTAATTGCAACTCTTGACAGTAAGACAATTTAACAGCACTAGTGGCTGCACCTGAGTCAATCAAGGCTCTTACAGTCCTTGCACTCTTTCCTTGTCCTATATCTAAGGTTATGAAAGGACGTCGATCAGTTATCCTATGTGAGCTAACACCTGAAACTTCACACATAGCCACATCATATCCTTGATCTGCATATGCATCTTGCCTAGGGTGCTTTCTACCTTGTCTTCTTAATTTCATCTTTCATATGCGCTCTAGGGCTTCTGCTTGAGCTTCTTCTCGAATTCGCTTTTCTTCCTCTTTGCGTTTCTTAGCAGTATTGAGTCGACTTAGCATTTCCTCTGTGAGAGGTTCCTGATACAACTTGACTCTGCATCCGCTAATATAGTTTGGGAGAACATCACCCTCTAAAGTGGCTAGTTGTACTGCTCCACTCGTGGAGATCCTATTGATGATCATAGGTCCGTAGCCTCTCTTTTCTAGCTTCCTTGCGTGTTGTTTCAATGTGTAGACTAAAACTAAATCTCCTGCTTTCAAACCTTTATCCTTAACATGGGCATCAAAGTAGGCCTTCTGACGTTTCTTAGCTGCATATATTCCTGCAGCCGCCCTCAGTCTTGTTTCTCCTAATCGTTCAAGGTCAAAAAGTCTAGAGGAGAGTTCATGACCCGTCCATTCGTGCTCTTGTGCTACTTTCAATGTAGGTATTAAGAAGTCCAAAGGTAGCACGGCGTTTTGGCCAAATACCATCTGAAAGGGGGTGGCTTGGAGTACCGTTTTGTAGGCGACTCGGTATGCCCAAACAGCATGGTGTAGTTGTTTGTCCCAATCAGAGCGTTTATTGTTCACTAATTTCGTCAATACATTACATAAGATCTTGTTGGTGCTTTCGGCTTGTCCATTAGCTTGAGGGTGATAGGGGGCAGACTTCTTATGTATTACCAAGAATTCTTGGAGTAGATTTTTAATCACTTCGTTCAAGAAATGAGTGCCTCTATCACTTACAAGCTCTATAGGTAGCCCATATCTTGTGAATACATTCTCAAACAATAATTTAGCAGTTGTTTGAGCATCGTTCTTCGTCGTGGCTTTTACCTCTACCCACTTAGTTAGATAGTCTGTTGCAACAATGATATATTCCGCATGGGAACCCTTAGCTGGGGGATTAATAGGTCCTACGAAGTCTATTCCCCACTTAGAGAATGCACGTCCACCCATCATAGGTTTCAGTGGCATCTCATCTTTTCGTATAGGATACTGAGTTCTCTGACAGACATCATAGCGTTTCACATAGGTATGTGCATCCATGTGAAGGGTAGGCCACCAGAAGCCCGCAAATAGTATTGCCTTGATCACCCGATCTGGTCCAAAGTGTCCTCCTGCTACACCTTGGTGAGCAGTTTCCAAGATCTTAAGATATTCACTTTCATGGACACATAGCCTCAGGTAACCATCTTTACCACGCTTATATAGATTATCACCAATGAGTGAGTAATCCAGAGCTTCTTGTTCTAAACTCCTTTTCCTAGCCAGAGTCATGTCTGGAGGGAATGTTTTCGTCCTCAGGAAGGATACTAGAGGTTCACTCCAATCTGGCACTATGGATACTTGATAAAGAGTGGCGTGTTCCACAGGTGGTTTAGTGCAACAGATTGAGCATTCCTTGCACAATCTTTGGACATCAGCTTCCATAGTTGGCCAATGTACTCCGAGTCTCCTTAGCGTCTGTAAGGTTCGTTGCTTTGAGTAATGTTGCTCTAATGCACCTACATGTGCTAATTGCAACCATTTAGCGTACTCATCCTCTTCTACACAACAAGCCAAGATTCCTTGGTCTGTGTGCTTGTACATGCTTCCTGCCATGATGTGGTACTTTTGGGCTTTTACAACCTCTCTATTCCGTGTGTTTACCACTGGATGATTAGGCCCGTATGTCAATACTGGTACCAATGGCTTAGCCCACTGCGGCACCACTTCCAAATTAAACAAGTAAGCATCAGGAAGGTCATCTGATACTCCTTGTGGGGCTTCTCCCGATGTGAGCCTAGAGAGATGATCTGCTCTTAAATGAGTTCTCCCTTTTCTTACCACAACCTCAAAATCATATTCCATTAGTAAGAGAAACCATCTTACTAATCTACCTGTGTTGCATGGCTTGTTCACAAGGTATAACAATGCTTGATGGTCAGTAAAAAATTTAAACTTGTTTGCAAGCAAATAGTGTCTAAACTTCTTAACTGCATATACCATGCCTAAGCCTTCTCTCTCAGTAGTGGTGTAATTCCGTTCAGCTGCATTCAATTGTCTACTGGCATAGGCAATTGGAAGATCCATGTTACCTTCACCAGTAGGTTGTGCAAGCACACATCCAATAGCATAATTGGATGCATCCACGTGAACATGGAATGGCTTATTCCAATCTGGTGTGGTCAAGATTGGTGCTGAACATAATCTTCGTTTAAGCTCCTGGAAGGAATTCTCACATTCATCCGTCCACTCAAAGTTAGTCAGAAGTCCGTACATGGGCTTTGCAATGACAGCATACATGTGTATAAATCGTCGGTAATAACCACAATGCCCCATGAAAGCTTGTACTTCCTTGACATTCTTTGGCCTAGGTAGCTCTGCTATAGCTCTCACTTTCTCTTCGTCAGTAGATATGCCATTCTTTGACACTATGTGCCCTAAAATCTTGCCTTGCCTGACCATGAAAACACATTTTTCTGGGTTTAGGCAGACTTGATATTCTCTACATTTGTCAAAGATTTGTCTGAGTTCAGGGATATGGGTTTGTCTGATGTTGGAATGAGCACAAAGATCATCAACATAGACTTCTAAGTTCTTCCTCAGGAACTCTTTAAATACATGGCACATCAGTCTTTGGAAGGTAGCTGGTGCATTGGTAAGCCCAAATGGCATTACACGAAAGGCAAATATACCCCACTCTGTGGCGAAAGCTGTCTTATGCTGATCTTCTGGAGCTATGGCTACTTGATTGTAGCCCGAGAATCCATCCAGAAAGCTGTACACTTCCTTGCCTGCTACTCGTTCTAAGAGATGTTCTGTGATGGGAAGCGGATAGTTATCTCGAATTGTGGCTGCATTAACCTTCTTCAAATTAATGCACACACGCAGCTTTCCATTTTTCTTGGGCACCACTACGATGGGGGATACCCACTCAGTGTGCTCAATTTCATAGATAAATCCAGCTTCAACCAGTCTATCTATCTCTGCTTTGATCTTAGCAGCGTAATTATCGTTATATGTATAGGGCTTTTGCTTAGAGGGTTTTGCATCTGAGGTCATGGGGATAGTGTGTGAGCATATATCAGGGTCAACACCTTTCAAATCCTTGTAACTCCAAGCGAATACATCTCTGTATTCTCTTAGCAAGGCAATTAATGCATGCTCTTCTTCCTCTGTTAGGTCATGGCCTATGTACGTGCATCTCTCCTCTCCTTCTTCTAGGGCCACAACTATTTTCTTGGTGGTTTCTTTGTTATCATAGGCCTCTCCGGATTGCGCCTCTCGTTTAGGCATTCTTATCATGACTCTCCTGTCATCTATCTCGTACTTCTTAAAATTTTCTGGGACCTCAAACAAAGATTCTTCCTCTTCTGGTGAGACTTCTTTCTTCTTTCGTTTCTTTCCTTCTTCCCTCGGGGTCACATGTGTGGCTAATCTTACATCATTTGTAAGCTCTCCATGCCTCTGGGGTTGAAATTCTACTGCATGGAAGTATTCTTCATCTGATGCAAAAGGTGGGTCCATAATGATTGACTCTAGATCGGAGTCACTTGCATCCTCAAATGCATCAGGGCTAGGTTCGCATTCTTCTAGAACTGCCTCTCCCATGATTGGCTCTATGGAGAAGACTGAAATGTCATAGCCATCCTCATCACAGTGAGGTGTCCATTGTTCTTCATTGATGGCTACGTCCATTGTTGCTAAAATTTCTGCCCAGCCATGGGGTTCAAATTCCTCATCCGGAAAGACTACAGGTGCATAGACTGGGTCTTGGATTGATCTATAGGTTTCTTTCACACCTACCTCTCTGGCTTTTTCTCTCTTCTCTTTGTCCACTGCTACTTTGCACATCCATAAGTGGGTGTCTTCATGCATCCAAGAGGATCCTGATCCTATGGAATGCACCGATTCTGTATCATCTTTGGCTCTATGGATGGGATTCCATTGGATAGGAGGTACATCTCTATGAGAGTAATCTTTGAGATTTACTTTGGTTGTAACACCTAAGTGCTGCAGATACAAGGAGTTGGTTCCCCAGTCCTGTACCACTTGCAACTGTCGCATAAATGGTCTTCCCAAAATCATCTCATAGGCATGATTTTTGCTGAAGTCACATATAGCAAATGTATGCTCAAACTCGACACCACAAGTGGTGAGAGTTATTCCTTCTAACAATCCTAGGGGTCTCTCTATGTGACCATCGGCCATCTGCAATTTCATTCTCGTTGGCCTGAGTGCTGGCTTGCCCCAACGCTTCCATAGGGAAGTAGTGGCAATGGCAACTCCTGCACCTGAGTCCAAAATTGCCTTGGTGGTGTACTCCTGGTAGGTGATGGGAAGATAGGTGTTCCCTTCTTTACCTTCACACATATCTCCTATCTTATCCAAGGGAATTTTTGGCACTGTCCTATCCTACCTGGGAACGAGGTTTGGCTATTTCTGGTACTTGTTTGGCGACATGTTTCCATAATTCAGGTCTAACCTTGAGTAGCTCTTCTAACTTGAGATTGCACTGCACGTTAGTGTTCTTCACTACCGCTGTGTTCCTAGGTATGACTGAATCTTCGTTTCTTACCATGACTGTAGGTGCTCTCATACGGGTGGACCTTGCTTCCCATGGGCCTGTGAAATGGGATAGTTCCTGTAAAGAATTAGACTCGAAGTCTAATCTTTCTTGAGATTGGATGCTCTCCTGCTCTCCATAAATGGATGGGATGTCTTGTGGGAATTGGTCATGTGCATCATCCACAAGTTCAAATGGAGGAGGGACTTCACCTTCCTTAGCCCATTTGTCTTCTTGAATCTCGCGTAGGAATTCTGGTGTGAACCGATTCATAGAAGATGATGTGTCCGGCTCCGTAGAGTTAGGCACATAGGCTTTAGGCACATAGGCTGCTTGAGCAGGAATGCTTACTCTTTCACTTACCTTGCCCTTGTGTTGAAAGGCAGGTTCCTTTTGTGATTGTGCCATCAGATTCTTTATTCTTTCTAGGGAGGGGGGGTTGTCTGGTTCAATGGAATTGGCCACATAAACTTCCGATGGGGAATGGGTCATGTTTTTGCTTGCTTTATCACTTTCTTGATTTTCTTCTTCCTTGGCAGACCTTGCAATTATGCCCTCTAACTTCTCTAGAAGTCCATCCAAGTGTAGTTGCATCTTGGCTGAGCCCGAGTAATTGAAAAGGCGACTGGCCTCAAACATAGTCTGAGCCAATGCGACCATTTTCGCGCACTAGGGTAACACTTGTCATGATCTGTGACATTTGGCCCTTCTTGGATTCTGGCCTGATATGCTTTAAGCATCATGTCTATATCTTCAGGAGTGGGATCAGCTAATACGGATCCTACTCTAGGGGGTGGTGGAATCATATGAGGTGGGTCGGAAGGTGGCGGGTCGGATGGCGATGGGAATGGTGGAGGTGGGTTAGTGTGAGAGGGGGTTTGAGAGGTGATTTCAGTTATCCTAGCTTTGGTTTCTCTTATGCTTTCCTCGAGTTCACTCATCTTTTTAGCCCATTGTCTTTTCATTCTTTCCCGACTATCTTTCCACGCTCTAGTCCTTTTCTTTGTCATGCTCTCGGTTTCACTAGCCTCTAGGTCCTTATCCTGGTTTACCCCTTGATTCTGCTGCAATGCTTGAGCTCTAGTGACTACTTGTACGGGAGCAGTGGAAGTGACACTTCCTGTGGAATCTACCACTAACCCAATAACGTTGATAGGAGTGATTTTTGGCATATTATTGGGGTTCTTTGGGCAATCTCGTAAGAGATGCTCTTTCCCACAATCTTGGCAAAAGCCTTGGATCGTCACTGACTGAGTTTGTGTAGGTGGAGGTAAGGGGCAATCACGAATGAGGTGATCTCCTTGGCATCTGTAGCACGGTCCTCTTGGGAATGGAGGTCTTACTTGCCTAGGTTGAGGCCTAGGGTTGGGGTTTGCATACATGACGTTTGTGTAATCTGACTCCCAACTAGGTTCATTTGGCTCTTCGCTATAATAGGACTCACCATGTTCTGGAGACTGCATGTAGTATGCCTGGGGACTATCAACATGTGTAGAATCAAAGCTATGGTCACTGGGGTCACTTTCGGAAAGCAGTGGGGTTACAGGGACTATGGCTCTATTCAGGTTTTCTTCTGCAACAACATACTTTACCGGAATCACATTAGCTGGGGCTGGGGGTTGTTTGCTAGCACAGGCTGAGGCCTTTGTTGGTTTTGATATTGTGGTTGATAATTTTGTTGTGGCCTGCCATATGGCTGTGGAGGGTACTGGTTCTGGTATCTTCCCTGTGGTGGATAGGGTTGAGGATAGGTTTGCCTAACTGTTTGCTTATTGTAGGGGCAATCTTGTGCGGTGTGATTGGTGTACCTCTGTTCTATGGTGCAGTACTGGCTACTAGGATTTACTTGGGGTTGAGCCATAATGGGACATACGTTCGCCATGTGGTCGCCACCACAAGTGTAGCACCTTTTCTCAGAGGCAAACCTTGGGATTTGTTTGCTAGTTACACCTAATTTCTGAGCTACTTTCTCTACAAGTTCCTCGATTGATGTGGATTGCGTGGAAGAGAGGCTTGAGGCATTATCCGAATCTTTGTATATCTTAGCAAGCTCTAACTCCTCCCCTAGGTTATCCTCAATGTCAATACACATGCGTACACACTCTTCTATGGTCCTAGGGTCTTTCAAGTACACATATGATCTTAATTTGGTACTTAGCAATCCATCCAAGAATAAGGCTAGTTGCTTGGCTGGTGTAGGTAGCTCCGAAACAGGGCATCTTTCTAAGTATTGCCTAAATCTTCTTCCTGCAAGTCTCACAGTTTCTTGAGGGGTTTGCTTGAAGCTGTGAATCAGCGAGGAGGTATTATGCCTTATGCCACTCTTAGAGAATTCAATAATGAAAGCCTCTAGGAGTTGGTCTATGCTCCTGAACTGCCTCTCATTTAGTGGCTGAAACCATGTCAGGGCAGTATTTCTAAGGGTCAGACCAAAGGCATTGTACTGCGTGAATAGATCCTCCACTTGTTCAGCTCTCAAGACTTGCCTAAACTCAGCCACATGATCGTATGGATCTCCAGTGCCATCGAAGTAGTTCTTCATGGACTTCACTAGCTGAGTCGGTCTCAAAGTCCTTGTGTGCTCTCTTGGTCGTGGTAGAGGGAACTCATCTGCACTTCTTTGATTCCTGTGAGCTCTCAGTATCTCAGGTTCTAATCTATTTGTTTCCGTCCTCGTTCTTTCTCTGCCCACTGGGTTGGCAAAGCTTACTTCTGGTCTATCTCTACTTCTGTCTCTTTGCATTCCATGAGCATGGGATGTTCCAGCTCCAGGGTGACCATAGGATACGTTTGATCTTGGTTGGGGAAAAACAAATTCGCCCTTCCAAGTGTAAGCATGCCTATCATTTTCTGTCACCACGAAGATCCTCTCCGAAGCGTGATCTAAGTAGGTCACTCTGCCTGGGCTATCAGGATCCTTAAACTCATAGATCATGATTGTTCCTATATCAGTTGGCTGATCAGATTTGTACCTCCAAAAGGCTTCGTCAGTCTCTCGATTGAGAAGCAAATATATGCTCTTGTTGTCTTGGGGCACCCACTCAGGTGTGATAATCCTAGTGAGAACAGATTTGCCTCGGGGGGTTCTAGATTCTACACCCATGTTTCCTTGTTCCAAGTCACCTAAGTCCGCTTCTGAGATTACATTCCCAAATTCATCTGTCCTATCTGGGTGACTGGTGACTACGTATATGGTTCCTTCTTTGTCCAAGTATGTTCCGCTTTCAAACTTGACAGCTGGATGCTCTAGTCCTATAGATTGGTCGGGGTTTTTAATCTGGACCACGGATCTTCCTAGGCCGTCCTCATAGATGCTAGCACCTAATCGGTTGGTCCTAAGGTATTCCAACTGTGTTTTGTAAGGGCCTTCTACCCTGTGCAAGTATGGCACACCGGAACTTCCCGTAGGTCTGTCCATGCCTTGAGACATCTCTGATTCACTGGTATCAGAGCTAGGGTAATGCGAGTGGTGACTCAACTGCTGGGCCCAAGACCTTGCAGTATGATTGACACTAGCCTCTGAAGACCTAAGGCTTCGTCTCTCTCTTACTAGGTGTCGTCCTGATCTAAGGTTCATATGCCTAACTGATTAACCCAATTTTTTTTCCAGGTACAACCACGTTTCTGAGTCCTTTTGTATCGGTTACTTGGTTCTTTTTATGTTGATTATCGTGTTTATACTCTTGTCTGATATCACTTCGTCAGGAATACTTGAGTTTAATTTCGCACTTTAGTTTGGTCGTTTCACGTTAGGTTCTTTTCCTTTTAAGGTTGTCATTTGCACACACACAGGTTATTTCTTGACTTGCACTTGATTTCTTAGATAGTCTTTGATTTATCTCGTGCCTATCGTTGCCTGGAATTACTTCTAACACTACCCGCACTTAGCCTAAACTAAGAATTGACAGAGGGTGTTGCGGGTTTTCCAACCTTGAGTTCCTTTCCTTGTATTGTTGCCCTGGTGTGCCCAGGACGCGTGTTCCCAAGCTTGCACTTACTCTTGCCTTGCGTACCCTTCGCTGCTCTCAAAGGACCTGTAAAAGGCCCACTGTTAGCTCAAGACTTAAATTCAAAAGACAGAACCAATCACTTTCATTCATGTAACACTTCACCAATTTGCACTATGACTTTTTGGACACAACTCTAGAGACCCCTGAGTTTTTGTTCCCCCTGGGTATGGTCACCTTCAAAAGACCCTATCTAATATTCCTGATCTCCCCGCGAGCTTTCCAACAAAACAAGAATCACGGCAAACGGATTTCGTATGAGAAAGTTATGCCAGTTCAGGGTTTGGGGCTAAACAGGATTAAACTAGGTTAACAGGCAAACAGGAATTCGCGAGTTACTTGGGTCATGCCCTCGTAATGCAATACTACACCCTTGTGTTTGTCCCACACTTGGCTAAAATTTAAACCACTATCTTTGCCTTAAAAATTTGACCTAATTTGCCCTTCTAACGTGTTCGCAAAGTCTGTCGGTCGCAATTGACAGGTCAGTCGCGATCGACGTGTCGATCGCGATTGACAGGTCCGTCGTGGCTGTCAGTCGCGATTGACTGGTCAGTCGCGATTGACAGGGGTTACGAAAAGTCAATCGGTCGTGGTCAAAGGGTCGTTGACTCTGTCGATCACGATTGATGGGTCGATCGCGATTGACAGGTCGGTCGCGAGGGTCTGTCCGTCGTGGTCAAACAATCGTTGACTGTGTCGATCGCGATTGACAGAGCCGTCGTGGTCTGTCCGTCGTGGTCAAACAGTCGTTGACTGTGTCGATCGCGATTGATGAGTCGATCGCGATTGATGACTCGATCGCGATTGACACGTGTCACGCGTATGGTCCGTCGGTCGTGGTCAATCGGTCGTTGACTCTGTCGGTCGCGATTGACAGAGCCGTCGTGGGCTGTCGATCGCGATTGACGTGTCGATCGCGATTGACAGATCTATCCGTCGTGGTTTGTCGGTCGCGATTGACAGAGCGATCGCGATTGACAGAAATCTGAGGAATTTCAAGAAACTAAACACATTTTTGGGAAGCTCTAGGCCTGTAGATCATGGTTTTGCACTTTGTTTGGTGATTTGAGCGTTTTTTCTGTCGGTCGCGATTGACAGAAGTCGGCGACACACAGACAGTTACTTCGAAATCCGTACCTGCGCAGAGTGCTGGGGACGATGATGTGACCTGTACTTGCAAGACATCTCAAGAAACATGCAAAAACAGCACACGCAATTTCGCTCTCTCGCTCTCTCTCACAAGTGAAATGAGGGAAATGAGGTGGAGATGGTGATATACTCAAAAAACTGAAATTTTCGCGATGATGGAAATGGAGGTGGAAAATGGTGATGATGATGATGGTGATGAGGATGGTGAAGAAAAAACAAGAAAATAGATGAAAGTGAAGAAAATACCTACAACTCCAACGCGTCAACTCTACGTCTTACCATCACACGCTCGTCCTCAAAGCTCGATCCCTGGCAACGGCGCCAAAATCTGGTGTAGCTCAGTGATGAGTAGCACCTCCTTTAATGTCAATCCGGGAAGATGTGAGGATGGTATGAAGACCTCGAGCAAGTGACGGCACAAGTGCGTGAGTGAGAAGCACACCAACATGCACACACATACACACACACGCACACACACGGCAAGACAAAGAGTGAGAATCAATGGAGTTCTTAGATTACTTTTCAAGAAGCTCTTACAAGTTTGTTTCAATTACAATCTAACCTCAAAAATGAGCTCTCTAGCTCCTTTTATAGTTTTTGACTAGCTTTGGCCCTGTTCAGACCTAGTGTCCGGCTTAGTTAAAAATTAGGTTCCAGGGCTTATTAGAGGGCTCAAACGAGATCTAAAAAATATGAAAATTGGCAGGTAGATACTTCTAAAGCTCCTCAAGCTCAAGGACTCCTTGGCTTGCACAAAATGGAGCTACAAAAAGATGAAATGGTATTTACAATGGTGTTTAGTGATGAGAATCACTTTTAGTTGGTGTAGAGGTTTTGAAAAATTAAAGGTTGCCTTAGTGCTAGATCTGCGTGAGTGCTCGTACTTGCTTCTTCATGAGGAAAATTATTGGCCTACTTGCCAGATCTTCTTTGACTGCCATGTCTGCTTGTGCTGTCCCTTCGCTCTGACTCTCTTCGTCTTGTGGCTCCTTCGGTTCCCTGACTGCTGCCAACAATGCTCTGGTACATGAAGTAGTTAAGCATCACTCAAGTTGCGGACCTTCAAGCTCTTCATTCCTACCATGGTAAGAGAAAATCATAGTTGTAGATGCCATGTTCATGCCAAATGCTTGTCATCTACCAGATAAGGCAGCAATAATCTCACTGCTGGCCGAGACGCACTTCTATCCAAATTGATAAATGCCTAGTAATCAACAATTCCACCTTCAACTAAGCATGACTCATTCATGTTTCATAAGCCAAACCTGGGAACAAGCTCTCTCCCACTTTTCTTTCTCCCCTTCTTTTTTTTTTTTTTTTTTTTTTGAGGAAAAGGATATCACAAAACAAGAACACAAAAGTTAGTATCAATAGAAATGTTTGACATATGTCACTGTGCTCTTGTGCATGGGATTCTCAAGTGTGTCTATGCACGGCCGTGTAATGTGGCCCTATATTAATGCATACTTTGGAAATGCATGACCTGAATGGTGCAAAAGACAAGGTTGTGCAAGGAGCACATGGTTGTTGCTCGTTCGAGGCTTTCGATGTTATTTGCGGAGGTTGATGCCGACCTTGGTGGAGGTATCCATTGAGTCTCGAACTGATGTAATCCTCCTTATTGGAGTCCATTTTAGAACATCATTTGGCACTGTAGAGGTCACTTCAGGCGTCTTTCTCTTTGGATGCTTTCTGAACTGTGGTATCCAGTGTGGTTGACGCTTTGGTTCGGTGGAGGCTACTTGCACTTTTGGCTTCCAAACCCATATCCTTTTTGCATGTCTTCCTACTAATGTTGAAGAGCTGATTTGATCTTCCTTTGGTCTCTGTACGTGGTTCTTACCCTTTTCTCTTTTTGGCTTCTTTGTTGAAACCTTTTGCATGTGGGAGAACAAAGGTTGTTGTGGATGTAGGAGCTTCTTAGGTACCCACATCTGTAATTGCCCTTGTTGAGCTGCAGCTAACTTCTTAGGCACCCAAATTTGTTGGAGACCTTGTGATTGAGCTTGTCTGAGCTGCTTCCTTCGTCTTCTGGCCTGGTTGGTGTGCATGGATGGGATTTGTGGGGGCAAGGCTGGTGGTTGCTCTCCTTTGCGTACCCATATCTGCTTCATGCTCGGAACTGCTTTTTTATCGAATGGTGTCTTTCTATTTGTTGTAGCAGTTGTCGTGAACGGTTGTGTTTGCTTGTGTGGTGGACTCACTACTGTGGCTACTTGATTCTTTGGAGAAGAAGAAAGATCCACCCGCCTTCGAACCTGGTCTTCCACGATTGACTCCTTCTGCATCATAGAGCTTTTGACACATACAACATCTTCTTTCATATGATTAGTCTTGGAAGAACTAAGAGAGTGTGTGGTGCCATGATTTAGGAGCATGCAGTTCTCTAATTCTAATGTAATGCATTGTTCATGTACCCAAACTTGAAGAATTTGACTTCTTAGGTTTAAGTTAACTGCATGGTCATAGATCCAATCTTGACCCAAGACAAGTGGTTCCGTAAGGTTCTCATCTTGACATACTAGCGCTTTGACTTTCATTGGAACATCTTGAAGGTAGATGGGAAGTTCCACCTCGCCCAAACAAGGGGTTTCCACACCTCCCAATCCTATGAGATAAGCTTCTATGGGATTGATGTTCAACCCCAAGTCTTGGCAGTAGGAAAGTCTAACTGCACTACTTGCGGCACCTGAGTCAATCAATGCTTTCACCGTCCTTGCACCCTTCCCTTGTCCTATCTCTATGGTCACAAAGGGTCTTCGGTCAATGACCTGAGAAGTCGCTATGCCTGACTTTTGACACATATCCATGTGATATTTTGGGGCTTTTGAGTTGACTTCTAGGCCTAATCGCCTTAACTTGTTTCGCCTAATATGCTCTCTGGCCTCTACCTGTGCTTCTTCTCTCACTCTTAACTCTTCATCTTTTTGCTTCTTAGCAGTGTTGAGTCTCATTAGCATACCCTCAGTAAGAGGTTCTTGATATAGCTTGACTCTACAGCCACTAATATAGTTTGGCAAGATATCTCCTTCTAGAGTGGCCAACTGAACTGCACCACTAGTGGAAATTCTATTAATGATCATGGGTCCGTATCCTCTTTTTTCCAACTTACGGGCATGTTGTTTTAGTGTGTATACCAACACTAGATCTCCCTCTTTCAATCCCTTATCCTTGATGTGTGCATCAAAGTATGCCTTTTGCCTCTTCTTTGCAGCGTAGATGCCTGCTGCCGCTCGTAGCCTCGTCTCACCCAAGCGTTCGAGATCAAAGATCCTAGAGGACAATTCATGCCCATTCCACTCATACTCTTGTGCTACTTTTAAGGCAGGGATTAAGAAATCTAATGGTAGCACAGCGTTCTGTCCGAAGACCATCTGAAATGGGGTGGCGTTGAGTACCGTTTTGTAGGCAACTCGATAAGCCCAAACAGCATGATGAAGTTGTTTGTCCCAATCAGAGCGTTTATTATTTACCAGTTTTGTCAATACATTACAGAGGATCTTATTGGTACTCTCGGCTTGTCCGTTAGCTTGTGGGTGATAGGGGGCAGATTTCTTATGTATCACCAAGAATTCTTGGAGAAGATTTTCAATGACTTCATTCAAGAAGTGTGTGCCTCTATCGCTCACCAACTCTATTGGTAGTCCATATCTCGTGAACACATTCTCGAATAAGAACTTAGCCGTAGTCTGAGCATCATTCTTTGTTGTGGCTTTGACTTCTACCCACTTTGTAAGGTAATCTGTGGCTACAATGATGTACTCTGCGTGGGAGTTTCTAGCTGGGGGGTTAATAGGACCTATGAAGTCTATGCCCCACTTCGAAAATGCACGTCCTCCCATCATTGGCCTCAAGGGCATCTCGTCTTTTCTAACTGGATATTGTGCACGTTGGCATGTGTCACATTTCTTCACATAGGTATGTGCATCCATATGAAGAGTGGGCCACCAAAGTCCTGAGAATAGAATGGTCTTGATCACTCGGTCAGGACCAAAATGTCCACCTGCAACACCGCTGTGTGCAGTTTCTAAGACTTTCAAATAATCTGATTCGTGAACGCACAGTCTTAAGTAACCATCTTTGCCTCTTCGGTATAGGTTGTCTCCTACTAGGGCATAGCCTTGAGCCTCTTGCTCCATGCTTCTTCTTCTTGCTAGACTAGCCTCTTTGGGTAATCTTCCCGATCTCATAAACTCTACCAATGGAGCACTCCAATCTGGAATTAATGACACTTGATAAAGGGTCGCATGCTCCACTGGGGGTCTCTCTCTGCACCTTGGACAATTCTTAATCCACTCATGTATTTCTTTGTCCATGCTAGGCCAATACACTCCTAAACGCTTTAGATTCTGCAATGTTCGTTGTCTAGAATAGTGATTTCCTAGCATTCCTTCATGGGCTTGTTGCAACCAACTACTATGTTCATCATCCTCCACACAACAAGCTAATACACCCTCAGTATCTGTTTGTACATGCTTCCTGCTAATATGTGATATTTTTGTGATTTTACAATTTCTTCTTGTGATGTTTTCACATTCTTATTTGCAGGGCCAAAGGTTAGGACTGGTACCAACTTATTTGCCCATTTAGGAACAACTTCTAAATTGAACAGATAAGCATCGGGTAATTCGTCAGACACTCCTTGCGGCGACTCTCTTGAAGTGATGCGAGAAAGGTGATCTGCCCGAAGGTGGGTTCTACCTTTCCTGACAACAACTTCAAAGTCATATTCCATTAGTAAGAGGAACCATCTTACTAAGCGTCCAGTATTGCAAGGTTTATTGACCAAATATAACAAAGCTTGATGATCAGTGAAAAACTTGAACTTGTTGGCCAATAAATAGTGTCTAAACTTCTTCACAGCATATACCATGCCTAAGCCCTCTCGCTCAGTTGTGGTATAGTTCCGTTCAGCTACAGTGAGCTGTCTACTAGCATATGCTATGGGCAAATCTAAGTTTCCTTCACTTGTGGGTTGTGCTAGCACACATCCTATGGCATGATTGGATGCATCCACATGGACATGGAATGGTTTATTCCAATCAGGAGTGGTGAGTATTGGTGCCGTGCAGAAACGTTTCTTCAGTTCGTTGAAAGAATTCTCGCATTCGTCGTTCCACTCAAAATTAGACAACAAGGCATAAAGGGGTCTAGCTATGATCGCGTACATGTGGATAAACCTACGGTAGTATCCACAATGGCCCATAAAGGCTTGTACCTCTTTAATATTCCTTGGCCTTGGTAGCTCCGCTATGGCTCGTACCTTATCTTCATCTGCTGAGATTCCATTCTTAGAAACAATATGACCTAAGATTTTACCTTGACGCACCATAAACACACACTTTTCTAGGTTCAGACACACTCGATATTCTCTACACTTGTTGAAGATTTGTCTGAGCTCAGGGATGTGAAACCTTCTTTCTTGGGAATGAGCACATAAATCATCCACATACACTTCTAAGCTCTTTTGCAAGAACTCTTTGAAGACATGACACATGAGCCTTTGGAATGTTGCAGGTGCATTGGTGAGCCCAAATGGCATCACACGAAATGCAAAGATTCCCCACTCTGTAGCAAAAGCTGTTTTGTGTTGATCTTCTGGGGCAATGGCTACTTGATTGTAACCTGAAAATCCATCAAGGAAGCTATAAACTTCCTTGCCTGCAACACGCTCCAAAAGGTGTTCTGTGATTGGAAGTGGATAACTATCTCTAATCGTAGCGGCATTAACTTTTTTAAGGTTAATACACACTCGCAACTTCCCGTTCTTCTTGGGTACCACAACAATGGGGGACACCCATTCGGTATGCTCAATCTCATAGATGAATCGAGCTTCAATCAACCTATCAATTTCTTCTTTTATTTTGGTTGCATAGGTATCATTATATGTGTAGGGCTTCTGTTTGGTGGGCTTAGCATCAGCAGTCATGGGGATAGTATGAGAGCAAATTCTTGGATCTACCCCTTTCAAGTCTCTATAGTGCCATGCAAACACATCCCTATATTCCCTTAATAGAGCTATGAGCTCCATTTCTTCTCTTGCACTTAGGTCATCTCCTATATATGTGCATCTTTCTTCGTTCTCTTCAATGGTCACTACAATCTTCTTGGTCTTTTCTTTATTATCATATGATTCTCCTATGATGGCCTCTCTCTTAGGCATTCGTACCAAAATTTTGCGGTCGTCAACTTCATATTTCTTGAAGTTTTCTGGTACTTCAAACAATGATTCCTCCTCTTCTTGTTTCACTGCTTTTCTTTTCTTTTTCTTTTGACTACTCTCACTTCCATCCTTTGAGTTTACTGTTTTAATACTTGTGAGAGGTTCTTCTTCTTTCTGGGTGAACACTCCTATATCTTCTAGATAGTGTTGCTCTGAGTTAAAGCAACTATCCATCACAATAGACTCCAGATCATCGTCATTCTCTTCTTCTTCTATGACATCACTAGGGTCACATTCTTCTAGCAAGGGTTGACACATGAACACTGAGATATCATAACCCTCTTCATCACAATGAGGTGTCCATTGTTCTTCATTGACGGCAATGTCCATGGTGGCTAAGATTTCTGGCCAGCCATGAGGCTCAAACTCCTCATCTGGAAAGATCATCGGTGTGTAGGCTGGGTCTCTAACTGGCCTATCTCCTAGCGAAGTTCCTTCTTCTCTTGCCTTTAAACGTTTTTCCTCTTCCTTTGCGACCTTGCACATCCACAAATGAGTATCTTCATGCAGCCATGATGGATCAGGTGAACTTTCAGAGAGGGAATCTTCTTTCGCTTTGTGGATAGAATTCCACTGTAGGGGTGGTACATCTCTGAAGGTGTAATCCTTCAAATTGACCTTGGTGGTGACCCCTAAGTGCTGTAAGTACAAGGAGTTAGTTCCCCAATCCTGTACTATTTGCAATTGTCGTAGGAAGGGTCTTCCTAGGATCATCTCATAGACATTATTTTTCTCAAAGTCACATATAGCAAATGTGTGCTCAAAATCTACACCACAAGTGGTTAGAGTGATCCCTTCTAGCAATCCTAGAGGTCTTTCAAAATGACCATCAGCCATTTGAAGCTTCATTCTAGTTGGTCTTAATGTGGGCTTGCCCCATTGCTTCCACAAGGAGGTGGTCGCAATAGCAACACCAGCACCTGAATCTATGATTGCTTTGGTTGTGTAACCTTGGTAGGTGATTGGAAGATAAGTATTACCTTCTTCACCCTCGCACATGTCCCCTATTTTGTCTAGAGGTATCTCTAGTACCCTTTGCTTGGAGCCTGCTTTTGGCATGTTGGAATCAAGTTCTGGAACCTGATCCTTCACATGATTCCAAAGCTCAGGTTTTGCTTTGAGCAGCTCTTCTACAGTGAGATGACACTGAACCTTAGTGTTCTTCACGACATCCGTGTTCCTTGGAACCACTGAGTCTTCATTTCTTACTAGTATTGTGGGAGCTCTAATCTGGAGAGATTCAGATTCCCATGGGCCGGGAAATTGAGGCAGTTCTTCTAAGGTATTAGATTCAAAATCTAACCTTTCGTCTTCTTGTTGTTCTGCTTCATCTCCGTAAATAGATGGAATGTCTTGGGGAAATTGATCATGAAGATCATCAATCTCAGGAATAGGAGGGGAATTACCCTTCTCCTTGGCCCATTTATCTTCTTGTATTTCCCGCAAGAACTCTTGAGAGTACTGTTGAATTGAAGGAGGTATTCCAGCATCTGTGGAATTAGGAACATAAGCTCCCCTTGGTGGTGAGCTTCTTCTCTCAATAACTGGTTGAGCCTGTGGAGGTAAAGAAACTTGTGGTTTGTTTACCAATTGCTCTAATCTTTCTAGTAAGCCCTGGAAATGCAAATCTGATTTGATAGAGTTTGTCTGATTGAACTTTTGACTAGTCTCAAGTATGGCTTGAGCTTGTTCTACCATTTTCATGCACATTTTCATCCGTTCAATCTCTAAATCTGCTCTAGGGTAACTCTTGTCTAGGTTTGCCACTGTAGGCCCTTCTTGAAGTCGAGCCTGGTAGGCCTTGAACATCATGTCCAAGCCTTCTGGGGTTGGATCTGCAAGAACAGACCCTGGTTGCGGTCTATTTACAATGGGTGGTGGGGTGGGATGAGGTGGAGTGGATGGAGTTTCGGCATGCGAGGGGCTTTGAGATGCAATGTCTTCTATTTTTGTTTTCGCTTCTTTTAAGCTTTCTTCTAGTTTCGATAACTTTTTATTCCACTTGCGATTGGCCTTCTCTCTGGAATCCTTCCATGTTCTTGTTTTCCTCTTACTAGGCTCTCTTGATTCACTCGACTCTGATTGTACTGCTGGTTTATCCTGTTGTAAGGCTTGTGCTCTAGTGACAGCTTGTATGGGAGCCACATTGCTACTACTTGAACTTGAATCTGCCACTAAGCCTACCACATTAATGGGTGTAATCTTGGGTGCACTGGAGGGGTTTCTTGGACAATCTCTGGGGAGATGGTCTTTGCCACAATCAGGACAAAAAGCCTGTATTGTGATAGCCTGTCCTTGACTCGGAGATGGTGGGTGGGGACAGTCACGAATGAAATGGTCACCATGACATCTGAAACAAGATCCTCTAGGGGCTTGTGGTCTCATTTGTCTCAACTGGGGCCTAGGGTTAGGATTTGTGTACATGACGTTGGAGTATTCTGGCTCCCAATTTTGCTCCATAGGTGGTGCCTCATATTGATACGAGTAAATCTCACTATGTTCAGGTGACTCTGTGTAATACGCATGTGGACTACCTTCATGGGAGTAGTCTGAACAATGAGCATGAGAGTCATTATCAGGTATCAATGGGGTTAGTGGCACCAATGCTCTATTTGGATTTTCTTCTCCCACAGCATATTTGACTGGAATCACGTTGGCTGGAGCTGGTGGTTGGTTTCCCAAGACAGGTTGTGGCCTATATGGTACCTGATATTGCTGTTGTGGTCTATAATATGGCTGTTGGTATTGGTTCTGATACCTACCTTGTGGGTAAGGTTGCTGATAATTCTGTCTAACAGCCTGCCTATTGTAGGGACAATCTTGAGTCGTGTGGTTTGTGTATTTTCTCTCAATAGTGCAATATGGAGCATTCCTTTCTCTAATGTTTTGGTTTTGCATTGGGCATACATTAGCCATGTGTTCGCCCCCACAAGTATAACACCGATTCACTGGAGTGACTCTCTGTGTTTGTTTATTTTGGACTCCCAGCTTCTTGGCAACTTGCTCAGCTATCTCCTCTATTTCCGTGGAGATTTTTGAAGTATGACTAGTAGAACTATCTGAATCCTTATAGAGTTTGGATAATCCTAACTCCTCACCCAAGTTATCTTCTATGTCAATGCATGTCCGCACGCACTCTTCTATGGATCTAGGCTCTTTCAAATATACATATGATCTTAACTTTGTGCTCAGTAAGCCATCTAAGAACAAAGCCACTTGTTTGGCTGGTGTGGGTAACTCGGGAGCAGGGCACTGTCTGAACCTTCTACCTGCTAGTCGCACTGTTTCTTGGGGTCTCTGCTTGAAACTGTGGATCAAGGATGATGTGTTATGCCTGATACCACTCTTGGAAAATTCTACAATGAATTCGTCTAGCAGTTGACCTATATCGCGATAGTTGCGACTACTCAATGGTTGAAACCAAGCCAAGGCAGTGCCCTTAAGAGTCAAACCAAATGCCTCGTATTGGGTGAATAAATCCTCAACCTGTTCAGCTCTTAACACTTGTTTGAACTCGGCCACATGATCATAAGGATCTCCTGACCCATCAAAATAATTCTTCATTGCCTTGATCACTTGAGTGGGTCTAAGGGTTCTTGGGTGCTCTCGGGGTCTAGGCAATGGAAAATCATGTTCATCTCTTTTTTGCCTATGTGCTTGATGTCTCTGTCTTTCAGGTCTTTCATTTTCAAATCCTGATCTATTCCTGCCCACGGTGTGTGCAAAACTTACCTCAGGTCTCTCTCTAGTTCTTTCTCTCTGGGCTTCATGGGCGTGGGATGATCCTACTCCTTGGAGGCCATGGGAAACATTGGATCTTGGTGGGGGGAAAATCAATTCATTCTTCCAAGTATATGCATGTCTATCATGTTCTGTTACCAAGAAAATTTTCTCTGATGTGTTATCCGTCGCTTACCTCAAACTCCGAACTTGGTAGACCATCGTGATGGTCTGACACAGTCAGCATTTTCTGACAGAAAGTGATTTTCTTACCTTTTTGCAGCTTTCCTGATGCTCTGGAGCACTGTACCTGCAAGAAAACTCAAAAACACAATAACACATGCAAGCACAAAAGCTCTCTCTCTCTCGCATGCACAAATGAGGGGAAATGAGGAGAATGGGTGGATATGGTGAATTTTCTGATTTTTTGGAAGTGGAAGTTGATGATGCGGTGATGAACATGGAGTGTGGGGAGGTGAACTAAGTAAAAACAACAACAAAAACTGAAAATTTTTACCTTCCAATGCCACTTCTTGCTATACTCTTACCATCACACATTCGTCCTAGACTCGATCCCCGGCAACGGCGCCAAATTTGGTGTTGCTCTAGCACAATGGTGAGAACCACGTTAAGAAGATCCACCTCCTTAATGTCAATCCATGGAAGAGATAGGAGTGATATGAAGATCGTGAATGTGAGATGAAGTGAGAGTGAAGCATAGAGATGCACACACACATACACATACACAATGAAGAGATAAGCAAGACACAATGGAAGGTGAGAAGCATAGAGATGCACACACACATACACATACACAATGAAGAGATAAGCAAGACACAATGGAAGGTAGGAAATCAACTCTATTGTTGAAGATCTCAATTACAAACTCAAAATAGCTCTAAGCTCACACTAACCAACCTCAAAAATGAGCTCTCTAGCTCTTTTTATAGATTCTAGACTAGTTTTGACCGGTTTCACATCTAGTGACCGGCATAGTTAAAAAATAGGTTCTAGGCGCTATTTGAAAGGGTAAACGGTGTCTAAAAATAACCAAAATTGGTACACTCATTCTACCTAAGCTCCTCAAGCTTGAGGACTCCTCGGCTTGCACAAAATGGAGCATATAATTACAAAAAGGGTTTTTCTATGTTACATATAGTACAAAAGTGATGAGAATCACTGTTGAGTGTTTGAAAAAGTAATATAAAACATATTTGTTTGAAAAAATGATCCAATTGGCTCCCTGTTCTGTATTTACATGCTTCTGCGTCTTCTATGCCTCTGGCTATTGCCAACACCATCATAGCGGACTAAGAAAAAAGATATATGGACGACACCAACAAACTTAGGAAGAAGTGGAAGATGGCAAAAAATCAATACTTAGTACAATGCAATGAAGATGCTAATCAACTTGCTGCCATAGGAGAGGAGCTCCTCAAGAACAAGGATACGATCATGTGGGCCACCGAAAAAATCAAAGCAAAGGATGAACTAATAAATAAATTGAAAGCTCAATTAGAACAAGAGGTAAACATGGGGACACAAGTAGTTCCACACTCCACAGTGGCTACTGAGGAGACTGAGGTACGTCCTCTTTCTCCCCCCATGCATCATTCACCGATAACGGAGGAAACAGGGACCAACACTGAAAGACATACTTGGGCTATTGCAAAACTAAGCCGAAATGAGCGGGCACTATTAGTGTCCCAGCTTACTGAAGAATTTGAAGAACAAGTAATCCAAGTAATGAGAGAAGCAAAGATTGAAAGCAAGAATCTAGAACAGGTTATGAAGCCTTTCAATGTGCCTTATGGGTTACTCAAAGAAGAAACACGCCAATACATAAAGACGACAACCAATAAAGAGCCAGATAGAAACCTACAGTTCAACATGCAGACATTTACCTATACACAAAAGGAATTTGATAAAGCAAATCCTATCTAGAGATGAAATTTTTTGGAAAAGAATCCTACATTACGGGTACACTAGGAATCGGCACCGTATGTACTTCAAGTAAATCCCTCTTTTTGCCCAGTATCATGAAGACGCTCATGGACACAATTTTGGGAGGCACAGCACCATGGAAGCTTAAATAATCAATGGCTAAACTATCCCTTATTACCAAGTCTGCCACGAAATTACTTACCAATCGAAGAGTACATGGTGAAAACCATCGAATTTTGGATCGCCAGATATGCCACAGTACCTGATTTAGCCATAAAAATGACTAACAAAATTTTGAGTATGTTACTTACAATAATAAAGGTGTTTCAACACGCGCAGTATACATTTTTGAAATTCATTGGCATTAACCAAGGTTCAGATGCTTTTGTTTTCGATTTATCGACTATACCTAATAGATTAACACTCATGGCCATATACTCAAGACTCATGTTTTTGCCAAGTCCATATATGCAGGCATTTGAAGAGGCATTTTTTACAAGATTTTTTGAAATGGACTCAGAGATCTTTGCAAAAATATCTTCTAACCTAAATGCGCGACTGGTGGCCTACGAATTAAGCTTCTTTGCAGACCATAGATAGGCACCAGATGACGGCGTGAAGTCAACCCAATGGAAAGAACTGATGATATGTCAAGACAATTTGCTTAACCATCGAGAGTAGAAATTCATACAAACATACGCACATCACAAAAAGCATGTCGGGGACGACAGAGTTCAGGAGGAGGGACGTGTGGAAGAGGAATCAAGCAAAAAGAGAAGAAGAAGGAGATCAAAGAATAAAACAACTCAGTGAAGAAAAAGCTCATAAAGAAAAGAACAACCCTCTACCCAAAGCCCCGCAAGGGTACACATCAGGCAACAACACCAAAGAAACAGGTCCTGAGGTTTGGAAATAAATAAAGATAACAACCAAGACTTTTCATGGGAGGTTGCACATAGCTTCCTCATCCACCAGGTGCATGCACTGGAAAGAAAGGAACAGGCTAAGCAACACATCAAGCAACAACAACAAAGGACTAGGGCCTGAAGAATGGAAACAAAAGAATCACAACCAAGCTCTTTCGAAGGGAGACAATACACAAAGGATTCTTCATCGGATAAGATAACCAATTGTCTAAGAATTCTAGACGCTTCTCCCTCTACTTGATGTGTGCAATGGAAAGAAATACATTAGGTCCCGGAGGATGACAAAAAAGAGTGAAGAACAGGACCTTTAAAATGTAATGCCAGCCTAAAAGGTAGGCAAGGCCGACCAAGTGATGCATGCGATGGAAAAAGTAAACAGGCTCCAAGCAATACAACAAGGTCAGATGTGTGAAGATAGAGACATATCAAAAGACCAAAAGTTAGAAAGGGGAGAGGTTGAAACGTTGAAGAGAGTGACTAAGAATATCACATTCTTAGCCACTGATGGCGTGAGTGGTAGCCCGACGTAATACAGCAACCCAGAGTTATGAATATAAGGAATACCAAGGGGCTTATAGAAACAAAAGACTAAGCTCGGATAAAGTAACAAATTGCCTGACAATCCTTATCGCTTTGTCGACCACTGGGTGCGTGTACTAAGGAGCCACAGACAAGCTACAGACAAAAAGTAAAGCCTGTCAAGGGACGATAGAGACAAAGAGGGGGAGAGTGTTGCAAAAAAAAGAGGCACAAAAGAGGAGCCCCAAAATTTTCAAATTAATGGGCATAAATTTCTTCTTCAAAATTCTAGGAGATTCCCTCGAAATTATGTAAATGCACTAGAGGAGTCCTCTAGATGCATAAACCCAAATCCTTGTAACATAATTCTTGTAAAATAGTAGGAAGTTAGAGATTAGTCAATAAAGTGTCAGTCTCATGTGTGAAAGGACCATTTTTAGGGCACATGTATATAAGTCACTTTGTGATTCTTTGTAAGGAATTTTTGCCATTGTGAAGAAGTACAACTGAATTTCGAATTTGCTTCTTCCCTAATCATTTGCATCTTCTCTATGATCTTTTGTGTGTGTGTGATGCTTGAAATGTGTGTGTAGGACTGTTGTCTATCCCTCCCCATCCCTTTTGAACGATTGTAGTGTGTGTGTGAGCCAATACGAGGGGAGTGAGTGTATGTGTTTCCCACCATTCACTGTTTTGGTCATAACTTGAAGATCAATTGTCAGTTAATAGATGCGTTTCATCGAGAGCTTTGAAATAAACCCACTGTTGGCCATATTCGGAGTTTGGAGCTGGGAGAAACATTCAAATTTATGCTTACTATTGTAAGTGGTATCGCGGCAGACATTTCCAGAGATTTAGTGAGTTGGAAAGGTAGTTTAGTCTTTTCATATGCATTGTAGCTGAGCCACTTCACTTTCCATCACGTGTGCACATGTCCTCATACACTTGGTTCATGTGGTTCTTCGGATTGATAATTAAACGTGTATTGATCCACCACTATATGCAGTTGTGGGACAAATGAGATTTAGTCTCTTTGACACAAGTCCCTAAGACTTCATGACTTAGGTACACAGTCCTCAAGAGCTAATCAAACATATGCCTTATATTTTGATAAAGTTAAGGTCAAGGACAAGTCAAAGAATAAGAAGAATGAAGATGAAGGTAGCTCTTTCCAAGCAAACTTTGCAGGTAGAGGAAGAGCTAGAGGAAGAGGCAGAGGTGGAAAGCAAGGTAGGGGGAGATTCCAATCATCTCAACCTTGCAATATATGTGGCTTATCTAATCATACTACTGAAGAATTTTTCACAAACCCAAGGAACTCAAGAGGAAGAGGATTCAATAGAGCTAGCTATGTATCAAATAGAGGAAGATACAATGGAGGCTACAACAAAAACTACAACAACAGTTACAACAAAAACAACTATCAAAGTGGCCAGAGAGGAAGAAGAGAATACAATAACTATGCAGAGGACCAAAGTCAAGAAGATTCATTATTGATTATGAATCTATCAATGAAGAAGGGTAAGGATGATGATCACATCTTTTACATTGATTCGGGATGCTCAAATCATGTAGCAAGAAATGTGGCTTTACTTTCTGATTTGGAAGATCCTCACAACAAACATGAAGTGCAAACAAGAGATTATACAAAGCACTCAGTGGAGAAGATAGGTAATGTGAAGACATCATATGGGAATATGAACCTCTTAAGCAAAGTCTTGTATGTCCCTACAATTACCAAAAATTTAATAAGTGTTGGGCAGATTGTTGAAAAAGGATTGCAGGTTAGATTCAACCGATTTGGAGCATATGTTGAAGACCCAAGGCAAGGCTTTAGAAGGATTGCCAAACGAGAAAAGACAGGAAGGCTTTTCACTTTTGAAGTGGAAGATACAAAGAATATAGCCTTATTTAGCTATGGATCTCAAACTCTCATAAACTTGAAGATATGGCACAAAAGGCTTGCTTACATTGGTGAGAGGACACTCAAACAAATTTGTAGGGACCAAAGTGTACTTGGTTTGCCTAATATCACAAGGCAACACATGATTTATAAGTGTGAACCTTGTCAATTTGGCAAGGCTCATAGACAACTGTTTAATAAGAAGGGATATGTGTATCAAAATATTTTGGATCTAGTGCACACGGATGTGTGGGGTCCAAGTAAGGAGCCATCTATATCAGGCTCAAGATATTATGTGTCTTTCATAGATGATTGTAGCAGGTGGACCATTCTGTTTTTCATGAAGCACAAGGATGAAGTTTCTAATTGCTTTAAGAAGTATGTTGCTCTTTTTGAAAGCCAAATAGGTAGGACTTTGAAAAGACTCAGATCAGATGGTGGAGGAGAATACTTCTCTTCAAAATTTGATGCCTACTTGCATGAAAGAGGCATTAAAAGGGAAGTCATTACAAGGTATACACCCAAACTCAATGGTGTAGCAGAGAGGAGAAACAGAGCTATTGTTGAAGCTGCAAGGTCCATGCTCAATGAAAAGGGATTGCCAAACTACTTATGGGTAGAGGCTATGTCTACAGCCACGTATCTCATAAATAGACTTCCATCTAAGTCACTAGATGGAACCACTCCATATAAAGTGTGGAATGGAAGAAGACCTAGTCTAGAGCATTGTAAAATCTTTGGATGCTTAGCCTATGCTCACATTCCTTCTCAAGTAGCAGAGAAGTGCATATTTATTGGTTATGATCAAATCCAAAAGGGATATAGATTGTACAATCTAACTAATAAAGGATTTTGTGCAAGTAGAGATGTAACTTTTGATGAGAACAAATCATGGTTTGATGATGACAGGAAAGTGAAGCTGCCTTATGACTTGGATGAAGATTTTCCATCACTTCAACCAATGGAGTCAAAGAAAATTGAAGAAAGTGATTCGGAGATTGACCTAGAAGACTTGGAAAGACTAAAGCTATGGAAGAGCAAAGGTAAAGCAAAGATGCAATATGCTACATATGGACCCGAGAGCTCACATCAACCACTTAGAAGGTCTTCAAGGGAGAAGAAGAAACCAGAGAGGTATGGTTATGATACTTCTTTGGTCACCAAGCACTCAATCTACATTGCAAAGGATTCAAAACCAATGAAGAACCTACCACATTTGAAGAAGCACATACTAAGAAAGCTTGGAAAGATGCAATGGATGAAGAAATAGAAGCCTTGAAGGAGAATGACACTTGGGATCTTGTAATTAACAAGCCATCTATGAAGGCAATTGGATCTCAATGGATATACAA
Source organism: Ceratopteris richardii (assembly GCA_020310875.1). Classification (NCBI taxonomy): domain Eukaryota; kingdom Viridiplantae; phylum Streptophyta; class Polypodiopsida; order Polypodiales; family Pteridaceae; genus Ceratopteris; species Ceratopteris richardii. The sequence goes on along the minus strand of CM035411.1, from coordinate 151,456,082 downwards.
AATCAAGAGGAATCCATATGGAAGTATAAATAGACATAAAGCAAGGTTATTTGCTAAATGGTTTGCACAAACCCATGGTATTGATTATGAGGATACTTTCTCTCCTATTGCAAAAATGCCTACAATTAGGGTTCTCATTAGTTTTACTGCATCTAGAAATTGGAAGCTCTATCAACTTGATGTAAAGAATGCTTTCTTAAATGGATGGATTTCTGAGGAATTGTGTATGGCACAACCTCCTGGATACGTCATCCTAACTATGTATGCAAATTAAAGAAGGACTTGTATGGATTGAAGCAAGCTCCAAGAGATTGGAATTTCATATTGGTGACTTATTTGTAGGACCAAGGATTCAAAGCTAGCAAGGCGGATACCTCTTTGTTCATAAAGAGGAATGGATCTGAAGTGATCTATCTATGTGTGTATGTTGATGATATCATTATCACAAGGAATTATCTTGAAGGAATCAAACAGGTAAATAGTCAAATGAAGGAGGAGTTCAAAATAAGTGATCTTGGACCACTCACTTATTTTCTTGGATTGGATTCAATCTACACAGGTTCATGTATATACATCACACAAAGGAAGTATGTGCATGACATGCTCATCAAGTTCAAGATGGAAAACACCAAGGGTGTAGGTATACCTATGGAGCAAAATCATAAAGCTTGGTGCTTATCAAGGAGATCCAATTGAAGACATCACAATCTATCAAAGCTTGGTTGGAAGTTTGAACTATGCAACACTCACAAGGGTGGATATATGCTATAGTGTTAGCATATTGAATCAATTTATGCATAAGCCGAGAAGACCACATATGGAAGTGGCCAAGAGAGTCCTCAAGTACCTAAAAGGGACAGTGAATGAAGGTTTATTTTATCCGTTTACTTTAGATATTGAGCTAAAGGCCTACTTAGATGTGGATTGGGCCGGATCTAGAGATGATAGAAGAACCACATCTAGGTATTTATCATTTGCAGGTTCAAAAATCATTTCTTGGTCATCCAAGCAACAGTGGCATTATCTTCTATTGAAGCCGAATATAGAGGTTTGGCTAATACAACTGAAGAAATCATGTGGTTAAAATCTTTGTATATAGATCTTGGACTTCATTGTTCAACACCTCACATTTTTTGTGACAACACAAGCTCACTACATCTTGCAACTAATCTGGTATATCATGCTAGAACCAAGCATATTGAAGTACACTACTATTATGTAAGGGAGAAGCTAATGAGCAAGGATATCCAACTATCCTATGTCTCTATAGATATGCAATGTGCAGACATCTTGACTAAAGCTCTTGATGGTACAAAACTAAGTAGATTCAAGTTTATGGTTGGCTTGTAGGAAATCAAGGACAATTGAAGACTTATTTGGAGGACAAGCATGAGGGGGAGCTATTGGTGCATTTTACCCAAGCATACATGCTTGATATAACTTGATATGATGTTCATTTGTAGTCATATGTGTAGACATATGAACACCTCTTGTAAAAGAGTATATTTTATCTCTTGTAATTGTAAAAGAAAGAATGGCTTAAGTCATCCATGATGTAAAAAGCAAATTCGTGGCTTGAACTACCTAAAACCATGAAGGATTATAAAACAAACTCCCCTCTGTTGAGATTTATTTCTTTATAGAAGGTGATTCGCAAACAAGAAATCCATCCATTTCACTAAGGCTAAAGGTGCAGAGTTTGCGTACATCTAAGAGGAATTGATTTGGGTAGGGATTATGAAAGATTCATCTTCCTTTTAGAACAAGATAGATTTTGACTTCACAAAATGAATTTGATCAGGAAGTCTTAAGCAATATTCATCTAGTTTGCTAAGTTCATGCACAAGTGGTGCATAGAGATGGACCAAGATAGCAATTTAATAGAAGTCACTTTGGATCCACCTAATTCACATGTTTTGAGCTATGGAGGCCCTTATGACACATGGCTTAAACAAGGAAAAGGCATGGATTTTTTTGTTCCACCATTCTCATTCTTTCCATACTCTGCATTTGATTTAGTTCTTTTCATTTGCAAAACCAGATGAAGCTTTGAATGATTGGGGGAGGGATAGGTCCACACATGAATTCTCCTCTTTAAGATATAGTCCAATTAGAATCCCCATTCTCAATGAAGAGGCAAATTAGAGACATGAAAATCATGATCCTTGAGATTGATCATGGGGCACGGGGGAATACCAAAAAGTATATATCTCTAGTCATTTCGGAGGATGGAACTGCTTTTAAGGGGGGAAGAATGTTGTATAACTACATGGGTCTAAGGGGTAGAGCCCTTGGGTTTCTAGGTGTTAAACCCTTGGGACTTATGATTTTTTACCTCCTTTTAGATGGTTCTTGAACCTTAGGTCTAATTCTCTAAGGTTGAGTACATAGAAGCTTCTTCTAGCCACTATTTGTACGTGAGAGCTTGGAGGGTCTTCTTTTTGGAAGGCATGTGATTTCCTAATCTTGGGAACCATGTGATCTCCTTGGGAACCCATATTATCTCCTTGGGAACCCATGTGATCTCCTTGGGAACCCATGTGATCTCCTTGGGAACCCATGTGATGGAAGATACACATGTACCCTTAAGAGGGACTTATCCCCTTGATGTTGGAGCTATATAATGGAGGGTTTGGTTAAGTGCAAAGTGCATCTCTGTATCTCTCTCCCTAGTGTGGGCTTTGATAATTAGATAGTTGATTTCCTTAGTTGCTTGTGGAGGATATGTCCTTCCTTCCACAATAGTCACTTATCTTTGTACATTCACTTGGTAATACATATGTAATGTGTTGTGCTCCAAGCTTCTTCTTCTTCTTCCTTGTGTTGTTTGTGTGCTTCCGCAGACCTTGAAATCCAACATTGGTATGAGAATATGTATCTGCTTCATCGCGGGCATCCTTGAAACCCCTCCAATCACAATCTCAAAATTGCATGAAAATGGTGAGAATACTTGATGCAATTAGGATCTCAAAGCTCCTTCGCCTTGTGGCATCAAAATTTTGATTTGAGCTCATTTTGGCCTCTGAATGCACTATCAAAATGACTTGGGGGCAATTTCATCCTTTTGTGCTAATTATATGTATAGGTTTTGGTTCACCAATTCCAGTGCCTCAAAGTTTGTTACAAGTCTAGCACAGCCCGAAAGGGTATTTTTGTTCAACTTTTTGAGATACAATTAACTTTGTACATCAAGTTATTTATTCACTATCCATGGCTGAAAGCAATGATGTATTCTCTATGTTGGCTATTGAGGATAAGCTGCATGGTACTAATTGCCCATTGTGGGTATATATGATGCATCATGTATTGGATCATGAAAAGTGTTACCGTAGAGTTGAATTAGAGCTCGAATGAGCTAACATTTGTGCTAAGATGGTGGAATTGGCTCAAACCATGTTTGAATCCAGACACCTCTTTAACTTCTCTAGTTCAGCTAAGACAGAGTTGCACTTTGATGGACTGCTAGAAAGATTGGAGAGGCTAATTGCAAAATCTGAAAAGGACCCCGCCTCTCAAGGTAAGGACAAGGCAAGTGGAAGAATGAGCTCTCCTCCCCAGGAAGCATATGTACCTAACTCCATAGAACCAGACACATCTTCTTCTATGAATCGATATTCACCAGAATTCCTGCGAGAGATTCAAGAAGAGAAATGGGCTAAAGAAAGTGAAGTTCCTCCTCCCATTGAACTTGTGTATGATGCGCATGATCAATTCCTGCAAGACGTTCCTTCCATTTATGCAAAGCAGGAGAGTGCCCAATCCCATGAGAGATTAGACTTCGTCTAATTCCTTACAGGAACTACCCCATTTCACAGGCCCATGGGAAGCAAAAAGGCTACTTGTATGAGAACGCCCACGGACATGATAACTCAGTCATATGTAGGAACACAAAGGTAGTGAAAAACACTAAAGTGCAGTGCAATCTCACTTTATAAGAGCTACACAAAGTTAGGCCAGAGCTATGGAGACATGTAGCCAATCAAGTGCCAGAAGCAGCAAAACCTCGTTCCCAAGTAGGATCTCATAGAACAGTGCCAGAAATACCCTTGGACAAGATAGGAGACATGAGCGAAAGAGAAGAAGGAAAGACCTATCTTCCAATTACCCATCAAGGTTACACCACCAAGACAATTTTGGACTCAAGTGAAGGAGTAACAATTGCCACCACTTCCCTATGGAAGCATTGGGGCAAGCCAACACTCAGGCCAATGAGAATGAAATTGCACATGGCCAACAGTCACATAGAAAGACCCTTAGGACTGCTAGAAGGAATAACTCTCACTACATGTGGTGTAGAGTTTGAACATACTTTTGCTATATGTGACTTTAGCAAGAATTAGGACTGTGAGATGATTTTGGGAAGACCATTTATGCAGCAGTTGCAAGTGGTACAAGATTGGGGAACCAATTCTTTGTATCTGCAACACTTAGGTGTTACAACCAAAGTCCATCTCAAGGATTATTCTCATAGATATGTAGCCCCTATTCAATGGAATCCCATCCATAGAGCTAGGGATGATACAGAATCAATGCATTCCATAGGATCAGGATCCTCATGGATGCATGAAGACACCTACTTATGGATGTGTAAGGTTGTTGTAGAAGAAGAGAAGAGAGAAAAAGCTAGAGAGATAGGTGCGAAGGAAACTCATAGATCAATTCAAGACCCAGCCTATGCACGTGTAATCTTTCCAGATGAAGAATTTGAACCTCATGGTTGGGAAGAAATTTTAGCAACAATGCATGTAGCCATCAATGAAGAACAATGGACGCCCCACTGTGACGAGGATGGCTATGACATTTCAGTCTTCACAATAGAGCCAATCATGTGTGATTCAGTTATTGAAGAATGTGAACCTAGCACTGATGCATTTGAGGACGCAAGTGACTCCAATCTGGAGTCAATCATTATAAACCCACCTTTTGCATCAGATGATGAATACTTCTACGAAGTAGAAGCTCACCCACAAAGACACGAAGAACTTACAAATGATGTGAGATTAGCCACATAGGTAACCATTAAGAATGAAGGTAAGAAAAGGAAGAAGAGAGAAGTCACACCAGAGGAGGAAGAATCCTTGTTTAAGGTCCCGAAAAACTTTAAGACGTACGAGATAGAAGATAGGAGAGTCATGATGAGAATGCCTAAATGAGATGCACAAGCAGGAGAGTCTTGTGATAACAAAGAAACCACGAAGAATATTGTTATAACCATAGAAGAAGGAGAAGAAAAAAGCACATACATAGGACATGATCTAATGAAGGAAGAGGAGCAAGAGTTAATAGCTTTGCTGAGAGAATACAGAGATGTATTTGCTTGGAGTTACAAGGACTTGAAAGGCGTAGACCCTGACATATGCTCACATATGATTCCCATGACCTCAGATGCCAAACCCTCTAAGAAAAAGCCATACACTTATAATGATAACTATGCTGCTAAGATCAACGAAGAGATAGATCGCTTGGTAGAAGCTAGATTTATCTATGAAATCGAGCACACTGAATGGGTATCCCCCATTCTGGTGGTGCCCAAAAAGAACGGAAATTTACGTGTATGCATTAACTTGAAGAAAGTTGATGCAGCCACAATCAGAGATAGTTATCTGCTTCCTATCATTGAGCATCTTTTAGAAAGAGTGGCAGACAAGGAAGTCTACAGCCTCCTTGATGGCTTCTCTGGCTACAATCAGTGGCCATAGCTCTAGAAGATCAACATAAGACAACCTTTGCTATAGAGTGGGGCATATTCACCTTTCGAGTAATGCCATTTGGTCTTACCAATGCACCAGCCACCTTTCAAAGGCTAATGTGCCATGTGTTTAAAGAGTTCTTGAGGAAAAATTTGGAAGTCTATGTTGATGATCTATGTGCCCACTCCAACATAAGACAAACAATTATCCCAGAGTTGAGAGCTATCTTTGACAAATGTAGAGACTACCAAGTCTGCTTGAACCCAAAAAAGTCTTTTTATGGTCAGGCAAGGTAAGATGATTGGACACATAGTGTCAAAGAATGGCATATCCATGGAAGTTAGAGCTATCACAAAGCTACCTAGGCCAAATAATGTCAAGGAGGTACAGGCTTTCATGGGGCATTGTGGCTATTATCGCCGCTTCATTCATATGTATGCGATCATTGCTAAGCCACTATATTCCCTTTTGATTAACTTTGTGTGGACTAAAGAATGTGAGGATTCCTTTAACGAGCTCAAGAGAAGATTGTGTTCTGCACCAATCTTGACCACACGATATTGGAATAAGCCCTTCCATGTTCATGTGGATGTGTACTTGCACAACCTACTGGTGAAGGTAATATGGATCTCCCAATAGCCTACGCTAGTAGACAGTTGAATGCAGTTGAGCGGAACTATACCACGACCAACAGAGAAGGATTAGGCATGGTATATACTGTAAAAAAGTTTAGGCACTGTTTTCTTGCAAATAAGTTTAATTTTTTTAATGATCATAAAGCTCTACTGTACTTGGTAAACAAGCCATGCAATATAACTAGATTAGTAAGATGGTTCCTCTTACTAATGGAATATGACTTTGAGAGAGCATATCATCTCTCGAGGCTCACATCCTGAGAGGCCCCACAAGGAGTATCAGATGATCTTCCCAATGCTTACTTGTTTAATTTGGAAGTGGTACCATAGTGGGCCAAGATATTAGTGCCAGTATTAACATATGGGCCTAAACACCCAGTAATAAACACTCAAGATAAGGAGGTAGTAAAAGCCTAGAAGTACCATATCATGGCAGGGAGTATGTACAAGCATATAGATCAAGGAATACTAGCTTGTTGTGTGGAAGAAGAAGAAGAAGAGTACACCAAGTGGTCAAAATTAGCACATGTGGGTGCATTAGAGCAACACTAAGAACTTTACAGACACTAAGGAGACTCAGAGTGCACTGGCCAACTATGGAAGCAGATGTCCATAGGATGTGCAAGGAATGCCCAATTTGCAGTACTAAACCACCAGTGGAACATGCCACTCTTTATCGAGTGTCTTTAGTGCCAGATTGGAGCGAACAATTAGTAGCCTTTCTGAGGACAAAAACATTCCCTCAAGAGATGACGTTGGCTAGACAAAGAAGCTTATAATAGGAGGCACTTGACTGCTCACTCATTGGAGATAATTTATACAAGCGTGGTAAAGATGATTACCTCATACTGTGTGTCCATAAGAGTGAATATCTGAAGATCTTGGAAATTGCTCACCAAGGTGTAGCAGGAGGACACCTTGGACTAGATAGGGTGATCAAGGCCATACTATTTGCGGGTCTTTGGTGGCCAACTCTTCACATGGATGCACATACTTATGTGAAGCGGTGTGACATTTGTCAGCGAACTCAATATCCCATACGTAATGATGAGATGCCATTGAAACCTATGATGGGTGGACGTGCATTCTCTAAGTGGGGAATAGACTTTGTAGGTCCTATTAATCCCCCAACTAAGGGTTCAGATGTTGAATATATGATTGTGGCCACAAAATATCTAACCAAGTGGGTAGAAGTGAAAGCCACAACAAAGAATGATGCTCAAGCGACAACTAAGTCCTTATTTGAGAACACGTTCACAAGATATGCGCTACCTATAGAGCTAGTAAGTGATAGAGGCACTCACTTCTTGAATGAAGTCATTGAAAACCTTCTCCAAGAGTTCTTGGTGATACACAAGAAGTCTACCCCCTATCATCCACAAGCTAATGGGCAAGCCGAAAGCACCAATAAGATTGTATGCAATGTGCTGACCAAATTAGTGAATAATAAACACTCTCCTTGGGACAAACAACTACACCATGTTGTTTGGGCATATACAAATGCCTATAAAATGGTACTCCAAGCCACACCCTTTCAGATGGTCTTTGGCCAAAATTCAGTGCTACCATTGGACTTCTTGATACCTACACTGAAAGTAGCATAGGAGCATGAGTGGACAGGTCATGAACTCTCTTCGAGGATCATTGACCTTAAACGATTAAGTGAAACGAGACTGAGAGTAGCCGCAGGGATTTATGCAGCTAAGAAAAGACAAAAGGCATACTTTGATGCCCATGTGAAGGATAACGGCTTGAAAGTAGGAGACTTAGTTTTGGTGTACACCCTGAAACAACATGTAAGAAAGCTAGAGAAGCGTGGCTATGGACCTATGATCATAAATAGGATCTCAACTAGCGGGACAGTTCAATTAGCTACTCTAGAAGGTGATGTCCTCCCTAGTTACATCAGCGGGTGCAGAGTCAAACTATATCAAGAACCGCTCACTGAGGAAATGCTTAATCGACTCAACACTGCCAAGAAACAAAAGGAAGAAGAAACACGAATTTGCAAAGAAGCGCATGCAGAAGCTTTAGAGCACATCCAAAGAATGAAATTGAGAAGACGGGGTAGAGATGAGCCTAGATCATATGCATATGAAGCTTGACCATACCACATGGCCATGTGTGACACACCAGGAGTCCATTCCCACAGAATAGTTGCTCGACAACCTTTTGTAACCATAGAGGTAGGACAAGGAAATAATACAAGGAATGTAAGAGCCTTGATTGACTCAGGTGCAGCTCCTAGTGTTGTTAGACTTTCTTACTGTCAAGAATTGCAAGTAGAAGTCAATCCTATCAAAGATTATCTCATAGGATTGGGAGGTGTGGAAACCCCTTGCATGGGTGAAGTGGAGCTTCCCCTCTACATTCAAAATGCTCTTATGATAGTTAAGGCGCGAGTGTGTCAAGATGAGGATCTCATTGAGCCTTTTGTCTTGGGTCAAGATTGGATCTATGATCATGCAATCAACCTGAACATAAGAAGTGGACTTCTTCAGGTCTGGGTGAATCAGAATCGCATTACAATTGAGTTAGAAAATGAAGCACTCAAGGAACTAGGAAAGGCACCACCTCCTGGTCCTTCCAAGAGTACACATGAAGATGACGATGCTATTCTTGTTCAAAACTGTGTGATGCAGAGGGATGGTGTTCTCTGTTGAGATATCAAGCCCAACATGTGATGGTCCAGGATGACACATATCACTTTTTCATTTCTCTGACATGTATAGTGGTCACACCGGTATATGTCAGGGACACTTCATTGAACTTTATTAGATTTATCTACCAAGAATGATGGCATGTTTGTTTCTTGCCAACTCACTCATTTGCAGACATTAGGTTTTTCCTTATGTACTGGTCTTTATATATTGCAATAGTTGTATTCTTGTTTTTAGGTCATTCTTGTACATTCCTTTTATGTAATAGAAGAAGAAGAAGATCATTTTCTTCCTTGTCTCAATCTGTGTGTGTGGTTCTCCTTGAGAGTGAGGGTGTGTGTGTGAGCTCTCTTTCTTATCTCCTTCCTCATGACATGGTATCAGAGTCAACATGGCTGTAGAGAGCTCATGGAGAAGGAGACGGTGAAGAGTATGCAGCAAGGCGTGGAGAAAATGCGATTCACAAATGACCTTCGTTTGCTACGAAAATCGGCGTGAAGATATAAGACCTCAAAATATTTTTGACAGTTACCCCTTTAGGGTCACTTGTTTTTGTTAGATCGAAGTTTCAGAACCATCTCGACCTTCATTTCGAGCCCACAAGGTGGGTCGCATAGAAAAAATAGGTCAGTTTCAGAAACTGTAGCTTGTCTTGTGTTCGGAAACATTCATATATTCGAGATCCAGAATTTCAAGCGATTCTATGTACTGATGATACACAAAAACTGTGTTTTTCTGAGATCGAACTATCACTTCATAGTGCGATAGTGTTCAAGCAAAAGTGCTGCTTGTAGTGTTTTGCAGTGTTGAGAATTGTTGTAGAAATGGCAAACACAGATGGAATGAGTTAGCTTATGAGTGATAAGCTGGATAAGAACAACTTCCATGCTTGGAGATTTAGAATGAAAAATTTCCTGATGGGAAAGGGCTATTGTAAGTACATCGAAGGAGAGAATGAAAATGCTCCACAATTACCAGAAAGGAATTGAATTGTAGAGTAGTTAAGAGCATATGCGGAATGGAATCAAGGAGCATGAAAGGTAATGTATTGGCTATCTGTTAGCATACATGATAGCATGATTGGACACATATAGGATGCCAAGACTCCGAAAGAGGCTTGGAATAGTTTGGTCACATTGTATGAGACGAATACAAAGGCACGGAAATTGCAACTCAAGAACGAGCTGCATACATTGGAGAAGAAGAGCATGTCGATAAGTGACTACACCCTGAAAATCAAAAGCATATGTGAGTTACGTGCATCTATTGGCATGAATGTAGATGATGATGATAAGGTGGAAGTGTGCCTTCGTGGTTTAGGAGCTGCATATAAGCAGTTCAGAACTTCTATACAAACTAGGGAAAATATTCTGAATTTTGTTGATCTGGTATCTATGCTGATTATTGAAGAAAAGAATCTTGGTGAGGAGGCAGAGGTAGAGGTTTCGGAATTGGAAGAGGAAATAGTAACCAAGACCAAGGTCAACAACAGAATCATACAGGAGGAAGAGGACACTTTCGAGGCAGGGGGAACCAAAGAGGTCACAGAAATTTCCAAAGAAATGACTCAGGTAATGACATTAAAGGATGCTGGAATTGTGGTAAACCTGGACATTTTGAACGTGATTGCAGGTCGAAGAATCAAAATAACAAAATGCAGCAGAATAACTATGCATCCATAAGTGCAGATGATTCTGAGAAGCTGTTCATGGTTCAACATCATATGATGAACACGGTGTCTGCTGATGTTTCAAAATCCAATGATAATGTCTGGTATGTTCATTTAGTTGCTTCAAATCACATGACCAGTCATGCAGAATGGTTTAGTAGTTTGCAAAAATTGCCAGTTCTTGGATATGTCGAAACAGGTGATGACACATCACATCCTATCGAGCATACAGGAAATATAGCACTGTCTATGGAGGACGAAAAGGTAAAACATCTTGTTGATGTGCTGCATGTTCCAAATATAACAAAGAATTTTGTTTCTGTTGGACAAATGGTTGAACAGGGATTACAAGTTAGGTTCAATGTTGATGGGTTATATGTAGAAGAGTACAAATAGGTTGGACGATTGATTGCCAAAGGAAACAAAGTGGGTAGGATGTTCACCTTAAATGTGAAAATTCCTGAAATGAATGCAGCCATGTTTGCAAAAGGTGTAGGAGTTATTGATGATATAGAGATCTGGCACAAAAGAATCAGACATGCAAATCTGCAAAGGCTGAAATTGATGCAATCAAAGGAGATCATTCACGGACTACCAAATTTCAAGGTTTCTGAGATGCAAAAGATATGTGCAGCATGTCAATTTGGTAAACAATCAAGATCATCATTCCCACATGACAAGCATGTTAGTGAGAATGTTCTAGAAATAGTACACATAGATGTTTGGGGTCCTTCAAAGACCACGTCTATGGGTGGTTGTAGGTTTTATGTTACTTTCATTGATGACCATACACAGAAAGTGTTGGTATATTTCATGAAAGAGAAGAGTGAGGTGTTTGCTCACTTCCAGAATTTTAAAGCTATGGTGGAAAAACAAAAAGGGAAGTATATTCAAACATTAAGGTCTGATGGAGGAGGTGAATACATGTCAAATGAGTTCAACAACTTTCTTAAAAGTCATGGAATTCGACGTCAGTTTTCATGCCGGTACACACCACAAAAGAATGGTGTTGTTGAATGCAAAAACAGACATATTGCAGAAATAGCAAGATCCTTGATGGCTGAGAAGAATATGCCTCGTTGTTATTGGGGAGAACATGTGCATACGACTGTATACATTATGAACAGAACTCCAACTGCTGTTGTACATCAAGTTACACCTGAAGAAAAGTTCATAGGTAAAAAGCCAAACTTATCACATATGAAAGTTTTTTGTTGTATTGCATATGTACATGTTCCAGATGAGCTGAGGAGGAAGCTTGATCCAAAAGTAGAAAAATGTATCTTCATTGGATACTCCCTTGAGCAAAAGGGATATAAATGTTATAACCCACTCACACAACACGTGAAGGTGAGCAGAGATGTGGTATTTGATGAAATGTCAAGCTTCTATGCAGATGCCAAAGAAGAACTGAATCTTGAACCTAATGACAAAGAAGATGCTAAAAAATCAAGTGCAAAATCTCAAGTTTTGAGTGGACCGGATGCATCACCAAGCAATAGTTCCAACTCAAATCCATGGAGTGGAAGTTTGCGTGGAAATTTTAGTCCAGCAAATTCATCAAATACATCCACGAAAGGTAAAGAAAAGCTTTTTGCTAGTAGTAAAACATGTGCAGGTTTTGAAGATGTTGATGGAGATTCAAGCGGTTTAGAAAAGAGTCTTGATGAGGAACTTGGATTGCCCTCTGTGAAGACTCCAGGAGTAAGAAGGGCACATGCAGATGATACAAGGAGAAGTGACCCAGGACCAAGAAGATCTGGGAGGATGGGGAATTGAGTGCAATGATTGACGTATGACAGTTATATGGCTCATCATTGTGCCTACATGACCAAGGTAATACAAGATGCTGAATCTTCTTGTTTTGAAGATGCAATTGGAAATGCAGATTAGAAAAAAGCTATGGATGAGGAGATGGTTGCACTTTATGGGAATGATAGATGGAAGCTGGTTCCATTGCTGCAAGGAAAGAAACCCATAGGCTGCAAATGGGTTTACAAGGTAAAGCATAATGTTGATGGTAGCATAAGCAGGTATAAAACATGATTGGTAGCTAAAGGATATGCACAGACATATGGCATTGATTATGAGGAAACATTTAGCCCTGTAGCCAAAATGTCTACTGTCAGAACACTTGTTGCATTAGCTACTGCAAAAGGATGGACTTTGCATCAGATGGATGTGAAGAATGCTTTCCTACATGGTGAGTTATAAGAAGAAGTATATATGGACCAACCACAAGGCTATGAAGATTCAAAGCATCTAGAATATGTTTGCAGGTTGCAAAAGGCTTTGTATGGGATGAAGCAAGCACCTCGTGCATGGCATGCAAGGATTGTTGATTACTTAACCAACATTGAGTTTTCTATGTGTGATGCAGATCATTCACTATATGCAAGGAAGGTTAATGATGGCATCACGATTGTGGCTATTTAAGTTGATGACTTGATTGTAGGGGGTGATAATGAAGAAAGCATCAAAGAGGTAAAGCAACTTCTTATGCAGGAATTCGACATGAAAGATCTTGGTGTGATGTGCTATTTCTTGGGCATTGAGTTTATTCATACAGAAACAGGTCTATGGATGTCACAAAGGCAATATGCCTTGAATATGTTGCAAAAGTATGGTATGGTTGATTGTAAGCCAATTTCTATGCCATTAGATCATAATTTGAAGTTAGATACTACGTCAAGTGAAGCATTGGAAAATGCTACTATGTACAAGAAAATTGTGGGAAGCTTGATATATCTCACAATTTCGAGGCCTGATCTTAGCTACACTGTTGGATTTGAAAGTCAATTTATGCAAGTTCCTAGGAAGCCATATTTGGATGCTTTGATGCGCACTCTACATTATGTGAGTGCTACTTTGGATTATGCATTGTTTTATGAGGCTGGTGTAGATTTGCAGGTTCATGGATACACCGATGCACATTGGGCTGGTAGAACTCCGGATAGAAGATCTACTAGTGGATTTCTATTCTCACTTGGGAGTGTCATTGTTACATGGAGCAGCAAGAAACAACCTATTGTTGCTTTGTCGAGTACAGAGGCTGAGTATAGAGCTCTTGCAATGGCAGCATGTGAGGCATCATGGCTAGAGATGCTACTTGCAGATTTAGGTGTGGAAGTGCAAAAGCCTATCACCATCTATTGTGATAATTTTAGTAGCATATAGTTAGCACGGAATCCTCTTTTTCATGCTAGAACAAAGCATATCGAGGTACATTATCACTTCATTAGAGAGAAGGTATTAGCAGGTGATATTGATCTTGTTTATGTGAGAACAGATGAGCAGGTTGCTGATATTTTCACAAAAGCACTTGGAGCAGAGAAGCTGAAGAATTTTTGAAAGATGCTTGGATTAGAGGACATGGCATTGAGCTTGAGGGGGAGTCTTGAGATATCAAGCTCAACATGTGATGATACAGGATGACGCGTATCATTTTTTCATTTCTCTTACATGTATAGTGGTCACATCGGTATATGTCAGGGACACTTCATTGAGCTTTATTAGATTTATCTACCGAGAGTGATGGCACATTTGTTTCTTGCCAGCTCACTCATTTGCGAACATTAGGTTTTTCCTTATGTACGGGTCTTTATATATTGCAGTAGTTGTATTCTTGTTTTTAGGTCATTCTTGTACATTCCTTTTATGTAATAGAAGAAGAAGAAGAAGATCATTTTCTTCCTTGTCTCAATCTGTGTGTGTGCTTCTCCTTGAGAGTGAGAGTGTGTGTGTGAGCTCTCTTTCTTATCTCCTTCCTCATGAAATTCTCGACAAAGAAGCCAAGGATACGATGGAACTCCCTCCTTTTCCAAAAGTGATAGAGACACGGCAACGAAAGGAGTACCGAACATAGAGGAAGCAGATGGCCTACGCTCAAAGCCAAAGGAGAGTACGGAAAAAGGTGTCTCATCCATCAAAACAAGTATGGGTACAGAAAGGAGAGCATCCTGTTGCGGCCAAGTTAAAACCACTGAATAAACATCATGCTAGTGATCGATGATAGGACACTAATAAGAAGTCTTTCAAAGATTCGTCTACAAAAGTAAAGTCTATCTGGGTACCCAATAAGTCAATGAAGTTCGACCCACAATCAAGACAAATTTGGGTGCCTAACGCTTGCTTGTAGGCTCAAATAGCCACACATAAACCACACGATTTTCAGCATGATTCACACACTTGAACAGCCGATACCCACAATTGTTTGACATGCACAATCACATATTCATCCATGAGCATGAGTGTAATCACTTGTAAGTGGGTCCTTAAGAAGCCTCATATCCAAGTAGACAATATTATAAAGCCTTTTGAGGTCTCCAAAAAATCAACATGCCAAGCCATACACTATTTTTGGCAACTCAAATCTTGTAATAAACCCCCTGACCCCACTGTGTAAAACCAGATCCACATACTAACTGTATCCACATTACCTTGCACTACCCTAATTAGCACCTAGGAACCGGCCTTCATCCACTAACCACACGTCACACTCATGACCACAAGAGCACTAACTAACCTACTAACCACATCACAGTTCATCATCTTAATGTTGTAATGAGGACAAATGGTCATTTTGTGGCATTTGCAATGTTAACATGTGTTTATATATTCTCACAAAATCGGCAATCACTACCCTCAACATGGCAGAGGCTGTAGGAACGAGCTCCTAGACAGGCACTGGTCCTCAAATAGTGGACATTGAAAGTATCCCTATCCAAGAGGAGTTGAAGAAACGGTCACAGGAGTTAAGAGCAGTACACATCATACCTATTCAAAATCCTCCCCAAGGTGCACATCGCCAGTTAGCAAGAACTCCCATTGGTTCAGTGAAGTCTCAGGACCCCTTGGGGATGGAACCTATTTATGGGAAGCCCATATAGAGTTTAATGGACGGTGGGGCCGATACCATTTCTTTACACAAGAGTTTGAAAAGCTTCAGAACAGTGAAGGATTGCGACCGATATGGAAGAAGACTAGATTGGATGACTATTTCCATGCTTACTTACCGAAGCCTGACTTTCTGAGGTGTTCGTACTTAGTTAGCTCCCTTACTCCCAACAAAGATAAGAAGGGGACAAGCACCTTTGTACTTCCTTCTCTTACATGAGGGAATGAACTTAAGTGTTTTAAATTAACCAAAAATTTGGTGAGGGAAGCTCTAGAAATGAGAGGTATGCACATCCCCACTGAGAAGGAGACAATGATCCTAGACAATATGAAGAACAAGAGCCTAACTAAGCTCAAGGACATGGTGGAAATGAGCCCAACTATTGCCATCCACCTCCGCATGTGCATGCGCACTTCGCGTTCCCTACCCAAGAAAGATTTACAATGCCACCCAAGAAGATCTGGTTTAGCTTATACTTGGCTGATACGCTGAACCTGACAATCAATATGCCACATTGGATTATAAACCAGATCCATCTTGCACATCAATGCTGGTATAAGAAACAAAAGTCAGTGCTCTATGGATGTTGTGCACTTACTAGAATTGTGTATCGATGCCTGACATATGATGTGCCAATTCAAAGGGCACTCATTTGGACTAGGGTGTAGGAATTTCAGCGAAGAGCATCAGCCACAAGACCCCCATCAAAGAAAATGAGAGGAGTTGTTCAGGTGCCATGTGCACAGGCTAGGGGCGCCACACTGACACCAGAAATGACTCCACCACCCCAAAGGCAAGTATATGGTAACTCCCATGATTGCACCCATGCACGACCAAATGGAAATATCACCCACAACTGCACCTCTCCCACCCCCCCTATTTCCACAATCTCCCATTCCCCCACCACCAACATCACCACTTCTCACCACAACATTCACCACACCTTTCCCTCCTCCTTATCCCCCTACATTCCAAACCTTCCTAGCATTCACCCCTATAAATAATGTATTCAACATGTTATATCAACGTGTGTCTTAATTACGGTAGACATACGAACCTATTCAAAGTCCATGAGGAATTACAAGAAAGAATCACAAGCATGGAGGAGCACAAGAGGAAACTACAACATAATTATGATAACCTACAAAGACATTATGAGGAATTGGTGGCCAATCCCCCCCTAACCAGATACACAAGCACAACAACACCTCGAGGAAATGTTACGCACCCAACAAGTAGATAATCTCAAGATATACCGTAACCTCGCATTAATGAGAAAACACATTTCAGTAGCACTAGAAGAGAATAAAAGACTCCAAAGACATAATGAAGAAAATCTAGAAGCGGTGATGGAAGGATCACCAAAAGAGATCGACCCGTAGCAGCTCAAAGCCCTCCCTTCAGCCAACATGCAGATCATATTAGATACACATGCTGACCTCCTAGAGGCATATGATGCCTTAGAAAAAGAACGTGATGACCTACGAAAGAAATTGGCCAATCAACAAGAGAAACCGAAGGAAGCAGCACCTACACATGCCACATCTGAAGAGGTGATACAATTGAAAGCACAACTGGCAGCTTTGCAAAATAAGCTTCTACAATATGAACGTCAACCTTCTCCCATAATGGAGCGAGAGCCTGAGGAACTAGTTCCAATTGAAGTAGAAGAGACATTTGAGGAACCTTATGTACCTATGTCTGCACCTGGAGGTCGACAAACAAAAGAAGGAATTGATTACATTTGAGATTGAAGCTCCAGAATGGTTGCAAAAGTTAGAAAAGGTCGGCCTAACTCATGATGATATAGTGGTCATTCAGATACAATCCATGTCTCGTCTGGAAGATGTCATCATCAAATCCGACTATTTCAAGAAATTATCTCACCATAGATGGATTGGCACTTCCGATGATCAATATGTACCGTTTTGTGTTTTAATGGCAGATTATAATGCAGAGATCAAGCACCGAACTGCCAAGCTCTATCACTAGGCTGTTGGATGCTTGATTTACTTATGCATTACTTAGCCAGATATTCAGTTTATTGTCTCACAAATGAGTAGGTTTATGCATTGCCCAGGTGTCAAGCATTGGCAAGCAGTTAAGCGCTTCTTTTGCTACTTGAGTGGTACCCAAGAAGCAACCTATTGTGGCCACTTCCAATTGTGAGGCTGAGTATAGGGCAGCTTTCACAGCGGTTGTTGAGTGTGTGTGACTCAGACGTCTTGTGGCTGATTTGGGTTTTGGTCAATCTTCTACCACCACCATCTTCATTGATAATAAGAGCACATTGGCAGTTGCGAGGAACCCTGTGTTCCATGCTCGCACTAAGCACATTGAGGTGCATTATCATTATGTCAGGGAGAGGTTCTCAGCTGGAGAGATCAGCTTGGCATATGTGCCCACAAAGGAGAACATTGCACAACTTTTCACGAAGGCTCTGCCTACGGAGAAGTTTGAAGCTTTTTGCAAAGCTTTGGACTTACTTCCTTTTGTGGATTGATTCCACATAGCTTGGGACTTCCTCAATACATGAGTGCCAGCTCCTTGTTCATTGCATCACTCCCATAGGGGATTTGTTGATATATTTAAGTAGTGATGTGTGTGAACACACTAGGACCGTTGGGGCACTTTTTTTCGCTCTTTAGGAGGTTTTTTTCCCCTAGCTTGTATATATGCCTATTTCCCTAACAGGACACTTATCTTTGTACATTCTAGTGGTAATACATTTAGTATTGTGTGTAGTGCTCCAAGCTTCTTCTTCTTCCTTTTTTTGTTCGCGTGCTTCTGCAAACCTCAAACTCCAACACAAAACACATTGAGGTCCAATAACATTATGACAGGAAGAGGTTCTTTGTTAGAGAGATTAGTTTAGCTTGTGCACCCACATAGGATTACGTTGTAAAAATTTTTACAAAGGCTCTGCCTAGGGAGAAGTTTGAAGTTTTTCACAAAGCTTTAGGCTTGCTTCATTTTGTGTATTGATATATTTCCACATCGTTTTGCACTTCCTTATACATGAGTGCCAACTCCTTGTTCATGGCATCACTCTCAGGGGGGATTTGTTGATATATTTCTGTAGCGGTGTGTGTACATAGTCGAGATTCTTGGGGCACTTTTTCCCTCTTTAGGAGTTTTTTGTTTTCTTAACCTCGGCTTGTATATATGCCTATAACCCTAACGGGCCACTTATCTTTGTACAATCACTTGGTAATACATTCTGTATTGTGTTGTGCTCCAAGCTTCTTCTTCCTTGCGATGTTCATGTGCCTTTCATGTGCTTCCCCACACCTTGAACTTCAATATATTCTTGGCAATGGGCCCTTGAGCAACACTTCATGGAGAAAAAACCTGAAGGTATTTATTTTTTATTTATAGAATCTAGAGAACAATTACACATAGTAACTCAACTCAACTCTATCTCTTCAAACTTTAGATGAGATGTCCACATGAGTTTTGTTGTCTGGTTGGGCCCCTCTCCTCTTGAGGTGAGACTCAGGGTTCAACCCCTCCCTATAATAGGATACTTGTGGGCCCTAGGCCAATGTATTGCCTTTGAGACATTTAAAATAGTTGGCTTCAAGCAGTCCTTTCCAAATGTCACCTTTGAGTAATCTAACCCTTTATTTTTTGGATATGAGGTCCCATGGGTACTATGCCCTTCATTTGTAGAATTGTTCTTTCAATCAAATTCAAGCTATGAGGAAGATTAAGCTTCCGTCCAACTTCCTCTTGAAAAAAGAAAACTTCAGCAGCGATGTGTGAGTCATTGTTCTCTGACGTGGAGTAAATGGCACTCCTTGATACCTGTATGTGAGCTCTTTCCAAGTTGCAACATGTTGGAGCAAGTGCCAAGCCTACACACTTGGCTAGGCATGAGAAGACTTTATGTGCAAACGATTGAAGTCCCATGAGAACCATTGCCTACGGATTTTTTTCTTTAACCCTTTGTAAAAGTCAATTGACTTGAAACGATCTTGTAAATCCACTAAACTTGTGGAGTTAGATAGAATGAAAAGCTACGACTTCATTTATAGAGAAAGTTTCCTAGATTAAGGGATCACTTTTTTATAAGAGCCAAAATTTGAATTCAAATTCAAATTTGAAGATAGCATCTATAAAAGCACCTTGAAATCTCGCGGCCATTACACTCCCTTAGAGAGCCAATCATTTGATCATTAGTAGAGGTTGAGTAGCACAATTCATTGCTCACTCACCTTAAAATCATTTGGAATTATTCCTTTGCCAATGATGTTGTAAATTCATGTTTCATAATACATATACATGATTAAGTAAATCTGTTGGTCTCTCAGTCATTATCACTCATAACAGTATTCTTGTCTTGCTCATAACTCAGTCATTACTCGACCATTTTCAATGTTCTATGGCTCGTTGGATTCAGCTCCAAGTCTAATACATGCTGACAAATTTTGAAGACATTCCATTCAGTGGATTGGGAGAAAAGCAGCTCGAAGTGGTCACTGGTCATTCTCTACAGAGGTCCTAAAAAATCGGGGGTAATGTTTCACTTGCTAAAAGGATTGCTCTGTGCATAGTCAATGATTTTAAGTGATTCCACTTGAAATCATTAGCTCTTTAAGTTACTTACATACTTGCAGAAGGAATTTTTCTAATTCCTATTGTGCTCGGAGCACTGAGCTTAACAAGCAGCAGGTGTGTGAACCAAAATAGAAGGTTTTTGATGATTTGTGAATTGTGAAGTTATATGTTCTAGATCAATCATTACATGGATCATCTCCAAAGTACATAGGCACTTATTTAGTGTCACTGGAAAGCTAAAAGATCCTACAACTCAACTCTGAAGTGAAAGAGGGGTGGTACAGAGCAGGGATTTGCAGTACCAACTCATTTCTTGGAGTGTCCATCCATCTTTCCCAACACAACAACCATGCACATTAAAAATGAACCAATAAGTCTGAGCTTGCATAACCTAGTGGTTTGATGCCTTGAGTCTATGGGAGGAAGTCTTGAGTTCAAGACTTGGCTGGACATAAGATGGATGCCTCTACCTTACGGGGTTGGGTGTGTGTGTGTTTCCAATTCATTGTACTCTAAAAAAAAAGAACCAAT
Organism: Ceratopteris richardii; assembly: GCA_020310875.1. NCBI lineage: Eukaryota > Viridiplantae > Streptophyta > Polypodiopsida > Polypodiales > Pteridaceae > Ceratopteris > Ceratopteris richardii. The sequence goes on along the minus strand of CM035411.1, from coordinate 151,435,440 downwards.
CACTCAATACAATGACACAGGATCATGCACATTAGAAATGAACCAATCACTCAGTATTAATGACACATCATGCTATTTTGGGCTGCAATGTGTGCTCTGCCCTCCATGTTGTTGCTTGGAGTTTGAAATTCGTGAGTGCAAGCCTCCTCCTTTGAGTGTCGAAGAATTTCCTCTGCTCTATTTTTCTCTCAGCGTATTTCTTGTTAGTATCACACTAGAACATACTATTCTTTTGATATAGAGGACATCGGACTAAGTGCGGATTCACACAGCCCGGCGGCAGTGAAGAGACCTTGAGGCAATTCCATGTGGCGACTATTTATTTGTCAACAAAAAACATAAAATGTTCTGGCTCCACTAAAAATTGTATCAGCCTTCTCCCCTCGGAACAAAAGCAATAGAGCGGAACATGAAAGATCGACAACTCTAGAACTGTGAATTCTCAATCCAAGACTCACAGTGCTTTAGCGTTTTTTGTGGAGTATCGCTTGATGTGAATGACACAAGCGGTGGAAAGATTTTGCAAGAAAAAAACTTTGCTCTTCCACCGGACCTGTCTGAATCCACCCTGAATTTCATGCAATGGTTTGTCCACATAGTGTCGTACATGTGCATATTCTATCCATATGCTTGTTGATCCTCCCTCCTATATTATGAACAATGACATATATGGGGTTCTATTGAACCAGCAAGTGGTCAGCTGATAATAAGTTTCCACCGAACATACGCTTATTTTAGGCTCTATGAAAGTCTACTTTCCATATCCCCATATGAGAGAGAGAGTATAATAAAGTAAAATTGTGATCTAGGGATCCGATTGGTTCATATAGATTTGAAATCAAACTCCATTTGGTCATTCCTTTGTGTGGCCAAAGATCTCGAGTCTAGATTGACCGATAGGTCATTTACTCTTGTAACCAAGTAATCCACTTAGCCTAATGGTTAAGACTCAAGGGTGTGAAGGAAGAGGTCTTGGGTTCAACCCCCATGGGGTACATGGGAAGATTGTTTTGCCCAACGAGCTCTAGAACCTTCTAGAAGCATCCACTAGAGTTAACTCTGGCTAACTGGGACACTTGGCGCACATGTAGTTACATGGCTGACACTTGGATGGTTAGTATCCACTTGCCCATATAGACAGTCCCTTGGAGAGAGCTATATATAGAGGCATATGGTTGGGAGGAGAGTCATTCATTCAAGAGTATTTCTTGTGGCTACGTTGTTGCTTGGTATCAGAGCATTCTCCATAGATCTCACCTTCATCATCTTGCTCATCAATGTTGCATGCATTGTTCTTGCCGAATTCTGCTCGTGGCAGTCTTGAGAAGTGTGCAGAGTTGATTGTGCGCTAGGCTTAATTAAGGAGAAGAATAGCAAAAGATGAGGACACCAGCTCTGCTGTGAGCCCGCAGCAAATTCGAACCCGCAACCTCCCGTTTGGGAAGCGCTGGTCTATCCACAATCCACGGATGTTCGCAGATCCTTTGTTTGGAGAAAGCATACCATATTATTCACAGTCTGCGCTGAAGAAGATCTCATCCATGAGCAAAAAGGGACTTATTAACGATCTGCGCCTGGGATTCGATCCCTCAACCTCTCAGGTTGGAGTGAATTCGCCTATCCACAAGGCCAAACAGCCATTCGCGACTACTGACCGCAGGCAGCCACCTCTGATCCAGTTTTGGCACAGAAGAAGATATTATCAAGGGAGATAAAAAGAAGTTGGCACAGGGAATTGATCCCATGACCTCATAGAGAAGCTACAGAGACTTATCCACTGTAGTAGAGGCTTTTGGTGATTAATATCTCTGCATATTTCTTCTGTTCCAATCCTGTCTCTGCTCTGCTAATCCCGAGCCGAGATCTTTTCATTATGTTTACTTTTTGGAGTTTGCTGATTACCCCAACCGAACCCGAGTGCATATCTGTGCTGGTCAAAGCTGTAGAAAGCTAAAAGTTTGAGCAAAGTTCAAAGGAAGTGGAGCTGTGGAGTGAAGATCTAGAGGCCTAACTTCGTCATAATTCTAGCACTTTTGGCTAGAATCAAGTCGACCTCGATGGACCAAATCATCAGGGATGATTTCTTGTGATATTCTTGCATAGCTCTTTTGATTTTGTTGCACAGACCACCTGCGTTAGGAATACTAAATTAGTTTAATAACGCTCTGTGTGCCATGGAGGGGACTTCTAGCCACGTCTCGCTTACAAGTACTACTAGTGTGTCAATGTATGTTTCCATTCCTATGTTAGTAACATCCTCATTCATGACTAGACCACCAGTAATTTCACGTGCATTGCATTCATGTGCACCTATGGTTTCAAATACTAGTCATGCGTCTGATGCATCTAAAATAAAATCGGTGATTGTAGCATTAGACGTTGAGGATTCTCCGAGAAAAGGGGAAACAAACACTACTTTAAACGAGGGGGAATATATGGAAAGTAGGATGTTGCTAGTTGAGCAAAGACTTGGATGGTTGTCCAATATTCCGGATGAGGTTGCGGTACTCTGTCAATCTGTTGATGGAATCCAAGATCACCTTAAGGCCATTATGAACTTACTTCAGACACCTAGGGATATCAGTAAGGCTACTTTGGGTAGTCACACAGATACGATCGCGACTTCACCAATGTCTATTAAGATGGAAAAGGATAAGGGATTATCCTCTCCCCATATAGACATGTTTCCTCTAACGGGAAGTATGAGCCGTCTTAGTTTGATATCTTCTACTCCTTTGTTTGCTACTTTGGTAGGGATGTTAGAAAGTCATAACCGCCTAGTGGACCTTTCCTTAGGAAAGGAGATCCGTCCTCCTTATTTCTCTGGAGAGGATAAGGATAGGAATAAAGATGCGATTTTGACCTTCTTGGAGAAATGGAATGATGTCCATGAACTCAAACATACCCCCGATCATGTGAGAGTAGTAGAAGCAAGCTTATCACTAGGACCCAAAGCTTATACTTGGTAGATGAGTCTCTCTGAGACTCACAAGAAACCTACTACCTGGGTTGAATTTTCCCGCCTTTTCAAGAAAGAGTTTCTCCCGGAGAATGAGGAGGAACGCAATTGGGAGGCATGGGATAAAATTCAACAGAAAGGTAGACCGTTATCAATGCATATTTCAGAATACAGAGATGTTATTCTGAAATTAAAAAACTTAGATGACTTTCATCGTCTTCGCGGTTTTGTCAGAGGACTTAACCAGCGAATTTGAAATGAAGTCAAAAGGCATGCACCTAAATCCCTAGAAGAGGCGATTAAGGTTGCCCATATTTATCAGGATAACTCACGTTTGCCCGCAAGAAAGTAGTTATTCCCAAAAGAATAACTTTAAGCGCAAGGACAAAGGGGCAAGATGGAATGAAAGGGTGACTAAAAAACCTTGTGTTTTTAGACACGTCCTTTCTCCAGAAGATCATGATAAAGCGCAAAAAGAAAGTTTGTGCTTTAAGTGTCTCAAGCCAGGACATCGTAGTCGTGCCTGTCTAGTTGGAAGAGAAAGTAAGGGAAAAGGTAAGCAGCAAATACATCTGATTCAAAGTTTGGACTTGGATGCAAATTCAAGTGCAAAGAAGGTTCAGATAATGCACTGCGACAGTACCCATTCATGTCAAATCTCCAAAAATATGTGGCAACCTCAAGAGTTTGGTCCACATGATTTGGTCAAGCTGCATGGATCAGTAAAAGGGCACATCATCCGGATAATGGTGGATGACTCTGCTACGCATAATTTTATCAATTATGCGTTAGTGAAAAAACTGGCTCTTCCTCAGAAACCATCTCCTCATAAATACATTGTTTCCATGATGCATGGTCAAGACACCCGTGTTTGGGACACAATGATATGTAATTTGGAACTAGAAATCCAAGGATTTAAAGACACCTTGGACTTCCAAATAATGAACATGGATCGAGTAGATCTGGTATTAGGGAGAGAGTGGCTATGGAGTCTAGGACTTTCATTGACCAGGTGTTATTTTACTAATACTTTGGAATTCCAGCGCGACGGTGTAGTGTATAAAATCAAGGGTGAGCATGATGTTCCAAGTATCCCTTTGATTTCATATACTGAACTTAAGAAACTTGTAAATAATGAAGCTAGGACTCAAGCTTTTCTTGTCCTTGGCACCGATGTAATAGATTCTGATAATATAAATCAAGTTTCTTATGTCTCATCCTTTATTCCTCGAGAAGTTCATGCTAAATTCAATTTAATGAAGGAATTTAAAGATGTGTTCCCTAAGGAACTCCCCTATGGCTTGCCACCCTCTCGTGGAAACATCGATCACAGTATAGATCTGTTTCCGGTTACCAAGCCAAAATCTCAAAACCCATACCGCCTCCCCTATGTCCAACATCAAGAAGTAGAAAATCAAATTCAAGAGTATTTGGATAAAGGATTACCCGCCCAAGCCAGTCTCCATGGGCAGCACCCATCTTTCTAGTAAAAAAGAAAGATGGAACTATGAGGCTGTGCGTAGATTATAGGGCGTTAAACAATCTTACGATAAAGAACAAGTATCGCATGCCACTAGTCGAAGATCTTTTCGATAGTTTAAAGGGGGGCTAGAGTCTTTTCTAAGATTGATTTACGCCAAGGTTATCATCAAATCAGAATCAAACATGATGATATTCCTAAAACAGCTTTTCGAACAAAGTTTGGTCACTACGAGTTTTTAGTGATACCGTTCGGGTTGAAAAACGCACCCGCAACATTTATGACTTTGATGAATCAAGTGCTTAAGCCGTATTTGGAAAAATATGTTGTAGATTTTCTCGATGATATTTCGATCTACAGTAAAGATCATGAAAGTCACTTAGAGCACTTGAAAAAAATTTTTCAACTTCTTCGCGATAATAAACTTTACGGTAAAGAGTCAAAATGTGAATTCTTTACCCCAAAAGTAAAGTATTTATGCCATATTATTTCCGCGGAAGGAATCAAACTTGACCCTGAAAAGGTCCAAGCGATTCTTGAATGGCCTGAGCCCAAGAGGTTCGAGAACTACAAAGTTTTCTCGGATTGGTAGGATATTATCGGAAGTTTGTGGCTAGATATGCCAAGATTGTAGTACCTTTGATGGATCAACTCAAAGGGAAGCATCAGAAGTTAAATTGGAAAGAAGAGCAAGCAAAGAGTTTTCAAGAACTTAAACTTGCTTTAGCTTCGGCCCTAGTTCTACAAATCGTAGATCTGAATAAGTCTTTCCAATTAGAAACAGATGCAAGTTCATCTGCGGTAGGAGCAGTACTAAGCCAAGATGGTCGACCAATAGCTTTCGAGAGTAGAAAGCTAAGTCCTGCTCAGCAAAACTACTCTACCTATGAGCGAGAGATGTTCGCTATTATAAATGCTCTAAAGAAATGGCGCCATTACTTGTACGGATCAAAGTTGACCATAGTCTTTGATCAAGAGAGTATTAAGTGGTTTGCAAACCAACCTGATCTTAGAGGTAGAAAAGCTAGATGGGCCGAATAGTTGCAAGAGTTCGATTATGAACTCAGGTACAGAAAAGGAAAGTTCAATGCAATGGCAGACGCCTTAAGTCGGATGCCTATGTTGAACAATCTAAGTTTTGTACAAATTCAAAGTGAATTTATTTCAACTTTGAAAGGAAGCTGCAAAGAAGATCCAAGCTACAGTCAAGCATGGAAAGCAGCTGAACAAGTTGAACAAATGAAGCAAGTACTTCTAAGAGAAAGTTTAAACACTATTCTCTCCAAGATGAATATTTGCTTTATAAAGGTAAGGTTTGTGTCCCAAGTATAATGGACATATGAAATCAGGTACTTTTTGAATGCCATGATGCTCCAAGTGCAGGACATCGTGGTATTAACCGAACCTATGAGTTAGTGAAGCGACATTTTTATTGGCCTAGTTTGCATCGAGATGTGCAAAACTATGTGTCCAAGTGCCATAAATGTCAAGTAAATAAGTTTGAACGACTTAAAGTTGGAGGATTGCTGCATCCTTTGGAAATTCCCAAAGGAAAGTGGGAAAGTATTTCCATGGATTTCATTTCTGGATTACCCCGCACTCAGAAAGGCTTTGATTCAGTCTGGGTTGTAGTTGATCGATTGACTAAACTTGCTCAGTTTATTCCAGTCAAGAGTACTTATAAGACTCCAGAACTTGCAAAAATATTTGTAAATCAACTTTATAGACTCTATGGTCTTCCAGTAGACATAGTTTCTTATAGAGATGCTCGATTTACAAGTCATTTTTGGCGAGCAGTCTTTAGTAGACTTGAAACTAAACTAAGTTTAAGTACAGCTGAATATCCCGAGATGGATGGACAAATAGAGAAAGTCAATCAAATCTTGGAAGACATACTTAGAGCTTATGTTACTTCCAAACAAACTGATTGGGAAGATTATCTTCCTTTAGCTAAATTTGCCTATAATAGTGCCAAGAATTCATCAACTGAATTTAGTCAATTCATGTTGATGTACGGTTTCCAGCCTAGGTCTCCTTATGCAGTGGGACTTCAAAATGAACGAGTTCAAGCAGCTCAAGAGTTCCTTCAAGACATGAACTTTAAACTTAAGTTAGCTAAAGAAAACTTAAAGAAAGCTCAAGATCGTGCAAAGGCTTATGCCGATCCGAAGCGAAGAGATGCTACTTTTCAGGTTGGCGATCAAGTTTATCTTCGTATTCCTGAAAGATAGAAAAAGTTCAAGACTGGTCAATGCGCCAAGTTGTCGCCTAGATATTACGGTCCTTTTCCAATCACCAAGGAAGTTGGTTTGTGGGCTTATGAATCACAATTTTCAGATGATAGTTGGATTCATCCAGTATTCCATGTTAGTCGACTTAGAAAGTCTAATAGATTTAGATAATCTAGTTGGACAACAGGTCATACTTCCTATTCCAGTAAATGAAACAGTTCCTCATGAACCTGAAAGGACACTTCGCACCCGAGATAAACGTACAAGAAGTCACTTGTATGAAGAGTGCTTAGTAAAATGGAAGGATGGAACTGAAGAAAATTCAACATGGGAAAAAGTTTCCACAATCCAACGACGTTTTCCAGCTTTTAAGTTTTAAGTAGATAAAACCGATCATATTCTTCAAGATCTAGAATATGATAAGGTTTTTTACTTTCAAGTTCTAAGTAAATAACCTGTTTGAATGAATGCATGTTCTTCAAGTTTTAGAACATGAGGGTCGGGGGTTGCCTATAGTATGTATAGCTCTAATTTTCGAGGACAAAAATATTTTCCAAGGGGGGAAGAATGTAATAAAGTAAGTTTGTGATCTAGGGATCCGATTGGTTCAGACAGATCTGAAATCGGACTCCGTTTGGTCATTCCTTTGTGTGGCCAAAGATCTCGAGTCTAGACTTACTGGTAGGTCTTCTTGTAACCAAGTAATCCACTTAGCCTAATGGTTAAGACTCAAGGGTGTGAAGGAAGAGGTCTTGGGTTCAACCCCCATGGGGTACATGGGAAGAGTGTTTTGCCCAAAGAGCTCTAGAACCTTCTAGAAGCATCCACTGGAGTTAACTCTGGCTAACTGGGACACTTGGTGCACATGTAGTTACATGGCTGACACTTGGATGGTTAGTATCCACCTGCCCATGGAGACATTCCCTTGGAGAGAGCTATATATAGAGACATATGGTTGGGAGGAGAGTCATTCATTCAAGAGCATTTCCTGTGGCTACGCTGTTGCAGAGAGATTACTTCTCTTTTACCATGACATGTAGAGAGTGTGTGGATATATGCAGTTACAATAGACATATTCAGTGCAACTTCTTCCATCACAATAGAACGGTGCCTTCAATTTTAAAACCCCTGATCTTTAACTTTGAAAATGCAATTGTACAAGTGAATGAGCATAGAATATGTGGGACTCCTCGTATCTCATAAAGCACGGGTTAGACAAGGTTACAACATTACAACTGGTTGAATTGGCCAAAGCCATACATGTCTAGCCCGAGGTTTGAACCCTGGACTTCTGCCTCAAGAGGCCAAAGCTCAACCAACTGCCCTATGAGACGTAGACGTGACTCAGGAGTTTGCTCAGGGATTGGTTAATAGTCTTTTGAAATGCTCTCTCTCTCTCTACGTCATAGAAACAAAATAAACTTTTTCGTTGTCCTTCCCTAGTTTGATGTTCGCGAATAACAATATGCTTTATCATGTTATGTTCATCAAAGTCAACTTCAATGCAATGAACAATGATGAGTCTTCCCTTTTTAATGATACTTAGCTTCGTTTTGCCAACAATAGCGAATTGGTGATGGTAAGGCTTATTGCACTTCCGTAAATGCTTCTCTCTCTCTTTTTTTTTTTAATGAAAGTTTGGCAAGTGCTTACCCCTTCGACTTTAATTTTGAAAATACAATTGTATAAGTGAATGGGTGTAGCACCCAAGAGACCGTCCATATGTCACAAAACAAGGGTTAGACTACGTTACAACTGAGTTTTGATTTAATTAAATTACATAAGCTTTTACATATCCAGCTTCGGGGTTGAACATTGGACCTCCACCTTAAGAGGCCAACAGCAAACAGATCCACCTATGGGATGTGAACAAATGCTTACCCTTTTTCTTTTCGCTTGTTGTAACTTCGGATCATTCCTCATTGTTGTCGTCAATCAAGAACAATAACCAATTTTCAATGACCTGTCAGGTTCGATTGGGCAAATATGTGAAAAAAAAAAAATCTTTATTTATCCATTGCACAATTATTTAGGATCATATTTGTGAATCTCTATCAAATTGGCTCACGATTAGGATTTCCACTTGCAGTTGGAATTTGTCCAACAACATAATGCCCATTGCCAAGAGACTCCAAAGTATAACTTGCACATTCATGTGCCCCTACGTTCAAGTTGGACACAGATCAAGCACTTAGCAAGTGAGTGTTTCTTGCAAGCTTGGATATTCTAATAATCTCTTCATTCATTGATTTTCTGTTTCAAACTCTTATTGGACTATACGTTTTAGATTGTGATCACATTTCAAAACATGAAAAATATTAAAAATTTCTTTTTTTAGGTGACATTTGATTTTTAATACTTATATATTTATGACACAACGTATAACCAAATATTACTTTTTGCATGATGAAGAGACAGAGAAAATAATCATTGGAGGGTATCATAAATATTATCAACCTTAAAAAATCAACACTTTTCAGTCGATTTTTTACTACACAAATTATAAATGATCACATATCATGGAAGCAAAGCATAGTCAACCATTTTGTGTAACTCAAGGTGGTCTTTATCAACTACAATGGAGCCATGATGTGACTTTTATTTCCAAGGCATCTCTCAAAATTTGGTGATGCCTATAAGGTTGGGTATCAAATTTTTTTTTATAAAAGAAGGTTTGATAGGCGCCTACTCCCCTAGCTTTAACTTTGAAAGTATAACTATACAAATAAATGAGCATAATACTTACAGGATCCGTATCCCACAAAACAAGAGTTTGGGCCACTTGTTTGGGTGGTTGGGCCTTTCACCTCTTGAGGCAGGGGCAAGGGTTCAACCCCTACCGACAACATGTAAGAGATATGTTATCATGGAAAGTTGTATCTTGTGGCTGATGTGCCGTTGTTTGTCCTGCCCCACGGTAGTTGTGACTGCAGTCTAACCCAGCTTATGTAAAGCCTTATTCTTGTGGGATAAGGGGGATCCCATGGGTATTATGCCTTCCTTGTACAATTGCAATTTCAAAGTTAAAGCCTGGAGGAATAGTCCTTGACCAAATATCCTTTATAATAATAATAAAAAAAAAGTTAGACTGAATTACAACTGATGGACTAAATTACAACTGTTTTAAACTCACCAAAACCATTACCTGTGGAGTCGAAGGATTGAACTTTGAACCTCTGGTTAAAAAGACCAAAGCTTTACCACATCACCAAAGAGCCGGCGTGCACTTCTGTAATCGCATCAAGCAACAGATTTGAACAACAGCTCAAGTGTGTCAGAGAGACAGAGGGAGATGGATGAGTCACAATCTCGCACGGACACCAAAAAGGCAGCACACGAGAGACACGCACATGAAATTGGACTCTGGACGGAGAAGGACGTACACGAAAAGACAGAGAGCTGCAAAGGCACACTAGGCATCCCTGATATTTTGGTAATGGTGATGGAAAGCGGAGGGCATGAAATTTAAGCACCGAGGTTGAAGCTCATGTGTGTCACAGACACGAAAAGACACACGCGCACACGAGAGCGAGACAGACAGAGATGGATAATTCTACCGATTCGCACCCGCTCCTTCTGCAGGACAAATGTAGCCAAGAAGGTTTTAACGCGGTCCACCCTGAATCAAGGGTGGAGAGTTTCGACTGGCGCGGCAGGCCTAGTGTTCTCGCTGGCAGAAATTTGGGTGGAAATATCACAATAGCTTTCATCGCAGGTGCCCAAATTGTCACTCTTGTATTTCTGTTAGTATGCACCTTTCATACGATGTTGAATCTCCCTCAATGCTCGCCTAAATGCATCCAATGTCATGGAATTCTCGCTGTAATACTGCGTGTTTGCGTTTGGTGTGTGTATGTGCACTTGTAGCAAGAGAAGGGGGACGAGTCTATCAACACCAGGTGCTTTTGTTTTCTTCTAAATGAGCACGTGCAAGGACGTCTATTCATGCGACAGAATACCGAAACCTTGCTCAACATGGTCTTAAACATCAGCTGTATCTGTCGAGGATACTCTCGATTCTCCCATTTGCTACAGCGGATTAACTAACCGAGTTGGAAGGAGTGATGATTGCACTCGCTGACACGACGATGCGGATTCGAGCACTTTTTTGTGCTTGTGTGATCGTTCATAATGCTATTAACATACAGTTGCGCGTGCCTGTTTTAGGGAAGCCATATCAACGTTTCCAATTTCGTGTTTGTTCCCTGCCAATGTTATTTATTTTTACGTGGAATTTGGTTTGAAGGCAGCGTATGTCTTGGGTACATCGGGCTCTATGGCATCTTCTTCAATCTCGTGTTATTCTTCGGAGATGTTTTCAACCAGGGAAGTGGGCTTGCTGCGAGTAACACAAACAATTGTATAGGATCCATGTTGCTTTCTGGCTTGCTTGGAGCTTTCATAGCAGAGTCCTTTCTTGGGCGTCTCTGGACATGCACATTCTTTCAAGGCATTGCAATAATGGTGGGCATTGAGGAAAAGAGCATGAAAATGTATACCAAATTATCATGATAACAGCAACTGGTACATAAAGTTACATTTGTGTACAGCAGGCATGGTTCAGTGGTAGCACGTTTGAATTGTTATAGGGCAGGTCATGTCATGGGTTCAGATGCACATCAGGATAGACGCAAAAGCCTTCAGGCTGTCCAACGTCTCCAGTCTTCGGGCTGTTGTTTGCCCCTGCTTGTAGGATATGAGAGGTCTGGCTGGTTCTATGCCCACTCAGCTGCTAAATTCAAATTCAGAAGTTCACAATTAGCCAAAGGTCGAACTCGAAAAGAAAAAAGAACATACCTCTACGTTGAAAGCTGCACATTGATGCCTGATTCCTGTTCATACTTTCATGTTGTAAAACATATTCTTGTCCTCTGCAGGTGGCTTGACAAGGCTGCAACGGTACTTCCATGTGACATCAAAGAGGGTCAGGCAAGAAATATGTGGAAGTTGAGTACTGTAACAGAAGTGGAGGAAATGAAAGCAGTACTAAGGCTTATTCCCATATGGACAAGCGGTCTTTACTGTACAATAAACAGCCAGTCAGTTACTCTACTTGTGGAGGAAGGTGCACTTATGGACCTTAGAATGGCAGGTAGTCTTTCTATGCAGCCTGCTACCATGAATTTGTTTAATCTTCTGGTTACAGTGTTTGCCGCACCTCTCTACAATGCTGTGGTTGTACCTCTAGCTCGCTCCATTACCGGGCTTCCACATGGCCTTTCATCTCTTCATCGGATGGGAATTGGCTATTTGCTGTCTTCTATTGCTATCATGCTTGCAGGTGCATTGGAGGCTTACCGTTTGCAGTGCTTCAAGCAGGGATTGCCTCCAATCTCCATTTTCTGGCAGATTCCAGTGTACTTCATGTTAGGTCTTGCACATTTTCCAGCGAGCATTGGATTGTCAGAGCTTCTTTATACGTATTCACCATTTTCCTTGCGCAGCCTCGGTACCTCCTTGTCCTCGGTTTGTGGTGCATTAGGGCTATATGTGAGCTCATTGCTTGTGTGGTTACCCCGAGATCTAAATGACGGCCACCTTGATTACTTCTTTTGGCTGCTTGGAGGTCTAGGTTTCTGGTGCTCCATCATTTTTGTGCGCCATCAGTCTTCCTCTCGAGTCTCCATAGCAACTCTTCCGTGACGTTTCAGCTGCCTTTCAACATGCTCCTACTCCGAGAAGCTGTTCTAAAGCTTCGGCATGCTAAGTGGATGTGCCTCAAGAGCATAGCTTGATTAGTGAAGTTGTTGGTTCTCAAAGTTCCCATATAGGGTCAAAAAACATATAAGGGCCATAGTTACTTGTTCGCTGTAGGATAGAAGGGATCCGCATGTACCATAGCCATTCTTTGTAGATACCAGTGAAGAGTTTGAAGAATGTATGAAGTGCTTTCGCAAAAAAAAGTAGTTAGATTACGAATAATTCATAGTTAGTAGATTCAACATCAATTCGATAATGCACAACCCATGCACATACATATTGACTCTTGAAATTATGGGGCTTTTTATTTCAAGTTATTCCTTATATATAGTTGTTTTCATGCTTTCTTAGACTTCTGCACCCAAAAAATAGTTTGGCACCCCTGATTCTAGTTCACTATACAGTTATGTAAGTATGTTACTCCTTTATAGTAAAAGAAACATCATAAAAGAATGGACATGGAGACAATTTTGAACACCTTCTAGGGCTTCTTTGCTTGAAGATTGCTTCCACATGTTATGCAAATATTATGAGCTTAGAAAGTTAACTTTTGAAGGTCAAATCTAAGTCAAACTTGAACCATGAGCTATTGACAATGAGGTCAAACTATATTAGTATGCCTCAACAAAGTGGTACTCAAAGAATCCAAAACAAAAAGATGTTGCATGAGTTGAATGGAGACAATTATAGGCTTTACATAGTCCTCGAGATGATGATGTAGGCACATTGACATGCCCCCCCTATTGGGTTGTAGGGTATGCACACATCTTCAATTGTGCATGGAAATCCTCCCTAGACCATGAGAATAGTGGACTTACTATTGATTGTTTGGAAAACCAAATCAAAGCAAAGATACCTTTGAGTTTCTAATGTGCATTTTAAATTCGAGGGAGAGGTGCATGAACCCTCTATTTTATGCCAGGCACAAAATCCGTTGTGATTGTGATGTGAATACCTTGAGGGAATAACTCTCTCCTCTCTTTCTGTTCAGTTACTTTCTTTGATTTGGACTAAAGGGGGGTTGGTGAGGATTTTTAATGCTCCGCATTCTCTCTACTTGGTTCAGATATGACGATCCGTGCATGATTGGGGGAGGTTCTCTCCTTCCCTCCCGATCTCTCCCTGAGTCGATTTTAGCTAGGGCTTTCCCTTTTTGCATTTTTGGCGTGGTGTTGAGCTTTGTGGGAGGGGGGGGGATTGAGCTCCATCGAGCTCCCCATCTTCACTTCCTACCGGGGTTGAGCTCCGATAGAGGTCGAGCTTCCCTTCTCCATTGCTGCCTCGGTTGAGCTTCACCTACCCGCTCTGCTCATGCAATTTTGATGCTGATATCATTCTGTCGTGGAAGGCTCGTGGTCATGACGGATTGTTGAACACAATGCTCTGCTTCCCCGAGTTCCCCCTTGCATTGGTGCTGTTGAAGAAGCTATATGATGACTCGGTGCACTCTTGAAGATGCATTCTTGTTCAGGTCCTCTTGTTTTCTCCCTTTTTGCTGGTACCGTAGGACATCAAGCTCTATGCATATCATCACCTGCCCATCTCTTGACGAATTGGAGTTGGTTGGGCTCCCCTTTCGTATCTGTGTGCACATCATGGACCCAAAACCTTGCTCTGCCACGGGATTGAATCCTTAGGCTTCTCCGGTTGGTAGATGTCTTTGGTAGTAGTGGTTTGTATTTTGTTTCATGCTTGAATCCTTTCTGCCATTTTTTAGCTTCGTGCTTCTCTCCTTAATGAAGCATTGGAGCCCTCAAGGCTTGATGCTCCGATGTCGCTTCCTTTTCCAATGGGAGCTGCCTCCTATGATGCCCAACGAACTGTCAGAATACTGGATATCTGTGTGCACCCATTTCATGTTGCTCCTCCATCCAATCATTGTGTTCTCTCTGTTTGTCCAGGTGCATGGCCCTTGGAGGAACATTTGGATGTATGATAACCTTACATACCCTTATTGCATAGCGTTTTTCAGACCTTCCCAAATTTTTTCAATGGTTTAGGTTGAGCCTTGGCTCCCTGTGTGCTTCTATATCATAGGGAAGGAATATGGCGTATGTTTCTGACTACAAATATATGAAAGTGAGCTTCATGGTGGAGGGTCTTTGTCTCTCTGTTCATACTCCATGACTTTGATTTTTCTTCTTCTATAAGGTTGAGGTACATGCGTGGTCTATGATTGCTATGCAAAACATGTCAATTATTGTCTTGCCAGAATACTACATGGTGAAGTTGCAGGAGATCTTGAGTTTTAAACATAACAGACCCTTGTCCAGATAGAGAAATTTTAAGTTATGCCTTCTGAAGATCCATGCCTACTGGCTCTTGTGCTGGCTCTTGTGATACTTACTCTCATGGAGGGGCCAAATTACTCTTTGCTACACCCTATGCATCCTTCCAAAAGCCAACTATGCATGCACATTGGGGCAACATGATTCCCTTCCTCATACCTACTTCTCTAGTTGTCGATGCTTTTTTCTACAGTTTTGGGAGCGTATATGCGTTGATTGTTACCATGAGTTATTAGGAGAAAAGGACCACCCCTTTGAATTTGTTGTCTGACTATTAAGCATATGTGGTAATTCTTCTCTTGCCTGTATCTACAATGCTTAAACTTGCATGTTTGGAAGACTCGGTGACACACATGTTGTGAACTATTCTTGTCATAGAAAATTATACATATGAAAGGTTTATGTTTGCATGAGTGGTGATGAAAGGTCAAGCATTTCGATGCTCCCCTATCCTTTGTCAGGATTACCAATGCGGGAAAGGTTCAGCAACATATACTTCCCTCCAGTCCGATTCGAACTCTAACATTCTTATGTGGTTGCATTCAAGAAGGAGGTTCAGGGCTTCCCATCATGTCGATTTTGGAGGATTGGCTTGGTCTCTTGCTCGCATGGGTTTCTTTCACACATCACTTGCAAGAGTAAGCTTCTAGAGATGAACTCCTTCTCGCATTTGGGAGGGCAACTGCAACAGAACGAAGATTACAACTACCACGCGCTAGAGAGATGCCTCTCCTCCCAACCAAATGCCTCTATATATAGCTCTCTCCAGGGGATTGCCTTCTTGGGCAGGTGGATACTAGCCAGCCATGTGTCGGCCATGTAACTGCATGTGCGCCAAGTATCCTAATCAACTCGAGTTAACTCAAGTGGATGCTTCTAGAAGGCTCTAGATCTCTTTGGGCAAAACACTCTCCCCATGCTCCCCATGGGGGTTGAACCCAAGACCTCCTCCTTCACATCCTTGAGACTTAACCACTAAGCTAAGTGGATCACTTGTTCACAAGAGCACAAGACCTCCTAGTAAGTCTAAACTCGAGATCTTTGGTCATACACATGAATGACCAAACGGTGTTCGATTTTAGATCCGTCTGAACTGGCCAGACCCTTGGATCATAGAATATATAGCTCTCTCTAGGGGACTGCCTTCTTGGGTAGGTGGATACTAGCCAGCCATGTGTCGGCCATGTAATTGCATGTGCACCAAGTGTCCCAGTCAACTCGAGTTAACTCAAGTGGATGCTTTTAGAAGACTCTAGATCTCTTTAGGCAAAACACTCTCCCCATGCTCCCCATGGGGGTTGAACCCAAGACCTCCTCTTTCACATCCTTGAGACTAAGCTAAGTGGATCACTTGTTCACAAGAGCACAAGACCTCCTAGTAAGTCTAAACTCGAGATCTTTGATCATATACACGGATGACCAAACGGTGTCCGATTTCAGATCCGTCTGAACCGGCCAGACCCCTGGATCATAGACTTATTACAACAATTGTCAAATGTGCAACCCTAGAGATGTGGGTTCGAATGGCTTGCATACCTTGCACACCTAGGCAATGTCTTCTTGAGGTATATTTCTTGGCCAGTCGCTATAGTGATTATGTAATCCAAAATCTATCACGCTTATCACTCGACGCTACATGTGGCACCAAGGTGTTGCCTTGGTTTGATTTTAGATCAATTTGGTATCTTATTGAGAATGTTATTAAGGTGCATACATATAGTGTGTTGGAGGAGCTACCAATTTGTATGTTTTGCTATGTCCAAAGAGTCCACCATTACCAAATACCTTAGGACTGCATGAAAAGTTGTTGTAATGAAAGTTATGCTAAAAGTCTGCAATGAATTGATGATGTGATCTAATTGACAGAGCATTCTTAAGCGTGTGCATTTGCTATTTCTTTACATCTTGGCTTCATGGAATTTTTCTTCAGCTTGATTTGGTAATTATGCTTAAACAGCTACATGGGTTGGGCTCGTTGAATCTATGGGGAGTTTTCACACAACCCTTGTAGGTCATATTGTCCTATTCTCTTGTGAGCTTCGTTTTGGTTTTCATAAATTTTGGTAGGTATAACACTGCAGGTAATACAATTCGGGGACTTCTTTGTACTATTCTTACTGGTTATGTGCTTGATATTCTCTTTGGTTATGAAATGTCTCTCGAGGCCTCCAAACACTTCGATTCATATGGCTATCCCAATTTGGTTGGAAATCTTACCCCAGATTATCATGCTAATCTTGGCATACTCTTCAAACACAGTGCGAAGCTTATTTTCTATGAGACAAGTGGTGATACCCCACGATTTTTTCTCTCCTTTCCTTTGTTTGTGTGTGAATCAAAACAGGGACTTACTGTCATCAAATCTATAACACATGTACTTTTTCATTCTGGCAGATTTCTATTCATGGTGTGTGATAATGTGATAGTACACAATGACTAATGACAATGGGCACTTTCATGTCTACACTATCTCTTGATTGCTTGCGCATGTACCCACTATGTGGAGGAAATTGAGGGGCCTCCAATATCTGCTATGGTATGACTACTCAGTAAATGCGTATGTGGGACGGGATGTTTGATGAATGCAAAAATATTTCGTTTCCTAATAATTCATATGACCTTACTACAATGACTGTAATTGTGGATTTTACTTACATATTTGTGCCAACAGTTGTACTCCTCTCATGTTAGTTGCATACTCACTACCTTATTCACACTACTCATGCATGATAAGGTTATTGCTCGGATTTTATGGTATTCATGGAGAATTGAAAGAGTTGGGTTATTAACCAAGAGTGGCACGATCCTTCTTTATATGTGACTTAGAAACTTTAAGCATAAAACTAATATCTAAATCTATACTCTGAGGAGCGTCCAATATTTTGATCACATGTTTTCGACTTGTTCTCATCTCTAAATTAGTTATTTAGGGAAGCCCTACATATCTGGTGAACAGCTGATAGGATGAAAGTGATTTTCCTTTTTAGGTTTCAAAAATGTATTTCTATGGCAGCACTGCTAAACTTCTTGACATTCCATTGCATGACAACTTCAAGATTTCATCCATGATGCAGGTTTATGTCCTATTAGTCTTCTGGTTTTCATCCAAGCAGGATTGGAATAGCTCTCTTGAATGCAATATGTGTTATCTGGTTCCAGTCACAAGCCTTCCCTCCTTCTATACAGATCTCACTTGATACATGTGCTTATTGTTGGTTCTTGAATTTACACTGTCTTTTATGACCTCTAATGTGGTGCCAATATATTGGATACTATAAGTAGGATTGCAGATGTTCAACATAGAAGCATGTCCTAGATTGTATAACCACCCTACTTGGGGATTGAATCTATGATCCCTACACTCGTGGACTTTTCTTGTGAGTGTTCCTTGGCTGTTATGGCTCCTTGCTATTCGGTTTTCATGTGATATACATGTTGCTCATTATGAAGGTTTCAGTAATAGCTACTATGCCAGGAATCAACACAAATTGGCAATCAAATACTTCCTTATATAACTCCAGGTTTGTGGCCTTCTTTTCCTCTTTGCCTCCTTTAGTATCCTGAGCAGGAAATTTATAAGATGTTTTATTCAATCTTTACAATGCAAAGTATCACACTTGCACTTGTGTGATAACACATTGAGGGAGGAGCACAGTATGGTGAAGCAATAAGAAAAGGCGAACTATAGGTTCTTGCTCCATGCCTTTTAAGTTTTAATCCGTGGATTGTAGGGATAGGATGATCTTCATAAAGATCAAGTCTTATAGCACTTGATGCTCTCTGAAGTGGAAACTTATGATTGTATTAATTGTATACTGACTGATTTTTTCAAATGCACTCTACTTGCTCCTGGTTGTGTTATCAGGTTTGGGAGCTTCCTGAGAAGAAATTTCCAGCCTTACAAAGAACTACACAGTGAGATGGAGGCTGGGCTGACTGCCCCCCAAGGGGACTGTGTTGCCTGGCTCTAAAGACTGAAGCTTTGCAGATTGAAGGAAGGACTCACAGCTTGCAGATTGGAAGGATTTAGTGCTGCAGATTTGAAGATCATTGAAGACTTGCAGCCTGAGGACTTGCGGACTGAAGAATTGCAGATTTGAAGACCTGAAGACTCCAACTTGGAACAGTTCAGTTGTGTATGTTCTTCTTCTCTAGCTTTGTCGAGGATGACAAAGTCTAGGGGGAGGAGAGTGTTGGGTTGTAGGGTATGCACTCATCTTCAATTGTGCATGGAAACCCTCCCTAGACCATGAGAATAACCTTCTTTGTATATACTTAGAGTGTCACATGTGAACACTCTCCTAAAGCACTTTTTAATATTTCCTTATGCCATAGTGTAGGAGAATCCTAAATATTTCACCTTTTTGGCACATGCGAGGGGGGGAATATATGTCTTCTGATTTTAATGTATTTTTGGCTGAATGTGGGATAAAACACCAGTGTACAGTGCCGTATACACCGCAACAAAATGGAGTTGCTGAACGAAAGAACAGGTCACTCATGGAGATGGCGAGGTGCATGGTCAAGAGTCAGGCTTTACCACATAGTTTTTGGCTTGAGGCTGTCATGTGTGCAACATATGTACTGAACAGGTGTCCCACTAAAGCACTGTAGTCGATCACTCGATACGAGGCTTGGCATGATCGCAAGCCATTTGTTGCTCACTTGCGTGTTTTTGGTTGTTTGGCATATGCACTAGTGCATGAACAACATCGCAAAAAATTGGATGATAAAGCAGTAAAATGTATTTTTGTTGGGTACAATTCTGAAAGTAAAGGCTATCGTCTGTATCATCCACAGACTAAACGCATTTTGGTTAGCCGTGATGTTTTCTTTGTGGAAGATGATATTCAGCCATTGCTTTCATGTACTAAGGAGACATCTGTTAGCTCCAAAGACATGTATGATACTTTGATGCCTCTTTTTACAGGTGGAAAAGCTAGTGCTGGTCCTAATGAGGCAACTTCTCAGCCTTTGCAGGTTTCATATGATGATGCAGATCATTCCATTTCTGATGCAAATTTACATGATGCACTTGTTGATGAGAGAGCTGATATTGAGCAGGCGAAAACTATGCCAAAATGGCTGGCGCAAACTTTGTGTGACAGCAAATTAGATGCACCTTTGTCATATCGTACTTGTTGAGGCTCTCATAGTGCCTCCTATGCATCAGATTGCTATGCTATGGCTGTGTCTAGTCTCTGTGATGAGAATGAGCCTGTTTCTTTTGATGAAGCACAGAATTCAGAAAATTGGATGGCTAC
The DNA here is from genome assembly GCA_020310875.1 of Ceratopteris richardii. Taxonomy (NCBI): domain Eukaryota; kingdom Viridiplantae; phylum Streptophyta; class Polypodiopsida; order Polypodiales; family Pteridaceae; genus Ceratopteris; species Ceratopteris richardii. The sequence goes on along the minus strand of CM035411.1, from coordinate 151,415,518 downwards.
TATGCAATCTGAATATGATGCTATAATGAAGAATGGTACATGGTCTTTATGTGACTTGCCTCCTGGCAAGAAGGCCATTGGCACTAAGTGGGTATACAAGCTGAAGCGTAAACCTGATGGTACAGTTGACAAGTATAAGGCTAGGCTCGTTGCAAAGGGTTATGCGCAGGAAAGAGGCATTGTGATGAAACCTTTGCACCCACATGCCGTATGACTACTGTTCGGAGCATTTGTGCACTTGCAGCCCATCATGGTTGGAATGTACATCAGTTGGAAATTAAAACAGCATTTCTGAATGGTGACTTGCATGAAGAAGTGTATGTTTTTCAGCCCCGTGGCTTGTGCAGAAAGGGCATGAAAACTAGGTGTGCAGGTTAAAGAAGCATTATATGGTTTAAAGCAAGCACCACATGCTTGGTATGAGAAGATACATGCCTATCTGGTTGCACATGGCTTTGCGAATAGTCCAATTGAAAGCACCTTATATGTTAAGCGTGCTAATGATGTGCTTCTGATCATTGTTGTCTATGTTGACGACGTGCTGCTAACTGGTCCTATTGAGAAGCATATTGCTGATTTCAAGGCTGATTTGCATGCCTCATTTGAGATGTCTGATTTGGGGCATTTGCACCACTACTTGGGCATTCAGTTTATGCAAGTTGATGGTGGAATGGATTTGTGTCAAACAAAATATATTGACACATTATTGCAGTGTTTTGGCCTTGAAGACTGTAAGCCTATTGCCATTCCTATGGAGACAAGCTTACGATTGAGTCTTCATGATACTGGAGATGCATTTGATGTTGTTCTCTATCAGCAGGCTGTTGGATGCTTGATTTACTTATGCATTACTCGGCTAGATATTCAGTTTGCTGTCTCACAGATGAGCAGGTTTATGCATTGCCCAGGAGTCATGCATTGGAAGGCGGTTAAGTGCATCTTTCGCTACTTGAGTGGTACTCGGCTACTTGGGTTGTTTTATCCCAAGGGGGAATCACTACCACCAGATTTGCATGCTTTTTCTGACTCAGATTTGGCTGGTTGCTATGACACTCATGTGTCCACTAGTGGCTTTTGATTCATGCTTGGTAGCTCATGTATATCTTGGTTGAGCAAGAAGCAGCCTACTCTGGCCACTTCTAGTTGTGAGGCTGAGTATAGGGCAGCTTTCACAGCTACTGTTGAGTGTGTGTGGCTCAGACGCCTTACAGCTGATTTGGGTGTTGGTCAGTCTTCTGCCACCACCATCTTCACTGACAGTCAGAGCGCATTGGCAGTTGCGAGGAACCCTGTGTTCCATGATCGCACTAAGCACATTGAGGTGCATTATCACTATGTCAAGGAGAGGTTCTCTGCTGGGGAGATCAGCTTGGCATATGTGCCCACGCAGGAGAACATTGCAGACCTTTTCACAAAGGCTCTGCCTAGGGATAAGTTTGAAGCTTTTCGCAAAGCTTTGGGCTTACTTCCTTTCTTGGAGTGATTTCCACATAGCTTGGCACTTCCCTATACATGAGTGCCAGCTCCTTGTTCACCGCATCACTCTCGGGGGGATTTGTTGATATATTTAGGTAGTGATGTGTGTGAACACTCTAGGACCGCCGGGGCACTTTTTTCCCTCTTTAGGAGGTTTTTTTTCCCCGGCTTGTATATACGCCTATTGCCCTAATGGGCTACTTATCTTTGTACATTCTCTAGTAATACATTCAGTATTGTGTGTTGTGCTCCAAGCTTCTTCTTCTTCCTTGTGCTGTTCGCGTGCTTCAGCAGATGTCTAACTCCAACATTATCGTGTTATGTGAGTTGATAAGATCATTGTGACTACTGCTGATGGTAGTTCTTTCACATTGTCAGATGCTTTGTTTGTGCCAAGGATCAAGAAAAAATTGTTATTAGTTTCGACATTAGTGATGATTGTCTTGGTCGTGAAATTTGTTGATGATAGGTATAGAGTTCATGATCTGTCAAATGGAAATATCATTACTGCTTCTTGCATTTTATGTCGTGGTCTATATAAGCTCATAGATTACACAAAATCTATGAATGAGTCAACGTGTAGTTCAAGATTCTCAGGCTTTACCACATAGTGTTTAGCTTGAGGATGTTATGTGTGCCACATATGTACTTAATAGGTGTCCCACTAAAGCATTGTAGTCTATCACTCCATATGAGGCTTGGCATGGTCGTGAGCCATCTGGTTGTCTGGCATATGCATTAGTGCCTGAACAACAATGCAGGAAATTAGATGATAAAGCAATGAAATGTATTTTTGTTGGGTAAAGTTTTGAAAGCAAAGGCTATCATCTGTATCATCCACAAAATAAATGCATTCTTGTTAGCCATGATGTTGTTTTTGTGGAAGATGCTATTCAGCCATTAGTTTCATATACTAAGGAGAAATCAGTTAGCTCCAAAGACATGTATGACACCTTTTTGCCTCTTTTTATAGGTGGAGAGTCTAGTGATGGTCCTAATGAGGTAACTTCTCAACCTACCATTCCATTTCTGATGCAAATTTACATGATGCACTTGTTGATGATAGAACGGATATAGAGGAGTCAAAAACTATGCCTAAATGGTTGATAGGCAATACAGTCACATGCACCAACAACTCCTCTTATCCTGTTATGTGAGTTGATAAGATCATTGTGACTACTGCTGATGGTAGTTCTTTTACATTGTCAGATGCTTTATTTGTGCCAAGGATCAAGAAAAAATTGTTATTAGTTTCGACATTAGCCATGATTGTCTTGGTTGTGAAATTTGTTGATGATAGGTATACAGTTCATGATCTGTCAAATGGCAATATCAATATTGCTTCTGGCATTTTATGTCGTGGGCTATATAAGCTCATAGATTACACAAAAGCTATGAATAATTCAACGTGTAGTTCAAGATTCTCAGGCTATGTCAGATGTCATGGATATGGTGAGGTGTATGGTCAAGAGTCAGGCTTTACCACATAGTTTTTGGCTTGAGGATGTTATGTGTGCTACATATGTACTTAATAGGTGTCCCACTAAAGCATTGTAGTCTATCACTCCATATGAGGCTTGGCATGGTCGTAAGCCATCTAGTTGTCTGGCATATGCATTAGTGCATGAACAACAATGCAGGAAATTAGATGATAAAGCAGTGAAATGTATTTTTGTTGGGTAAAGTTTTGAAAGCAAAGGCTATCATCTGTATCATCCACAAACTAAATGCATTCTGGTTAGCCATGATGTTGTTTTTGTGGAAGATGCTATTCAGCCATTAGTTTCATATACTAAGGAGACATCAGTTAGCTCCAAAGACATGTATGGCACCTTTCTGCCTCTTTTTATAGGTGGAGAGTCTGGTGATGGTCCTAATGAGGTACTTCTCAGCCTATCATTTCATTTCTGATGCAAATTTACATGATGCACTTGTTGATGATAGAACGGATATAGAGAAGGCAAAAACTATGCCTAAATGGTTGGTATAGAATTTGCGAGATAGAAAATTAGATGCACCTATGTCATATCATACTCGTTCAAGCTCTCATAGTGTTTTTTTTTTTATCAGATTTCTATGCTATGGCTGCCCCTAGTCTCTGTGATGAGAATGAGCTTGTTTCGTTTGATGAAGCACAAAATTCTAAAAATTGGATGGTTCCTATGCAATTAAAATATGATGCTATCATGAAAAATGGTATACAAGCTGAAGCATAAGCTTGATGGAGCAATTTACAGGTATTTTATGCTCAAAAAAGAGGCATTGATTTTGAGGAGACCTTTTCGCCTACATGCCAAATGACTACTATTCGTAGCATCAGTGCACTTGCAACCCATCATGGTTGGAATGTACATTAGTCGGACATTAAAACTGTATTTATGAATGGTGACTTGCATGAAGAAGTATATGTTTTTTAGACTGGTGGCTTTGTGCAGAAAGGGCATGAAAACCAAGTGTGCCGGTTGAAAAAGGCACTATATGGTTTGAAGCAAGCACCACGTGCTTGGTATGAGAAGATACATGCCTACCTGATTGCACATGGTTTTGAGAATAGTCCAACCAAGAGCACCTTATATCTTAAGCATGCAAATGATGTGCTTCTGATCATTGTTGTGTATGTTGATGACATGCTCCTCACTAGTCCTCATGAGAAGCATATTGCTGATTTTAAGGCTGATCTACATGCCTCATTTGAGATGTCAAATTTGAGGCATTTGCATCATTATTTGGGAATTCAATTTATGAAAGTTGATGGCAGAATAGCTTTGTGTCAAACAAAATATATTGACACATTATTGTAGCATTTTGGCCTTGAAGACTACAAATCTATTGCCACTCCTATGGAGAGAGATTTATGATTGAGTCTTCATGATGTTGGAGATGCATTTTGATGTTGTTCTCTATCAACAGGCTGTTGGATGCTTGATTTACTTATGCATTGCTAAGCCAGAAATTTAGTTTGTTGTCTCATAGATGAGCAGGTTTATGCATTGCCTAGGTGTCAATCATTGGCTGGCGATTAAGCCCATCTTTCACTACTTGAGTGGTACCCAGCTACTTGGATTGTTTCATCCCAAGGGGGATCATTATCGCTAGATTTGCATGCTTTTTCTAACTCTAACTAGGCTGGTTGCTATGAAACTCGAGTGTCAACTAGTGGCTTTTGCTTGATGCTTGGTAGCTTATGTGATGGAGAGTGTTAATCTCCAAAATACAAGTTATCCTTGAAGTTAGATCACCTCTATATCAAGAATAACTCTAAACTCAACCAATTTTGGAAGACAAATGCCAAATTATCAAGACTTTAGCTAACTGTGAAGAAAGTCACTTCACAGAAAAGTTTGCTGCACATTACTCACTCATTAACTGATCAATTGTGTAAAGTTTCAGATGAAACTTTGTATAAGGTGTCGCCTAAAGTTTCCACACCTCCTCCAAGTTAAAACATCTCAAAAGCTTTAGTAGATTATGAGAAATGATCCAAACAATCTACCTATGTGTGAAACTGTCTTCTTGTAGAGTCGACTTTGACACCTGCAACTTCTAACACATAGTTCTCCCAAACTAGAACCCATTTAAGCAAATGCTTTTAGCCATAGATGGCTTACCTTCCAGCTTAGATTTTGACTCCTCATTTGTCCAAAACTTTACACTGTGCACTGAGAACTGATCAATTCTTTGGCCATCAAGATTGTGCATGTTTTAGAAGACATTCAACACTTTCTCACATATAGATGTTCCCACACATAATTCTCTCAGCTTGTTTGCAATTAGGCTCTCAAACTTTAACCATAGATTGATTGACTATGGAATTAGATATTTACAAAATGATTTTTGATGTAACCAAACATAGAAGGAGAAATGGAGAAAAGATCGAGGCACAATTCTCTGAAAATTCTTTCTATTCAACTCATCATACATTTGATGGATGATACACACAATACTTATGATCTATTCTCTTCTATCTCATCTATACTTCATCTCTCTCTCCTAATACGACCATATACATGTATATGTATATACATATGAGTATTGACTCGTCATTACTTCAAGTATTTAGAAGTATTTACAAAACTAATGTACATATGTTTATAGAAGTTTTCTTCTTGAACCTTCACTTCACTTCATGAACTTAGACTTCAATCTTTCCTTCATGTCTTCATTTCTAAGCTTCATATAATCACCAATTGTTGATTTTCTTGCTCCAACAGTTCCCCCTCAATCATCAATTGTGATTAACTGCATCTTCTTTATTCTTCCCATATCTTTAAATCTCTGCAACTTTGGTCCATCCAAGCTCTTTGTCATCATATCTGCAAGTTGATCTTTTGTGAGAGTATGTATGACTTCTATTTCTTTATCAACAACCTTCTCTCTCAAAAAATGATACTGAATCTCAATATGTTTAGTTCTAGCATGAAACACAGGATTAGCTGCCAAATATAAAGAACTCATATTGTCTCCACAAATGATAGTACTCTGAATAACATCAAAACTCTTCATAAGAGTCTTTAGCCATATTACTTCCTTTGCAGCTTCTACCATGCCTTTGTATTCTGCTTCTGTAGATGATAAAGCAATTGTATGTTGCTTCTTAGAACACCATGAAATTAGCTTATCTCTCACATAACACAAATATCCATGTGGTGATCTTCTATCATTAGAGTTACCTGCCCAATTTGCATCACTATATATCTTGATTCTTGTATCTGAAGTATACAAACCCTCTTTGAGTGTACCCTTGATGTACCTAAGTACTCTTTGTCTTGCAATCCAATGTTCCTTTCTAAGAAAATGCATGAATTGAGATAAAACTCCAACTACATATGATAAATTAGGTCTTGTTAATGTAGCATAAATCAGGCTACCCACCAAACTCTGATAAAGCTTCATGTCTTTGAATTCTTCTCCTCCATATCTACTCAATCTATGTTTCACCTCCATTGGAGTTGGTGCTATCCTGCAATATTCCATTTTAAATTTGATTAGCAAATTTTTCAAATACCTTTCTTGAGTTACACATACTCCATGTTGAGTATATGAAATCTCCATTCCCAAGAAGAATGAAAAATTTCCCAAGTCACTAATTTTGAATTCTTTCTCCATATGCTTCTTAATCATGTGTATACCTTTGTCATCTATTCCTATAAGTATCATGTCATCAACATAAATACAAACATAAATGAATCCATCCTCACTTGCTTTGACTAGCAAGCTACTATCTGCCTTAGATGCTTGAAATCCAAGTTCCTTCAAGAACTTTACAAGCCTATAATTCCATGCCCTTGGGGCCTGCTTCAAACCATATAAAGCTCTCTTGAGCTTACACACATGATCTGGATAAACTTGATCTTTGAAACCATCTGGTTGTTCCATGTAGACTTCATCTGAAATATAACCATTCAAAAATGCATTCTTCACATCTATTTGACATAATTTCCAACCTTTGCAAGCAGCAATTGCTATGAGAGTCCTTATGGTTTTCATCTTTGCAACAAGACTATAAGTTTCATCATAGTCCACACCATATGTTTGTGCATATCCTTTTACAAAAAGCCTGGCTTTGTACCTAGATACACTTCCATCTGCAAACCTTTTTGTTTTGTAAACCCATTTACATCCAATGATCTTTTGACTATTTGGTTTAGGAACCAAATCCCATGTTTCATTCTCCATCAATGCATCATATTCTTCCTGCATAGCTTTTTCCCAATTCTCCTTTCCTTTGGCTTCATCATATGTGGATGGATCTTCATCTACTTTTATCATATAAGCATAATCTTTAGTAGTCAAGAATGAAGTATCATAGCTATACCTTATAGCTTGCCATTTGTGCCTAGATGACCTTCTGAGTTCTCCACTTCTTGAAGTTTTTGGTTCATCATATTCTCGATCAAACCTTGGCCTTTCTTTTGCTTCAACTTGTCAATCATTACTCTCTTCTTCATCACATATTTGAACCTTTGATTCACCTTTCTTCTGAATCAAGGTTTCTTCATCACCTGTATGAGTATTAAATGCCAAGTACCTTGCTCATCAAATGTAACATCCTTAGAAACAAGGAATTTCTTTGTGGATGGACTCCACAACCTATAACCCATCTGCTTGTCATCATAGCCAATGAACACATACTTTTCTACTTTAGGTTCTAATTTATGCCTCAACTGAGATGGCACATATGCATATGCCAAACATCCAAATATTTGACAATGATCCAAGGTACGTCTGTTACCCCACCAAGCTTCATATGGTGTCTTACCCTACAAGGCTTTACATGGTAGCCTATTGACCAAGTATGTGGCTGTGTTTACAGCCTCAGCCCACAAATAATTTGGGCAATTTGTCTCCTTCATCATTGATCTTGCAAACTCAACAAGAGTTATATTTCTTCTCTCTGCTACCCCATTTTGTCGAGGAGAGTACTTGCAAGTAACCTCTCTCTTTATACCTGCATTCCACAAATAATCACTGAATTCATTTGAAAAATACTCTCCCCCTCCATCTGATCTTAACCTCTTCAATTTTTGTCATGTAATTCTTTCTGCATAAGCATGATAGTGTTTGAACGTATTAAACACTTCCGACTTGTCTTTGATCACATAAATTGTGATCCACCTGGTAGCATCATCAACATATATGACATAATATCTTGAACCATTTATACTAAAGTCCTTTGAGGGACCCCACACATCTGTATGTACCAATTCAAGTCTTTCTGAGTACATAAAACCATGCTTATTATATGATTGCTTATGAGCCTTACCTAAATGACATGCTTCACATCTGTATGTCATGTGTTGACCTGCAACATTAGGTAATCCAAGTACTGAACCATTATTAACCATCTTTTTGATACCCCTTTCATTGAAGTGTCCAAATCTTTTATGCCAAAGATCCAATTCAGACACCTTTTGCTCTCCATCTGTGAACATAGCATGTCCAACATTTAATGTGAAGAGCCTTCCTTCCTTCTTTCCTGTAACAATTTGCTTATATCCTTGGTTAGGGTCTTCCACATAAACTCCATCATTAGTAAACCTTACCTCATATCCTTTTTCCACAATCTGTCCTACACTAATCAAGTTCTTTGGAATTGTAGGAACATACAAAACTTTACTCAATAGAGTACTTCCATCTTTGGCTTTAATTGAACCAATTGACTTCACTTTGTGCTTTGTATTGTCACCTGTTTGAACTGTGTGATTGATTGCCTTATGATCTAGATCAGTCATCAAAGCAATGTTTCCACTCAGATGATTGCTACATCCTGAGTCAATATAGAATACTCTCATGTCCTCATGTGAGGCTTCACATGTTGCATTCATAATGAGAGTTGAATCTTCTTTCTGATCTGATGCATAATTATAGTAGGTGTTATTATAGGATTGATTTTGGAAGTTTCTTCCTCCACTTCTTCCAAAGAAATTCCTACCACCTCTACCTCTGAAATTTCCTCTTTGATATCTGCCACCTCTTCCTCTTTGATTAAAATTTTGATTAAAATTACCATTGCTTTGATTATTATGCCAACATTCATGAGATAAATGATTTTTCTTACCACTATCCAAAAAGCTCTGACATTATCTTTGTTATTTCTACCTCTTCCTCTACTTCTGCCATTTCCTCTTCCTCTTAGGAAGTTTGCTTGACTTGGAGTACCTTCATCTTCAACTAATTGTTGCTTTCCTTTGTTAGCTTTATTATTGTCTTTAAAATACATTGCATGACCTGCACTCTTATCAACATCTCCTTTGATATCATTCTCAAAAGTTAACATATGTCCTAACAATTGATTCAAATTAGGAGTGAAATGATCTAATGAAAGTTCTGTAGAAAATATAAAAGGCTTCCACTTCTCATCTCCTCTTAGCCCTGTGAGAATTTGTCTTACCAACTTATCTTCTTCAATATGTTCATCAACTGCACCTAACGAATCGACAATGTCTTTCATCTTTGTCACATAATCAGATATTGATTGTGAATCTACAAAAGGATTTCTGATGTAATCAAACATGGAAGGAGAAATGGAGAAAAGATCAACATGCAATTCTCTGAAAATTCTTTCTATTCAACTCATCATACATCTGATGGATGATACACACAATACTTATGATCTATTCTCTTCTATCTCATCTATACTTCATCTCTCTCTCCTAATACGACCATATATATATATATATATATATATATATATATATATATATATATATATATATATATATATATATATATATATATATATATATATATATACATATGAGTATTGACTCGTCATTACTTCAAGTATTTTGAAGTATTTACAAAACTAATGTACATATGTTTATAGAACTTTTCTTCTTAAACCTTCACTTCACTTCACTTCATGAACTTAGACTTCAACTTTCTTTCATGTCTTCATTTCTAAGCTTCATATAATCACCAATTGTTGATTGTCTTGGTCCAACATTATGTATATCTTGGTCGAGAAAGAAGCAACCTACTATGGCCACTTCTAGTTGTGAGGTTGAGTATAGTGCAACTTTCACAGTGATTGTTGAGTGTGTGTGGCTCAGATTCCTTATGGTTGATATGGGTGATGGTCAGTCTTCTACCACCACCATCTTTACTAAGTCAGAGTGCATTAGCAGTTTCGAGGAACCGTGTGTTCCATGCTCGCACTAAGCACATTGAGGTGCACTATCATTACGTCAGGGAGAGGTTCTCTTCTGGAGAGATCAATTTGGCATATGTGCCCACATAGGAGAACGTTGCATACCTTTTCACAAAGGCTTTGCCTAAGGAGAAGTTTGAAGCTTTTCGCAAAGATTTGGGCTTACTTCCTTTTCTGGATTGATTCCACATAGGTTGGCACTTCCTTATACATGAGTGCAAGCTCCTTCTTCACTACATCACTCCCAGGGGGTATTTGTTGATATGTTTAGGTAGTGATGTGTGTGAATACACTAGGACTATCGAGGCACTTTTTTCCTTCTTTAGGAGGTTTTTTCCCCTAGCTTGTATATACACCTATTACCCTAACAAGCTAATTATCTTTGTTTCTTCCTTGTGTTGTTTGCCTGCTTCTGCATACCTCGAAATCCAACAAATGCCTTCCTCAAGAATTGAACTTGGGTGACAAAACAAGTGCATCAAAGGGAATGGACATGGGTGGATGCACATGCACATGTAGAGTTTCACCATTGCTTTCATTGAACTTATATGTGTGAAAATATGTGTTGGAGTTAGACGTCTGCGGAAGCACGCAAACAGCACAAGGAAAAAGAAGAAGCTTGGAGCACAACACACAATACTGAATGTATTACTAGAGAATGTACAAAGATAAGCAGCCCATTAGGGCAATAGGCTTATATACAAGCCGGGGGAAAAAAACCTCCTAAAGAGGGTAAAAAGTACCCCGACGGTCCTAGAGTGTTCACACACATCACTACCTAAATATATCAATAAATCCCCCCTGGGAGTGATGTGGTGAACAAGTAGCTCGCACTCATGTATAAGGAAGTGCCAAGCTATGTGGAAATCACTCCACAAAAGGAAGTAAGCCCAAATCTTTGCGGAAAGCTTCAAACTTCTCCCTAGGCAGATCTTCGTGAAAAGGTCTGCAATGTTCTCCTGCGTGGGCACATATGCCAAGCTGATCTCCCCAGCAGAGAACCTCTCCCTGACATAATGATAATGCACCTCAATGTGCTTAGTGCGAGCATGGAACACAGGGTTCCTCGCAATTTCCAATGTGCTCTGACTGTCGGTTAAGATGGTGGTGGCAGAAGTCTGGCCAACACCCAAATCAGCCATAAGGCATCTGAGCCACACACACTCAAGAGTCGCTGTGAAAGCTGCCCTATACTCAGCCTCACAACTGGAAGTGGCCACAGTAGGCTGCTTCTTGCTCAACCAAGATATACATGAGCTACCAAGCATGAAGCAAAAGCCACTAGTGGACACACGACTGTCATAGCAACCAGCCCAATCAGAGTCAGCAAAAGCATGCAAATCTGGTGGTAATGATCCCCGCTTGGGAGAAAACAACCCAAGTAGCCCAATACCACTCAAGTAGTGAAAGATATGCTTAACTGCTTGCCAATGCTTGACTCCTGGGCAATGCATAAACCTGCTCATTTGTGAGACAACAACCTGAATATCTGGCCGAGTAATGCGTAAGTAAATCAAGCATCCAACAGCTTGCTGATAGAGAACAACATCAAATGCATCTCCAGCATCATGAAGACTCAATCGTAAACCTGTCTCCATAGGAATGGCGATAGGCTTACAGTCTTCAAGGCCAAAATGGTGCAATAATGTGTCAATATATTTTGTTTGACACAAAGCCATTCCACCATCAATGTGCATAAACTGAATGCCCAAATAATGATGCAAATGCCCCAAATCAGACATCTCAAATGAGGCATGCAAATCAACCTTAAAATCAGCAATATGCTTCTCAATAGGACCAGTGAGCAGCATGTCATCAACTACTATCACGCAAGGTCTGCACCAGCCATTTTGGCATAGTTCTTGCCTGCTCAATATCAGCTCTCTCATCAATAAGTGCATCATGTAAATCTACATCAGAAATGGAATGATCTGCATCATCACATGAAACCTGCAAAGGCTAAGAAGTTGCCTCATCAGGACCAGCACTAGAGTGTCCACCTGTAAAAAGAGGTAGCAAAGTATCATACATGTCTTTGGAGCTAACAGATGTCTCCTTAGTACATGAAAGCAATGGTTGAATAGCATCTTCCACAAAAACAACATCACGGCTAACCAGAATGCGTTTAGTCTGTGGATGATACAGATGATAGCCTTTACTTTTAGAATTGTATCCAACAAAAATACATTTTACTTCTTTATAATCCAACTTTCTGCGATGTTGTTCAGGCACTAATGCATATGCCAAACAACCAAAAACACGCAGATGAGCAACAGATGGCTTGCGATCATGCCAAGCCTCATATGGAGTGATAGACTGCAGCGCTTTAGTGGGACACCTGTTCAGTACATATGTTGCACACATGACAGCCTCAAGCCAGAAACTATGTGGTAAAGCCTGACTCTTGACCATATACCTCGCCATCTCCATGAGTGACCTGTCCTTTTGTTCAACAACTCCATTCTGTTGAGGTGTATATGGCACTATACACTGGTGTTTTATCCCACGTTCAGCCAGAAATGCATTAAAATTAGAAGACATATATTCCCCCCCTCGATCAGAACGGAGGGTGCCCATTTTACATGCTGACAGATTTTCAGCCAAAACCAAAAACTGTTTGAAGCACATGAACACTTCGGAATTTGCCTTCAATGGATATACCCATGCATGCCTAGAAAAATCATCGATGAAAGTCACGAAATAAAGATAATTCCCAAAAGAAGGCATCTGCATAGGACCACAGACATCACTATGTAAAAGCTTCAATTTTTGAGTAGCCCGAACTGAACCATCTTTTGGAAAGGAGGAATGCTGCATTTTGCCCAAAATACAGCCTTCACAAACATGTTTTCCATGTGCCTCAAGTTTGGGCAAAGAGGACACCATTTCAGATTTCTGCAAGCGTAGCAAACTAGCAAAATTCAGATGACCAAAGTGTGCATGCCAAAGCTTTGCATATGACATAGCCTGAGAATCATTTACTACACATGCCAAATCATTTACTGATCTTTCATAGTCTATGAGCTTATACAGTCCACGACATAAAATGCCAGAAGCAATAATCACATCGCCATTTGACAGATCATGAAGTGTACATCTATCATCAACAAATTTCACAACCAAGGCAATCTTGGCTAATGCAAAAACTGATAACAGGTTCTTCTTGATCCCTGGCACAAATAATGCATCTCACAAAGTGAAAGAACTACCATCAGCAGTATTCAAAATGAACTTACCAACTCCCATAACAGGATAAGAGGAGTTGTTGGCACATGTAACAGTATTCCCTGTAGGGGCAGGCTCGAGTGAAGAGAAGAAACTGCGCTACGAGGTAATGTGTTTGGTCACCCCACTGTCAAACTACCAAACATCTTAGTCTACTGTAGACATGCACTGCTCATGAGAAGATGGGTCAAAACTACAAATAGTAGTAAATGCCCATTCTTCTTCTTGCACAAGATCAGCAGACTCCGTTTTTGGTGTACAGGCTTCTACAACAACCATTCCAGCCTCTTTCTTCTTTGCCTCTTTTGCAGCCAATTTTGGACAGTTCTTTATTTATATGATCATTCCCTTTACAGTACTTACAAAACAATTTCTGCTTTTCTGATTTTTTCTCATCTTTGTCTTGGTTCTTCGAATGTGTAGCATTTGCAGATTTCTACTTACTAATAGAAGAGCTCCATTTTCCTTTGCCCTTCTGACTAGCCAGGAAAGCTTGATCTGCAACACACATAATGGACCTGTTCTGCCTGGACTGATCTTCCTGCAACAGAATAGAGACTAACTCCTCAAATGACAAGGCATTTGGATTGCCTTTCATCATCAACCGAAGAGTAGAAGCAAAACTCTAATATGAATCAGGAAGACCATTCAGAACGGTCTGCACAAGTGAGCTATCTGGTATAACCTCATCACCAGAAATCAACTGTTCCTTCAAGTCTTTGATCTTTGTTAGGAAACTGTCCATAGAATCACCTTCATTCATGTGCTCACTCTCCAACTGTTTTCAGAGGTAAGCAACATGAGCCTCATTGCTAGCTTGGTACAATGTGGTAAGTGTATCCCAAGCATCCTTAGTTGTTCTGCAAGAGCGAATATGAGGAATAATGGAACGTTTGACAGATAAAGCTATCAATGCAATTTCCTGGGCATCTCTGCCATCCCAATGAATCTGCTCTGCAGTAGGTGCAGCAAAAACTGCAGCACGAACAGGAATATGCAGAATACCATCATCTTCGACACCTTTTGCATCAGCTTCAGTACCTGCAGTTGTAACAATTGCAGGTGTGATAGGAAGTTTTTCAACACCCTGTACAATGTTCCACAGTCCTTTTGCAACCAACACATGTTGCATCATATAAGCCCATAATGGGTAGTTGGTACCATCCAACTTATCCTCAACAGCAACATACGAAATACATCACTGCTTTCAGCCATGGCCGGTGACTAAAATACCTTGATGCAGAAAATTGACTGTATCTCAAAAAGTTGAATAGAACTGCCCAGACGAATTCTGCTAGACCTGTAGCAGACTTCGAGATGCTTATATTGGCGAACAAAAACTGGTATATACCTTTGGCACAAAAAGACGGAATAGTCTGCATAAGCACTATAATAGTGCGTTCGGAGGCCGAAACAAGCTCAGATCGTGATTTCAGCACCACAAGCGAAGCAGTTTTGATCTCAAAAACATGTTGAGTATGCTCATCCAAATTCGTGCGATTCTGAGACTGCAAACGGAGGAGTGTCGACGGCACCCTAGATGAAGTGATGACCTGCTCTGATACCAATTGTTGGAGTTAGACGTCTGCGGAAGCACGCGAACAACACAAGGAAGAAGAAGAAGCTTGGAGCACAACACACAATACTGAATGTATTACTAGAGAATGTACAAAGATAAGTAGCCCATTAGGGCAATAGGCGTATATACAAGCCGGGGGAAAAAACCTCCTAAAGAGGGAAAAAAGTGCCCCGGCAGTCCTAGAGTGTTCACACACATCACTACCTAAACATATCAACAATATGCTATACACAATTAAAGGAATAAGCACATTGAAAGGAATAAGTCCACTATAACTTTAAAAATTAGAAAAATAATAAAAGAAATAATAAAGATAATTATCATTTTAGTCTTGGACTTATTCCAAGAAGGTTAGAGTTAAACTTCAAGTAAACTTGAAGGAGGTAGCAACCATTTATGTTTAGGATGTATTAAATCCACTTAAGGATGGATTTTAAACACTTAGATAAAGTATTAAAGGACTACTTAAGGACATACACAAGCACAAAAAGATGAGATGAGCTAATCTCAATTAGTTCCCAAGTAAGGATTGACCCATGAGTGATGGTACTTAAGTCTTGTGTTTGATATAACCTAGGCACTAGCAAATGCTTAGACTTGGGTGGAGTGGAAGATCTCTAGAAAATGCCTATGGTAAGCTAATGTGGTTAATAGTCAATAAAAGGAGATCTTAAGATAGAGACTAAGTCTTAGTCACAATACCTTGATTAACAAGTATTGATCATACCTAGAACAATGTTTTCTAGGTAACTACAATTGGAACTACAATAAAACCTTGCTAGAGTAGTAGGGTTTTGGATTAAGGCCATCAAAATACTAGAACTAAACTCATGAATATGTAAGAAAATAACAAGACATCAGAATAGGCCAGTAGAAAAAGTTGAGAGAAAAACATATACAGAGATAGATACAGACTCAAAGATTGAGAACTCAAATTCTCAGATTGCCAAGCATAATGTAGTTACAATGATGGTGTTGTCCATGTGTGCACTCCCAATGTGGAGCATAGATGACGATCCTTCATGCATTGAAAAATTAAATCGAGGTAATTACTCAGCATGGTCACTTAGAATGGAAGCATATCTTCAAGGTAGAAATCTCTATGGTTACATGTATAGAGATGAGATGATGCCAATCCTCAGAAGCAAAGGGCAACCAACTCAAGAAGAACAAGAAAGGTTAACAACATGGTCGTTGATTTTTTACTTCCACATATTAGGAGCTGCAAGACCTCACAAGAGACATGGAAGGCCCTTGAAGCATTCTTCACATCAAGCACTAGATCTAGGAAAAATCAGCTCTGGATGGAATTCACCACACTCAAGAAGATGCCCAAGCAAAGTGTGACTGACTTTGTGACAAATATGAAGGACTTCGCAGATCAACTTGGAAGCATTGATGAAGTCATTGAAGAGGAGTAGATAGTGAGACAAGTAATCAATGGAATCAAGGCATATGATAAATGGGAAGCTTTCACCATAGCAATGGACTTGTACATGGACATGCAAGTACCTGATTTCAACTCTCATGGGACAATTGTTCACTCATGAAGCAAAGCTTGTGAAGAATGGTGACAACTCAAAAGATAACCAATCCTCTACCCTATATATAGATAAGAATAAAAGTAAAGATAAAAAAGGAAAAGCCAAAAGATTTGATGATGAAGGTAGTACCTCCCAAGCAAGTTTTGCAGGTAGAGGTAGAGGTACAAGAAGAAGAGGCAGAGGAGGTATACAAGGTAGGGGGAGATTTCAAAGCTCTTCTCCATGTGCCATATGGGGCCCAACTAATCATACAACGGAGAATTGTTTCAAGAACCTTAGAAATCAAAGAGGAAGAGGCTTCAATAGAGGAGGCTATGGAATTACAAGAGATAGACCAAATAACTTCAATAGTTACAACAACAACAATCTCAACAATACATATCATGAAGGAGGATATAGAGGAAGGAGAGACTATAACAATTACATTGAAGAGGAAACACAAGAGGACTCACTTCTATTGATGACCATGACTATGAAGCAAGGTAAACCAGATGAGCATGTATTTTATATAAACTCTAATTGTTCAAATCATGTAGCAGGGAATGTGGCTCTACTATCAGACTTGGAAGATCCAAGAAATAGACATAACGTTCAAACATGAGATGAAACTAGGCACTCAGTGGAAAAGATTGGAAATGTGAAGACTCCACAATCGGCCTTCTTTCCTTCCCTTGGCAATGATCTTGCCTCCTTGCTTCACCATGCACCCTTTTGCATCAAATATAACCTACATACCTCTCTCTACCATCTGTCCTATAGAGATAAGGTTCTTGCAAATAGATTGAACATGCACATCTTTAAGAGCCTTGATAGAATTACCTTCACCTAGCTTCATATCTCCCACATGTGTAATGGGATGCTCAATGTTATCTCTTGTCTCCACACAACCTTTTGAGCTTGGGACCTGCATATGAATAAAATATTCCTCCATACATGACATGTGATTAGAGCATTCAAAGTCTATGTACCACTTTGTGTCCTTGGGATCACTAGTGTAGCTATGTCTCATGGCTAGGAGGATCTCCTTCTCATCATCCTTCTTGGAGTTGTTAGCATACTTCCCTTGCTTCTTCTTCATCTTGCCTTTGTCATCCTTGAAACAGCAATTTGAAGAAATATGATTATGCTTACCACATATAAAACAAGGTTTACGTTGATGAGGGTTTTTCTTCCCTTTGTCATTCTTGCCCTTCCTTGAAGATGATGCCTTGCTATCTTCTTTTGAATCTGAATCTTCTTCCTTGGACTGCTTCCACTTGCTTTTTCCTCCTTTCTACTTCTTTCCATTGTTGCCTTTGCCTTTGATAGCATATAGGACATGTGAGTGACCATCCT
Organism: Ceratopteris richardii; assembly: GCA_020310875.1. Taxonomy (NCBI): domain Eukaryota; kingdom Viridiplantae; phylum Streptophyta; class Polypodiopsida; order Polypodiales; family Pteridaceae; genus Ceratopteris; species Ceratopteris richardii. The sequence goes on along the minus strand of CM035411.1, from coordinate 151,397,709 downwards.
TCTTGGATGTGTCTCCTATGGAAACATCTTCTACCACTAGGTGTGCGATCAACTCCTCAAGAGTTGGTAGAGGATCTATATACAAGATGGTAGTAATGAGGGGTTTCCACTTGTCTTCCCCTCTCAACCCATTAAGAATAATCTGCACAAGGTCTTCCTCATCTACTTTGCAGCCAATGGATGCGAATTTATCCCTCAACTCCTTCACCTTCAAGGTGTAGTCAACAATAGATTGACCAATACCCTTCTTCAAAGAGTGGAGTACATTCTTAAGCTGAATCTTTCTGCTTCTTGTGGAAGTGGCATATATCCTCTCTAAGGCCTCCCAAACATCTCTAGCATGATCAAAATTTGATAGATGACCAATCATAGTGTTAGAGATTACATGTGATATGTAGAAGATAGCTCTCCTATTCCTTTCCTCCCAATCCTTCAACATCTTCAATTCTTGATTGGTGATCTCTAGATCTTGGGGATCCACATTGGGCTTATCTTCATCTCTACACACAATAGGCCATAAACCTTTGCTCATGGTTAGTTCATGATTCTGAACCTCCATGGCTGATAGTTTTCTTTGTCAAGCAACTCCACTTTTTGACCTAGATTTGCCATAATGAATGGGAAATTAGGGCTGCACTGAAATTTACCTCTTAACCTTGATGCCCAAGATTTTATGTCCTTCTCCTAGAGTCTTCAAATGATGTTTCCTAGTCTAATACCAATTGATGCAATTTAATCCCTCAAATTTGCACATTGGAAGTGAGATGAACCCAATACCTAGGTCCCTTCATACACTTTTTCTATTGCCCTATAGCAAAACTTTGATTCACCTGCATTAGAATAATCCAAATCACCTATACTTTTAGCCACACTTAATGTGGATCATAAGCTTTCCAACAAGCTATAGAACACCTCAAATGGATCTATTTAGCTTAGCCAAAAACTCTATACAAACCAGACTATGTAGAGATGTAGGATATGCAAAAATTACAGTTACAGAGATACATCAATTTCTCTGTGCACAAAACCGATTTCACAAAGCCCTCTTAGGGAAAGTAAAAGACATATATGAGCTACATAATGCACTTTAAATCTCTTGAATTGGATATGTACACAACAAGTACAATTGTTATAACAACGACTACACAATGAGTACAATGAGTACAATGAGTAAGAGTCTAGAGGGGGTGTGGGCTTTATAGCTCCTCCTTACTCCTCCTCTGTGCATTTTACACCCTCCTCTACATTTTTCTTAGCTTGGTTTGCTGGATTTTAGCTCCTTGAGCCTTGGATGACTCGCTCCTTGAGCCTCCTTGAGTATATTTCTCTTGATCTTCAATGACCTACAAGACTTCCATGCATTTGATGATTCTTCACCTCCTTTTATAGATTTTGGATGCCTCTCCCAACTTTTCCACCACCTTAGGATTGTCATGCCCAACCTTGAGACCACCCAAAGTGATCTAAGTCGCGTGAACTTTGTCCTTATTAAGGTCTTTTGACCTCTTTGTCCACCTATAGCTTGCATACTTTGCACTTTCAACAAACATTATGGAAAAAACATCATAAATTATTTTCTTCAGCTAGTTACACAACCATGGATTTGAACACGAATCTATCATCACTCAATCTGCTTACATAATCCGCTTGTGCTTTTATTTTCGAAAAATTTTGTGATGTAAAATTTAATGGCCATCCAAAAATTGAAGATGCCTGTGGCTTCAAAGATGATGTAATGCTGAAAAGATCTCATGAATCATTCAATCTTCCATTATGGCTACTGTGCATGAACTTAGAAATATTTCTCTTGTGAGCACACCTAGTTTCCTTTGTCTATGCCAATTGTCTCTCTTATATTGCACAAACATGTGTAACATCTGTAGTTTCATCAATTATCAATGATGGGTGAGTGTAAATTAAAGAAAAAAGATTTATTGCAACTCATATGGTTGCTACAACCACTATCAATACACCATGTAAATCTGAATTCACTCTTTCACTTGACCCATACATCATAAGCAAGTTCTCATTTTGTGAATTTGATAAAGCACTAGCATAATTACCTTGGTTCCTTTTGTATCCTTGATTGCCTCCTCCTTTGGACCAACAATCTCTTGCATAATGGCCCGGTTTTCCACAAATGTAGCATTCTCCATTGGATGCTTCTCTTCCATGTGATCTTCCTCCTCTTCCTCTACTCCTTCCTCTTCCTCTTGATCCATAGCTTTGATTGGAGCCTTCTTGGTTGCTTGAGCTTGAGCTTGACCTTCCTCTCCCATTGCCTTGGGAGTTTTGTCCACCTCTTTTGCCTTTGCCTCTACCTGCATAGAAAACTTGGGCTTGGTTGCCCTTTGATTGTGAACCTCCTTGGTTCATCTCCTCGGTCACCATCAATGTGACTAATTGATCAAATTCTAGTAGGGAATACCTCACATAAACTAATGTGGTGAATGCTTTCCACCTTTCATCCTTTCCCAAGCCATTGAGAGTGTGTGCGACAAGATCTTCATCTTCGATTGGGGTCCCAATTGAGCCTAGGTCATATGCAAGCTTCTTAACCTTCAAAATGTACTCATTTATGTTAGTATTTGGTGATTTCCTAAGATTATTCAACTCATTCTTGAGCTGAATCTTCCTTGCCTTGGTTGATGAAGAGTACAATCTCTCCAAGGTTTCCCAAACCTTCTTGGATGCGTCCAAGTCTTGTATATGCCCTATCATGCTATTGCTTATGTGTTGGGATAGAATGAATCTAACTCTCGTATCCCTCTCTATCCATTCATTAAGTGCCTTGACCTGCCCTTGAAGTGGTGCATCATGTACATGAGGCATTGGCTCTATGCTGCTCACTAATCCCCACAATCCTTTGCCCATAAGGTAGTTGCTAACTCTAAATTTCCATGGTTGATAATTGCCTCTCTCTAAATTCTCTATTTGTGCATTATACTCAGCCATACTAAGCTCTAAGATGCTCCTCTAGCTTCTCCTCAAGTGTTTGTATGCTTTAGAAGGTGTGGATATTACCTTTTGATAGCTTTTCCCTTGCAAACCTTTGACTAGTTATGATCTCAATCGACATAGTCCCCTTTCGATGTCTTCTTGCTTTGATAAGTCCTCCTTGTGCTTCCATGAGTTGTCTTGATACCTTCAAGTCTTCAATATGATGCCCACTAATGTCTCCAAGCCTCCAAAATGGCTCTGATACCGCTGATGGGAGATGATTCTAACACCCATTGAAGATGGTTGCCCTCCACTAGGTCCAAAAGCAGGGATATATGCTCATTGTTTTGAAATTTTCTCTGCACCAGTACAAAGACTTAAAATAAGATTTTGCAGACTTATAATAGACCATAAGAGCTACCCAAAAAGCTTTTGATAATTCAAAATGGATATTCCAGCTGGGAGAATCACCCTCTACGAAATAGGCTACCTATTTAGTTGGTAATTTCTCAAAACTCACTCAGCCAAATAACTTGAAACCTTGGAAAAGTTCAGGGCACTATATGAGAGACCAAATGAAACTTTAAATCAATGAAAATGAGTACAATTAGAGAGCAAACAATGCTCGCAATCTGATACAATCATATTTGGAAAAGCATAACTACACCTCTAGATAGAGAGGAGCAAAATCATGAGAAAATGAGGTAAGCAAGCAAGGGGGCTGCTTGCTAGATTTTATGACTTCACTAAAATAAGTGGGAAACTTGTGGAATGCATACAACTCAAGAAACAAAGGTGGGATGATTCTTACATAGAGTTTTAATTTTCCTATAATCTAGCTAACCACCCACCAATCAGTTTAGGTGCACTTTTTGGTGGCTGATTTGATGAGATTTGAATTTGATTGAGTTTGGTGGAGCTTCTAACTTTATTCCACGACTTTGGGTCCTCCTTTTTTATTGGTACACTTGCAAAACTCATGATTGAGCCTTTTTGCATGATTAAGACTTGATTTTCAAGAGCAATGTACGGTCATTCCTATGGCGTTAGAAACTAAGACCTATTCTGATGATGGAAACGTGCAACACTAGTTTTTTTTAATAGATAATGTGCCAAATGCATGGCCTTGTAATGTGGCCCTTTCATGCATACTCTATGTGCAATGGACTCTTCATGAGTGCACGTACAATCTCGTTATGTTTGTTGTTCCTGTCCCTACTATCTTTTTTATCTCCATATCCACTTGGTGGCATGTGCTTGAGGCTCACATTCCCGACAAGCTCATTGTTCTCTTATCCTTGTCTTCTTCTTACTTGAAGTTTCAGTTTTTGATGTCATGTTCCTTTGGTACCCATGTTAAGTCTTTTGGGACCTCTTTGCTTCACTTTGTAGGCATGATAGCTCGTTAAGCCTTTCTAGTTCTTGATTTGCCGTCTGTCTGGCCTTCTTCAAGATCCATATACATTGTTGTGCCTTCTAGGCCTCTACTAATGACTTTGGAAGCCACACATGAACAAGTCTTGGTGGTTCAGATTGTGTTGGTGAGTAATGGTTGTCTCTCCTTGTCTTTACGGAGTGGCTGATCTGCTTCTATGTTGAGTTGTCTGGTTTAGTCATTCGATCCTTCCATACCCATTGTGGACGAGTATTACATGGGTGTGATGTTCGAATAGTGGACGTCCAGGTGGGTTTTCTTCTTATAGCGTAGATAGATTTAGGGTGATGTCCTCACACTTTCTCTTAGGTTCATCTCTCATGGGGAAAAAAGTCACACCATCAAGCAACACATCCTTATTTGCAGGCAATTCCAGATTAGGGAATTCTTGGGATATACTCTTTATTGATTCATTTCCTAACTCCTTTCTAAGTTTTCTGCATTAGGTTTGGTGACCCTGTGAATTTGAGATGGTTTGTCTTCTAGCAAGCTAAAGATTTCCTTATGTCATATTTTGGCTGATATGTGTGAAGGGGTTTGGAGTGCAGAAAAAAGAGGAGGAAGGAGGAGATGGAGGGAGAGAGAAGAGAGGAACGACGCGTGGATATGCGTGGGAGCCTCGAAACCCACATAATGATCTCTCTTGAGGCAATGCTCTATATATGATGTATATATATGAATATGGGGGTAAGGTCACATGACCCTTACATCCCCAACAATCTCCCACTTAAGGGTCAATGTGACCATAAGTGGTAACATAAACAAAGAATGATGTAGGACTATACAATATTGTATAGGAAGAGTCCGGATCTCTACCCATACCAGATCAGCCTACACCAACTGCCTCGAACAAGGTGTATCCATGCACCTCAAACTGCTCTAGACTCATATCGATAAGAGTCGAGCTCACATATGACTGATGCAAGAACTGTGAAGTTCCTGCAAAGCTCCCACTCGCTCTATGCCTATGTCAATCATCGAACGACTGACAACTCCAAGTGCAAATGCTCCAATAGCAACTGCAATGTCTGGTCTCGAGCATAACAACTCGTACATCAGACTCCCGAATGCTGACGAAACATGTGCTATCCTGGCTAACCTAAGTATGTCAGCCATGCCTGTATTCAAGGCATCCAAAGCACCGTCATCAAGACCAACATGTCCTGATATATCTGTGTCAAAATCTGGCATGAGCGAATCCAAGAATGACTGCATAACTGCTGACTCCTCAACATCTAAATCAGCCATGCTCACAACCAAGGATATATCTAGTTGTGCATCCTGAGAGCTAGTATGCTCTGGCATACACTGTGTATCATAAGAGCTATCCTGCTCTACCACACCAAGTGTATGATCATGCTCCACATGAGCTGACTGCACAACATCAACACCAAGATCCATCTGATGATCTAACTCTAAGTGAGTATCATCACAATGCTCTATACAAGCATCCACATCATGCTCTAAAGCATCCAGCTGATCATCCAAAGTATGCTCCATATGAGCATCCATATGATCAACCAAACCATGCTCTATATAAGCATCATGAGCATCCAAAACATGCTCTACATGTGCATCCATCTGAGCATCTAAATCATGCCATACATGTGCATCAAGAATGTCCATAGACCTATCTATAGGTAGACAGAATGAGACATGACGAGTCTCACATCGCACATAAGACTGAACTCCCACTGAGACGAGACTATCTCTCACATGAGTACCTGCAGTGGATACCTGTGCCCAATCCTAGCACCTCTGACAAGCATAAGCTGTCCCAACTGCAACTGAAAATGATGCTCACCAAGGAATGCATAACATCTGCTCTCCTGTAACTGGCTAACTGAAATCAAGCTCATAGGGAATGAAGGTACATAGCGTACATGTCTGAGCATAAGTGATGCTCCACTAGGTAGCATAAGGCATACATCTCCTGCACCCTCAATGTCATATGTCATACCATCAGACATGTGCACACATCCACGACTCTCACCTGAGAATCGACAAAACCACTCACGATGTGGAGTAACATGAAAAGTGGCTAATGCATCAAACAACCAAGCCATATGTGTGCCATCCAATGAATAAGAGGAATCTTGAGATAAACCATAGGAGAAAATGACATCACCATCATTGGCATAATCAACTATCATATACTCTCCTGAAATCACTACCTGACCTGAATCACGTGCATATCTCTGATGTTGTCGTCGCATCCGCCTGAAGCAACATCGTCGAATATGGCCCTCATGACCACAGTGCCAACATCGAAGTCGTCGATGTGATCTATGTCTCACATGAGTCAATGGACTCGCATACATATCATGTAGTCTTTGCCATAATGCACTACTCGTCTCCTCATACATAACAGACTCATATATAGAATCCACAAGCTGTAATCGGATAGTGGAGCTGGCCAATGCATCCATATCCATCCATACATGATCGGGCATATCACGAGGCCTCTGTGCATCTCTATGCACATACATGTGTAACCCTGCACGAACCAATGTATGCCACATCTGAGCTTTCCATCTCGGAAAGTCAGTGCCATCAAACCGAGAAGACACCATGCTGGCAATCCAATAGACTAGCAATATAACAAGAGACTAGAAACAATACTCTATCGTGAATAGGATCACACCTGCATATCCATATGCATAACTCACATCACATATGTCTCACTGGAGAAGAAAACCATGTGAACCACCTGTCACATAATCATGCATCTAGCATGCACATAAAACTATGAGCATAAGCCTGCTCACCAAGTCTCCAAAGTGACCAAATAGATATGAAAGAATCCTGGGAAAAATTCGACAGAGTATCCCCTGAAAACTGAGCAATCAAACAAGATAACCAATAGCAAAAGAACAATAAGTAACCTGCCACCACTTGTCACTGATCCAACCAAAGATAATGGCAACTACATATGCCAAAAAGTGATAGCAATACATGCCAATATAATGGTGATGCACCTCCCACTCAAGAATGAATCTTGTAAGATGGTCCAACCTATCACAAATAACCTGTGACCAAGCCCAAGTGAATGGAGAAAACAATGATCCAAAGCTATCGCACAAGCTTCAAGATCCACTAGAGCTCTCTTCTAGCATAAAAGCCGATAAAATTTCGGCAGCATCTCCTCTGTAAAATGGACTCTAGAACCAAAATAACCATGTGGGAATCACCATCCACATATGCCAAGAATCACACTGGATATATATCAGTCAATGACCAAATGCTAATAATAGTGACAAATGAATGTGTAACTGAGGCTCCAATCTGGATCATGTACCTGTAAGGAAAACAAAAGATACAAGTACCAAACAAGATCCAAAATCAACTCTCATAAAAGTATGTGCAATCGGCAAGTAAATCCATAACCAAGTGGCATAAGCAAGCTATAAACCACAATGCCACTATACATCCATGATCGAACTTATGATGACATAAACCTCAAAAAAGAGTATACCACAATGTCATCTTACATGCCAAACACGTAACAAGATCATGCTCTACTCTCATATGGAGGATCTAACTTAATGATCATACATGTACAATGCTTTGAAGCTCTGAAAATAAGAGCTTGCACACCATAAATTCTCTCTCGAAGAAGTTCCAAAGCAAATTCAACCTCCAAGTGGAATTAGGGTTGTTTGGGCAAAACTGTACTGCTCTGTGTTTTGCTGTCTCAGAGGTGATAACCTCTGAATCTGAACTTTTGCTCTTCATAAAACTTGAAGATCCACTTCTTGGCTACGTAACGACATAAAGAACACCTCAATCGGAGGTGTATAGCTCAAGATATGCTCAAAACAAGCACCTGCTGTCAATTTCACTTTCACTTGCAACAGTACTGCTCTGTATTCTGCAATTTCGGAAACCTAAAACTCAGAATCTGGATCTGAGTTTTTCTACAAAGTTGTAGCTATCTTTCCAAGCTACAAACAGCAAGTTAAATCATCGAATTCCGAGCTTTAGAACTCAAGTTATGACAAAAAAACCGACCTGGTGTCCTACTCAATGTAGATTCGCTTTGTACAATTCTCTGCGTTTTTCGAATTTTCGGCACTTCAGAAGTCCGAACCAGGTTCTGCACCCTTCTGTGAAGTTGTAGCTTTTTGTGTTAACTACGCACAGAACTTTAAAACGCATCAATCGGAGCTCCGTAGCTCGAGTTATGACCAAAATACTGAACAGCTGTCAAGAGATGCCGACCTGCACTTCTACCTCTTCTCACCTAAGCTTCCATTGAAGCTTCTTGCACACTAGCCTTCTCTGATACCAATGAAGAGCTTCGGTGTGCCGAACAAGAGGAGGAAGAAGGAGGTGGAGGGAGAGAGAAGAGAGGAGAGACGCGCGGACATGCGTGGGAGCCTCGAAACCCACATAATGATCTCTCTTCGAGGCAATGCTCTATATATGATGTATATATATGAATATGGGGGTAAGGTCACATGACCCTTACATCCCCAACAATGTATCTTTGTGCTAGATGAATGCTCACTTGATTCTCAATAATCCAGTCTTACCTTAGGATAAGATTTTCCATTAGGTCTTTGTCCTTGCATACCAAAACTCTTTGCTCCATATTGGAATTTCCTAAGTGGAGGGATATTAGGGCTTCTCCAACACATTCTATAACTTGACCTCCAATTCGTATCATGCATGCCTTAAGTGGGACTTATGTTTGTTTGGAGATGCATAGTTAACATCATTTGTATATAGCTTAGAGCCACCCCTGAGTCAGTTACAGCTTCTACTAGCTGATATTCTCTGGTATCAATTCCTAGGTTTAAGTATGATTGGGAGATGCTAAGGCTCGTAGTATTTGTATGGTTTACCAGGTAGTTGTCCATGGGTATAGGTTCCTCTCCCTGTAAATATCATTCATCCCTTTGTTGTATCCACTCTTTCCATCTCTTGATATGTTCTAAGGCTTCTTGGTGTGCTTTTTCTCTAATTCTCTCCTCTTCCTTCTTTCGATTTTGTGCTCCTATAAGTCATGCTAACATCTGGTCTGTTAATGGATCCATATATCGTTTCACTCAACATCCACTTATAGAGTTGGGAAGTATATCCCTGTCTAATGTGGCTAGATTCACCACTCCACTCATTGAGATTCTATTGATCAATAATGGTCCTTATCTGTGTTGCTGCAGTTTTTAGGCATGTTGTTTCAATGTATATACAAGGACTAAATCTCCTTCTTTTAAGCCTTTGTCTTTGATGTGTGCATCATAATATGCCTTCTGCCTCTGTTTAGGAGCATAAATTCCCCCAACTGCTTGTATTCTTGTTTCGTGTAATTTCTCAATTTGCTCTATTTGCTTGGATAGTTCATGGCATGTCCACTCATATTGTTGTGCTACACGTAGAGTAGGTACTAAAAATTCAATTGGTAAGATCACATTTTGTCCATAAACTAGGTTAAATGGAGTAGTTCCAATGGCCGTCTTGTAAGCCACTCGGAAGGCCCGAATTGCATGATGCAATTGTTTGTCCCAATCTGACCTTCCATTGTTGACTATCTTTGTCAACAGGGTACATAAAACTTTATTGGAACTCTCTGCTTGACCATTGGCTTGAGGGTGATAGGGAGTTGATTTTTTATGAATGACTAGGAATTTGTTCATCAAGGATTCTATTACTTCATTGATGAAGTGTGTTCCTCTATCACTTACTATCTCTATAAGTAGTCCAAAGCAACTAAAGACGTTCTCGAAGAGAAACTTCACTGTAGTTTGTGCATTATTCTTCCTTGTTGCTTTTGCTTCTACCCATTTGGTTAGATAGTCGGTTGCCACTATTATGTACTCAGCATGTGATCCTCTGGCTGGAGGGTTAATAGGGCCTATGAAATCAATGCCCCATTTTGAAAAGGCTCTCACACAAATCATGGGTCTTAGAGGCATATCATCTCTCCTAATAGGGTATTTGGCTCTTTGGCATACCTCACAACTCCATACATAAGTGTCTGCATCCACATGTAGAGTTGGCCACCACAAGCTTGCAAAGAGAATCATTTTTACAGTTCTTTCAGCTGAAAAATGTCCACTTGCAGCGCCTTCATGTGCCATCTCTAATCTAGGTAAATACTCTCCTTCATGGACACATAGCCAAAGCTGATTGTCCTTTCCTCTTTTGAATACTTGCCTTCCCATTATAATGTAGTCCTTGCTCATTTCTTATAGGGATCGCTTTCTAGCTAGACTTGCTCCTTCCTCATGCTCGCGTGTTTTCAAGAACTTAACCAATGTCCTACTCCAATATGGTGCTATTGTAGAGAATTGTAATGAAGTGTGGTCCTCTAGAGTTGGCATTCTGAGCAACTGCCAATGTACTCATGTACATCTTTTGGCATATCTAGCCAATAAACTCCCAATCGTTTTAATTCTCTTAGCATTCCATGAGCTCCTTTATGTATTCTCCATCAATTTTAAATGAGCTTGTTCCATCAAGTTCTTCAGTTCAGCCTCTTCCACACACCTTCAGCAATACACTGTTGGGTTCTTTATGGTACACGCTTCCTGCCACAATGTGCAAATTACGTGATTGTAGAGATCCTTTCTTGGCATCCTTGATGATTCTATGATATGGTCCATGGGTAAGAATGTTGAGATATCAAGCTCAACATGTGATGATCCAGGATGACACGTATCATTTTTTCGTTTCTCTAACATGTATAGTGGTCACACCAATATATGTCAGGGATACTTCATTGAGATTTATTAGATTTATCTACCGAGAGTGATGGCACATTTGTTTATTTCTAGCTCACTCATTCACGGACATTAGGTTTTTTCCTTATGTACTGGACTTTATATATCGCACTTGTTGTATTCTTGTTTTACGTATTCTTGTACATTCCTTTTTATGTAATAGAAGAAGAAGAAGAAGAAGATCATTCTTCCTTGCCTCAATCTGAGTGTGTGCTTCTTTATGATTGTGAGAGTGTGTGTGTGTGAGCTCTCTTCCTTATCTTCTTCCTCGTGACATGGTATCAGAGCAAGTGTGGCTGTAGAGAGCTTGTGGAGAAGGTGACGATGAAGACTACGCAGCAAGGCGTGGAGAAAGCGTGATTCACAAACGACCTCCATTTGCTACGAAAATCGGCATGAAGTTTCAAGCTTGCAAGGTGGGGCCCATAGAGAAACCAAGTCAGTTTTCAGAAATTGTAACTTGTATTGTGTTCAAAAACAGTCATATATTCTAGATCCGGAATTTCAAGCAATTCCGTCTACTGTTCGTACACAAAAACTGTGTTTTTCTGAGATCGGGCAGTCACGTCATAGTGCGATAGTGTTCAAGTAGAAGTGCTACTTGTAGTGTTTTGCAGTGTTGTGAATTGGTGCAAAAATGGCAAATGCAGATGGAATGAGTTAGCTTATGAGCGATAAGCTAGACAAGAACAACTTCCATGCTTGGAGATTCAAAATGATGAATTTCTTGATGGTTAAAGGCTACTGGAAGTACATTGAAGGAGAGAACAAAAATGCTCCACAGTTCCCAAAGAGGAATCGGACTGCAGAACAGTTAAGAGCATATGAGGAATGGAATCAAGGAGCATGAAAGGTAATGTATTGGCTATCTGTTAGCATACAAGATAGCATGATTGGACACATACAAGATGTCAAGACTCCCGAAGAGGCTTGGAACAGTTTGATCACTTTGTATGAGACCAATACAAAGGGCACAAAAATTGCAACTCAAGAATGAGCTGCATACATTGGAGAAAAAGAGCATGTCGGTAAGTGACTACACTCTGAAAATCAAAAGCATATGTGAGTCACTTGCATCTATTCATGTAAATCTAGATGATGATGATAAGGTGGAAGTGTGCCTTCGTGGTTTAGGATCTGCATATAAGCAGTTCAGAACTTCTATACAAACCAGAGAAAATATCCCAAATTTTGTTGATTTTGTATCCATGCTGATTATTGAATAAAAGAATTTTGGTGAGTATTCAAACTCCCAAGGAAAGCCCAATTCTGAGCAGGTATTCTACTCTGGTAGAGGAAGAAGGTAGAGGTTTCAGAAGTGGAAGAGGAAACAGTAACCAAGACCAAGGTCAACAACAGAATCATGTAGGAGAAAGAGGACAGTTTCGAGGCACGAGGGCCCAAAGAGGCGGCAAAAATTTCCAAAGAAATGATTCATGTAATGATAGTAAAGGATGTTGGAATTGTGGTAAACGTGGACACTTTGAACATGATTGCAGGTTGAAGAATCAAAATAACAGAAGGCAGCAAAACAATTATGCATCCATAAGTGCAAATGATTCTGAGAAGTTGTTCATGGTTAAACATCACGTGATGAGTACGATGGCTGCTAGTGTTTCAAAATCGAATGATAATGTCTGGTATGTTGATTCGAGTGCTTCAAATCACATGACGAGTCATGCGAAATGGTTTAGTACTTTGCAGAAATTGCCAATTCCTGGATATGTTGAAACAAGTGATAACACATCACACCCTATCCAGCCTATAGGAAACATAGCATTGTCTATGGAGGATAGGAAGGTAAAACACCTTGCTGATGTGCTTAATGTTCCAAATATAACAAAGAATCTAGTTTCTGTTGCACAAATGGTTGACTAGGGATTAGTACTTAGGTTCAATGCTGATGGGTTATATGTAGAAGAATACAAACGGGATGGAAGATTGATTGCCAAAGGAAACAAAGTGGGTAGGATGTTTACCCTAAATGTGAAAATTCTTGAAATGAATGCAGCCATGTTTGCAAAAGGTGCAGGAGTTATTGTTGATATAGAGAACTAGCACAAACAGATTGGACATGCAAATTTGCAAAGGCTGAAATTGATGCGGTCAAAGGAGATTCTCCATGGACTACCAAATTTCAAGGTTGTAGAGATGCAAAAGGTATGTGCAGCATGTCAACATGGTAAACAGTCAAGATCATTATTTCGGCATGACAAGCATGTTAGTGAGAATGTGCTAGAAATAGTACATACAGATGTTTGGGATCTTGCAAAGACCACATCTATGGGCGGTTGCAGGTTTTATGTTACTTTCATTGATGACCATACACGAAAATTGTGGGTCTATTTCATGAAAGAGAAGAGTGAGGTATTCACTCACTTTCAGAATTTTAAAGCTATGGTGGAAAGAGTGAGGTATTCACTCACTTTCAGAATTTTAAAGAGAAGAGTGAGGTATTCACTCACTTTCAGAATTTTAAAGAGAAGAGTGAGGTATTCACTCACTTTCAGAATTTTAAAGAGAAGAGTGAGGTATTCGCTCACTTTCAGAATTTTAATTGAGGATGAAGCTTGATCCAAAAGTAGAAAAGTGTGACTTCATTGGATACTCCCTTGAGCAAAAGGGATATAAATGTTATAACCCACTCACATAATAGTGAATGTGAGCAAAGATGTGGTATTTGATGAAATGTCAAGCTTCTATGTAGATGCCAAAGAAGGACTGAATCTTGAACCAAATGACAAAGAAAATGCTGAAAAATCAAGTGCAGAATCTCAAGTTTTGAGTGGACCGGATGCATCACCAAGCAATAGTTCCAACTCAAATCCATGGGGAAGATTGCATGAAAATTTCAGTCCAGCAAATTCATCAAATACATCCAAGAAAGGTAAAGAAAAGCTTTCTGCTGGTAGTAAAACATGTGCAGGTTCTGAAGACATTGATGGAGATTCAAGCGGTTCAAAAAAGAGTCTTGATGAGGAACTTGGATTGCCCTCTGTGAAGACTCCAAGAGTAAGAAGGGCACATGCAAATGATACAAGGAGAAGTGACCCAGGACCAAGAAGATCTGGGGGGATGCAGAATTCAGTGCAACAATGACGTATGATAGTTATATGGCTCATCATTGTGCGTACATGACCAAGGTAATACAAGATGTTGAACCTTCTTGTTTTGAAGATGCAATTGGCAATGCAGATTGGAAAAAAGCTATGAATGAGGAGATGACTGCACTTTATGGGAATGATACATGGAAGCTGGTTCCATTGCTGCAAGGAAAGAAATCCATAGGCTGCAAATGGGTTTACAAGGTAAAGTATTATGCTAATGGTAGCATAAATAGGTATAAAACATGATTGGTAGCTAAAGGATATGCACAGACATATGGCATTGATTATGAGGAAACATTCAGCCATGTAGCTAAAATGTCTACTTTCAGAACACTTGTTGCATTAGCTACAACAAAAGGATGGACTTTGCATCAGATGGATGTGAAGAATGCTTTCCTACATGGTGAGTTACAAGAAGAAGCATATATGGACTAGCCACAAGGATATGAAGATTCAAAGCATCCAGAATATGTTTGCAGGTTGCAAATGGCTTTGTATGGGCTGAAGCAAGCTCCTCGTGCATGGAATGCAAGGATTGTTGATTACTTAACCAATATTGGGTTTTCTATGTATGATGCAAATCATTCACTATATGCAAGGAAGGCTGATGATGGCATCACGATTGTGGCTATTTATGTTGATGACGTGATTATAGATGGTGATAATGAAGAAAGCATTAAAGAGGTAAAGCAACTTCTTATGTAGGAATTTGGCATGAAAGATCTTGGTGTGTTGCGCTATTTCTTGGGCATTGAGTTTATACATACAGAAACAGGTATATGGATGTCACAAAGGCAATATGCCTTGAATATGCTACAAAATTATGGTATGGCTGATTGTATGCCAATTTCTATGCCATTAGATCAGAATTTGAAGTTGGATACTACATCAGGTGAAGCGTTGGAAAATGCTACTATGTACATGAAAATTGTGGGAAGTCTTGTATATCTCATAATGACAAGGCCTGATTTAAGCTATACTGTTGGACTTGAAAGTCAGTTTATGCAGGTTCCCACGAAGCCACATTTGGATGCTCTGAGGCGCACTCTATGTTATGTGAGTGCTACTTTGGATTATGCATTGTTTTATGAAGCTGGTGTAGATTTGCAGGTTTATGGATACACCGATGCAGACTGGGTTGGTAGCATTCTAGATAGAAGATCTACTAGTGGTTTTCTGTTCTCACTTGGGAGTGTAGCTATTACATGGAGCAGCAAGAAGCAACCCACTGTTGCTTTGTCAAGTACAGAGGCTGAGTATAGAGGTGTTGCAATGGCAGCATGTGAGACTCATGGCCGGAGATGCTACTTGCAGATTTGGGTGTGGAAGTGCAAAAGCCTATCACTATCTATTGTGATAGTCTTTGCAGCATACAGTTAGCACGAAACCCTATTTGTGATGATCCAGGATGACACGTATCAGTTTTTTGTTTCTCTGACATGTATAGTGGTCACGTCGATATATGTTAGGGATACTTCATTGAGCTTTATTAGATTTATCTAGCGAGAGTCCAGTAGGTCATCTGCCACTCCGTTAGGTGGTTCTCCATGAGTTAACCTAGACAGATGATCAGCTCTTACGTGGGTATTTCCTTTTTTGACCACTACTTCGAAATCAAATTGCATCAGTAATAGAAACCATCTCACTAGCTTCCCGTGTTGCAAGGCTTATTGACTAGGTACAATAAGGCCTGATGGCCTATGAAGAACTTCAACTTGTTAGCTAGAAGGTAGTGTCTAAATTTCTTAATTGCATACACCATTCCTAAACCTTCTCATTTTGTAGTCGTATAGTTTCTTTCCGCTTGGTTTAGTTGTCTGCTGGCATATGCAATAGGATGGTCCAGTTTTCCTTCATCTGCAGGTTGAGCCAGGATGCATCCTATTGCGTAGTTGGAGGCATCTACATGGATATGAAATGGTTTATTCCAAGTGGTTATCTTCAAAATCGGAGGTGTACTTAATCGTCATTTCAATTCATTAAACATTTTTTTGCATTCGTCTATCCACGTAAATTGGGTTAATAATCCATACAACGGTTTGGCAATTATGGCATACATGTGAATAAATTTACGATAGTATCCACAATGGTCCATAAAAGCTTGCACTTCCTTAGCATTTTTTGGTCGGTAGCTCTAGGATTACTCAACTTTATCCTCATCTGTGGAAATTCCATTCTTCGATACGATATGTCCTAGGATCTTTCCTTGTCTCACCATAAAGACGCATTTTTCAGGATTCAAGCACTTTTGATAATGCCGACACTTCTGAAATATCCTTCGTGACTGCAGAACGTGTTCATGTCTCTGACCTGAGTATGTGCATAAGTCATCTACATATACTTCCATACTCTTCCTTAGGAATTCCTTGTTGATATATTTAGGTACTGATGTGTGTGAACACACTAGGACCGTCAGGGCACTTTTTTCCCTCTTTAGGATTTTTTTTCCCCAGCTTGTATATACGCCTATTGCCCTAATGGGCTACTTATCTTTGTACATTCTAGTGGTAATACATTCAGTATTGTGTGTTGAGCTCCAAGCTTCTTCTTCTTCCTTGTGCTTTCGCGTGCTCCCACAGACATCTAACTCTAACAATTGGTATCAGAGCAGGTCGCCGCTTCATCTAGGGTGTCGTCAACACCTCTCCGATTGCAGTCTCAGAATCGCACAAATTTTGGTGAGCATACTCAGCGTGTTCTCGAGATCAAAACAACTTCACTATGTGGTGCCAAAATTGCGATCTGAGCTCGTTTTGACCTCCGAACACACTATCACAGTGCTTGTGTAGGCTATTTCATCTTCTTGTGCCAAAGACATATACCAGTTTTGGTTTGCTAGTATAAGCGTCTCAAAGTCTGCTACAGGTTTAGGAGAATTCATTTGGGCAGTGTTGTTCAACTTTTTGAGATATAGTAAATTTTTTGCATCAAGGTATTTTAGTCATCGGCCATGGCTGAAAGTAGTGATGTATTTCGTATGTTGGCTGTTGAGGATAAGTTGGATGGTACCAACTACCCAGTGTGGGCTTATATGATGCGATATGTATTGGTTGCAAAAGGACTGTGGAACATTGTGCAGGATGTTGAAAAATGTCCTATCACACTTGCAACTGTTACAACTATAAGTATTGAAGCTGATGCAAAAGGTGTCAAAGATGATGGTATTCTGCATATTCATGTTCGTGTTGCGGTTCTTGCTGCACCTGCTGCAGAGCAAATTTGTTGGGATGGCGGAGATGCCCAAGCACATGCATTGATAGCTTTTTCTGTCAAACGTGCCATTATTCCTCACATTTGCTCTTGCAGAATAGCTAAGGATGCTTGGTATACACTTACCACATTGTACCAAGCTAGGAATGAGGCTCGTGTTGCTTACCTCCGAAAACAGCTGGAGAGTGAGCACGTGAATGAAGGTGATTCTATGGACTAACAAAGATCAAAGACTTGAAGGAACAATTGATTTTTGCTGATGAGGTTATACCCGATAGCTCACTTGTGCAAACCGTTTTGAATGGTCTTCCTGATTCATATCAGAGTTTTGCTTCTACTCTTCAATTGATGATGAAAGGCAATCCAAATGCCTTGTCATTTGAGGAGTTAGTCTCTGTTCTAATGCAGGAAGATCAATCCAGGTAGAATAGGTCCATTATGCATGTTGCAGATCAAGCTTTCCTGGCTAGTCAGAAGGGCAAAGGAAAATGGAGCTCTTCAACTAGTAAGCAGAAATTTGCTAATTCTGCACAATCGAAGAGGGAAGACAAAGATGAAATGAAAAAAGAAAAGCAGAAATTGTTTTGCGAGTATTGTAAAGGAAATGATCATATCATAAAGAACTGTCCAAAACTGGCTACTAAAGAGGTAAAGAAGAAAGAGGCTGGAATGGTTGTTGCAAAGGCCTCTACACCAAAAATAAAGTCTGCTAATCTTGTGCAGGAAGAAGAATGGGCCTTTACTATTGTTTGTAGTTTTGACCCATCTTCTCATGAGCAGTGCATGTCTACAGTAGCCTCAAATGTTTGGTACTTTGATAGTGGGGCGACCAAACATATTACCTCACAGCATAGTTTCTTCTCTTCACTCGAGTCTACCCCTACCGGGAATACTATTACATGCGCCAACAACTCCTCTTATCTTGTTATGGGAGTTGGTAAGATCATTTTGACTACTGCTGATGGTAGTTCTTTCACTTTGTCAGATGCTTTGTTTGTGACAGGGATCAAGAAAAATCTGTTATCAGTTTCTACATTAGCGAAGATTGGTTTGGTTGTGAAATTTTTCGATGACAGATGTACAATTCATGATATGTCAAATGGCAGCATGATTATTGCTTCTGGCATTTTCTGAATTTTTCTAGTTTGCTACGCCTGCAGAAATCTGAAATGGTGTCCTCTTTGCCAAACTTGAGGCACCTGGAAAACAAAACAATTTTTTCACCCCAATATGAATCCTTTAGGCTCACATTGGTAGTAGATCCATTTACTTAGTTCCAAACACCAAATACAAAGAGATTTTGAGATATTGGACATCTTCTATATGAGTTTATTGATGATTTTTCAAAGAAATGAGTCAAACATGGCACCGCATTCTTTGATCCATCGCTTCAAGCAACATAGTCATGAAATTGTGAGGCTTTCTACTCATAGATTCAAGCAATATGTAGATAGTGTCTTGCTGGGGAGGTTCCTTCCCAAGAAAAGTGGATTTCCCTCTTCTTGGATAGTTTCCTTGGTAGCGAATTGCAGGCGTTTGTCTATGTAAAGTGTTTGGAAACTCTAGATGCATGTTAGAAAGAGCACATAGATTTGGAAGGAAACTTGGCAAAATACCTTAAACTTTCTTAAGTTCAAACAAATTAAAACTCTTCTTCTAATAGTGGATCATAATTATCCTCTGTTGATGAACTTGTCAACATGGATAAAACCATGCATGCATGAAGAGTCATCAATGAAAGTCACAAAGTATAGGTAACTCTCAAATGAAGGTGTCTGCATAGGACCACAGATATCAATATGAACAAACTGCAATTTATGAGCATCTCTAATTGAAGCATCTTTTGGAGAGGAGGGAGGGTGTATTTTTTCCCAAATACAGCCTTCAAAGAAATTTTTAGAAGGTTCGTCAAGACTTAGATAAAAAGGACACCATTTTAGATTTCTATAGGCAGAGAAAAGTAACAAATTCAGATTACCAAATGGTGCATGCCAAGGCTTTGCATTTGAGATAGCCTAAAAATCATGAACTACAAATTTTGAATCATTCTCGTATTTTGCATAATCTATGAGCTTATACAGTCCATAAAACAAAATTCCACAAGCTATAATAACATCTCCATTAGAGATATCATGAACTCTCCATGTGTCATCAATAAATTTGACAACCATGCCAATCTAAGCTAGTGTTGAGATTGATAATATTTTTTTCTTGATCCTTGGCACATATAGTAGTTAGAATGATCTTTTTGACTCCCATTACAAGATAAGAGGAGTTGTTAGCACATGTAACAACTTTCCCTATTAGAGCAAGCTCAATTAAAGTCAAGAAATTGCACTACAAGGTAATATGTTTGGTTGCACCACTATCAAAGTACCAAATATCCAATTCTACTATAGACATAAATTGCTGATAAGAAGATGGATCATAGCTACAAACAATAGTAAGTGCCCATTCTTCAACCTGAACAAAATTAGTAGACTCTATTTTAGGTGTAGAGGCCTCCACAATAAACATTCTAGCCTCTTTCGTCTTTGCCTCCTTCGCAACTAGTTTACAATATTTATTTATGACATGATCATTTACCTTACAATACTTGCAAAACTATTTCTACTTTTCTATGTTCTTATCATCTTTTTCTTCCTTCTTTGATTATGTAGCATTAAAAAAAGATTACTTACTAGTAGATAAGCTTTGTTTACCTCTTCCCTTCTGACTATCTAAGAAAGTTTGATCTGCAACACACATAATTGACTTGTTCTGCCTAGACTGATCTTCTTGCAACAAAATAGAGAGTAACTCCTCAAATGTTAAGGCATTTGGATTTTTTTTCATCATAAACAAAAGAGTAGAAGCAAAAATATGATATGAATGTGGAAGACCTTTAAGAATAGTCTACACAAGTGAACTATTTGCAAGATTTCATCTGCAAAAATCAACTACTTCAAATATTTGATCTTTTTCAAAAAAATATTCCATTGAATCTCCTTCATTCATATGCTCACTCTCCAAGTAGTTTTGGAGGTAAGAAAAATGAGCCTTATTTCTTTCCTGGTACAATATTGTGGGAGTATTCCAAGCATCTTTTGGTTATCTACAAGAGCAAATGGCATGTTTGACAGAAAAAGCTATCAATACAAGTGCCTATGCATATCTACCATCCCAATGGAGTTTCTTTGTAGTAGGTGCAACAATAATTATAGCACAACCAAGAAATTTAAGATCATCATCTTCAACAGCATGTGCTTCACCTTCAATCATTGTATTTGTAGGTGTAGTAGGCCATTTTTCAAAACTCGACGCAACATTCCATAGAATGTTTGCTACCAATACATGATGCATCATGTTTGACCACAATGTGTAATTAGTACCATCCAATTTACCTTCAACCACCAACATAGGGAATACATCATTGCTTTTAGCCCTGCCTATTGACTAAATAGCTTGATACAAAAAATTGACTATATGTCAAAAAGTTGAATAGAAATACCATGTCATACTAGACTTAAACTTTGAGGCACTCGTATAGGCAAACCAAAACCTGTATATGTGTTTGGCACAAAAGGATGAAATTGGCCACACATTCATTGTGATAGTACATTTAGAGGCAAAATGAGCACAAATCAAAATTTTGATGTCACATGGCGAAGTTGTTTTGACCTCTTAAATGCCTCGAGTATGCTCACCAATTTTTATGTGATTTTGAAATTGTGACCAGAGGGGTATCAATGATGCCCTAGATGAAGTGGTGACTTGATCTGATACCAATTTTTGGAGTTTGAGGCTTTGAGAAGCATACAAATGGCACAAGGAAGAAGAATAATCTTAGAGAAAACACAATATTGAATGTATTACCAAGTGAATGTACAAAGATAAGTAACTCGTTAGGATTATAAACATTTATAAAAGCCAAGCAGAAAAAACCTTCTAAAGAGGGAAAAAATTGCCATGATAGTCCTAAGCATGTTCACACACATCACTACTAAAATATAGCAACAGTAAAAGGGTAATGCCTTTTACTACCTCAAATGCCAAGGTCAATTCAAAGACATAGTTTCAATTAGCAACAAGAATGCAAACAGTGTCAACTTCCAACATCAAAAAGAAGGAACTAGTTGTTCGACAACTCTGGGTTCCAATAAGAATCATAAATGCTCAACCCCACAACTCAAAGATGTGGATACCAAATCAGCTATTAGGAGAAGCTCCAAAGGAGCAAAAATATGACAAAATCAATTTACGAGAAAAAGCAAACTCAAAAAGCAAACGAGAGAAGGAAGAACCAATGGTCTCAACTCTAACAACAAACCATGCTCAACTAACTTGGAGACCAAAGGCCTTTTCAACAACAAAACCATAGAGTTTCCTTTTTTCCAAAAATCATTGAATGCCTATAACACTCTCATATCACACGTAGAAATAAAAAAATCCAAACATATGTTTGGAGAACATACCACCATCCATGATTGTAACAACTTTCATTTATGTGACATCTATCACAAACACCTTGTTCATGAAGTTTTCCATCACTTTTCCACTCCACACCACTATGAGAACTGAAGAGGGATCATCCAAAGGCTAGATTACACCCTAACGTATGACGAATGACTGCCATACTCACTAGAATGATTGAAGGTTTACTAAAAACAACACCAACTCATGAAGAAGATTTGAAGATGATACAAGAACTACAAGAATTTATAAGGTTGAAGACTGCACAAGCACTATTGATGAATGACACAAAATTATTATGACAAGTCCACAACAAACAATGGGTAGAAATGAACTAGATAAGAGGGGAGTTGCAAAATGTCAAGGCACAATAGACAGCATCTAAGCGAAGAATGGGGCAATTAAAGCAAATACTACATAGCCTGATGGAAGACAAAATTAAGTTGAGAACAAAAATAATTAAGTTGAGAACAAAAATAATTGCTTGATTTGTTTAGCCACAAATACAACCATCCCATCACAACTTCAATCATTGGGTTCACAAGCAAAAATGAATAGAACCAATCAAGAACTCAAATATTTACCAAGAAATGGCAAGAAAAGATGCCATAATTGTAGCGATACAAGCTCAGTTCTAGGAATTCCAAGAAAAGCCATCAAATAGTGCATAACTTGAACCAATTTTCAAAGAAATATAGCAAGCACAATGCCACATTCACCATCACCTGAACCAGAGTAGGAGCTACAACCCCTAGAAAGGATACTAACTATTGCATGGACTATCAAAGGCTAGTACAACATTAACAAAATTGCGATGATAGACATGGGTCAAGAAAAAAGGTACCAACAAATACAAGATCTATGCATAGAGTTTTAGAAGTCAATAATTGATTCTCACCTTCCCTAGGACATCAACGGGTCTTGGTTCAATAGAATCTATTTTCCATATCCACCACCATGAGCAACAATCAAGAGCACTACCTTAAAGGAATCTGAATCACTTCCACTTCACAAATTTACATTGTAGTTAAATCTTGAATATGTTCAATCAATCATATCCTATCAAGAAACCATGCATTTGCATGAAAGGAGAATTTCTAAGAGAAAATCCTCATCTTCATGAAGTATTAAACAAGGTCCCAAAACACTTGCAATACAATCCAATATATTTCCCATTTCCAGAAGAGAAATAGATGCTCATTGTCACTTCATGAGACCCAATCACAAGAACATGGATCACTGTTAAACTATCCTTACATTGCAGACCCACCAAAACATACAGCTACTAATGAACAAAATATGTTGATTACCTTTGAGCATTTGATTGAAAAGATGTGTAATGTCCCCAATCCCACTTGGATGATGCTCAGGAAGATTTTCATCATGATGCAAACATGCATCATATCATTCAAAGGAACACCAACAGCATACTTGAATAGGTAGGGATTTAGACATGAGAAATGCTTGATGGTATATGATGTAAGAGAGATCCTATTAATGCATGTAGAGATTTGATCCCACACATTTTGATATGTGACGAGGGGGATCTTTGACGCATGCCAAGATATTGCTACAGGAAATTTTCCAACCTTTGAAATCCAAAATTCACTCTTCTTTTTCCCACCTCTCTCCATAGATAGGATCTCCTTCTTGGCTTACATGCCCCTAACTAGATAAATCCTCGATTGATAATTTGGTTTCTTGTCAATCACCCACTTCATATTGTAAGGTAAATCTTTGGAGCCTTAGAGAGAAAACAATAGCCCTAGCCATTTTCATGAAACTTTGAATATTTCTTTTTACAATCTCATTTTGAGATGGAGTATGAGGTTATGTAACTTGATTTTTGATACCTTTTTTATTTAGAAATCACAACCATTAAACCCTAGACACATCTCATCAAAAGAGAGTGTGACTTTGAGTAAGATTAAAAACATATCCTTCTTTGAGAGTGACTTGGACTCAGAGAAAGTAGAACCAATTATGGATAAAAATATTGAGTTGGCTCCTAATACTTTTTGATATGCTTACCCACCTCAACTAGATAAATAGCTAGATTATCAAGATGATAAGAACATCCCATAATTTGTCTATTATGATAATCACATACTTACAATCTCTCTCTCCATCATCTTCATTTTCAAGTGGCAAGTTGAGATACTGAAAATTTGCTGTAGAATTGATGCTTATAGTCAAATTTGTACTTGGTAGACACATGGACCATATAAGAACCATATCTCAATAAATAAACCATGACAAATTAATGATAATGGTGAGACTATCACAATGGGTGAATTCAACAAAAGAAAAGCAGACTCTGACATTTTTTTCCATGTGTATCACTCTTAGAGGAGAATTTGTGGTAGCCATTTAAGGCAAGTGACTAGATTATGTCATAATGAAGTTGCAATATTGTTTTACTTAAACGTCTCTGCTAATGAAGCCTTTGGATAATGAAAAGTTACAAGGAACAGATTGTTGTTGTCAAAACCTTGACTATATTGAAAAATTGTGTGAGACCCAAGGATCCATCCACATAGTCAAATAAGGCGATAGAGGTACACATTTTTCCAATCAAAATATAACACATTCTGTCAATCAAAATATAACACATTTTGTTAATCAAATTATAGATCATCTTGTTCAAGAACTTATGATCATTCATAAATAATAAACTCCCTAACATCCCAAGTGAATGACTTATTAGAGAGTACTAGCATGGTTTTATGTACAAAATTCACACTATGCCATTCAGCCTTTTTTGGGACAAAATGTTATTCTTCTTATTGACATTTTAGCATCAACATTGAGGATTGCCTAACAATGCAATTGGATGCAATATGAGTTATCTAGCCACATTGACTCCTTAGGAAAGCTTCTAGAAGCCAAATTTCATCTAGTAACATGAATGTATGCCAAAAAAGCAAGCAGATGCATATTATGACATGAATATCAAGGAAAGGGATATTAAGAAAGGTGACGTAGGCTTAGAGTACATCTTGAAGAACACACAAAGAAACTAGAGAGACAAGGACAAGGACCATACATAATGCTTCAAGTATGCACGAGTTGAACGATTCAAAGTGCCACCTTGGATGGTGATACCTTTACAAACTATATTAGTGGATGCTTACTAGAGAATTTTTTTAATGTTGTTCAAAGAAGAATGATGAACTCAACTCCTTAAGGTTAAAAACCATTTCTAGGCAAAAGAAAAATTTTTCTCACAAAACAACAGTTAACTCCTTAAGGTTGGAAACCATCATCAAGAAGCACACGACCCAGGATGACAATAGATAAGATCTTCAATATATCAATCAAGTGGACCATGAGCAACAGAATAGCCACCTTCTTTAATAGGATGAATCAATTATTGAGATAAATATTCGGCTAGAGTGTATTAAAACACATGCCATATTGTACATAGGTGCATAATCTAATCTCATTTGGAGATCAGAAGCTCTACTGATAATTAATGAATTTTTCTCTACCATTGGCTAGTTTCAAGGCGATGGGAGAGAAGTAATAAAACCTATAGAACTCATGGTATCAACTTTTTACATAGGCAATGTCCTTATGCCTTCAAAATCTGCATCTTTTCTAAGGAACAAATGTTCTTACCACTCATATTTGTACATCCATGGATGGGATGCTATCATGATCCAATCTTTATGAAAGAGAATTTACTCCAATCCAAAAAAAAAAAGATCAAAGATTTTTTATTGTTCCATTTTTAATAATGTCTCAAGAGGAATCTATAGAGCACATAGAAAATGAATCATGTCTAAGGAGCATAATCCAAGGTCGAATCCCACTTTCAAGGAATTGAAACATCTATCAATCAATAAACAATGAAACATAGATGGTTACCCAAAGCTATAGATCATGCATTCGACCTTCCATCCTAGTCTTTCAAAAAAAATATAGTGCCCATCTGCAATTTACAACAATTACTTTATAGAGGGAGAGACGCTCCTATAAGTAACAACCTATTGTATAGATATGGGTCAAATCAAAAAAAGAAATGGGTTTTGAGAGTACAAAGACACTTGGAGAGCCCTTGGAGCTTATTGAAAAACCCTTGCGAAAGTATCTCCAAGA
The DNA here is from genome assembly GCA_020310875.1 of Ceratopteris richardii. Classification (NCBI taxonomy): domain Eukaryota; kingdom Viridiplantae; phylum Streptophyta; class Polypodiopsida; order Polypodiales; family Pteridaceae; genus Ceratopteris; species Ceratopteris richardii. Next base: position 151,371,739 of record CM035411.1, on the reverse strand, counting down.
CTATGAGTTGAACCCTTGAAATATTTCAAATTATTTACTCCCAATTGAAGGGTTTTGACCTCTAGGATTGATATCTCATAAGTGTATGGTATTTAACCCTTAGGGAGGCCTCTGAATCCTTAAGACTTGTACGTACAAGCTTGGGAGAAATCCTTCTAGAATCCATGTGAGAGCCATGTGATTCCATGTGATTTCTAAAGCTAAAATCCCTTCAACTAGCATCCATGTGAGAGGGGACACTTAGCAAGCTCTCCACATATTTTCTCCCATGGCCTAGTGGTATATATATGGATGGAGTTGGTTGGGTGGATACGTGCATCTCTCACCCCTTATGGGCTTATATTATGCTCTAGGAATTCCTAGTCTTACTAGTTTCTTAGATTGTTACTTTACCCTTTCATTTGTTGTGATACCACACTAGTATTCCGAGCAAGCCATTTTTATTTTTTAGGACATATTCGAGTAGAATTCATTGTTCACACAAGGTATCTATGAAGACCTTTTTATGCCAACAAAAGAGAAGCCTTACATCCCCTTATTCATAGGAATCTCGCGCAATTTTGGAGTCACATAGGATCGAAGTTGACCCCTTTTAGACAAAATGTGGATGGGTGCCTCAAGAACTGAGGCAGGGGCTACACTCTTCTCTTTTATGTAAGGTGATGAAAGAAGAAGTCCCATGCATTATATAGAGGCATAACATAGAGTTTTTCCTTCATATGTGAGATATCATCAACCATTTCAGCCTTTCCATTGAGTTGGCATGCACAGCAGTTCTCTCTATTTTTTTCTTTTGCCGATCTTCTATTTTGTTGTGCATATTTGTAGCCCAAGAGCTTGCACTTTCCTTCTTTTGTTTCTTATGGTGAAGTTTCTCTTCACTGATAATATTTATGGGATTGTATTACTTGAAAGGGGCAAGAAAATAGTTTTATCTTTTTTCTCTTTTTTCTAAAGAACCAAGAGTCTATTTCTTCTCCTCTTTTCTTTGAAGAAAGAATAGTATGTGTTTTATTCTTTTACATATGAGAAACACCAAATCTCTTTTGACCATGTTTTCTGTTTTCTGCCTATCCAAATATTGGATAATCTTGAGCATTTTTGGAGCGTTATGAATCAAGAAGTTCAACATGAAGATGGCGGATGGCTCCTCCCAAGGGACAAAGGATGGAAGTAGCTTTGTATAAAGCTAAGTATTTTGTTAAGTTATGTTTTATTTCTAAATCTTGTTTATCTTTCATTATCTTTGCATATATGCTCATAATTGAATCATAGAGTAATCATTGAATCATAATTGAATCATAATCTAAGTGCACATGCAAAGATAAGGTCTTTGAAATCAAGCACTGTAAGCACTTACATGCACCTATGGACTGAAAAGAATGGATGTATGTACATTTTCTTTTTTTTACCAAAAGAATAATTTCAATGCACAAGTTTAACTTTAAAGCTTTCCTTTCATCAAAAATAGTTTGGATGCACAAGAGTATGGGCATTAGCATGACGATGCATCTAAGAGAAGTGCATAAACATGTGCACAAAGAGAAGGGCATGCGCATGAAGTTAAGGATCAATAGAATCATTGATAGTATGCATATACGTACATGCATTTATATTCCTTTCTTATTCGAGTGTGTGATGGAAATGATAAAGTGAACGTGGTCTTAAATAGATAGTTCATTCCTTGGTAGAAGACGACCTTGTGGAAGAAGAAAATTTAACGTATTTGCAAAATCAAGGAACTTAGATTTTGCAATTTACCAAGATATTCCTTCTTCAAGTAACATTTATAGTTAATGTAAAGTTTACAATAAAGTGATATCTATTTCTAGCTCCATTGAAAGGGAATAAATGAGTTTGGATACATTCTCTTGCCACATAAAGCACCCGAAGATGTATAACTTATTCAATTACTTAGATTATTTCTTTAAAATTCTTCTCATGTCAAAGCTTTTTCATTATGACATGGGTCAAATCTCATGTATTTGCAACAGAACCTAGCATACTCAATGCTAACTCTAAGTATAAGATATACTTAGAGATGGTTCCAAAAGAATCTTTTAATGAGATGTATTAAGTGGATGGCACTCAAATATATCTGATGTCTTCAATGACATAGATTTTTTTTTAGATTTTTAAGGCACATTCATACATTACCTTAGAGATCCTACAATAATACTATTCTAAGTATAAGAGATACTTAGAGGTAATTAACTGAAAAAGGTTCCAAATGATTCCTTCATAATACATCCTAAATAGGATGGCACCCCAAAATTACTTTATAAGTCTCATGATGTACATTTCTAAGTTGATGTTCTCAAAGGCACTGATGTAGAAAGCTTTCTTTCACCAACTCGAATGATGGAAAGTATTCACGGCATCATGAAAATTTGAAATCTCCCTCATCTTGGAAGAATTTCCAAGTTAATTTAAGGCTTCCCTAAACTCAAGAGATTCGCACCTCAAGAAAGCCAAGTAAGGTTTTCTTTAGTAGATGCAATGGTTCCTAATGGAAGGAACTAAAAGCTCTCTAGGTACAATGATGAAATGGAAAGATTTTTCTTATTTCATAGTACCTTCAACACTCTTATGCTTTTTCTATCCTAGAAAATTATATTCACCTCTCCCAACATAGATAGACATGAACTTGCATTGTTGGGAAACATGAGATTTCAAGAGCATTCCCGAATAAGTTCATGAGTACATTAGGATAGGTGATCGTCAAGCTGCCTCTAGAAGATGTTTATCGATTACCAAAACTAGAATTCCTTTTTCGTTCATCTTCTAAATACTTTCAAGACTTTGACAAGCATAAGAATGGTTGAATAGTCCAATGATGGGAGGATTCATTGCATTGACTCTTTAGTTATGAATGAAGCACATAGATTTTACACTTTTTTAGGACAAAATTTCTTCACGGAGGGGAAGAAAGTACCAAAAATTATTAATAATTTGAACAATTAATTCCTTAAAAAGAAACTTGGAATGTAGAAGATGGGAGGAAGTTGCTCAGAAAACAATTCCACGCCATGCTAAAGTCAATGGAAACTAGGATCCCATCAAAATCACAAATGATTTTGAAAAAGGTGGTTGTAAACCATGAGGTCGAATAAAACATGTCAAAGATTATACTTCTCTAAAGGAAAGTAACAATGAGATATGCAATTCTGAATTCCAATTATTTAGTGTTCAACCATGGTAAACGGTACTGATGGATCCATGAAGATAGTCACTTATGGATGTGTAAAGTAGTTGAAACTGAGGAGAAGCACCTAGAAAATAGCAAACCAAGAACATCAAAGAAGACTAGACCCTTAGAAAATCTATCTAGCCTACCCACCAATGGTATTCGTAGATAAGGAATCGGAGCCTCATGGTTGATCAAAAATACTCCTAACCATGAAAATTATCATCAATGAGGAACAAAGGACCCCTCATTGTGACAAACATGGTTAAAATATACGATTATTCATGTGTAAACCAATATAGGATGAAGTAGAAGAAGAATCATTTTTTTATGGACACCTTTGGAAAATATAAAGAGGAATACTTGTATTTAGTAAGAGCCAAGGACCCAAAAGAAGACATCATCAAGAGTGAGAAAACCTCAACCCCCAAATTTGAAAAAATAAAAGAAAAGGAGAAGAAGAGAAGTAAGAAACCCTCGCAATAAGAGCAAGAATCATTATTCGAGGTACCAAAAACTTCAAGAAGTATAAGATTGATGATACGAAAATCATGGTGAGGATGTCGAAAAGAGAAGCCTTGACAAGAGAAGTGTATGAAACCAAGGAAGTAGCAAAGAAAGTGGTTGTGACAATTGAAGACCAAGAGGAAAGATGGATGTACATAAGTGATGAATTAAACCCTAACGAGGAGGAAGAAATAACAACTCTATTGCGAGAATGTAGGGATGCATTCATCCAAAAGTACAGGGACTTGAAAGGGGTAGAGCCACAATTTTTTTCTCATAGGATCCCCATGACCCCTAAGGCAAAACCCATGAAATAGAGACCCTACACATATAATGATACCCATTTTGCTAAGATCAAAGAAGAAATTGATAAGCTGAAAGAAGCTGGATTTATCTATAAGATTGAGCATATGGAATGGGTATCCCCCCATCATGCTTGTGCCCATGAAGAAAGGATAGTTACATGTTTGTATTAACTTGAAAAACGTTAATGTAGCCACAATCCAAGATAGGTATCGGCTTCCTATCACCAAGAAATTGTTAGAACAAGTTGTGGGCAATGAAGTTGTAAACTTGATGGATTTTAAGGCTTCAATCAAATAGTCATAGCCCTAGAAGATCAGCATAAGACAACTTTTTCCACTCAATTGGGTATCTATGCCTCTTATGCGATGTCGTTTGGACTCATCAATGCACAAGCCATCTTTCAAAGATTGATGTGTGACCTGAAAAGATAGAAGTTTCCCTTTGGAGTTATAGCAATTTGCAATGGAAACAATCCCCTTGTTATTAAAGTATCTCGTTGTTGCACCTGAAGAATAGGCAAGGGGTGAATTTGTTAAGGACCAATATTGAGACAACAATGCAAAGGAGTTTCCAACATTGTCTTCCATTCCATTTCAACCTAAATGCATCTTGCTTAAAGCTTTGGAGCAAAACAATTAACATAAGTGAAGGAGTTTGTAATGGAGCATGAGAAAAGAACTTGTTTCATGTATCTAGTTTCCAACTTCCCTTATAGTGCACCACATCATTTTCTATAAACCTCCAAGAGTCCAGAGGGGTCTATGAGAGGAGGTAATACGCATTATAAAAGTTTCCCACATCGCTATTATGTGAGAATGAAGATGTAGAATTCCAAGACCACCTCTAAGCTTGGGCTTGCACACATGATCCCATGTTGAAATCACCAATGCACAGTTGTGTTTTTTATTATAGAATAAGTTTTTTATCAATCAATTAAATATATGAAGATGGTACTTCTTCCAATCCAATAGTAATAAATAATGCATAACATAAGGCTACAAAAAAGCTTGGACTATTCTTATTCTAACATGCAATTGCCACTGCGAATCATAACATAACTCCATTCACATTTGACTTTACTGAATACCCAATGCATTTTGTCCTTGGTGGAAATATTTATACCCAGACGATATCCCAAATGTTGAAAGACAATTCCTCTGTCAACTTTAGTTCCTTGTCAACATAGGGAATCAAAGTGTCGCACAAAAACATTAACAAGAGCCAATTTTCCCATATTAGTACATAAAGCACATGCCTCCAATAAGGGACTCAAAGATGTAAGAATGTTTTGAATGCTTTCATCATCTGCTTTTGCAAAAATGAAAATATCATCTACGAATCCAATTGTGATGTGTTGTCCCATACATTGAAATACCATGAATATAATTCAATTTCATTATGGCCTCCAATAAATAAAACATGAATAAAAGAGAGGATTGAGTGGACATCTCTAATGTATAGAATGTTCGATGAGAAAAGAAGTAAAAAGCCTTCCATTGATCTCCACTTGAGAAGCATTGTCTTGGGCTAAGATATAAATCAAACGATAGAGTTTAGCCCCGAATCCAAGTTTCTTGAGAACTACTGCAATGAAATCCCATCGTATGCAATCAAAAGCTTTCTCAAAATCAACTTAGATACCAATCACTTCCTGATCGAAGGAAACATCATGTTCCATCATAATCTGGGTCAAGAAAACATTATCATAAATCAATCTTTTATTAATGAACCCAATCTGCGAAGGATAAGCTACATTATGAATTATCGGTTTGAGTCTTAGAACAAAGACTTTGGCAAATATTTTATAAATAATATTCATTAATGTAATGGGTCTCCAATCTCCAATATGCTTAGGGACATTCAAATTGGGAATAAGTTTGATTTTCCTCAACTTGAATGAGTAAGGCATCTTTTGATCCCTCCATATTTCATTATGAACATGGAGAATCAATGTTTTAAGAGAAGGCCAAAATATCATCACAAATTCTTTGGTGATACCGTTCATTCCTAGTGTTTTTCCATTCTTGACGGAGCGAAAAGCCATAAGAGTTTCCTCTTCAAGTATACATTTTTCACAAGCATCAGCCATCCAAGAGTCAAGAACTTGAGTATAAGCAAGGGACCCTTGAAGAGAGGTGAACCATGTATAATGAATTATATACAAAGCAACGAACATTTTTTTTGAAGTCTTATGCACAAACATCAGCTATAGACTTCCCATCATGAAGGTTTTGTCCATCAATCTCAAATAGGGAAATAATGCTTTTCGCATATTTGGCACGCAAAAAGTCCAAAAAATATTGGAATTCACATGGAGATAATTTGCTTCTATACATCTAGCTCAAACTTTGGAAGACTGGTACATTGCTTTCAATTAAGTGAAAACATCTATAAGCATCGCATAAACAAGTGTAATCCCTCTCTAAAAGGAGTTGTCCAGAACCAACATTTTCATCTTGCATACCTAGCACAAGGAATTCCTATTTCATACATGCGGAAATCTTTAACCAAGACCACCTCAAATAGACCATGACTACAATAAAAAATTGACTATCACTTCTTTCTCCACATTTGCATTGATGGCATGAGCCACATCCACTACCAAGGGTATGTGTGTGGTTAAAACAAGGAGCAAACCCCTCTCGTAAAACATAAGAGCCCATTTCCAAATCAAAGATATCCACATCAACTCTCCAATCTCCTTGTACATTTTCATCTTGGGTCAATGCACCTTCCATCATACATTTCAACTTGGCCACATCCACATCACTTGATAAAGGTGTTTGAGGAACCACATTTGCATCTTGTGATGCATTTGAAACTGCAATAGTACCTTCAATATTTGGAGAAGTTTCCAAAATATAAACCTTTTTTGTGTCAACTAAATTCAAAATCCTTTGAGCTGCCCTTCTCTATTGCAAATCACTACTTCACAGTGGTAACTTTCTAAAGCAGACAAAAACCTATCGAAAACCCTTTTTCTTCTTTTCTTGTAAGGTTGAAACTATGCACATGAATACTCTTGTGCAACTGCACAGCAAAACCTAACGAAAGTCTTCTCTGAAGTTGTATTGCAACAAACTTTTGCACTCATGTGAACCCTAAAAGAGGACTCCAAGCGAAGTTGCCACAGACCCTAAATCCTTTCAATATTCACTCAATTATGTGCAATGGACATGAAGCCCTTGTTCGATAGAAGTATTGAGAAGAACAACCATGAACCGACTAATGACTGCAATGAAAACCCTCAACCTCAACCTTGGCCTCGGCCTCGATCAAGGGAGACTCCCTTTCTCCCCCTACCTCTCTCCCTCCCTCCTCCCCCTCTTCTCTCTCTCTCCCTCTCTCTCCCTCCCTCACCCCCCTCCCTCCCTCCCTCCCTCCCTCCCACCCTCCCTCTCCCCCTCTCTCTCTCTCTCTCTCTCTCTCTCTCTCTCTCTCTCTCTCTCTCTCTCTCTCTCTCTCTCTCTCTCTCTCTCTCTCTCTCTCTCTCTCTCTCTCTCTCTCTCTCTCTCTCTCTCTCTCTCTCTCTCTCTCTCTCTCTCTCTCTCTCTCTCTCTCTCTCTCTCCCTCTCCCCCTCTCCCAAGAGCGAGTGGGACTTAAAATAAGTTGGCCCGGAGGTCGGTTGTGTAGCGAAAGCGGGACTTAACCCAAAAGATAGAAGGGACAGAAGCCAAAGGCAAGCCGGCCCGATGGTAGGTTGTCAAGTCCAAGGTTGTCGATTTCCAAGAGGTAAAGTGGCTCTCCATTGCCACACACATCCAAAGCCCCTTGAGTGAGCGGTCAAGATGACGGACAAGTCGGCTCAGTTGCCGGGCATCTACCCTCGATGCAAGGACATCCGACGTTCTCGTGAAAAGTGAGGAAGGGAAGGCTCGGCACTTATGCCCTTGGTGCTTCATCACTTGGACGTTGGGGGCATTCCTAACTGGTCCACCATCTAAAGGCATGCACAGTTACCACTCCCCTTATAGTTACACACAATTCGATGCAACAAGGCAAACCACCCAAGCACCATGCTCGGCTGGATAGAAAACCAAGGAGAGGCAAAGGGGCATGACATCCATCACCTCTCTGATAGATTTCTTGTCTTCGAGAAGTTCACCTACGAGCCCTAGAATTATTCATGTTTGCAGTGAAGTCAAGGGTGAAAATTATGATGGCCAGGAGACTCTACATGGTGTTCTTACCCTCTAATTTTGGGGCAGTGGCCTTAGTACCATGGGTTGTTGTGCGAATGCATATCGAAGGGAAACTTAACTTATGCAAGTGAGGTGTGAACCTAATATCGCTGGTTTCACTTGGAGCAAAAGGGACTACTTAGGATTTACAAGGACGGCATGCCCCACTCCAACTGCATCGAGACATGCCAAGCTCCACATGAACCCCTCTAAGTCAAATCAATATTGGTCATCCATATGCCCTTTGCCATCAAAAGTGTTGGTGCATTTTACTCAAGCCTACATGCTTGATATTATTTGATTTATGTTCATATATTTAGTCATGTGAACACCTCTTGTAAAAGAGTACATTTATCTCTTGTAATTGTGAAAAAGAAAAAAGAAAAAGAATGGCTTACCTCATCCATGATGTAAAAAGCAAATTCGTGGCTCTGACTACCTAAAACCATGAACTAGTGAGTTGAGGGAATATTTGCTAACTTTGGGGATCACTTTTAGGTGGAGCCATTCGAATTCGAATTCAAAACTCCCTCCAAAAATAGTTATAAAAAGAGCAAGAAGGAAGTGGTGATTAACAAGCCTTGTACGTAACCATTTCATGTCATTTTGTAGAGATTGAAGAGCTTACTCCATAGATCTTGCCAATGTGATTGTAATCATATGTTATACATTCATCATTCTCTACTTCTCTGTTTTGTTCTCTAATATACTCACTCAGAGCAGTAACTTCAGAAGCTCATATCTCAAGCTCTACTCACCCTTTTTCTGAGTTTTAAAGTACGTGGATTTCTCTATAATTCTAGTTTCTGAACACAAAATTTCATGGTCATTGGAGTTAAATTTTGGGAGAAATCTGCATTTTATTGCTCATTGGTCTATCTCTGTAGAGCCCTGAAAATGGTGGGAGTGTTCTTGATGTTGATGAATCTTGTTCTCAGTGCTAAGTTGATCATTTGAAATTTTTTAGATTGTATTAGCAAGATACCTAAGTCTATTCACTATGCCCAAAAGGAATTTATCTAATTCCTACCAGGTTGAGAGCACTGTTCATTTTTTCCAGCAGGTGTATGTTCAAAAATAGCAAGTTTTGGGAGCTAGTCATTTCGCAACTAGTATGTCTTGACTTAAACTTTTGAGATACATGTTCCAAAGTACTTGGCTGATATTTTGGTGGATTTAGGAAGCTCAAAGGGTCTACTAATCAACTCTAAAGTCTCAGTTGGCTGGTGTGAAGCCGGTTGTAGCAGCACCAACTCATCTTCGGATTGCATCCACCATCTCTCTTCACAGTGGTATCAAAGCATAGTCAAGCAACATGGGAGATGGATTTCCATCAACAATTGACAAATTGGATCGAAAAAACTACCCAGCATGGTCTCTAAGGATGGAGGCTTACCTTCAAGGGAGGAATCTATATGGTTTCATATCTGGAGATGAAGCAATGCCAACCATGAGGAACAAAGGGCAACCATCACATGAAGAAGTGGAAAGACTTTCAAATTGGTGTTTGACGGATGCACTTGCAAGGTCCTATATTCTAAACTCAATCTCTGATTTTCTTTTACCTCATGTAAAGGGATGCAAGACATCAAGAGAGACCTGGAATGCACTTGCTTCTTTCTTCTCCTCCAACACTCGAGCAAGGAAGAACCAATTGTGGGTAGATTTCACAACAATGAAGAAAAGCCCGAAGCAAAGTGTGACTAATTATGTCACAAAGATGGAGATTTCCGACCAACTTGGAAGCATTGGAGAGGTAAGTGAATGGGAGAAAATCATTAGAAAAATCATAAATGGAATCAAAGCAGATGACAAGTGGGAGTCATTCACAACAGCCATGGATTTATACATGGATATGCATGTACCCGACCTCAACACACTCATGGGCCAACTCTTCACTCATGAAGATAAGATTAGCAAAGGTGGTGAGTCCTCAAGAGGTAATCAAACTTTTGCCTTATACTCTGATAAAGCTAAGGTCAAGGACAAGTCAAAGAATAGGAAGAATGAAGATGAAGGTAGCTCTTTCCAAGCAAACTTTGCAGGTAGAGGAAGAGCTAGAGGAAGAGGCAGAGGTTGAAAGCAAGGCAGGGGGAGATTCCAATCATCTCAACCTTGCAATATATGTCGTTTATCTAATCATACTACTGAAGAATGTTTCAGGAACCCGAGGAACTCAAGAGGAAGAGGATTCAATAGAGGTGGCTATGGATCAAATAGAGGTAGATACAATGGAGGCTACAACAACAACTACTACAACAACAATCACAACAACAACAACTATCAAAGTGGCCATAGAGGAAGAAGAGACTACAATAACTATGCAAAGGACCAAAGTCAAGAAGATTCATTATTGATTATGAATCTATCAGTGAAGAAGGGTAAGGATGATGATCACATCTTTTACATTGATTCGGGATGCTCAAATCATGTAGCAGGAAATGTGGCTTTACTTTCTGATTTGGAAGATCCTCATAACAAGCATGAAGTGCAAACAAGAGATGACACAAAGCACTCAGCGGAGAAGATAGGTAATGTGAAGACATCAGATGGGAATATGAACCTCTTAAGCAAAGTCTTGTATGTCCCTACAATTACCAAAAATTTAATAAGTGTTGGACATATTGTTGAAAAAGGATTGCAGGTTAGATTCAACAAATTTGGAGCATATGTTGAAGACCCAAGGCAAGGATTTAAAAGGATTACCAAAGGATAAAAGGCAGGAAGGCTTTTCACTTTTGAAGTGGAAGATACAAAGAACATAGCTTTGTTTAGCTATGGATCTCAAACTCTCACAGAGTTGGAGGTATGGCACAAAAGGCTTGCTCACCTTGGTGAAAGAACACTCAAACAAATTTGCAGGGACCAAAGTGTACTTGGTTTGCCTAATATCACAAGGCAACACATGATTTATAAGTGTGAAGCTTGTCAACTCAGCAAGGCTCATAGACAACCTTTCAATAAGAAGGGATATGTGTATCAAAATCCTTTGGATCTAGTGCACACAGATGTGTGGGGTCCAAGTAAGGAGCCATCTATATCAGGCTCAAGATATTATGTGTCTTTCATAGATGATTGTAGCAGGTGGACCATTCTGTTTTTCATGAAGCATAAGGATGAAGTGTTTAATTGCTTTAAGAAATATGTTGCTCTTGTTGAAAACCAAACAGGTAGGTCTTTGAAAAGACTCAGATCAAATGGTGGAGGAAAATACTTCTCTTTTGAATTTGATGACTGCTTGCATGAAAGAGGCATTAAAAGGGAAGTCACTAGAAGGTATACACCCAAACTCAATGGTGTAGCAGAGAGGAGAAACAAAGCTATTATTGAAGCTGCAAGGTCCATGCTCAATGAAAAGGCATTGCCAAACTACCTATGGGTAGAGGCTGTGTCTACAGCCACATATCTCATAAATAGACTTCCATCTAAGTCACTAGATGGAACCACTCCATATGAAGTGTGGAATGGAAGAAGACCTAGTCTCAAGCATTGTAAAATCTTTGGATGCTTAGCCTATGCTCACATTCCTTCTCAAGTAAGAGGGAAATTGGATCCCAAGGCAGAGAAGTGCATATTTATTGGTTATGATCAAAACCAAAAAGGATATAGATTGTACAATCCAACCAATAAAGGATTTTATGTGAGTAGAGATGTAATTTTTTATGAGAACAAATCATGGTTTGATGATGACAGGAAAGTGAAGCTGCCTTATGACTTGGATGAAGATTTTCCATTACTTCAACCAAAGGAGCCAAAGCAAATTGAAGAAAGTGATTCGGAGATAGACCTAGAATACTTGGAAAGACTAAAGCTATGGAAGAACAAAGGTAAAGCAAAGATGCAAGATGCTACATGTGTTCCCGAGAGCTCACATCAACCACTTAGAAGGTCTTCACCAAGCACTCAATCTAAATTGCAAAGGATTCAACCAATGAAGAACCTACCACATTTGAAGAAGCACAAAGCAAGAAAGCTTGGAGAGATGCAATGGATGAATAAATGGAAGCCTTGAAGGAGAATGACACTTGGGAGCTTGTACGTAACAATCCATCTATGACGGTAATTGGATCTCGATGGATATATAAAATCAAGAGGAATCCAGATGGAAGTATAAATAGACATAAAGCAAGGTTAATTGTTAAAGGGTTTGCTTAAACCCACGGTATTGATTATGAGGAGACTTTCTCTCCTATTGCAAAAATGCCTACAATTAGGGTTATCATTAGTCTTACTGCATCTAGAAATTGGAAGCTCTATCAACTTGATGTAAAGAATGCTTTCTTAAATGGATGGATTTCTGAGGAAGTATATATGGCACAACCTCCTGGATATGAGGATGCACATCATCCTAACTATGTATGAAAATTAAAGAAAGCCTTGAATGGATTGAAGCAAGCACCAAGAGCTTGGAATTTCAGATTGGTGACATATTTGCAGGACCAAGGATTCAAAGCTAGCACGGCGGATACCTCTTTGTTCATAAAGAGGAATGGATCTGAAGTGATCTATTTATGTGTGTATGTTGATGATATTATTATCACAGGCAATTATCTTCAAGGAATCAAATAGGTAAAGACTCAAATGAAGGAGGAGTTCAAAATAAGTTACCTCAGACCACTCACTTATTTTCTTGGATTGGAGTTAATCTACACAGGTTCAGGTATATACATCACACAAAGGAAGTATGTGCATGACATGCTCATCAAGTTCAAGATGGAGAACACCAAGTGTGCAGGTACACCTATGGAGCAAAATCATAAGCTTAGTGCTTATGAAGAAGAGCCAATTGAAGACATCACAAGCTATCAAAGCTTGGTTGGAAGTTTGAACTATGCAACACTCACAAGGGTGGATATATGCTATGATGTTAGCATATTGAGGCAGTTTATGCATAAGCCGAGAAGACAAAATATGGAAGCAGCCAAGAGAGACTTCAAGTACCTAAAGAGAACTATGAATGAAGGTTTGTTTTATCCATTTACTTCAGATATTGAGCTAAAGGTCTACTCAGATGCAGATTGGGTCGGATCTAGAGATGATAGAAGAAGCACATCCGGGTATGTATCATTTGCAGGTTCAAAAATCATTTCTTGGTCATCCAAGAAGCAACCAAGCGTGGCATTATCTTCTACTGAAGCCGAATATAGAGGTTTGGCTAATGCAACTCAAGAAATCATGTTGTTAAAGTCCTTGTACACAGATCTTGGACTTCATTCTTCAACACCTCACATTTTTTGTGACAACATAAGCTCACTACATGTTGTAACTAATCCGATATACCATGCTAGAACCAAGCATATTGAATTCCACTACCATTATGTAAGGGAGAAGCTAATGAGCAAGGATATTCAACTATCCTATGTCTCCACAGATATGCAATGTGCAAAGCTCTTGATGGTACAAAGTTAAGTAGATTCAAGTTGATGATTGGCTTGCAGGAAATCAAGGACATTTGAAGATATATTTGGAGGCCAAGCATGTTAGGCTTGCGGGGGAGCTGTGTTACACTTATGTGTTCCTCAAGTAGCTTTGATGTGAACCTTTTCCCTATACATGGGCACTTTTTACTCTAGTGCTGGCCAGAGTTTTTTCCCCATGTTACCACATACTTGATACTCTCATATGTGGTGGTACTTTGTACTTAGGGATACTATTCAGCTCTTAGTTCAGTTCCGTTCATCGTCAATAGAGAGAGTTATTCCAGCCATCGTCTTCTCTGTGTGTCTTGTTGTGTTTGTGCTCGTTGTGTGTGCTCGTTGTGTGTGCTTCTCGTGTGTCTCTCGCACTTCTACACACACCCAACAGTGGTATCAGAGCAGATTCAGCTCGTTCTCAAATTTTGGTTTTTTGCATCGTAGCGTGTGTGCACTTTTAACAGTGCAAATCCACTTCGGAGCATAGCACAGTGAATTTCAGCAGCCAAGAGACATTTCCGTCAGGTGCGCTGGGGTTTTACCCCCATTTCGAAGCCATTCGTGCAGTCAGAATTGCCATCAGAGTGATAGTTTGTGAGTTGAAATTTCAGCATTCATTTCAGCTTTCATCGAAGAGAAGATTTTGTCACGTTCTTGTTCTTTTGTGAAATGGAGAGCAGCAATGACTTGTTTGGCATGCTTCAAGTTGAAGATAAGCTTGATGGGACCAACTATCCGATGTGATCTTACATGATGAAGCATGTTCTTGTTGCAAAACAACTTTGGAACATAGTGGCTGATGTAGATTGAAGACCGGCAGGTGCTTCTACTTCACAGTCTACTGTCATAGATGGAGCTTCTTCTTCGAGTATAGTGGTTTCTCCTTCTCCACCTACACACGACCAGCTTAGATGGGATGGAAAAGATGCTCAAGCTCATGCTTTGATTGCGCTTTCAGTGAAGCATCATATAGTTCCACACATTCGGTCATGTTCTACATCGACACAGGCATGGGACACTCTTGCTTCTTTGTATGCCATGCGTAATGAAGCACGTGTTGCATACTTGAGGAAGCAACTTGAGGATGTATGTATGGCTGAAAATGAGTTAGTGGATGTGTATGTGACACGCATCAAGGACTTGAAAGAGCAATTGGCAAACATAGATGAGATCATTCTGGATGCATCACTCATTTCTACATTGTTGAAAGGATTACAGTAATCTTTTCAAAGCTTTGCTACTACACTTTGTTTGGTTGCAAAAGGAAATCCTAATATGTATGCATTTGATGAGGTTGTGTCTCTTCTTTTGCAAGAAGAGCAATCTAGAGTGAATAGAAGTGGTTTGATTGAGGGAACACAAGCACTTGCTATCTCACAAAAGGGGAAAAGCAAGTATGGTCCAGCTTTGGGTTCATCAAAACCAAAGCCTCAACCTTCCTCTTCCACTCATTCCTCTAATGATGGTGATTTGCAAAAGAAGAAGAGATGCAAATATTGCCGGAAGGCTGGTCATACTATTGATGAGTGTAGAAAGCTTGCTAAACGCAATGAAAAGAAGAAGGAATCTGGCATGTCTATTGCTAAAAATTCAGCAAATGCAAAAAATGATGAAGCTAACATGGCTCAAGATTTTTGGGCATGTGTTGTTACATGTCATTATGATGCTTTTTTGCATTCTAAATGTATGGTTGTGAGTGAGGCTGATTCGTATTGGTTCTTTGATAGTGGTGCTTCAAAGCACATAACATCATGCAAAAGATTTTTTGCCTCTTTGAAAGATGCACCCAAAGGAGGACATGCGGTGTGTGCAACCAATGCCTCTTATCCTATCATTGGAGTAGGAGAAATTGAGCTTACGGCTGCAAATGGAGGTGTGATTCTCTTGAAAAATGCATTGTATGTGTCCGGTATCAAGAAGAACTTAATTTCAGTTCCCTTGAATGTCAAAGTTGGACTTCATGTACACTGTTGATGATAAGTGTATGGTTCATGATTTTAGCAATGGCGATGTTATCATGATGTTCGGTACATTATGTAATGGTTTGTATCGCATGAATACATACAATAGGGATGCCTCGACTGCCTTGGTTGCTCATACTTCTTCCATGGCTGAAATGGAGCTTTGCCATGCTCGTTTTGGTCACTTGAATTTCAATAGTTTGCTTTACTTGCAAAAGAAGGACATGGTTATTGGTTTTCCTACACTTGATTCCATTGAAAAGCATGCACGTGAAGGTTGCATTCTTGGAAAAATGCATCGTGCTTCTTTTCCAAAAGATGTTCATACACACACTACAAGAAAATTGCAGCTTGTTCATAGTGATGTATGTGGTCTCGTCAAAACTCCATCTTTTGGGAAGCATGTATATTTTTTTACCTTCATTGATGATGCTACTCGCCATACATGGGTGTATCCTATGAAAGCAAAGAATGAGGTATTTTCTTGCTTCAAAGCATTTTTAGCTATGGCTGAAAATTTTTCTTCACAAAAGCTTTTGACTCTACGCACGGATCGTGGTGGTGAATACATGTCACATGAGTTTAATGCTTTTCTTCGTGAAAGAGAT
Source organism: Ceratopteris richardii (assembly GCA_020310875.1). NCBI lineage: Eukaryota > Viridiplantae > Streptophyta > Polypodiopsida > Polypodiales > Pteridaceae > Ceratopteris > Ceratopteris richardii. The sequence goes on along the minus strand of CM035411.1, from coordinate 151,355,574 downwards.
ATTTCACACCAATGTACAATGCCATATACTCCTCAGCAAAATGGTGTTGCCGAGCGTAAAAATAAAACTCTACTTGAAATGGCACGATGTATGGTTAAAGGAAAGCATCTTCCTAATAAGTTTTGGATGGAAGCGGTCATGTGTGCACATTATGTGTTGAATCGCTGCCCTACAAAAGCATTGAGATTCGTCACTCCTTATAAGGTTGGAATGGTCATAAGTCTATGGTTATTCATATGCGTGTGTTTGGTTGTTTGGCATATGCTCTTGTGCCATCACAACAATGTCACAAACTTGATGACAAGGCAAAGAAATATATATTTGTTGGTTATAGTGTTGAAAGTAAGGGATATCGTTTGTACCATCCATTAACGAACACAATTATTGTGAGTCGAGATGTGGTATTTGTTGAAAATTCAGTTTTCCCTCTACTCGAATGCAAAAAACAGCAACTAGTTAGCTCACAAGATGTGTTCGATACACTCATGCCTTTGTTCCAAAATGGTGCGGTTGACTATGGCTATGTAGACCAACCAACTGAAGCTCAAAGGGCTGAAAAATTCCAGCCAAATAGGGCTGAAAATGCAGAGAATTTCCAGCCAAACATGGCTGAGAAATTTTAGCCAAAAATTATCAAAACCACTAGAAATTTCCAGCCACATATGGCTGAACATTTGCATCAAAATATGGTTGACAATGACCATGAAATTCAGCCCACGCATGATGTACATATTGAAGATGTATTACATAATGAATGCATGTCTATCAAGAGTGCACAATCTATGCCAAAGTGGTTGAAACAAACTTTGCAGGACAGCAAATTGAGGGCAGCTTTACTTGGTAGAACAAGATCAAGCTCTCACCATGCATCAAGTAATTTTGTGGATTATTCTCTTATTACGAGAGCATGTAATGAAGAGCCACTTTCTTTTGAGGATGCATGTGACGATCCACAATGGATGAATGCTATGCAATCAGAAATGGATTCCATACATAGGAATGGTACTTGGGAGTTATGTGAATCGCCAAAAGGAAAGAATGATGCCATTGGTACAAAATGGGTTTACAAGATTAAGAGAAAATCTAATGGTAGCATTGATCGCTACAAAGCTAGATTGGTTGCCAAAGGATATGCGCAACAATATGGCATTGACTATGAGGAAACTTACTGCATCTACTTCACGCAAGACTACCATTTGTATTGTGGTTGCATTGGCTGCCCATCGAGGTTGGAAAGTGCATCAGTTGGACATAAAAACAACCTTCTTAAATGGTGATTTTCAAGAAGAGGTCTATGTGAAGCAACCTCCCGGATTTGCTATGAAAGGGAAAGAGCATATGGTTTGTTGCTTACATAAAGCCTTGTATGGTCTCAAGCAAGCTCCACGTGCATGGTATGATAAAATCCATAAGCACTTGATTGCTCTTGGCTTCACATGTAGTCCGATTGAAAGCACACTCTATGTACGCAAAAATGGGGTTGATCTTATAGTGCTTGTTCTCTATGTCGATGACATACTCTTGACTTGGTCATGTGATGCAAAACTTGACATTCTTATGGCTGATTTGCAGCATACTTTTGATGTCACTTATCTTGGTCTTTTGAGATACTATCTTGACATCCAGTTTGTATCCGTTGATGGGGGAATTGTTATGCATCAAGCAAAGTATGTTGAAAAACTACTTCAACGTTTTGACTTTGAGGATTGCAAGCCAGTTTCCACACCAGTTGAGACAGGATTCAGGTTCTCGGTTGAGGATTCCAGTGATGGATTTGACACTTCTCTTTATCAGCAAGTTGTGGGATGTCTTATATATGCATGCAACACAAGGCCGGATATATAGTATGCAGTTTCCCAGTTGAGTCGATTCATGCATAGCCCTGGCACTAAGCATTGGCAAGCAGTGAAACGTGTATTTAGATATCTCCGAGGCACTTTGAGCTTAGGTCTCTTTTATGGAAGAGATATTCAGCCATGATTGCATGCTTTTACAGATAGTGATTGGGCTGGTTGTTATGATACTCGCGTGTCCACTAGTGGTAATTGCTTTTTCCTTGGAGACTCATGCATATCTTGGTTGAGTAAGAAGCAACTTACAATGGCGACATCAAGTTTTGAAGCTGAGTACAGGGCAGTTTTCACAGCTACAGTGGAGTGTATATGGCTGAGACGGCTATTGATGGATCTTTGCATGGAGATTGATGTTGCTATGCATATTCTCACTGATAGTCAGAGTGTTTTGCCTGTTGCACGAAACCCAGTGTTTCATGCACGGACCAAACATATTGAGGTGCATTATCACTATGTGAGAGAGCGCCTTCATGCAGGACATGTTGATTTGGTATATGTGCCTACACAAGATAATGTGGCAGACATATTCACCAAAGCTCTTCCACGGAAAAAGTTTGAAGCTTTTCACAAAGCTTTAGGCTTGTTACCTTGTGGGGGCTAATCTGTCACTTCCTGTATGTGTTCACATCATTCGCTCCAAGGGGTTTTGTTACACTTATGTGTTCCTCGATTACCTTTGATGTGAACCTTTTCCCTATACATGGGCACTTTTTACTCTAGTGTTGGCTAGAGGTTTTTTCCCCATGTTACCACATACTTGATACTCTAATATGTGGTGGTACTTTGTACTTAGGGATATTATTCAGCTCTTACTTCAGTTCAGTTCATCGTCAATAGAGAGAGCTATTCCAGCCATCGTCTTCTCTATGTGTCTTGTTGCGTTTGTGCTCCTTGTGTGTGCTTCTTCTGTGTGTCTCGCACTTCTACACACACCCAACAAGCTGTTGGTGCATTTTACCCAAGCCTACATGCTTGATATTATTTGATTTATGTTCATATATTTAGTCATGTGAACACCTCTTGTAGGCACGTCGAAGCCCAGATTGCAAGCACTGGCCAAGGTAATTCCCACCTAAGAAAAGGAGCCTATCGACGGCCCACAATGTTACATTCCAAAAACGACACAAAACATGCCACACATCATTGTGACTGACAATGCATGAGACTTATGGCAATCAAAGCGACTTATGGCACATATTTGTGTGCAACTTATGGTGCAACGACTTGCAGCATATTGAGACAACTTGTTGTACAAAGTGATTTACGCATGCAAGTCAACTAAACCCTCGAGAAAAACCCCGCCACCAAGGACTGCGAGCATCCCCCAACCTTAGGCACGAAAGAAACGGTGTTTACGACTTACAACTCATGGAAATGGGGTGTGACGGCTTACATACTCATCAGCCACCCAAAAATGGGCTTCTCGAAAGCCCACATTGTGTTTACCTCAAGGCACAGACATGCGACGCATGGTGCAACTTGTGTTCATGCCAACTGATTTACTTAAAATTTTGCCCCAACCACAAAGGGACCCACAAGCAGCAACCAACTAAGGCATGGATGAGAGGGCAAAGCCACGAACCCGCTGACCAACTACACTTGAAACTATGCCCCCA